>OW799233.1:114435832-115069582 GCA_941918925.1 Phyto melanocephala | reverse complement strand
TTGTTTCGGCTCACATCATATAAACTCATTCCAGTTCGGTCACTTATCTTTGATCCAACCGTATAAAGATCGATGCCATAGATATTTCTTACTCTAATTACTTCATCCCACTATCCGTCTTCCGGTATTATTGTGATGCAGTGAATGCTCTCATTTATCGTTGGGATCTTGTCAAATGTTATTTTCGTGATATTTCCTTTCATTATTTATTATAACTATCATATCAAGAAAAAAAATTAAACTTATTTTTGTACCTATAACTCAAGACACATTAGGTAATCTTGTTTCGTCAGCTGATTATTTTTGTCACTTATTTTAAATTTCAGCTTTCAAAGTCTATAGATAAAAAACACTAAGAGTCGTGATTCAGCTCTAGTCGGGTCAAGAGCTCGCGCGTTCTTACCATTATCATTTAATGGCAATCAGGATTTCCCTTTTTATCTGACTTCAGAGTTTTGCGTCTCAATTTCGCGAGGTTAACTGTGTGGCGTCGTGTAACTGTGCTTTGGATACAGTTTCCAGACTATTCTACAGTTAACCGCGTGTTTTCGTTTTAATTGGAGGAGTACCAAATAAACTCAATTTACACGTGACTGGAGGAATTCCATAAAACTCCACAGTAATTATTGTTCAGACGTCTCCGTCTTCCTATACAATGGTATAGGTCGACATGCGGTACCTGAACCAAAGTTTTGTAACTGGAGGAGAACCATTAAACTCAATTTTTAATTATTGTTTGAGTGTCTCCGACTTCCTATACAGAGGTATAGGTCGACTTGCGGTGCCTGAATCAACGGTTGTAACTGGAGGAGAACCATATAACTCAACTTTATTTATTGTTTCAATGCCTCCGACTTCCTATACAGAGGTATAAGTCGGAGAATGAACCTAGTGAATACCCTGGCTTTTTGGTTATGTACCTCTGCCATTAAATTTTAAAAACCAAAGAAATTAGATAAAAAAAAACAATTTTCTCTCCTCTCTCATTTATTTCAAATGTCAAACAATTATTTCAAGATAAAAAAACTATTTTCTTTCCTTTCTCATTTTTTTCAAATGTCAAACTTTATATATAAAAAATAAATAAACAAAAAAATTCTCTCCGAACTGCAATTATCTGATGAATTAATATGCCTTGACCATAGCTAAAACAAGTAAGAGTGCTATATTCGGCAGTGCCAAATCTGATAATACCCTACACCATCATGTACATAGGTATAATCCCACATTGTGGCTTAATCTATATTTCATGTTATACGCCATTTTTTTTATTATTTCCGATGCCATCCTCGATTTTGAATTTTTACGTAGTTATTTGTATTCTACTAGTAAAGCCCAGTCGTGTTTATTTGCTCATATCTCAGAAAGTTATGGGGCGATTGTGCTGAATTTCAATAGCGATACCCGTCACCTGTGGTGCACAACGGTATATATAGCTTTGTCATTCCGTACACAGTGTTTGAAAAAATAATAGAAACGATTAAAATATTACGATTAAAATATTGTATACTTTTTCGTAATGAACTTTTATTGTTGGAAATCACTGTAAAATTCTTGCTAATGTAACGGGATTTTATTTTTTTACTTTTATTAGTTTACTTTATTGACTTCTTCTCGTTTAATTTATTAATTTTCAGGAAAAAGTTAGAAAACACGTAATTTAGCTGGAAAAATTAATAGAACCGTTTTTTAAAATCGTGTTTAAATAAAAAATAAAAAAACTTTTTACATGAAATATTTTGAAGTGATAAAAATTAAGTAAAAATAATTTGTTTTAGAACATTTGCAAAATTTTCGTGTTGAGTGTGTGTTTTAAATCGTTTAAAGAATGGGTCGAGGTGTTCATACCACTGATGCTGAAAGAAATGTTATCCTTAAGTTAAAATCTGATGGCTTATCACTTGGAAAAATAGCCCAAATAATGAAGTGTTCTAAACATAAAAGTATTTAACGTGATTCACTATACAAAAAATATTGAAACTAAAGGAAGAAAGAGGAAAACGTCCACGCGTTTTGATTAAATTTTAGTACGTCATTCCAAAAAAAACCCCTTTTGAGTCATCTAATAGACTTAAAAACATACTAGTTGCTCCAGTTACAAGCCTTACTATAATAAACAGGCTCCAAGAGGCTAGACTTAGTGGTCGAAGTCCAAGGTTAGTACCTGTTATAAGTAAAAAAAATATACAAAAAAGGTTACAATTTGCCAGACAACACCAAAGTCGCAAAAATTGGAGCAACGTGCTGTGGTCTGATGAGACAAAGATAAATTTGTTTGGATCAAACGGAAAATGTTTTGTACGTCGTCCTGCCAATAAAGAGTTTGATCCAAACTACACAAAAAAGACAGTCAAACATGGCGGCGGGTCCCTAATGATATGGGGATGTTTTTCAGCGTCTGGCGTTGGTCCAATTTTCTGGGTATAGGGGAAAATGACAGCGGTAGATTACCTAGATATCCTCCAGAGCAAAATGCTCCCATTTGCTGAGGAGGAAATGCCATTGAAGTGGGAGTTTATGCAGGACAATGATCCCAAACACTCTGCAAGAAGTGTAAAATCTTGGTTTCAGCAAAATCAAGTTCCCGTAATGCAATGGCCATCCTAATCACCTGACTTAAATCCCATCGAACATCTATGGGGAGTCCTTAAAAATAAGATTGGAATGTTTAAATCTAAAAATAAGCAACAAATGTGGAGTAAAATTCAGGAAGCTTGGTATTCAAATTCTCCTGATATTTCTGCTAATCTTGTTGGTTCAATGAATAGACGGTGTCAAGAAGTTATCAAAATGAAAGGAGCCTCAACCAAATATTAAAATAGTATTAGGATTTGATGGTAAAATTTAACAAAAACTTTTTTTTTCCGCAAAATATAATACGTTTCTATTATTTTTTCCAGGCTTATATTCAAAATGTTCAATATTTTCAAGAAGAAACCATAATTAACTTCTTTTTTTTTATATGTTTAATAGACAATGAAGATACCTTTAAGTTTATGTACATATATACCTTTTTTTATTTACTTAAAAATAAACAAGTAAGAGCACTATATTCGACTGTGCCGAATCTTTTATACCCACCACCAATTTTGTGTACATTTAAAGCACATTATTTATTATTTTGGTAATCGCTATGGAATAATCTCTTTATAATAAAATATGTATCACTTTCTCTGTAGAGAGTGGTTAAATTTTAAGGGCCCATGTTGAAGGTGAACTACACCTAGACGTCAAATTTGTTTTCTGCATTTCATTTGACATTTCTCAATCTCAGACTACCTCAATTTGAACAGTGGAAAGATACGCAAATGAGCAACGCGTTAAAGTTATTCAGGTTTTTTATGAAAAAAACCAAAAAAAAACCCGCCACCAAAAAAATGGTGGGGGTATATTCATTTTGTCATTCCGTTTGTAACACATCGAAATATCCATTTTAGACCCCATAAAGTATATATATTCTGAATCAGGGTTCGATTCGATGACGATCTAGCTATGTCCGTCCGTCTGTCCGTCTGTTGAAAGCACGATAGAGGTCGTACCGAAAAAGCTAGGGGGCTCAAATTTTGCCAGAATCTTTCTTATAGACAAGGTTTATTTGGTATTGAAAATGGGCTAAATCGGATTATTAGGAACAGAGTTATAGCTCGAAAAGCAAGAGTAGGTCGAAAAAAACGTGTCCTTCGAACATCGAATAAAATGGAATTGTGTCCAAACGCATTAACGTAGACTCATGAAACTTCGAATATATATTGTATATATATGAGTAAAAACAATATTTTTCCCCGAAAATTATCTAAATCCATGAATTAGGAGAGGAGTTATCGATCAAAATGTACGAAATTTATACCGCACAGTGTATTTTTCGATATCTTTAAAAACAAAAACGTCATAAAAGGAACAAAATTGGATGTACGACTCTGAAATTTTACACACTTTGCTTTTTAGTGAGACGCTTTTTTGTAAAATTAAATTAATGTGCCACGCCCACTTTTACGCCCACCTCCCATATAACGTTTTACTTAAAATTCATATAATTTTTCTATTAATAAAGATTTTGGAATAATAAAGGGCTATATTGAGACACCTAAGTTGTACTCATTCGCAAAAATAACTTTGACACGCCTACTATAACGCCCACTTTTCACGTTATCTACCGTTAATGAAATTTAAAAGCTCATAAAACCGCCAAAATTAGAGGTATGATGATCAAATTTGCTACGTATATCCTTCTAATCAATGTGATTGTTGTGCCAAAAAGCTTAGGTAACACGCCCACTTTAACGCCCACCTCTCATATAACGTTTTATCTTAAATTCATGTAATTTCTCTATTGACAAAGTTTTTGGGAAATAAAGGACTATATTGAAATATCTTAGTTGTATTTATTAGCAGAAACTTTATTGACACGCCTACTTTAACGCCCACTTTCATTGAAAGACTACATTTACAAAAGCATTTTAGTAGCATATTGAAGTTATAAAGGGTGGTTAAATTTTAAGGACCGATGTTGAATTTAAATAAAACACAAATTATTTAGGATATTATTATTATTTCTTTTTGTAATTATAATATTTGTATGGTTCAATTATGTATTTAACAAAATATCGGCCAAATGGACCCCCCATCCTTGGCGCCACTCCTCTATCTGATGATCCAAATTTTCAGTGACAATGTTGATGCTCAATTGTTGGGCATGATGATGAGGCGAGGTTGACTGCTTTTTTGCCACACTATCGCAAAACCCAGCAGTGGTTCCCATTCAACGAACTAAGAAGGCATTCACAGATTTTCTAACATTTTATACAGACCTGTTTTGCAGAAATTTAAATAATTTTTACAATTCTCCCGATTGTGGACGAATTTGAACGATTATGTTGATCAAAAGAATTACGAAGTGCACAAAAAGCATTTTGAGCGCCCATTTTTTAAAAAACCTGAATAACTTTAAAGCGTTGCTCATTTGCGTATCTTTCTACGGATCAAATTGAGTAAGTTTGAGATTGAGAAATGTTAAATGAAATGCAGAAAACAAATTTAAGGTCTAGGTGTAGTTCACCTTCAACATGGGCCCTTAAAATTTAACCACCCTCTACAAAGAAAGTGATACATATTTTATTATAAAGAGATTATTCCATAATGATTAACAAAATAATAAATATTGTACTTTAAATGTACACAAAATTGGTGGTGGGTATAAAAGATACGGCACAGCCGAATATAGTGCTCTTACTTGTTTTATATTTTTTTGATTTTTTTTACAATTTTTTTTTTATAATTTTTTTTTAAATTTTTTTTATTGTTGTTTTTGTTTTTAATATGTTTTTTTATACCCTTCACACAGTGAAAAAGGGTATATATAGGTTTGTCATTCCGTGTGAAATTTCTACAATTTTGATTTCCGACCCCATAAAGTATATATTTTCTGAAAGCTTATGAATAGGGAAGTCGATTAAGCCCTGTCAGTCTGTCAGTCTGTCCGTCTGACCGTCTGTCCGTGTGTATGTTGAATCAACTTTTTGAAGCCCCCCGACATCGCTTGGACTCGGGTGATGTATTAAAATATCAGAAATATTCGGGAGTAGATCGGTATTGAAAATCAGAAACATCGGTACATAAACAACTGAGATATGAGTAAAAACCCACGACCACCTCGGTTTTTTTTCTCACAAAAATAACATTACAACAACAACATACATACATACAAACGTGTATACTGGTTAGAGAAAACGTGGCATCGAATCCCAGCTGAGCCAAAAAAAATTTTTTTTCAATTTTTTAAAAATTTTTTTTTAATTTTTTTTTTATTTTTTTTTTTATTTTTTATTTAATATATTATTTTTTTTTATTATTTTTTTTTTTTAATTTTTTTTTAATTTTTTTTTTTGTTTTATATATGTTATATATATAATAATTTTTTTAAAAAAATTTTTTTTTAAATTTTTTTTTTTAATTTTTTTTTTTTTTGTTTTTTTAACATACATACGTGAATTTATAATTTTACAATGGGACGTTTTTATATATGTATGTTTTAATATGTATGTACGTATTTCATATGGGATGAATGGTGACACAAACTACTGTTATTGCATGACTACACGTTGTGAAGGGTATATAAGATTCGGCACGGCCGAATATAGCACTCTTACTTGTTTAATTTTCTTTTTGTATTTTTTTTTTTTTTAAACACATAATTTTATAATTTTGCAATGGGATGTTTTTATATAGTACGTATGTATATTTTTTATTTCATATGAGATGAATGGTGATACAAACTATTGTTATTGCATGAATACACGTTGTGAAGGGTATATAAGATTCGGCACGGCCGAATATAGCACTCTTACTTCTTTAAGCTTATTTTTACAAAAAAATTAAAATTTTCCAGCCCTAGGATAATTTACAGACACACTTGTTACTATTTATAGATTTGGTATACCACTGGATATATTCATGAAAAATTTTGAACAAATTCGAATAATTGGCTAAAATTATTTGAAAAAAAAATATTTTTTTTAATATATCAAATTTTTTTAAACTTTTTAATAAATTTTGAACACGCTTAAGACACCAGATTATAAAACGAAATCAACTGAGTTATAAGCACCAAAGAGCAAACGGAAATCGATATTTTTCAGTTTCTATACAACCGGTATCAAACACTGTTGGCAAAAGTGGCACAATCGTGCCATTTTTGGCACTATTGACTGTTTAATGGCACTATGGCACGCTCAATAAAATTTTGGCACTTTTTCAAACAATTAAAAATAATGTAAAATGTGTTGAACGATTTTTGATCTTAGTTCAAGTACCTGATCAATTTGTAATGCCATTATGAACGTTTCACAGGATAATGAAATTCCTATAAAAAATTTAGGGCCGTATTCATAAAAAATATTTTAGGTTTATTAAAGGCTTATTTGACAGATGTTGTAGAGAAATTTGTCAAATAAGCCTTCAATAAACCTAAAATATTTTTTATGAATACGGCCCTTAATCGGATAATTATTCGGTTATGATGGGAAAGAATAATTGTTTGCAGGCTCTGCTTAAAGAAGTTTAATTTGAATTTAGTGTTTGGCTTCAGGTAAATACTAGTATCATCATTAATTTGATCTCAGGGTATCAATTCTCGTTCTATGAAACTATGAAATGAAAAGTTTTTGTGTGTAATATCATATGGTGCCACCATACCCTTTACTATGCAAAAACTTTTTCATTTCACAGTTTCACAGAACGAGAATTGAGCCCCAGGATTTATTAAAATCCAACTCAAAATGTTGTTATAACAGTGATGTCTAAAAATAATTACCCAAACAAATGTTACAAATACAATTTTTGTAAACGAGGTTTTACTAGAATTTTATAACTACATACATATCGATGCCTTACTTCCTCAACCTCGTATCTTAAAAAATACGGTTTTGACTTTTTCATATCAAACGATTGTTTTATGCTTTAACTAAAAAAGATTAGTATATTATTACTACTAATTAGGGTTTGGGATTTCCCGGTCTTTTTATATTCCCGGGAAACGGGAATTAAAAAATCGTCTTCCCGGGAATTCCCGGGATTCCCGAAAATAATATTTCTTTTAAAATAAATAATATTTGTTAACTTTAAAATCACGATTTAGTTAATAATTCATTGTTTTAGTAGTAGTTTATTTTCCATTAGAGTCCTTATTGTGTCAGCATTACATCTTCCGGAAATATAAACTAAACCCAAATTATAAAAATAATTACTGCCATGTTAACGGTTATTAAAATATCTTTTTTTGGGCAACACTACTCCACTCGTCTGATACAAGAGCAAACCTCAAATTGTCGCAAATTTGACTCGATATTGTTTTCACCGTCGTATTTTTAACGGCGTTGTAATATTTTATTACAATGTTTTTAGCATCAGTTTTATATTTTAGTAACGTCATATTTTTACTAAAAAAACGTTGACAAATAAAAGAACCTTGTGTAATTGTTTGAAAAGATATTCCATCGACTGCTGCTAATATTGAAACAATTTCTGGTAATGTTTGGGTGTCTAAAAAACTTAAATCTAAAATCTAGGCTTAGTAATCATCATTTTTTTTTTTTTTGATTATTAAAATTGGTTGGCTGCATAAGCATATTGCCGGGTTATTCCTCCAAAAGTGTTTGTGTGTTGATTCAGGCTCCTCAAGTCGACCTATACCTTTGTATAGGAAGTCGGAGACACTCGAACAATAAGTAAAAATTGAGTTTAATGGTTCTCCTCCAGTTATAAAACTTTAGTTCAGGTACCGCAGGTCGACCTATACCATTGTATAGGAAGTCGGAGACGTCTGAACAGTAATTAATGCTGAGTTTTATGGAACTCCTCCAGTCGCATGTTAATTGAGTTTATATGGTACTCCTCCAGTCACAAGTATTATGAGTTAATTTGGTACTCCTCCAATTAAAACGAAAACACGCGGTTAACTGTAGAATAGTCTGGAAACTGTATCCAAAGTTACGCGACGCCACACAGTTAACCTCGTGAAAGTGAGACGCAAAACTCTCGAAGTCAGATAAAAAGGGACAACCTGATTACCATTAAGTGATAATGGCAAAAACGCGCGAGCTCTTAACCCGACCAGAGCTGAATCACGACTGTGTAATCATCATATCATGAGACTAAATACAAAAAAACCGAATTAATAGCAAATCGGAATTAAAAAAATTAATTTAGGGCCGTATTCATAAAAAATATTTTAGATTTATTAAAGGCTTATTTGACAAATGTTGCAGAGAAATTTAGTCATTAGAGTTAGGTAGTACTTAGTGTTTGTTTATATTACACTATGCAACAAAATTAAACTTTAATCGTGATTTTCGATTATTTTTTATACCCTTCACCTGTGGTGCACAAGGGTATATATAGCTTTGTCATTCCGTTTGTAATTTCTACAATTTTCATTTCCGACCCCATAAAGTATATATTTTCTGAAAGCTTATGAATAGAGGAGTCGATTAAGCCCTGACCGTCTGTCCGTCTGTCCGTCTGCCCGTCTGTCCGTGTGTTGGTTGAAATCAACTTTTAGAAGCAACTATATGTTCCTCAGATCTGTATATGGTATCAATCTCTTGGAAATATCCAGGAATGAATCGCTATTGAAATTCAGCACAATCGCCCCATAACTTTCTGAGATATGAGCAAAAAACCACGACCACCTCGTTTTTTTTCACAATTACAACAACAACATACATACATACATACATGTAAAAAACATACCAAACAACAAAAAATTACAAAAAAAAAAAATATTAAAAATAAGAAAAAAATAATAAAAAAAACTACAAAAAAAAAATTTTAAAAAAATTAAAAAAAAAATTTTAAAAAATTTTTTAAAAATTTTTCTAAAAAAATTTTTTAAAAAAATTTAAAAAAAATTTAAAAAAAATATAAAAAAAATAATAAAATATAAATAATATATTAAATAAAATAAAATAAAATTTTTTTGGCTCAGCTGGGATTCGATGCCACATTTATTCTAACGTGTACGTATGCACGTATTTTATATGGGATGAATGGTGATACAAACAATTGTTATTGCATGACTACACGTTGTGAAGGGTATATAAGATTCGGCACGGCCGAATATAGCACTGTTACTTGTTTTTTCTTCTTTTTAGTGCGTAACGGTTCTTTAGGTCCTAACTTAGTAATAACTTGGTCATTTGTAACATTAGATGTTCAAAATTTTGCACACATATGCGTTATAATATAGGGAAAAATCTTTAATATACATATAATTCTCGTGTCGTGGTGTTTGTGATTAAACTACTCCGAAATAGCTCGACCGATTTTCATGAAATTTTGTTTGAGTATGGGATAGGTCTAAGAATCGGCCAACATCTATTTTTCATGCTCCTCAAAGCCACCCTTTTTTTCAAGCCCCCTCAGGTAGGCCAGAATGCTGTACTGCTGATCTTAAGATTTTTACATAATAAAACTAAAACTGATATGATTAATAGGAAAGTTTTTACCATTCCTACTTTAACGCTCACTTTTTATACCCGCCACCAAAAAAATGGTGGGGGTATATTCATTTTGTCATTCCGTTTGTAACACATCGAAATATCCATTTTAGACCCCATAAAGTATATATATTCTGAATCAGGGTTTGATTTGATGACGATCTAGCTATGTCCGTCCGTCTGTCCGTCTGTTGAAAGCACGATAGAGGTCGCACCGAAAAAGCTAGGGGGCTCAAATTTTGCCAGAATCTTTCTTATAGACAAGGTTTGTTTGGTATTGAAAATGGGCATATTAGGAAGAGAGTTATAGCTCGAAAAGCAAGAGTAGGGCGAAAAAACCGTGTCTTTCGAACATCGAATAAAATGGAATTGTGTCCAAACGCATCAACGTAGACTCATGAAACTTCGAATATATATTTCCTGAGTAAAAACAATATTTTTCCCCGAAAATTATCTAAATCTATGCATTAGGAGAGGAGTTATCGATCAAAATGTACGAAAATTTATACCGCACAGTGTATTTTTCGGTATATTTAAAAACAAAAACGTCATAAAAGCAACAAAATTGGATGTACGACTCTGAAATTTTGCACACTTAGCTTTTTGGTGAAGCGCTTTTTTGTAACGGAAAATCAATGTGCCACGCCCACCTCCCATATAAAGTTTTACCCAAAATTCACATAATTTCTCTATTAATATAGATTTTGGAATAATAAAGGACTTATTGAAACATCTAGGTTGTACTCATTAGCAAAAACAACTTTGACACGCCTACTATAACGCCCACTTTTCACGTTATCTACCGTTAATAAAATTTAAAAGCTCATAAAACCGCCAAAATTAGAGGTATGATGATAAAATTTGCTACGTATATCCCCCTAGGCAATGTCATTACTGTGCCAAAAAATTAAGGTGCCACGCCTACTTTTACGCCCACCTCCCATATAACGTTTTACCTAAAATGCATATAATTTCTCTATTAATATAGATTTTGGAATAATAAAGGACTATATTGAAATACCTTTGTTGTACTCATTAGCAAAAATAGCTTTGACACGCCTACTTTAACGCCCACTTTTTACGTTATCTACCGTTAATGAAATTTAAAAGCTCATAAAACCGCCAAAAGTAGAGGTATGATGATAAAATTTGCTACGTATAGCCCCTTAGGCAATGTCATTACTGTGCCAAAAAATTAAGGTGCCACGCCCACTTTTACGCCCACCTCCCATATAACGTTTTACCTAAAACTCATATAATTATTATATTAATAAAGATTTTGGAATAAAAAAAGGGCTATATTGAAACACCTAAGATGTATTGATTCGCAAAAATAACTTTGACACGCCTACTATAACGCCCACTGTTCACGTTATATACGGTTAATGAAATTTAAAAGCTCATAAAACCGCCAAAATTAGAGGTCTGATGATCAAATTTGCTACGTATATCCTTCTAATCAATGCAATTGTTGTGATAAAAAGTTTCGGTGACACGTCCACTTTAACACCTATCTCCCATATAACGGTTTATCTTAAATTCATGTAACTTCTCAATTGAAAAAGTTTTTGGGAAAATAAAGGACTATATTGAAATATCTAAGTTGTATATATTGGCAGAAACTTTATTGACACGCCTTCTTTAACGCCCACTTTCATTGAAAGACTACATTAACAATAGCATTTTGGTAGCATATCGAAGTTATAAAGGGTGGTTAAATTTTAAGGACCGATGTTGAATTTAAATAAAACACAAATTATTTAGGAAAATATTATTATTTCTTTCTGTAATGATATTTGTACGGTTCAATTATGTATTTAACAAAATATCGGCCAAATGACCCCCCGCCCCATCGTTGGCGCCACTCCTCTATCTGATGGTCCAAATTTTCAATGACAATGTTGATGCTCAATTGTTGGGCATGATGATGAGGCGAGGTTGACTGCTCTTTTGCCACACTATCGCAAAAACCAGCAATGGTTCCCATACAACGAACTAAGAAGGCATTCACAGATTTTCTAACATTTTATACAGACCTGTTTTGCAGAAATTTAAATATTTTTTACAATTCTCCCGATTGTGGACGAATATGAACGATTATGTTGATCAAAAGAATTACGAAGTGCACAAAATGCATTTTGATTTGAACACCAATTTTAAAACAAAACTGAATAACTTTAACGCGTTGCTCATTTGCGTATCTTTCCACGGATCAAATTGAGTAAGTTTGAGATTGAGAAATGTCAAGTGAAATGCAGAAAACAAATTTCAAGACTAGGTGTAGTTCACCTTCAACATGGGCCCTTAAAATTTAACTACCCTCTACAAAAAAAGTGATGCATATTTTATTATAAAGAGATTATTCCATAATGATTAACAAAATAATAAATATTGTGCTTTAAATGTACACAAAATTGGTGGTGGGTATAAAAGATTCGGCACAGCCGAATATAGTGCTCTAGTCCAGACAATGCAGAAATAAACGTTTAAGAATCGGTTCACATCTATTATTCATGCACTTTAATATTAAGGGAGGCTCACCTCAAGGAACAATTTATGCCTCACCTAAATAACTTAACGACTTCGATGAAATTTTAAGCCATGATAGATCTGCATAACGTAGAACACATATTGTTTACGTTTTTTTTAATGTGAAAAATATTTCCTTGAAATAATGTATATGGCAAAACGCTTGCCGGGTCAGCTAGTATCCATAAAAAATCAATTTTGATATTTTTGCAGATAGATTATTAGGTCTTCAAAATATCGGTATGTATATAAAAAAATATATTTTTTTAAATAAATTTTGGCTATAACTTAGCCGATTAGTGACCAATACGTCCAAAATTGTTCATGAATATCTCCTAGTCATATTGAACCTACTAATAGTGACAAGTGTTTATAAATTATCCTACTGCTAGACAACATTAAATTTTTGATGTAAAAATAACGAACATTTCTCATATTTTGATTCCATTTCAACAATTAAATCAAAATAATTTTCCTAAACAAATTTTTACAACTAGCAAAAACTCAATTCACATCATATCTTAGCAGTTGTTCATTGTGTTGTACAAAATATTAGTAGATAAAATAACAATAGAATCGAATAAATAAACATATTATTTAAATAAGTGTTTTATTTAACCATTAAGATTCTTCAAAAATATGAAGGAATTTACAAAACCCTTGAATTAGCAAATACTGTTTTGCATGGTAAACTCCACTCCAGTAAACAAATTAACAGAAATTTTTGCACGTTATTCTCGGGATTGTATCATTAAACACGCTGACCTAATCCAACTGTAAGAAAAATATATAAATACAATTAATAAATACATGATTTTTAGCAAAATAAACTAACCTTCTTGAAACCAATATCATTGGCGTATTCTCTAAAGCACTGACGGCAAATATTTAATCCATATTTACGGATCAAACCATGGCGGTTAGAGCAAGCGCGGCTAAAAAATATATGAACTTGATTATTAATATTATACTACAGATACGGTAGATTCTCTGCAGATATTTAATTAGGTGGCTCATTTTAGATGAAAATTTACTACAATCAAATTTTGCGGTAACTTGACGAGATATCTGCAGAGTGACATTAACAATTGTCTTTCCTATCAACTACGAATGAAATCATCCACATGAAGGATTTCAGATAATGTCGCAATTGGAGAAAATTTTATTATTGCCACCCTCAATTAAGGAGTTTGTAATCTAAAATTACCACAAATTCCGTACTCAACCGGGGGCTACGATTTTTCAATACTTGTAAAAATATTATGAGAACAGTTTGAAAAGGCATAACCTCACTTTTTATTTAGTAAAAAATTTTCACATGTTTCGCATGGCATTCATAATATTTATACATATTTTATTATTTTGAAAAATAATCTAGTCATATTTACCAGCATCTGGAGCCTTGGCCGTATTTTCGTGGATGTGAATACCAAAGATTAGCAAAACCCATGTTGACTATTTAACTTTGTAAATGCAAAAGAAAGAAAAAAAGGCTGCCAACCCCAGAGTAATATAATCATCATGGCTGTACAGTAAGAGTAGGTTCTGTTATAAGGTTGTATTTTTTTTTTATTATGAATTGCATATATCCAGGCAGTTAACAATGTCTACAGATGAAAGAATGGAACTGCCTGAATCTGGCGCAGGTATACATACATAAATACATATTTGCACATATGTGTGTATGTACATAGTTCCCATTAAACTTTATTTATTTGCCATCAGCTGTTGCTTCAATCTTACGAATTTTTACAAATGTCTGTTCGAGTACTTTTTTGGACAAATTCTCTTTTTGAGAGTAAAATTTTCAATTTACTAAATAATTACTCATTTACTACAAAGTGCAGTAAAAGTACTCGAACGAACCTATTATGAGAACAGTTTGAAAAGGCATAACCTCACTTTTTATTTAGTAAAAAATTTTCACATGTTTCGCATGGCATTCATAATATTTATACATATTTTATTATTTTGAAAAATAATCTAGTCATATTTACCAGCATCTGGAGCCTTGGCCGTATTTTCGTGGATGTGAATACCAAAGATTAGCAAAACCCATGTTGACTATTTAACTTTGTAAATGCAAAAGAAAGAAAAAAAGGCTGCCAACCCCAGAGTAATATAATCATCATGGCTGTACAGTAAGAGTAGGTTCTGTTATAAGGTTGTATTTTTTTTTTATTATGAATTGCATATATCCAGGCCTGGCAGTATATTAAAGGTCTCTACGCGCAATAACGCGAATATAATTAATTATTTATTTCTTATTTGTAATACATGTAGCCACGTGGCCAATAAAAATTATATTACAAGATCATTTCTAAACTTTGAGAATACCTAACACCCTATAAACTCTTACAAACATATATAAAAAATCAATAAAAAAAACCCTATATTATCAGAATAAAATATAATCAGAATTGAAATATATGGGAAGTTTATGCTCAAAAGTTACATGGAAAAGTTCTCAGCAGTAAATTCCACAAGCGCGCAGCTTTTACAGAAAAAGATTGTTTTTAAATAAACTTATAAATGACTATTTGAGAATTTCTAAAAGAATATGTAATGGAATTAATCGCATTTTATTGCCTCACCATATGTGTGTGACCCACAAAAACATTTTTTGCACATATATTGTGAAATAATTATTTACACATATTTTTAAGAAATAATGTTGAAAATAAACTTTAAAATTTTATTGTCATTTCTTCCAGGAAAAAAGGTCAATAAGAGAAGAAAAATATATATATATTTTTGTACAAATTGTTTCTAATCAGCTATTGCATTTACATGTAAATATGTATTTTTAGTAAATAAAACAAAAATTGAACAAAAATTTCAAGCTTAGTAGTAGTAGCAAAGATACCTATAAATTATTCTATGGCTGAAAAATTTTAATTTTGGTGGTAAAAATATTGGAAAAAACAGAGATAGTCGTGTTTATTTGCTCATATCTCAGAAAGTTATGGAGCGATTGTGGTGAATTTTAATAGCGATTCATTCCCGGATATTTCCAAAAGATTGATATGATACACAGATCTGAGAAACATATGGTTGCTTCCAAAAGTTGACTTCAACCAACACACGGGCAGACGGACAGACGGTCATGCTTAATTGACTCCTCTATTCATAAGCTTTCAGAAAATATATACTTTATTGGGTCGGAAATGAAAATTGTAGAAATTACAAACGGAATGACAAAGCTACATATACCCTTGTGCACCACAGATGAAGGATATAAAAACACAGTTTGTACATTTTTTTGTTTGCATAACAAAATCATTTACAATAATTATTTAACATATATTGTAAACACACAATATGTGTTCTCTACGGCAAAAAATAATCTGTACATAATATGTTTTCTTGTTTTTCTGCCTACGTTATTGGTTATGTTCGAAAAATATCAAATAACCAAAAATCGTTAAATTTTAGGTATCGATATTTAAATATAGTATTGGTAAATTATAACTTAAATTAGAGGAGTCGATTAAACCCTGACCGTCTGTCCGTGTGTTGGTTGAAATCAACTTTTACAATCAACCAAATGTTCCTCAGACCTGCGTATGGTATCAATCTTTTGGAAATATCCGGGAATGAATCGCTATTGAAATTCAGCAAAATCGCCCTATAATTTTCTGAGATATGAGCAAATAAACGCGATTGCCTAATCTAATTAGATTCTTGTTTGTGTTACACAGTAAGACTTCGTATGGCATCGTACAAGTATGCGTGTCTAATAGGCCTTATAGTCATCGTGACATTGGCCGCTTATAATCTTTGAAAATTGCATTGTTAGACTATTTTTTGCAACTATTATAAAATTTAAAAAAAAAAGTACGTTTTATTTACATCGATTAAATCAACTAAAGTTTCGCCGTGTTGAAACGCCCTTTTCAAGAGATATTTAAAAAAAATTAAGCGCACTAATTTTTTTTTTTTTTTAAAGTAATTTCTTTACAAATATTTTAACATGGAGGATTTAGAAGAAAATATCCAAAATATAGAAATTAAAATTTTAAGATTAAATAATTTTATAGCGTTAAGTTTGAGAAGAAATAAAATATCTAAAGAGTTGGATCAACTTACCTTGGATACAGTAGAAGTTCGAGATTTACTGACCAAAGCACATAAGCAAATGCAAAATGAATTCAATACATTACAAAATGATTTCGAAACGGCAATGTCTCAGATGAGAAGAAAACAAATGGTAATAATGAGCCACTTGATTACAGAAAAACAAAAAAAAGTTAAAGTAGATGAGGAGGATGCAAAGAAAGTTCAATTGATCCTAAGTTGTGGGAAATCAAATACAAAATTAAACAGTGCCATGAAATTTAATAACACACTTTCCAGTTCTGCAATTACACACTTACGTCACAATGTAGTCAAATTTAATCTAAATCAAGCACTTACTACAACACCTAAAATTAAAATTAGTGAATATAAGGAATCGCCATTAGTTAAAAAGAAAATTAATCCTATAGCATTTCAGTTTGAAGAGTTTGATGTTACTGTATCTCAGCAACAATTTAATACTATTCCTAAGTAATTATTTTAAACAAAAGTTGGCAAAGAAAAATCAAATATATTTCTTACAGGTATATGTGTGGTCGTGAAACCTTAGATCAATTAAATTCTTTCTTAGAAACTGTTATTATTCCTTGTTTCAACGAAAAATATCAACTTATTCACAAGGAACGAAGTTGCTTGAGAAATTTAAACGATTTAGAATTGTGGAAACTATACAATGAGCAGTCGTCCTATTTACCTGGTAAGCTATGTGAATCTGTTATTTGTATATATTTCTTACTATATATTCTAAGGTCGTACCTTTATAACACCTGGAGATATAAACCGAAGACTAAATAAAATGTTGGATAAAAAGACCCAAAATCGCTTAGTTATGCTAAGACATATTGGAATTTTGCAAGAATTACGTGTTAAACAAACAGTATGTTACGTTTGGTCGCATAATGGTAATCATTGAATAAAGTTTTTACAAATTTTTAATTATATGTTCAATTTGGTTAATTAATGTGTTTTATATTAATTTAATGGCTTGTGTTAATTGCATTCTCAATTAAACGATAATAAATTTTAATACAATTGTGTACGATTTTTTTTATCTGAAATTGTTTAAAATATTTTTTTTGTTCAATAAATGCAGATTCGCACTACGTCTTGAAGATTCAATATCCAAATATTGGATTCATCAGTATAAACTACCTTCCAATTTTAATTTGGGCATAATCAAATATTATGTAAATTTCTTCGATCTTTTTATATTAATATATTGTTTTTATTTATTCGAGCTAAAGATCACTTTTTTTATAAAAATTATTTTTTTATTTTATTTTTATTATTATTTAAAAAAATAATTTTTATAAAAAAAGTGATCTTTAGCTCGAATAAATAAAAACAATATATTTGGGCATAATCTTTACCATCAGAACTCGAACCAATTAAATACCTGAATAAAGATAAAATATAATTTTTTAGTGATAACCTGACCATTTATAATTACATACTAGAGTATATTACTGCGCCACATAGGGACTAAGATATTAAATAAAATCTGTATTTATTTTATTTATTATATATTTATTCTGGAAAAGAAAACTCAATTTCCGCAATTGTTTTTACTTTGGCGAATTTAAAAATAACAATTTTTTTAATATTTGTTTATAAAGTTTTGATAAAATGTGTCTCTATCATATAAAATGTAAAATTAAATTGAAATTAAAAAATAAAAAAAATAGGAACAACAGTGAATTCACAATGTGTCTTAAGTGTCGTTTTGTCAAAATTACATAATTTTTTAAAATCTTAAGGACTAAAAAACTACCATAAAAATATAATAGTATTTATTAATTTCAAATTATGACGATACGACACTAAGAACTTCAGTATTTGTGTTTTTTTTATTTAATAAATAAAAAATGTATTTTAAATTAAAGTATTTTATATAATACACAATATGTTTTTTTAAGACCAAAGTAAACAAATCAACAACACCTTTAATGGAATTCAATGAGTAATATCTGATACAATAGAATCAAAAACATCACCAATTACAAAAATATCATTTACACTATTGTTGTTTTTAATATAGGAAACCTCTGTAGAGTCATACTCAGGCGGTGGTATATTTTCAATAGTACCCGAAATACAAGTCTCAGGATTATTTATAGATGCTTTTTGTGGATACTCAGCCTGAGCGGCTGCAGCTTCCAATTGTAATTTTTGCATTTGCATCATTAGACGGGCGTTAGCGTCTAGATGAGAATGTCGCGCTCGTATATGCTTATCGCGATCTCCACGTTGCCTAAAATTTTTAGTACAAAAATGACAACCAAAAGGTTTTTCTCCAGTATGAATACGTTGATGGTTTTTTAATGCGTCAGCACGGTAAAAACGTTTACCACATGCTTCGCATTCATAACGTCTTTCACCGCGATGTATAAGACGATGTTGGTAGAAAACTGAGCCCGTTAGAAACCGCTTACCGCACACCAAGCAATGGTACGGCCTTTCACCGGTATGACATTTACGTATGTGATCATTAAGGTCAGGACGAATTGTGAATTTTCGTGTACAACCTGGTTCTTTACATGCAAAAGGCTTTACTCCTGCAAAAGGTGGAGGCGTTTTTGATATAATAAAAAAGTTATATTTTTTTTAAGCTTACCCTGATGAAATCTTAAATGTTGCCACAAATGACTTGATTGAGTATACGATTTACCACATATATCACACAAGTATTGTCTTGTTTTACAGGATCCATTAGTACCGTCCTTGTCTCGTTTGTATTTTTTATAATGTTTTTCTTCATAGTGGGTAACACATTCCTGGGCGCTTTCTAAAATGCTTTCACAATATTCACAGGGCAATTCTAGAGTACCAGTATTTTTGTTAAGGCGTGGGAAAAAATGGTATGATGTGTAGCTGGAAAATTCGGTAAAATAATATATTATGTATAAAATATATAAAGTATGTAGTACAAAAAAAGTTCACCGTACTACACCTTAGAATATAAAGTGTTATTTATTGCAATTTCAAAAAACAAATTTTATTTTTTCATTCCGTTTTTGATTTCCATCACATATCTGATTATATTGATATTAATAAATTAATTGTAAAAGTAGACCCATGCGTTCGGCAAAATAGTTTTTACAATTGCCTTGCAAATTACTTTAAATTTAAATTAAATTTTAATGTTTACGAAATTTTACTTCCAAGGCAGTACGCTCTTATGTACATATTTGATATGGATAGAATTTTTTTATTGCAAAAAAAAATGATTAATTCACAAGAGTGTCCTAAGTTACGTATTGTCATAAAGTCATAAATTTCCAAATAATTTAAAATCGTTAAAAAGTTTTTAAATATTTATTATAAATTTTTAAAAATTATGACATGAAAATATGACACTCGTGACTTATAAGATTAATGTGACTTTTATAAATCTTACCGATGTTCGTGCAGTTGGTCCATAGATTGGAATTTATTTTCACATACATTACAGACAAAATAACGTTGAGTAGTTGCATGGTGAACTTTAAGATTTTCGCGCATGAAAACACATTCTGCTTGCCAATGAGTACAGATTTCTTTTGACGTCCTAACATGGATATCGCATGCAAAACATTCAAATCTTCTACTTGGTATATGACATGCTGAGTGCACAAATAAGAACGAAACTTCAGAAAAAACGAGATCACAAAATTCACATTGCAATATACAACTTAATATTACAATTTTAAGGTACACTGGCGTTTTGTCTTCCTGATACCTTGATAATGAAGAGTTGTAAAATGATGCTCCTTGAACCTAAAAATATGTGAATATATATATGTGCATAAATACATATGTATGTATATATGTTTATTCATATAATTATTATTAACCATGTACTGAAAATTGTACATACATACATATGTATGTATTTGATGCCAAGGTCAATTAATGAACCTTGAATATGGCAACAAAGAAATTCGCTCATATCTCATAATATCGTTTTTTAGCAAAGCCCTTTTTAATATGTTTAAATAAAATTCCATAACAAATACAATTAGGTATTTGTAACTTAAGTAAGATCCTTAGTTAAAATAAGCTAAAATTGCAAATGATATTACATAATACATATTTTTTTTCAGAGCTCAAAAACCAGGCTCTACTAGGATCTATATTTGTAATATGCGCAAGCGTGTGAAATTTCAACTTTCTAGATAATTACTGGTCTCTTTAATGCTTTAGAAAAACTTCCAACAAACATACAAAAGTACTAAGAAAAATTTGTAAATTTTTTTGTCATATATATACCTAATTTGGTTAAAATAATTTATCTTAGCTAAAATAATTAAAATAGTTTATCTTAGCTTGTCAGAAAAGTTCTTGTTTTAAGAAAAACTACATTACCTCCGACTTTAAATTATTAAAAGCATCATCAATATAGGCATCATAAGGTATTTCAGCATAGTTATCCGTTTCCTTTTCTTCAGCTAGAGAATCGGGAAAATGTGAATACAAATGCTTCAAAGCTTCATTTGAGTCAAAGAAAATACGGCCACATAGAGTACATTTAATAACAACTCGTAAACTATTAACACCTTGCATTCCTTGAGTAGTTACACTTTTACAATTATTTGATGCATTGGAAGTGGGTATTAGATCTAATGCATGCTTTTCCATATGACGTAATAAACCGGAGGCATGAACAAATTTTCGTTCACACAATGTACATTCGTGAGGACCATCTTGTTTTTTATTACTATTTGAAGAATTGGAAATGCAAGACGAGTTGTTAAGTGAATTTGAATTAGAAATGGTCGTAGATGTAGTGTTAATACTGCTATTAACATCATATTTTAACTCGTCCTTTAGAAAACGACGAATACGTATTTGATTTTCTCTAAGTAATCGTATACAAGCTGGCTCTGAAGGCAAAGGAGTTTCCTCTTTAGGTGGTTTGCAAGTAGAATTTACTTTTGGTATTTGTGGAATTATTAAATTGTGATCTTCATCGTAGTCGCAAATATGGGATTGAAAATCGTCAATATTAAATATACCATTGCAGTTTGCACATTTTATTAAATTATAATTCAATGACAGTGGAGAGGGTACAGTTAATTCTGCAACTAATAAGATTTTTAATTTTTTAAGTGCTATAAAAGTATTAGATTTACCTAATAATTCTTTTTTTGGTTGATTTTCTAAAAATTTCAATATTTTTAATTCTTCTTCTTTAGCATCAAAATCAAGTGCCATCGTGTTCATTATCTCATTAACTGCATTATCAACAGCTAGATTCTCTCGAAAAGGTGCGTTTTCTACAAAATCTATCAAGTTTCCTTCCGGTTGTTCAACTTCTAGACTCGTCTCTTTCAAAGGCATTTGACTTAAATCCAAAACTTCATTTATATCATAAGAATCAGCAAAAGAATTTTCTTTTAAAGCTGTTTCAAAGGTATCCAAAGATGTTGGCTTTAGATCTTGTAAACAAATATCGTCCAATAATGGCATGTTACTATTGCAATTCTGAAAAGTTTCATTTAACAAAAAGTCAGTTGTAGAATTTTTATCTTTGTATTCAGAATTTAAATCTTTCAATTGCGCAAAAAGTTGCTCCGATAGCCAAGCATCTGAAGTGTTTAAATCTTCTACATTTAAATTCATGTTGGAAGGATAAAGTTTCAAACGCTTTATAATAATTCAATTTAAAAAAAAAAACTATGAGGACTTTAAGCTATATTAATTTTAACGGCTTCTTAGACATTAAAACCATGGCATACGTTAGAGAAAATAATGATGTCTCCACAGTTGTATATTTTGTATTAAAAAGCCTTGCAAGGTATGTTTAACCCACCGTTGCCACATGCAAGTGCAAGTGAAAAAAAAACCAATACACTAACACTTTTTTACCAACACAACCACACTTTGGCAACCTGCGACTCAGCTTGCGAAAAAAATTTTTAAGCAAGTAAAATTTTTACAGTTACGGCAAGTAAAGTGAGGCCCCTTTCGCATTAGGCAACCTTAATTGCGTATAATTTTAATTTTTATTTATTTTCTTTTGAACTTGCTTTTATGTTCACATTGAGCAACTTGGTTGAGCAAGTTTAATTTGCTTATGCTCGAATTTTCCAATTTCTCATTTTTAAATATTTGATTCACTTATAAGCAAATAAAATTTTCACACACACAAAATTACACAACACACCGAAGAAGAAATAAAAGACAATGTCTAAAACAAATAAATATTCCAAGACAAGAATTACAGCAGAAGCAGAATTGCCAAGTACAAGCAAGTCTGTACTCAAATCTAGGCAATTATTTCCACTTCACACCGACCTTTCCTCTCACACCCACAAACACAAGACTTGCGCAATTAAAGTTGCCTAATGCGAAAGGGGCCTTTGTTTTAAATTTGTTTGGCCCCTTTCGCATTAGGTAACTTTAATTGCGCAAGTATAATTTTAATTTTTATTTGTTTTCTTTTGAACTTGCTTTTATGTTCACATTGAGCAACTTGGTTGAGCAAGTTAAATACTTGCTTGTGGAAACGTAAAATACCATGGCCACATAGCGTAGGTAATCAGTTATTGCCATTTTTTGTTTTATATTGACATATTGTCAAAAATATATATTTTTTGCATTAATTAGTTTTTATTATTAAATGACAAAGTTTGTTATCATGTACAAAATACATATTAGTGGTTTTCATTCCGGATTTTCCCAAATTCCCCGAAAAATTCATTTTTTTATCCGATACGGGCACCTTGTTAGATGAACCATCGTAAGTATATCATCTGATCAGTTAAGGTTACCTTAAAACAAGTAAGAGCGCTATATTCGGCCGTGCCGAATCTTATATACCCTTCACACCGTGTAGTTATGCAATAACAGTAGTTTGTATCACCATTCCATATGATATACGTACATACATATAAAAACCATACATATATAAAAACATCCCATTGTAAAATTATAAATTTACGTATGTATGTTAAAAAAAAAAAAAATTAAAAAAAAATTTAAAAAAAAAATTTTTAAAAAAATTAAAAAAAAAAATTTTAAAAAATAATTAAAATATATATAATAAATATAAAACAAAAAAAATAAAAAAAAAACTAAAAAAAATAATAATAAAAATATAAATAATATATTAAATAAAAAATAAAAAAAAATAAAAAAAAAATTAAAAAAAATATATAAAAAAAATAAAAAAAATTTTTTTTAGCTCAGCTGGGATTCAATGCCACGTTTTCTCTAACCAGTATACACGTTTGTATGTATGTATGTTGTTGTTGTAATGTTGTTTTTGTGAAAAAAAAATCGAGGTGGTCGTGGTTTTGCTCATATCTCAGTTGTTTATGCACCGATGTTTCTGATTTTCAATACCGATCTACACACAGTGAAAAAGGGTATATAGGTTTGTCATTCCGTGTGAAATTTCTACAATTTTCATTTCCGACCCCATAAAGTATATATTTTCTGAAAGCTTATGAATAGGGGAGTCGATTAAGCCCTGTCAGTATGTCCGTCTGTCCGTCTGACCGTCTGTCCGTGTGTATGTTAAAATCAACTTTTTGAAGCCCCCCGACATAGGTTGGACCCGGGTAAGGTATTAAAATATCAGAAATATTCGGGAGTAGACCGGTATTGAAAATCAGAAACATCGGTTCATAAACAACTGAGATATGAGCAAAAACCCACGACCACCTCGATTTTTTTTTCACAAAAACAACATTACAACAACAACATACATACATACAAACGTGTATACTGGTTAGAGAAAACATGGCATCGAATCCCAACTGAGGCAAAAAAATTTTTTTTTAATATTTAAAAAATTTTTTTTTTAATTTTTTTTTTATTTTTTTTTTATTTTTTATTTAATATATTATTTATATTTTTATTATTATTTTTTTTTTAATTTTTTTTATTTTTTTTTCATTTTTTTTTTAATTTTTTTTTTTTTTTATATATTTATTTTTTATATATAATAATTTTTTTTTTTAATTTTTTTTTAATTTTTTTTTTAAATTTTTTTAAAAAAATTTTTTTTTTTTTTTTCGTTTTTTTAACATACATACGTGTACGTATTTTATATGGGATGAATGGTGATACAAGCAACTGTTATTGCATGACTACACGTTGTGAAGGGTATATAAGATTCGGCATGGCCGAATATAGCACTCTTACTTGTTCACTGTGTGAAGGGTATAATTAAGCCGAATTAATTTTTATACCCTTCACCTGTGGTGCACAAGGGTATATATAGTTTTGTCATTCCGTTTGTAATTTCTACAATTTTCATTTCCGAACCCATAAAGTATATATTTTCTGAAAGCTTATGAATAGAGGAGTCGATTAAGCCCTGACCGTCTGTCCGTCTGTCCGTCTGCCCGTGTGTTGGTTGAAATCAACTTTTAGAAACAACTATATGTTCCTCAGATCAGTATATGGTATCAATCTCTTGGAAATATCCAGGAATGAATCGCTATTGAAATTCAGCACAATCGCCCCATAACTTTCTGAGATATGAGCAAAAAACCACGACCACCTCGTTTTTTTTCGCAATTACAACAACAACATACATACATACATACATACATACATGTAAAAAGCATACCAAACAAAAAAAAATTACAAAAAAAAAAATATTAAAAAAAAGAAAAAAATAATAAAAAAAACTAAAAAAAAAAAATTTTAAAAAAATTTAAAAAAAAATTTAAAAAAATTTTTTTAAAATTTTTCTAAAAAAATTTTTTAAAAAAATTAAAAAAAAATATAAAAAAAAATATAAAAAAAAATAATAAAATATAAATAATATATTAAATCAAATAAAAGAAAATTTTTTTGGCTCAGCTGGGATTCGATGCCACATTTATTCTAACGTGTACGTATGCACGTATTTTATATGGGATGAATGCTGATACAAACAATTGTTATTGCATGACTACACGTTGTGAAGGGTATATAAGATTCGGCACGGCCGAATATAGCACTGTTACTTGTTTTTATATAAAGTTTGACATACTCATTGTGTAATCGCAAAACATTGGTAACATAAATGATCAAGGCAAATTCATATACTCAGGTGAAATTATTAGCTCAGATGAGGGGGAGTTGGGCAGGATGGCAGTAAGAATGGGGCGGAGCCTCTCGAATTTGTGCAGGCTTTGCGAGGATCCAAAGGAGTTGGAGACAGTTGAGCACATTCTGTGCTAATGTCACAGACTGCAGATAAGCAGGTTGAGATGGCTAGGTAGCAGATTTTTTTGGCGAATTAGGTGATGTCTCGAGCTGCGGTCTCGGGAATCTGATAGGATTCGTAATGGGAATGACCTGGCTTCGTGACTTGAGACCGGGAATGGGTCGTTTGTAGGGTCTTGGCTCTTTTTTGGTATTAGTTTGTTGTCCACTTCTTCCCCTTTTTTGTCTTCTTTCTTTCTTCCATTCTCTTCTTTCGTGTTTTAATTCTAATACCTTATCTCTTTTATTAATTTTAAGGCGTCACAATTGACCGTATTGGTCTCTGGGTGAGGGTGTGAGGGTTGCTTCACACCGGCCTTACTTACCAACCTACCTGAGGGGGAACTCTGCTGTCAAACTCCATGTATAAAAAATTATCTTACTTCTATGAGCAGAATTTGGCAGAGAACATCACTGTTAATTCGCCGTTATTTGTTCATGGTAATATAGAAAGTCATTCTATAATACTACTCAAAAAGACTTGCATTCATTATATATGTATAAAGATTTACAATATAAAAAAAAGCAAAAATAAAGAAACATTCCGTCAAAACAATAATTATAATTAAATTAAATACATTATTTTGTGTTTAATTTTATAAAATTTAATTAAAACAAGTAAGAGCGCTATATTCGGCCGTGCCGAATCTTATATACCCTTCACAGCGTGTAGTCATGCAATAACAGTAGTTTGTATCACCATTCATCTCATATGAAATACGTACATACATATAAAAAATATACATATATAAAAAACATCCCATTGTAAAATTATAAATTTACGTATGTATGTTAAAAAAAAATAAAAAAAAAAATTTAAAAAAAAAATAAAAAAAAAAATAAAAAAAAAATTTAAAAAAAAAATTTAAAAAAAATAATTAAAATATATATAATTAATATAAAACAAAAAAAAAATAAAAAAAAAATTAAGAAAAAAAATAATAAAAATATAAATAATATATTAAATAAAAAATAAAAAAAAAAATTAAAAAAAATTTTTTTAAAATATAAAAAAAATTTTTTTTTGGCTCAGCTGGGATTCGATGCCACGTTTTCTCTAACCAGTATACACGTTTGTATGTATGTATGTTGTTGTTGTAATATTGTTTTTGTGAAAAAAAATCGAGGTGGTCGTGGGTTTTTGCTCATATCTCAGTTGTTTATGTACCGATGTTTCTGATTTTCAAATGCGATCTACTCCCGAATATTTCTGATATTTTAATACCTCACCCGGGTCCAAGCGATGTCGGGGGGCTTCAAAAAGTTGATTTCAACATACACACGGACAGACGGACAGACTGACAGAGCTTAATCGACTTCCCTATTCATAAGCTTTCAGAAAATATATACTTTATGGGGTCGGAAATGAAAATTGTAGAAATTTCACACGGAATGACAAACCTATATATACCCTTTTTCACTGTGTGAAGGGTATAAAAAGGAAACAAATTATAAATGGGTCAAGAGCTACAAGTATACAAAAATTTGGTAAATTTATTATCAAAAAAGTACACTTACGGTCCTTTTCACAATCTGTGATTATATTAATTTCGCCTTTCACCATCTTTCGGTTAGTTAACACTAACATTATAGAAAAAGTATGGTAATACTGGTTTTTATTATTTACGAAAAATCGTGAATGAAAGAAAAGAATCAAAAAAAATTATACAAACATTCTAAGCAGTTTTTTGATGAAAGACAAATATATATTAAAAATAAATTTTTTACTTAAAATAGTTTACATACAGTTCCTTGGTAAGTATAAATTTTAATATTTTATTTTATTATAATATTCCTATTATACCAGCCACCAAAAAAATGGTGGGGGTATATTAATTTTGTCATTCCGTTTGTAACGAAAATTTTTATCTTTATATCAAATTCAAATTATTTCTCTATGAATAAAGATTTTGGAAGAATAAAGGACTATATAGAAATATCTAAGTTGTATTTATTAGCAGAAACTTTATTGACACGCCTATTTTAACGTCCACTTTTATTGAAAGACTAAAGTGATACATATTTAAGTATAAAGATATTATTCCATAGCGATTACTGTTAAAAACAAAATAATAAATTCTGTGCTATAAAAGTACATCAAATTGGTGGTGGGTATTAAAGATTCGGCACAGCCGAGTATAGTGCTCTTACTTGTTTATGTTTATTTTAATAAAAGCCCTTAACCGGAAGATTTTGTTCGGTTAAATTTAACAGAGACTTTTTGTTTAATTTCTGCCAGTTAAATGCTAACCATACTTTGTGAAATGCAATTTTGCCTATCTTACGGTAAAAGTTCTTGTTAAATTATAATCGCACTTTTTGAAAGGGCGGTTAATTGTTTAATACCAAAACCAAAATCGCATTTTCCCTCCCTGCATTAATAAATGTAATCAAGGCAAATTGAAAAAATTTTGACATTTTGCTTTCCCATCAGCTGGGCTGATAATTTCACCTGTTTGAGTTCGTCTAACAGTATATAAGTGCATATTTATCATGCAAAAAAACTTTATTACCAAGTTGGTTGTATAATTATTAGGAGTTGAATTTAAAATTTTGAATAAATTTACGCAAAAACACCTTAAGTGTCTAAATATAGGTTTGTAAAACAACTAACAGAATTATTATGCAACGTATTGCAGTAATTGGTGGCACCGGTATGACCGGACAATGTGTCGTTGATTATGCATTAGAAAAAGGTAAACATCATTTAGATAGTATTAAATTTAAAGTAATTAATACATTATATATATAATTTAAATAGGATTAAAAGTGCAGTTGTTATATCGTTCGGAAAAAACTGTTCCGGAGCGTTTTAAAGGCAAAGTGGAAATGCTTGAAGGCGATGTTACAAATTATGATGACTGTTTAAAAGTGGTACGTGGTGTGGATGGAGTCTGTGTGATTTTAGGCACTCGTAACAAACTAGAATCTACGACGGAGCTTTCAACCGGTACTGCCAACCTAATTAAAGTGATGAAGGCTTTAAATATAACGAAATATTCTATTGTTATGTCTTCGTTTTTGTTTCGTCCTGTATCTGAAGTGCCGCCAATGTTTCATCGTCTGAATGAAGAGCATCAAAGAATGTTAGATCTAACAATATCATCTGAATTAGATTATATCGCTATACTTCCACCACATATATCAGATGAAGCTTCATCAGCATATACTGTACTACATGATGAAGCTCCCGGACGACTTGTGTCTAAATATGATTTAGCCAAATTTATAGTGGATTCTCTAGAACAGTCTGAACACTACGGTCATGTGTGCGGAATTGCAAAGAAAGCTGATTAATTTAATGGTAAACAACATATTTAATGCATTTAATAAGGAAAGGATTACATAAAAAAAAATTGTGCTTAAACAAGAGATACATACATATGTAGTACCTATGGCAGCATTACACATACATACATATGTTGCATAATTTTACCTTTTAGTAATTGTGTAAGCATTTTTTATCTAAGAAATTTAATTACAAACAAATAACAATTTTATAATGGTAATTAAAACTTTACTGTTGCAGTTGAAATAATTAAAAAAACAGCGCAACGAAGAAAAGGCAGCTGCTTACTAATAAAATATTTTTATATATGATGGACTTGTGTCTGACTCAATACCTTAGTTTATTTTTTTGCCAACAACCTTTTTCATTAAATCTCTGAACCCCATTTAAGTAATTGTGCCCGACTAGTTACTTCAGTTTTTTCTCCATCCCTTATAAACTTATTTTGTAAGGTTTCCAAAAAATATACGTTTAATTGTCTTAGTTAAAAAGTTCGATCTTTGAAACTTTTTGAGAAAGTGTTTTGACCGATATGAGCCGAAAAAGATTGTCTCTATATACAAGGATCAGTGTTGACAACTCTTCAAAGAGCAAAAGCAAAATGAGTAAAAAGGGTAAATATTAAAGGAAACTAGTAAGATCACTATATTTGGTTGCGCCAAATTTTTGATACCAACCACTAATTATGTGTTAACAGTAATCGCTATGGGATATTTTCTTAATACTAAAATATGCATTACTTTCTTAAATTTAGTCTTGCAAGGAAAGTGGTCTTTAAAGTAGACGTATCAATATAGTTTCTGCAAATAAATTTTCTTAGATATTTCAATATAGTCCTTTACCCTTCCAAAAACTTTGTCCATAGTGAAATTATATGAATTTAAGAAAAAGCATTAGGTATATGGGTGGTAGCCGTTTAAGTGTCGTGTCACATTAATTTTCCGTAAGTACAAATCCTTTGACCAAAAAGCAATGTTTGCAAAATTTCGGCATCGTACATCTAATTTTGTGCTTTCAACTGACAGACGGACATAGCAAGATCGTCATTAAATAACGCCAGAACTCAGAAAATATATACTTTATGGGGTCTAAAATGGATATGTCGATGTGTTACAAACGGAATGACAAAATGAATATACTCCCACACCATTTTTTTTTGTGGTGGGAATAAAAAGAAACCAATCATATAAACAAGGAGAAAATTAGTTGCTTTGAAAAAATTTTATTTAACTTTTACTGAATTTGTTTTTCGTTTTCACTAATATCATTTTCCTTGATAGTTTTTTCAATTATTTAATCAAGATGATAATATTCATTTACGCTTTCATTTTAGTTACCTTTTAAATAATCAAACTCTTTATTTGGTACAACTCTTTAAACTGCTTCTAAAATTAAATCCAAACAAATTAAATAAATAAAACTTTAATTATCTTTATACATATATTAACTATTGCTTTTACTGCTTTTTCGATAGATAACCACCTAGTATTAGCCATCATTGGAATTTTTTGGATTCATGAATTACTGTTTAATAGTTTAAAAATTTTTACATTAGCTTTTTGTCTAACAGAGGAATGAGCAAATCAATTATAAGTTTCTTTAACAAGAAGGTTTAATTTATTTGGCAAACTTTTTTTTGGTTGCAGCACATAGAGGTAATTGTAAAGAGTGACAAACACATCGAATTAAAATGAAATTTTTAAGTTCGAACTTTTGTTTAATTTTTCGGTACAAACCATTATGTACTACCGTCATTATCGCTGCATTATCGGTTTCGATTGCAACTTAATATTTAAATTCAACCATGTAGAATATTTTCAGCAGTTCCTCCTTGTAAATCAATTAATCCGAGAAATGTTATATTTTTCGTTTACGTATTAAAAATAAAAATTTCAATAAACCACTTTCATTAAAATTTTTTGTTCGTTTACACAGAAAAGTGAAAATTTTTCCAATAAAAACATAGCCTAACAACCATAGTACACAAAAAAAAAGGATGCTTGCGAATTCAAGTTAATTTTTTTATATCTGTTTTTTGATTATTCTCCAAATTAGAATACATAAGATTTTTTATTTAATTCGATCGCGATAAAAATTAAATTTTTAATATTCGCCGCGTTTCATCCATCAAAATAAATTTATTTGATTCTAAGCAAAATAGAATCAAAAACGAATTATTATTTTTAGAAATTGCATATTTTTATATGTTGTTGTTTGTGGTATAAAGGCCACACAATGCGTTTTTATCAACTTTGTAAGCGAAAATAAGAGGCACTCGTGTTAATTTGCTCATATCTCAGAAAGTTATGAGGCGATAATGCTGATTTCCAATACCGATCTGCTCCTCCAGAATATTTCTGATATTTTGATATCTTACACGGGTCTTGGTGATGTTTGGGGACTTCAAAAGTTCAACATATGTATACTCGAAAAGACGGATAATGCTTAATCGACTCCCCTATTCATAAGCTTTCAGAAAATATATACCTTATGGGGTCGGAAACAAATACTGTAGAAATTTCACACGAAATAACGAACCTATATACATATATACCCTTATACTCAATGTGAAGGGTATAAAAAGCACAATAGGATTATTATCATGAAATTCTAATAGGTAATATTATTAAAGTTAATTCAAAAAGCATGTTTTACTTTTTCCTATAAAATTCATATAAACTATAAATAAATACATACAATTTTGTTTTATTTTATTTTTTTTTTTTATTTATTAAAATATTTTGTAAATAATTCTGCGGACTTAACTCTTATAAATATCTTTTTTTACTTTAAAATAATACAGGCTAGAAACATATTCAGAAGTCAACGTCAAAAATATTTCTCTGACATGAAATTTTCTTTAAGCTGTTATTAAATTAAAGCAAATCTAATTAAATAACTCGATATGTCACTATTAAAGTTATGCATTAACCCTATGACCCTAAAATAAAATGATCATTTTCTAAAAATATGGGATTAATTAATGAAACAATAATATAACAAATAATTTAAAATTTTTAATATTTCACTGTCCAACAGGAATATCTTTTAAATTTGCGGTATAAATATAAAAAGTAGAGTGTTGTACAGCTTGAGCACAATCGCCCTTAGTGATTTCGGGTGTTGAATCCTCAATTACATTTCCTAAATATTGCAAATGTACTTAGTTTATTATGCGTGGTTGCATTATCTTATACATTAACCACTTTCCATTACCACAATTAAATTTAAGGATTCACGTTTTGTTTTATCAAACTTGACTTTGTCTACTATTATGTTTAAGTTTATTATTTTTAATCTAGTATGCCTTAAATTAATAACTATAAAATTTATAAAAATGTTTACAATGGGTCCTCAAAACAAATATACATCTCAACATGTAGTGATACAAACTAAATATTCCTGTTATAAATACATATGTATAACTATAAAAACAATTCATACGTTCGGTAAAAAAACAAATGCCCCTATTGCGGTTCTCCACTTTTGTAATAGTTTGGTTGTCTTTGGCAAATTGACATTGCCATTCTCAACTAAAGTAATAGTTGACTATTCAGTTGTGTATCTATTTTTCGCGGTATTGCTGTTTTCAACTTTGCAAAAATTTGGTCGACGAAAACGTTGAATACACACAACTGCTTAAGAGTAGTTGTGTTATTGGCAGTTAAGGTTGATTTTTTTAAAAGCGGTAAAAATGAAAAACAAAATGGAGAGATCGTAAGTATATGTACTTTTTTATAATAAATTTTTCACTTAATTGCATTTTTGATAGCTCCCAAAGCAAGGAAGCAGCATATAACTTCAATATAGGAGGAATATCCACCACGCGAACAGGTGTTTTTAGGTGATCTTTAATTTCAATTTTTCTTGTACGTAGCACATCTACACAAGAGTTTTTATATTTATCATCATAACATAAATCGACACTTATATCCATTATAAATACTTTTTATTCGGCACAGCAGTTAACAACAATTTTAGGAAATTTTTTTTTTATTTGCCAAACGTAATATTTAAAGTTGATAGTTTGATATTTTAAGTTGGCAACTTTATAGCAAACTCAACTATAAACAGTTGAGTATCACAATACCTAAAATGAGTTTGGTTGTGCATAAGTTGGGTTGACTCTCACACAACCAAACTGAGTTGATTGGAGAACCATAATAGGGGTATATATTTTAGAATTAAATTTTTCGTTTTAGATAAAACTACGGGTTAGGTATTAAACTTTTTAAACTTTTTTTTTTACCATTCATGTAAATAAAGATCTTACAATTTTCTTATAAAAATATCAGCTAAATATAATTTAAAAATACGAATTAAAAGTGTGTGCAGATAAAACAGCCTATGTCGCAATAAATAAAAATGTTAGAATGCAACTACCCAAGGAAGCTAAGGTCGCACGCCAAATTATAAGTTCTAGTAAACTACTAATATAATTAACTAGCGGACCCGGCAAACTTCGCCTCGCCCCAATTTTTAGCCTTCAAACAAACTTTAGAGTAATAATCACGTGAATGCGTGATTTAACAATACACAAAACTCGTATAATTGCAGCAAGAAAAAAAGCACATTGAAGTGGTGAACCGCAATAGGGGTAAACATTTTTTTTATATAACTACTGGAACTGTCGAAATTTTTCCGTTGCAAACGTTTATTGATTTTTTGCGAACTTTAATTTTTTGATATTAGGGTTGTAAGATCTGAGATCTGGTGGGAAAATACTAGAACGGGATCTGTGGTGTTCGGCAAACATTTCTTTGAGATGCACCCTAATGTAGGGGCTGATGTAAACTAAGGCATTTTTATATCCTTCACACAAAAGTGGAATATATAGGTTTGTCATGCCGTAGGTCTTTCTACCTACCATCTAAATGAGTAGAGATTTGTCGCATTATGTAGTGATCAGATCCCGTACACTACCTCTGACCCTAGGGGTTCCTAGAACTCCTCGCGGACCAAATAAAAATAAGATAGGGCGGTTCCCAAAATAAACCAAATATGAACAAGGAAGTTAAAGAAATAAAAGTTACGGTGCAGAGCCTGATAAACTCAGTACCGGCGGCTAATGGTGGTGAGCAAGCAGGCCCCGAGTCGTCGTCATCAATTGACTGTAAGGAAACAATTTCGGAGGTGGGCAACTTGGCTTCCGTTATTGATAAAGCATCAAGAAGAATAGAGAACGAGGGATCGGATCCAAGGGTGAGTTTTAAGCATCCCCAGCCACACAAGACAGGCGAGGATTCCGACACCTCTGACTCAAATATAGAAGATGTTGACACTACGGTGTTATGCACAAAGGATACCTCTGAGGTAGATAAAATGGTTGAGGAAGTAAGTGCAAGCATTGCCAAACTCACCACAGACAAAATAAGAACTCTCTCCGGAGCGCAGCAAAGGAAGACTGCCAAAAAGAAACAGAGAGTAAATAAGAAAGGTCAGCGGGATGTCCCTAAAGAGAAAGACTCATATACACCCATTTCTACCGAAAAGGGTAAGAGGATTCGATCTCCAGAGGAACAGAACACCGTTGGCAATACTAAAAAGAAAAAAAGTTACCAGCAGGGAAGTAAAACGGTTAGCATTTTCCAACTCCCGAAAGAAGACCCTCCGGCCAATCTGAAAGGAGAAGGAAATGAACCAATAGCTTCAACCTCAAAACAGGCGAAAGCGGTAGCTAAAAATACAGGTGATGGTGAAACAGCCGGAAAAAAACCCCACCATCACGTAAAAGAAAGCCGGAAGAAAAATCGGCTAAGGAGCAACCCACGTATGCGAAAGTGGCCAGAAGGAAGATGGCAGAGGAGCTATGCTATGCTGTTATCGACTCCAATAGCGCATCGGGAAAAATTCCAATGGCACATCAGAAGGAAGTAGAGAATGCCATAAATGAGAGGATTGTGCAGTATGTCCTGGAAGCAGATGATAATGCTCCACAGATCCATATAGATAGCTGTAGGTTCACCAGGGAAGTACTGTTTCTACAACTAGAATCAGACACCTGCGCACATGTTATAAAAGACCTAGTGGGAGGCATACCAGCCCCATGGGAGGGTGGCAAACTTGCCATGGTGAAAAAGGCCGATATCCCATCCCTAACCAAGGTTTCATTTTTCGTTAAAGGTTGGGGCAGCAAACTTGATAGCAAGGCCATCATTAGGATCATTGGCAAGCAAAATAGAGGTCTGGAAGTAGACAAATGGGAGGTTTTCCATCGTGAGGAAACTGACGATGGCACCCTGGTAGTTGCAGGAGTGGATAAACCCTCCATGTCTTACCTCGAGGAGCAAAAAGGGAAGGTGTACTTCGCGAGTACAACTATTTTCTTCAAAGTTGGTAAGACGCCCATTGGTTGGACACATAATCCAACGGAGAAGAAAGACCCTGACGAAGAGGCAAAGGAGGCTAAAGAGGATGAAGGCCACCGCGTGCCAATGAAGAGGGAGGAGTTGGAGATAACTCAATCCCAAGAAGAATCTCTTTTAGCCGAACAACAATGATACTGCTCTTGCAGATCAATCTCCATCGGTGCAGAACGGCTACACAAGCTTTGATGGAAAATATAACTAAAGGTAAGGTACACATAGTTCTCATTCAGGAACCCTGGACTGTTAAAGACAGAGTTACTGGATTGAATGAGTGTGATTACCAATTATTTTATGCTAAAACTGGGTCTCGACCCAGAACATGTATACTTTGTCATAAGGGATTAAATTTTCTTTTTTCCCCAGATTTATCTACAGCGGACGCCACTACCTTAATACATGGCTCACGCAATTTAATGCTGGCATCGGTGTACCAACCTTCTGATGCTCCGACACTACCACCAACGTCGGATTTAAGAAGTATGATAACATCGGCAAGGAGAACAGGTAGGAATATTTTAATAGGTTGTGATGCGAACTCGCATCACCTCTCTTGGGGCAGCACGAACTGTAACAAGAGAGGAGACGCCCTATGGGAATTCCTAAATGCTAATAACTTATTTACCTTTAACTCAGGTAATAAACCTACATTTATTAACAGAATTAGGGAAGAGGTAATTGATGTGACTATATGTTCAGAAAATTTAATTGATGAAATTTGCGATTGGCACGTATCTGATATGCACTCTTATTCGGACCATCGCTATATTTTTATGACCTTAACTCATCCGCCACCGGAACCGGTGACTTTTAGGAATAAGGCCAGGACGGACTGGCCAAATTTTAGGTTAAGTCTTCAACATAAACTCGAAAATTATCCAGAACCGGATGAAAATCTGGACACGATAGATTCGATGGTGGGAAGACTGACTGCCGATTTTAGGGAAACTTTTGAGGAGCATTGTCCACTCCGACAAAGGCGAACCCCAAGGGAAAAGCCCTGGATGACAGGTGAACTGATTAATCTCAGGAAAGAAACCCGAAGGCTATTTAACAGAGCCTATCGAAAGAAACAATCAGTATACTGGGACGATTACAGTGAGAAGCTCAGAATATACAACAAAGCAATAAGAATCGCCAAACGCAGATCCTGGAGGCTTTTTTGCAATCAGGTAGACAGCGTGAATGACGCTTCTAGAATTAAGAAATTCCTATCGAAAACCCACACCCAACCGGAAACCCTCGTTGACTCGAACGGGAAAAGGTCGGAGACGATGGAGGAGACGCTAGGAATACTGATAGAGGCACACTTCCAAACGGAAATGGCGGATGACGGAGAAATTCCACACCCCCATGACGGTAGTGCCACGACGGACATAATTATAACCACAAAGATGGTAAGAGAGGCGGTAAATAGTTTCTTGCCATATAAGGCACCAGGGCCGGACGGTATTTTTCCGGCTCTCCTACAAAGAAGCATTGACCTAATCGATATAAGGCTGGCGAATATTTTTACTACTTGCCTGAAATATGCGTATACCCCTGTGGAATGGAGGGAGGCGAGAGTCGTTTTCATACCTAAACCAGGGAAGGAAAATTACGCAAATCCTAAAGCTTATAGACCCATAAGCTTAACATCATTCTTATTGAAAACCATGGAGCGTATCGTCGATGGAATGGTCAGAAGACGATTACCAGGCGATTCAATGAGATTTGGACAACACGCCTATATCAAGGGCAGATCTACTGAGACTGCTCTTCAGGAGGTTGTTTATCATATAGAGAGATCCTTCGACCTGGGTGTGTATACCATGGGCGTATTTATAGACATAGAAGGAGCTTTCAATAACGTAATGACCTCGAGTCTTATCGGTTCCTTGGAAAACTTAGGGTTAAGCCATGTCTTAATTGCATGGATTAGCAATATGTTAAGGAACAGATGGATAAATTGTGAGGCAAATGGAGTAAGAAGAAGGGACAAAGTATGTCGAGGAACCCCGCAGGGAGGTATTTTATCTCCATTATTATGGGTAACTACCATACATAGTCTACTGAGGATTCTATCGAACGAGGGATTCAAGCCTATCTGTTACGCAGATGATGTTGCGATACTGATCAGGGGGACGAATCCAAATTCTTTATGTATGAGAGCAATGGAGGCTTTGAATATATCCTATAACTGGGCGAAGGAGCGAGGGCTCAATGTCAACCCGGAAAAGACTGAAATCTGTTTGTTTACGAGAAAGAGGAAGATACCGGTGCATAGCTATCCCATCTTTCGGAATAAGACAATTAAGATTGATAAGAAGGTCAAATACCTAGGAATAGTACTTGATTGGAGACTATCCTGGAAGGACCACATTGAATGTAAAGTGGAGAGAGCTCAAAGAATATGGGCCCTCTGCAGAAGAGTGATTGGCTCAAAATGGGGCTTAAGCCCAAGGATGACACATTGGCTATATACGAGTGTACTGCGGCCTACAATTACGTACGCTTCGTTAGTGTGGTGGACATCCTTAGAGAAGAAGGTGAATATAAAACCTCTTCAAAAGATTCAGAGACAGTGCTGCATTAGTATTTGCGGCGCCATGAGGACCACATCGACAATGGCCATTGAGAATATATTATCCATTTGGCCTATTGAGATACAGGTAAAATATGAAGCGGCCTTAGCTGCCACAAGATTAATGGCAATAGATGAGTGGCTTATAAGAGAACATAAGACCAGATACCAAAGAATAACGGATATCTTACCGATGGGAAATATTACAGAATTAACATGTGATAAAATCCCGATGAGATATGAGAATATTAACTGCATCACCATTATACCGGAAGAGGGAGAATGGGATGAGATAATCAGGATGGGAAACACCCACGGAATCGATCTTTACACAGACGGTTCAAAGATTGGTGACCAAACTGGAATGGGCTTATACGACATAAGCCGAAATAGAGGCAAATACTTCCGTCTACCAGATCACAACACTATTTTTCAGGCTGAGATCATGGCGATTACGGAAGGAATTAAATGGATAAAGGAAACGAATAGCGAAACTCCGATTCGTATCTTTACGGATAGCCAATCAGTGATTAAGACATTGAGAAAGGAGAAAGTTGAATCCCGGAACGTTTTGCAATGCAAGAGTGAGATAAACTCATATGCAAATTGTGAACATCTGGAGATAATATGGATACCAAGCCATCACGGGCTGATCGGAAACGAGAAAGCCGACAAATTATCCAAAATGGGAGCTCTTTTGAGTACTATAACTTTGGAGAACGCCAAACCCCTTAAACGATTTAAGGATGAACTTAAACGTTGGGCAATGGAAGAACATGTCAGAAAATGGCAAAGCACTGATGTCGGTAAGGTGACAAGAACACTCTGGGGTGACCCAAATCTTGGGAAGTCAAAGGAGATTCTGAGACTAAGTAGACCTACACTTAGGAAATTAACCGGTGTAATTACAGGTCATACGGAGTTGAGAACTCATCTAGCTCGCATGGGATTATCTGAGGAGACGACATGTAGAGCTTGCGAGGAAGAGGATGAGACCCTGGTACACTACCTCTGTCATTGTCCTGCGTTTGGGCATATTAGGCGCGAAAATTTTACAGTAGATAATATGCCGAACTTGGAATACCTGGGGGACTCGAACTGGAGATCCATAAGGCGTTACATTGAGGGGACTGGTTTCTTGGACTAGTCCGTTATTTATGGGAAATTATGTTTATGGTTTTTTTTTTTGTTTGGGAATTCCGTTTTCCACATGGAGCGCACAACATGCCAACTGGGCATAGGTGTATACCTGTCATGGGTTTGGGCTTTTATACCCCTCCTTTTCAACCTAACCTAACCTAACCTTGTCATGCCGTGTGAAATTTCTACAGTTTTCATTTCCGCCCCCATAAAGTATATATTTTCTGAAAGCTTATGAAAAGGGGAGTCGATTAAGCATTGTCAGTATGTCCGTGTGTATGTTGAAAAACTTTTTGAAGCCCCCGACATCGCCTGGACGCGCGTTAGGTATTAAAATATCAAAAATATTTGGGAGCAGATCGGTATTGAAAATCAGAAAAATCGGTACATAAACAACTGAGATATAAGAAAAAAAACACGACCAGAGTGGACGTGGCATCGAATCCCAGCTGAAAAAAATTTTTTTATATTTTTATTATTTTTTCTTTATTTTTGTTTTTTTTTTATTATATTTCTTTTTTTTTTAATTTTTTATTTTTTAAACATACATAGATAAACTCAATTTATAATTTTACAATGGGATGTTATTATATATGTATGTACGTACGTATTTCATATTAATGAGATGAAAGGTTATACAAACAATTGTTATTGCATGACTAAACGTTGTGAAAGGTATATAAGATTCGGCATCGCCCAATATAGTACTCTTACTTGTTTATGCTATTTTTGCTATTATCTACTTAATCAAGCTAGAGTTTCGAAATTTTTTCCTAATTTATGATATTTTTAATGTTTTTTAGGAAATCATTCCAAGTTGAATTTTTAAAATTATAGAGAAGGCCAATAAGTTTCTTTTCTTATTTTTATAGTAGTTTTTACATTTTCTGAGTTTATGATTCGAAAATTTAAAAACTAAGAAGTATTTATCTTGGCTGTGATAGAAGATGATAAAAGAACTAAATAAATATCTCATTTAAATTATTAACAAGTAAGAGTGCTATATTCGGCCATGCCGAATCTTATATACCATTCACAACGTGTAGTCATGCTATAACAGTAGTTTGTATAACCATTCATCTCATATGAAATACGTACACATACATAAAAAACATACATATATAAAAACATCCCATTGTAAAATTAAAAATTAACGTACATATGTATGTTAAAAAAAAATTTAAAAAAAAAATTTTTAAAAAAATAATTAAAATATAAATAATTATTATAAAACAAAAAAAAAATAAAAAACAAAAATTAAAAAAAAATATATTAAATAAAAAAAAAATAAAAAAAAATTTAAAAAAAAAAATATAAAAAAAAATGTATGTATGTATGTATGTTGTTGTTGTAATGTTGTTTTTGTGAAAAAAAAATCGAGGTGGTAGTGGGTTTTTGCTCATATCTCAGTTGTTTATGAACCGATGTTTCTGATTTTCAATACCGATCTACTCCCGAATATTTCTGATATTTTAATACCTCACCCGGGTCCAAGCGATTTCGGGGGCTTCAAAAAGTCGATTTCAACATACACACGGACAGACTGACAGAGCTTAATCGACTCCCCTATTCATAAGCTTTCAGAAAATATATACTTTATGGGGTCGGAAATGAAAATTGTAGAAATTTCACACGAAATGACAAACCTATATATACCCTTTTTCACTGTGTGAAGGGTATAAAAAATGGTGGTTTATTATAATTAAAAAAGTGTAAATAGTTCCCCCGTAACATGCTTACAGTAATTTTCATTTTTCTAAACAAAATCTATATATTAGGTTCGTTCGAGTACTTTTACTGCACTTTGTAGTAAATGAGTAATTATTAGGTAAATTGAAAATTTTACTCTCAAAAAGAGAATTTGTCCAAAAAAGTACTCGAACAGACATTTGTAAAAATTCGTAAGATTGAAGCAACAGCTGATGGCAAATAAATAATGTTTAATGGGAACTATGTACATACATACATTTGTGCAAATATGTATACCTGCGCCAGATTCAGGCAGCTCCATTCTTTCATCTGTAGACATTGTTAACTAACTTTATTTCACAAACAATTTAAATTTAATAATATTTTGCACTTTTGTTTGGATTTTCCTTTTTTTTAATATTTTTTTCACAAATTGTATACTTTTTGTTTGCTTACTTTTGTTTGTTTACCTTTTGAATCATATGTTTTTTGGTTTTGCTAAATCTTACTACAAGAAACTTCTGTTGTAAAAATTTGCAAATACTCAGTCAAGAACTGTCACTTTTCGCTCTCTATTTGTGCTCTCATTTACTACAAATTTGTGTAAACGAACGCAATTTCGTAAAATGCAGTAAAAATTTGTACAAATTCGTACAAATTTGTGAGTTCTCGAACGAACCTATTATATTTGATTTTTATTTAAACAAACAAACAAACATTTGTTTTTTGTTAATATAATTTGTATACATATTTACCCTGAAGAAGCTACCCATTGTTTGGTAGCGAAATATTGGTTAATAAACAATTTTTTATTAAAAAAAAAAGTGATCTCAAGCTTAAATAAAAATCAAATATAAGGTTCGTTCGAGTACTTTTACTGCACTTTGTAGTAAATGAGTAATTATTTAGTAAATTGAAAATTTTACTCTCAAAAAGAGAATTTGTTCAAAAAAGTACTCGAACAGACATTTGTAAAAATTCGTAAGATTGAAGCAACAGCTGATGGCAAATAAATAAAGTTTAATGGGAACTATGTACATACATACATATGTGCAGATATGTATTTATGTATGTATACCTGCGCCAGATTCAGGCAGTTCCATTCTTTCATCTGTAGACATTGTTAACTAACTTTATTTCACAAACAATTTAAATTTAATAATATTTTGCACTTTGGTTTGGATTTTCCTTTTTAATATTTTTTTCACAAATTGTATACGTTTTGTTTGCTTACTTTTGTTTGTTTACCTTTTGAATCATATGTTTTTTGGTTTTGCTAAATCTTACAGCAAGAAATTTCTGTTGTAAAAATTTGCAAATACTCAGTCAAGAACTGTCACTTTTCGCTCTCTATTTGTGCTCTCATTTACTACAAATTTGTGTAAACGAACGCAATTTCGTAAAATGCAGTAAAAATTTGTACAAATTCGTACAAATTTGTGAGTTCTCGAACGAACCTATAATCAATTAAAAAAGATCAAGAAATTTAGACGATATATTCAAAATCTATATATAGGTATGTATGTATATAAAAAAAATTGTTGCAAGTGCATTGTAACTTTATAACTCAAGAACGGGCTTACTTATCTGAACCAAATGTTTAGGGTTTGTTCGGACTATTTAGTAGATATTTTATGTGAAGTTTGCACAAAATCCGTCGAGCGGTTTACGGGTAAAAAAGGGTAAAATCGGTAACACAGTATCTCCGGGATTAATAAAGATATCACAAAAATTCAGAAAGAATCAAAGAGCCTGTTAAAAATTATTGGATAGGTGACTGATACTTTTTGGAAATTTTGAGTTTTAAGGGGATAAAACGGGTAAAAACTGAATTTTAGTACTTTTTTGAACAACATTTATCTTTGAGAGGGATAGCAATTGGAAAAAAGTAAAAACGTAGTTTTACTCTTCTTAAAACAATCTATAATGAATTTTTTTACTTTTTTGAAATTTTGGAATTTAGAAGGAAAAGGCTAAAAACTGGTAAAATCAGAAATTTTGTATCTTTGGACCTAGTGCATGTAGTTTTTTTTTATTATTTCACTTGATACGTAGCGAAGTACGTACCGGGCGGCCAGTTAGTTATAAAAAACGTTTTCATAAATTTACCGAAAAATAATTGAGTAATAAAAAAGAACTTTATTATAGCGGTAGAGAAGTAGCGGGTACATTGCTAGTATAAAAAATAAACAATAAGAAATTTGTGTAATTCTCTTTTGATCTTTCTTAATTATCGTTAACCCAAACTATTTTGCGAAAATATTTATGCCAATCTTTGTCAGCCGATACAATCTTATAAAAATTTAGCAGCCAAAAGAATTTTGGTCTAAATCTATATTTAGTTAAAGATTTGCTTGTGTGTACTGCATCTGTTGACAAAGAGCACGCGATACAATAAGTTTTTTTTAAATTTATTTATTACACTGGCTTATGGGTATCAACATATTGAAATAAATAGATTTGCCTTTTAATATCTTGAACTTGATCTTGACTATGGTGCACACAAATAAAATATTATTTTTCGTTTTCTTCTAAACAATTTTAAAATTAAAACTTGGCAACAAAAAATCTAAAAAAAATATTTGTGCATAATTTTTTAATAGCTTAAAAATCAACATAAAACCTAATAGACACATTTTTTTATAAATTAAATGATTTTGATTAATAGCACTGTACCAGACATAGGAATGTAAATGTTAAATAAAAGTAGGAAATATTTTAATACATACATACAGTATATGCATGTTTGTACTCTGTTTTTATTTATATTTAATTAAACATATAATGAGCAAGTTGGGTACAAGTGAGCAATAAATTAAAACTATATATTTATAATTATGTTTGTCTAATGTTGCTTATGCGGAAGTTTAAGACTAGATATGCATAAGAATATATGTTTGTATATGTAAATATATAAATATTTGTAATATACATAGATATAATTTTTTATAAGTTTTTATTTGTGTCTCTTTAAAAACATTTCTACATTATATTTCTATGGAAGATCTGTTATTTTATTTTTGATATTTTAAGTCATAATATTTCATAGAATTACATAACTTAACATTAAATTATATTTTACATAATAAGATTTCTAAAAAATACACATTATTTTATTTAAATAATTAAAAAATTAAATAAAATATGTACTGTTTTATGCTTTTGTATTTGCCTTACGCCATACAAGATAAACTTCAGAATCAAAAATATGTACAAAAATAACTTAAAATAAGAAACACATTTAAATAATTAATAGTTAAAATATTAACAGTAAAAGATGTACCGTACATATGTAATTGGAATTAAATTTTCAGTGCTTTTTTATATTATTTTATATTTGCCTTTTTAGGCTTACTTTAGATATTTTTTAAAATAATATCTGTTTTATTTGAATCTTAATTTTAAACATATTCGTAAATTCACCGAAATGTTTTTATTATCGTTAGTGTATTCAATCCTTGTTTTTTCTCTGCTGAATTCAAACGAATTTGTCTTCAAATAAAGTTTAATTTTATTTTAAATGTTTTTCTATGTAATATAGGAAAATTTGTTCTGATATAAGCATTTAATTTTTAGAGAGATATAAAAATATATCAAAAAGCTAATTTGCTGCAATTATAAAAATCATTTTGTTCAACAATTTCCATTATAGATAAATTCTAGTTTTATATGCTACCATTTCATTATATTTAGTGACATTTAGTTTGAAATTTCTGTTGACATACATACATACATAACGATGTTGCCTATAAAACTTTCTTCATGTATTTTTTTTTAGTATTTTGCAGACTGGGCAAATCACAATGTCTGGGACCATACATTGAAATTGGTGCGCAAAATTCATAGCCTATTCTTTCATAAAATCCTTCTTGATCAATCGTTGATAAATACAATACTTTTAAATCTAAGACGACACGACAATAATCTTCAGCAAATTTCATTATTAATTTTCCAAATCCTTGGCCCCGACAACTCTTGTCCACTACCACAGATTCAATAAAACATGCTTTATTTTTTGATGGTATTGTACTAAGCTTGCAATGGGCTATAACACGGCTGTAGCCTCCAGTGGTCAAAACCAAACTGCACGGTAAGTTATCACAAGATGCTTCAAGAGAACGCATGCGCGCTGTTTCACTGCGTGGCCATTCTGAATTTATAAGCGCGCATGTATCCTTCATTAGCTCTGGATACTGGTGGATGGGCACCACATTAAAAGGACTACCGGATACATTAAATGGTGGAAGACCCTATAAAGAATACATTGTACAAAAAATATTATATTGAAATTGTCATTTTAAAACTTACATATCTATGTATGTATCTACATTAAATACTTATGTATGTATACATATTTTTTTAAAATCATATTTATATTGCTACTTATAATATACCTCATAATAGGGTTCCACTTTAATATAGCGCATATCAACTAAAGCTATTAGGTATACTGAGGATGTTTTTTAATGTTATATTGTTTATTATGTTCTAAAAAAAATTAAAAGAAAATGTTTTAATAACTTCCTTAGTGATTTGATATATCGTCGTTCGCAAGTTATTGTGTTCTATGTGACACATAAAACATATACCTATAGAACACAATAATTTGAGAACGACGATATGTAGATTCCACAGTCGTACGTACAGACATACATAAACACTGAACACATACATAAACAGTAAACACACGAAAAACTATAAAAAAAACTTCCTCAAAACCCCAACCAACATTTTTTTCTTATAAAAGTATTTTATTTTTCTTATCAATTTAAAAATAAAACTTATAACATTTTAAAACTTTTTCAAGAATTTGGGTAAAAGGTCTACTGATGATCTGGTATAAGCACCAGTGAAATGCATATAGACCAGCTTAAACCCAACAACCAAATAAAATATTGAAAAATTAGTTGGGAGCATATCCCGAATAATTAAGTAAATTATTTAAAAATAAAAATAAATAAATAAATTTTTTTTTTTGGCTCAGCTGGAATTCGATGCCACATTAACTCTAACCAGTATACCACGTTTGTATGTATGTATGTGTTGTCTGATTTTCAGTACCGTTCTACTCCCGAATATTTCTGATATTTTAATACCTCACCCGGGTCCAAGCGATGTCGGGAGGCTTCAAAAAGTTGATTTCAACAAACACTCGGTCAGACGGACAGAGCTAAATCGACTCCCCTATTCATAAGCTTTCAGAAAATATATACTTTATTTCACACGGAATGACAAACCTATATATACCCTTTTTCACTGTGTGAAGGGTATAATAAAACGATTTTAACAAATTGCGGTAATACAATGAGTGGTTATGAACTAAAGAATTGTTAATTTGTATTAAACTCAGAAGCACTCTCATTTAATGAGGCAATATTTTGCTTGCGATTGTTAGACATACATACGATGTATACGGATACATATGTATATGTACCTATCCGTATACATCGTATGTATGTATAACAATTTGTATGCGACTAAACATTTCGCCATAGCTTGTACATATGTTAACTAGTACAGAGAAGTGCATATATACAGTGACGGTCAAAATAATGGAACAGTTACAATTGAATTCTTATAAGAAAAAATTAAAACTTTAATGCGAACTTTTTTTTAATGAATATCAAAAAAATTAGCTATTTTGAGTACTTCAGAGCTTTGTTAGTTTTTATAACAGTCAGTTAATATATTAAAAATATATATCAATATATCAAATTTTGTGTGGCCAATATAAGAACACCAGTTCAAGTTTGAACGGTCGAACATTTGGAAGGGAAAAATTTATTTTGGAGCATATTACACGTGCGGAAGAAAGCATCGTTTTTGTGTTCAGTGACACGTTTTGTTGAAAAAAATAACTACATACAAAAAAATTTTTCTTTCAAATCTTCGCCCGGATTTAGCTTATCTTGAATTTATTCTGTTAAATTAAAAAATTATATATAGAAAATTATATAGAAATGGGATGCAAAAACACTGACTAAAATCGAATATCAGCTCTGATGTAGAAATTAGTAGAAGTTTGTAACCGATTATAGCCTAGAGGTTTGGTTGCCAAAATTTAAATAAATAAATAATGTTAAATAAAATGATGTTTTTTATATTATTAAATTGTGGGTCCCATATATTATTTTAAAACCCCTGGAAGGGGTTCTGTTAGAATTTGTCACTAATAAAATGACAAGAATGTGGGTTTTTAAATAAGACAATTACACTAATCACACCAACAAAATGGTAAACAAGTGCTTCAATGATAACTTATAAATTCGTTAGAAAAATGTTGTCCGGACGTAATGCATGCAACAAAGCAGCACAAATCTGTGATTTTAATGGGCAGCCAACTATTGCCCCTATTGCGGTTCTCCACTTTTGTAACAGTTTGGTTGTCTTTGGCAAATTGACATTGCCATTCTCAACTCAACTTACAGTTGACTATTCAGTTGTGTATCTATTTTTTCGTGGCATTACCGTTTTCAACTTTTAAAAAATTTGGTCGACAAAAACGTTGAAACGTTGTGAAACTCAACTAAAAACAGTTGAGTATCACAATACCTAAAATGAGTTTGGTTGTGCATAAGTTGGGTTGACTCTCACACAACCAAACTGAGTTGATTGGAGAACCATAATAGGGGTATATATTTTAGAATTAAATTTTTCGTTTTAGATAAAACTACGGGTTAGGTATTAAACTTTTTAAACTTTTTTTTTTACCATTCATGTAAATAAAGATCTTACAATTTTCTTATAAAAATATCAGCTAAATATAATTTAAAAATACGAATTAAAAGTGTGTGCAGATAAAAGAGCCTATGTCGCAATAAATAAAAATGTTAGAATGCAACTACCCAAGGAAGCTAAGGTCGCACGCCAAATTATAAGTTCTAGTAAACTACTAATATAATTAACTAGCGGACCCGGCAAACTTCGCCTCGCCCCAATTTTTAGCCTTCAAACAAACTTTAGAGTAATAATCACGTGAATGCGTGATTTAACAATACACAAAACTCGTATAATTGCAGCAAGAAAAAAGCACATTAACTGTAGAAAACTACAATGACAAAATGACACCTGTCAGATTGCGCAAATTCTAAGTCAACGTATAATGCCATCTATCGGATGTTGGCTGAAAACTTTCCATTTTTTCATTTGAAAAGCCATAATTTACACAAAATTTCATACAAAAACTTGATTTTTGATTTTTCCAATTTTCCGACCTTTCCGGAGAGATTTTCCAAAACCTTCTCCTCGAAAATACGAACAACTGACAAAAAATTTTACAGAAATCGGCCCAGCCGTTCTCATTTTATGAATTACACCATTTTTATATGTATAGTATATAGGAAGAAAATCAATGTTTGTGTGTTTGTTACTCAATTACGCAATAACGGCTAAAAGGAACTAAATTAAATTTGGTACACAGATAGACGGCATCCTAGATTAATAAATAGGCTGGCTTTTATTACAACAATAAGGCGATATCGCGGAATTATGTGAAAAAATGCTTTTTTGTATTTAGTGAGTTGGCTGTTCAAAGGTCTCGAGTGTCCAAAATTTACTGGGGTACTGGGGAAAAAAATGTAAACATGCACGTCGTGAGTAGAAGTATTTTTTTTTAATATTTGCAAAAAGTTATATTTCACTAATATAATAAATATGAATGTATGTTTAAATGTTTTAATAATTTTGCTCAATCAAGCGAAATATTACTAAACGGAATTAAATTAAATTTTCACACAGATATATAACTTGTGCCAATAACTAACTACGCAGACGAAGTCGCGTGCAAAGGCTAGTCAAAAAATAATTTTTAAATGTGTTTAGAAGTGACAACGTATGAGCTTGTTTTTTTTAATTAAATAATTTACCATTAAACAAACGTAAGTCAACCTACTGCGTTAGTGATAAACGCATTTAGAATTAATATAAGTATTATGTTGTTATTACATAAAAAAAAACCCGGAATTCATCCATCCTATTTCAAAAAGCAAATATGGCATTAGGTTCGTTCGAGAACTCACAAATTTGTACAAATTTTTACTGTATTTTACGAAATTGCGTTCGTTTACACAAATTTGTAGTAAATGAGAGCACAAATAGAGAGCGAAAAGTGACAGTTCTTGACTGAGTATTTGCAAATTTTTACAACAGAAATTTCTTGTAAGGTTCGTTCGAGTACTTTTACTGCACTTTGTAGTAAATGAGTAATTATTTAGTAAATTGAAAATTTTACTCCCAAAAAGAGAATTTGTTCAAAAAAGTACTCGAACAAACATTTGTAAAAATTCGTAAGATTGAAGCAACAGCTGATGGCAAATAAATAAAGTTTAATGGAAACTATGTACATACATACATTTGTGCAAATATGTATTTAAGTATGTATACCTGCGCCAGATTCAGGCAGTTCCATTCTTTCATCTGTAGACATTGTTAACTAACTTTATTTCACAAACAATTTAAATTTAATAATATTTTGCACTTTGGTTTGGATTTTCCTTTTTTTAATATTTTTTCACAAATTGTATACGTTTTGTTTGCTTACTTTTGTTTGTTTACCTTTTGAATCATATGTTTTTTGGTTTTGCTAAATCTTACAGCAAGAAATTTCTGTTGTAAAAATTTGCAAATACTCAGTCAAGAACTGTCACTTTTCGCTCTCTATTTGTGCTCTCATTTACTACAAATTTGTGTAAACGAACGCAATTTCGTAAAATGCAGTAAAAATTTGTACAAATTCGTACAAATTTGTGAGTTCTCGAACGAACCTGTAGTAAGAACAAAAAAACATATGATTCAAAAGGTAAACAAACAAAAGTAAGCAAACAAAAAGTATACAATTTGTGAAAAAATATTTAAAAAAAAGGAAAATCCAAACAAAAGTGCAAAATATTATTAAATTTAAATTGTTTGTGAAATAAAGTTAGTTAACAATGTCTACAGATGAAAGAATGGAACTGCCTGAATCTGGCGCAGGTATACATACTTAAATACATATTTGCACATATGTATGTATGTACATAGTTCCCATTAAACTTTATTTATTTGCCATCAGCTGTTGCTTCAATCTTACGAATTTTTACAAATGTCTGTTCGAGTACTTTTTTGGACAAATTCTCTTTTTGAGAGTAAAATTTTCAATTTACTAAATAATTACTCATTTACTACAAAGTGCAGTAAAAGTACTCGAACGAACCTATTAACAACTCAAAATCCACAAAAATTGATACGCGATTGCCCTTGAAAACCACAGAAATTTACTTTTATATTATTTAGAAAACACAAAAAAAAAATGTTTAATTTAAAAGACAATATTTAGTATATCGTCGTTGTTCTAACAAATTCAGTTATGTGTTTTTTACTTAGTTTTCAGGAGAGCCAAAAAAGCATTTTATTTTGTTACTTTAGTATTAAACTTACGCATACCGACTATTGTGTATAATGAAGATATCCTTAATCCGTTTGGTGGATAGAAAAGTACGAACAATAAATGTTTAAAATAGAGCAAAAAATTATTTTTTTTTTCAAAATTGTCTCATAACCGATTACGTCACAGCAGCGACGATATGTTTTCAACTTGAATTGAATTGCTCTTATTTTTCTAATTTTCAATTAATTTATTGTCCCTGTTAAAATAAATAAACATTTTTAGTTAATTTAATAAAACAAAATTATAGCGGGATTTTTTTATCGATCAAAACATTTTCAAGATGTAAATATATATAAACTTTCAAGTTGGTGCTATTATTTTGACCACATCTTTATTTATTTTGGAATGACTAAAAAGCAAAATATATGTACCTACATAAGTTAGTTTGTATATGAACAAATGAAAAAGCAAGCAAGGAAATCTGGAATGAAAATGTGTTACATAAGAAAACATCTTAAAATGTGTCTACAAATAAATTCTGCGAACTACAAATAACGTTTGATTAGATGTTAATAAAATTAAAACAATTTTGAAAATTTATATTTTTGAATATAATTACCCAAATTATATAAACACAAACTTTATATGAATTTATTTTAATTAAAATACAAAATTAGAAATAGGTACATTACCATGATGTGTTCTCTACGATTTCTTTCTTCCTGAGTAATGCCGCCACGATGCAAAGCACAGAACGAACTGAGACTGAGGAAACCACCAATTGTTCTTTACCACAAACACTTTTAATTCGACCTCAAATACTTAATTTTTAATATGTACCTATTGATATATATTTATAGCAAAAACAACATTCAAATAGGTATATATACAAACATGTACATATATGTACCAATTTTATAAATTTATTTTCTTACAAAAGTTTATGTTAACATATTATTTAAATTAAATAGGTAGGTATACTTTTTAAATATTTCTTTACTTATTAGTACAGCAACAATTTAAAATAAAGAAAATTCTTATTGGAATTAAAAATGTATTCTCTTTGTATGAACAAAACCACACAACTAATGGATGAACAACAAAAATCGTATTATTTGTCAATTTTTTTTACCAAAACAAAGAAAACGTTAATCAAAACAAAAAGGAATAATGTAAAAGGAAAAGAGAAAATCATATAAGTGCTGCCAGAAGCAATATTGCCCATACACGTTGAGAAATGTATATTATTGTATTATCAAAAATATTTAAAATATTGCTCTTTTAAATATCCTAATAGGAGTTCATAGGATGTTAGGCGTTCACTTGTATTGAAATTTATAAATAAATAAATAAATAAATAAAATAAATAAATAATCTTGTAATATAATTTTTATCGGCCAAATGGCTATGTATGTATGTATGGTATTATATAAAAAAGAAACTTTACAGTATTAGACTTTTTTAAACAAAGAATTTATCGAAAATGTTACAAAGAAATAAATTTATTAAAATGTTATGTAAACAACTATTCAATCAGTTTTAGAGAACATATTGAAAATTTGTTATAAAATATTTACAACCCAAAAATACTTTTTTGTACACCTACATTTTTTTTAATGTAAACATGAACATTCTCTTAGAACAAAATATGAAAGATTACGTTCTTAAATTAAAATTCAAAATAAAATTTGGATTCCGTCATTTAAAATATGAAATTTTTAACTTAATATAGATTAAGCGAAAATTTTTTGTTACATACGCACATATTCTGACAATCACATTTTGTATCTTTTCAAACACTGTTCTGTGCTTTACAGTTGCGATTTAAAAAATCATAGGCGTGTCCTGATGTGAATAGATATATTTCGTTTACACTAACTTTCAAAGCGCCAATTAAGGATATAAAATTTATACAAAAATATTTTCTTTTATATTGGATAATGATTATAATTATTTTTAAACACTTCTTCAAAACAAACAAAAATGATTTTCATTTTTTTTCGCACCCATTTACATACCTTGCTTAATTTATTATGTGGCACCACCGTCTTTTTTCAATCAGCTGTAATTCTTGACGCTATGAAACAAAATTTACACAGCCAAATTAAAACTACCGTAATTATTTTTGTTTATTTTCAATTACATCTAAAATTTAATCATGTATAAAGATCATTAAAATATAATTAACTCAATGAAAGTGAAATTAATAAAGTAAACAAACTCACCTGTTTTAAATAAGTATACAAATAATGTTTGATGCTTTCGACGACAGAAGCGTCATTAATTTTTAAAGTCGATTGAACACTAAATTAAAATTACACAACTTTTTTGTAAAATAAACAATAAAATAAGGAACGATAAATAAATCAAAATAAAATAACACAGCTAAAAATAATAGAGTGCATTAAAATAATCTAAATTTTGTATATGCAACAACATTGACCTCTAATTAGAGTGACAGAAATTAAAACAAATTGAGGAAGAGAAAAGTGAGGCACACGATGACGATGTTTAACAACAAAACGTAAAATTTATAAATAGATTACACTTGTTGAATATTGTTTTTTTTAGGTAATCGTAAAAAACAAAATGTTACCTAGCCGCCAACCAATTACTCAAGAAAACCCTTTATGGGTTTCATGGCACGATACACAAATGATGGCATCACTTAATCCACAAAATGTTATGGATTATTTCTGTCGAAAATCAAATCCTTTTTACGATCGTATGTGCAATAATGAAAATATTCGTATGCAGCGTTTGGGTCTGGAGAATTTACAGTAAGTTGTATATAAGCCTATGTAAGAACGTGCATATTTTTTAATTTGCTTATTATTAGAAATATGGTTGGTTTAGAATATATATTGCTGCATGTTCATGAACCAATTTTATATGTAATTCGTAAACAACATCGTCATAACCCTCAAGAAGCTACTCCCATAGCAGACTATTATATAATAGGCGGTACAATATATAAAGCTCCCGATTTGGGAAATGTAATTAGTTCAAGAGTTGTAAGTTGATATCTTTTTAATTATTAAAATCATTTAAATTAAATACTTGTATTCGTTGTTATTTTATATTTTTATATAGCTATCAACAGTTACAAATTTACAATCTGCATTTGAAGAGGCTAGCAGCTATTCACGTTACCATCCCAATAAAGGCTATACATGGGACTTTAGCTCAAATAAACAGTGTAAGTAAAAATACCAGGGTAATAGCGTCTGGTTAATGAATCAGCCGTTACCATAATTGATGTCAAATATTAGCGTATGATAATAAAATTAACATTTTAAAAAGTTTTTCTTTCGATATTAATTTGTTTTGTTGCGTTTTCATGATCCATTATAATGCTACTAATAACGTAGCCAATTGTATAATTTTTTTTTTTTAACTATGGTACTCTTACATTGCAATGTGCAAACATTAAATGTTGTTTTATTATTTCAGTAACTGACAAATCAAAAGCAGTTGCTAAAAAAGATGCAACGAACACTAAAGACGATAGTGGTACAGTATTTCAAATGCAACGAGTTGATATGCTACTTGCTGAATTGTTGCGAAAATTTCCACCACCTATTCCACCAATAATTCACCAACAAGGCGGACAACCTCATAATCCACAAGAATCGATTGCGAACAATGTACAAGATGGAAACAATGGCAATCAAATAGAAACGAGCCCAACAGGTGGATCAAATCAAGGTATTGATATTAAGCAAGAAAATGTCGACATGAAACCGCCACCGGAAAAGAAACTGAAGCTTAATTAAGTGCATATATGTACGTAAATGTACATATAACCAATGAAAGGCATTATTTCACATATTTAAAAGTTTTATTTTTGAATACACAAATATTAAATACAAAAAAATACTTAAAAATATTTAGACCATTTACTGCTTGCAGTAGATTTTCTTATTTTAATTTTTTCTACATCAAATTTAAATATTATTTTACCCTAATATTTATAAACATTTTTAAAAGTAAAAATAAATTTGAAAAGTAATCATATTTGAGATTAAAAAAATTGTATAACTATTTTAAATTTATAAATTGTTTATAAATATTAGGGGTTAAAATTAAAATATTTTTTTTTATTTTCGAATTATTTCCTTTCAACATAATTGTCTGTATTTCCGGCCTTATTTGCTTTGTTGCTGCCATGTGTTGTTAAATTATGGTTTGTGTAATCCAAAATACTCTTAAATGTTAATTTACATAAATGGCAAGGTAACGATTTACTAGGAGTTCGATAAACTCCGGAATGTGCAGTTCTCTTTTTAGTTTTTTGTACTGATCCTTTCAATGCTGTCAAGTTATTTCCATCGACCGGTGAAATTTTGTGTATATCTGAAAAAATAAATAATTTATAAAAAAATAAACGCATGTATGTATGTAGTGAGCTAAAATCGAAAGCGTAAAAAATTTTTGTAACTTTATTTTATCTCTAAATACTACTTGATATAAATTTTTAAATGGCAATGAAAAAGTAATACAAATATAATTATTTCTGCAACAATAAAGTAAACAAAAATGCAACACGAAAAGAAGTGTAAAGTTTCAGAATAAAAAAAAAATCAAATTTTGTTATTCAGCACGGCGTTATATATAAGAAACTGTGTGCTTACTAAAGGTCTGATTTTCAGTCGTACACAATCAAACGATTTATTTACAGAAAAATCTGATACATTGTAATTGTTGCCACACTCACAAAAAAAAAAAATAATTTCTAGAAAAAATAGAAATTTGGACATCTCAGATTAACAACTGAATCTGGTAGTAAATCCAGACCTTAACGAGCAAATATTTTTCCACTTATTTATATTTATACAAAAACAAATTGGCTCACAGTTTATTGTTGTGAATTGTTTTTTGCTAATATTATGTTCAATATCCCTTTTCTGCAATGATTTGTAATTGCATTTATGATTTGAACAGTTCTTTCGACATTTTCAATGCACTATACTTCTCTATTATCCCACACAATAGATCCTATTTATATAGCGTTAGGTGTTTTGATCTTACCGCAAGTGGTTTGTCTAATAAATAGATTTTACATACAGTTTCTTTGACGCTTTATGTATATTTGTTTTATTATCGCCATTACTACCATTAATAAAACAGTAAATAAATAATATACAATTTAATATAAAGACTCCTCAGTATAGTTTATTATATAAAAAACAAGTCACAATAAGTCCTGAGTACAAAAGTTCAAAAGTTTTCTACAACACATTTTTTAATTTTCTATAAATTCTATAAGTTTCTATAAATTAAAAAAAAATTCTTACCTTTATTATTAGGTAGTGAAGACATTTTCGGTACAGCAAATGAATTGAAATTTAGCTTCAATGTATTTTGTGGCGTAGAAATAGCAGAGGAAACTGTACTTGATGCATTGCTTGTCAGATTTTGCTGATTTGCAAAAACTTTCGGCAATTGAGCCTTTTCTACATGATTTAAATCTGTGTATTCAAGTTTTCTCTTTTCGGATGGCGGAATTTTAATACAGTTTTGTAATAGGTGAATATGTAAAGCTCTTTTTAAAGCAAATTTTTTATCACAATATTTACACTGATTAGAACTTACAAGCATAGAGCCATTCGAAGAAAGTGGTGCAATTATCGACTTTTTAATAAAAGAGGGTGCTACCATATCACTTTCGTGGGAGCGCTTATGAGCATCAAGCAGTGATTTTATTTGAAATTTGTCTCCACAAACATCACAAGTGAAACCAATGTCTGGCTTATTGTTCGATAGAGCCACAGAGACCGTGTTTAACTTGCCGTTTACAGCAGTATATAAAGACTTTCTAAGTGCAGTAGATGTTTCTTTTACAGAAGTCTCTTGTAATGGAGCTATAGTCTTAACACCTGATGTAATAGTTGCAGTAATGGTAGAGCTTTTGGGAAGCATGCTTTTACGAGCAATTATTTCGGGTTTTTTAATCTTAGAATTTTCAACTGTTCTTTTTTGTGTCATGACACTTTTTCTCTGCAATTCTATTACCCCAACGCCTAAACTTTTGCGTGATATTTTACGAGCTGGACTATTTAATGTAGTCTTAACTACTACGGACATACGTTTCGTGAAACTAAATGACCTCTTATCTCCGGCAGCAGATGGTATTACTGATGTTCGTGCTCTCATTTTGGTTGTAAAAGAACTTCTATTTCCTGCAACTTCTGTTTTTTCATCGTTTTCAAGTTGTTGACGCTTTTTTAATTCATTTTTGCCGTCGATTGTTGTATTATTACTGATTTTAAGCATTTTATTCATTAGTAAAGGAATTTCTGTTACAGCATCAATATTCATATTAGATTTTGTACAAGTTGGTAATAAGGATTGTCTTTTATTATTAAAAGAATATATTCTTGATGGCTTATTTGCTTGCAAGTTAGGCTCGCACATAGAACGTCGTAAATTTAGAGGTACGACTCCAACTTTTGGTTTGAAACCGGATTTTTTACTTATTTTTTTCTTTACATTTTCCAATTTGTTGACCTCGGAAGTCATTTCGTCAGGTTTCTCTTTAGTTTCTGTAATGGTATCTAAATTATGTCGAATAAGTTCAAAAAGTAATATAATCGTTAAGATATGACGAATAGCCATAAAATTTTAAATTTTATATAAAATATAGGTACATACATACGTATATATCTTGGAAGGATTTTTAAAAAGTAATTGATAATAAATAAAGAGCCTTTTTACAAGTAAAAATCTTAGCTTTAATGTAGCTAAGTAATTGAACGAAAATACTTACCCATATATTTAGCAATCTGAACTTTATCTTTTTCTCGGTTTGGTTTGCCTAATTCGGCCAAATTAACAGTATTTTTGGCCTGTGAAACAATGTTAGCGTCATCTAATAATAAATTACTTATCACCAAAATTTTATCAACTGTATCAATTGAAAATAAATTTTCTTCTACATTCTTTGCTTCTTTGGCCTTTGGAATATTATTAGAATTATCTAATATTGAATCATTTTCAACCTCAACTTTATCAGTTGAAATTAAAAATTTTTCTACATTCTTTATATTTTCGACGGATTCTTCCTCTGTTTTGATACCCACAGATGATGCAGAATTAATCGTTTTCTTCTCAATGATTGACGTTGTTATTTCCACCGACGAACATGTTGACAAAGTTGATACCTCTTCAATCTCCGGTAAAGCATTTTCTTTGTTTTCTTCACTCACTTCTGCAAATGGCGGAGGAAAGTACGCAGGTTTCTCATCTTCCACACCCAAAAAGGCTAATCCTAAATCTACACATCTTGTGGCTTCCGAACCACGAGTCACGTCAACGGTTTTTAATAATTGCTCTTTGGAAGGAGTAGAACACAAATCTTTATATTTTTTTAGAACATTTTTTGGCAATGCTTTTAAAGGAGTGTGCGATTTCAACTCCGGCATTTCCATTTTCTTCACAGTTTTTAAAGGACTCTTAACTTGGGAGCCATCACGCGCCTCCAGTGTGCTATTCATATGATTATCGTTAGTTTTGTTTTCATTTAAAGAATCGTCGGAATCAATTGCAGATAATAACGAAATATCCAAAGTTTTGTAACACGCAGTGGACATGGTACTTTCGGCGTCAAACGATAAATACATCGAAGTAGCTGTATCTTCACTAGAAAGGCGACGAGAAATGTCCATTTTGTTTATTTTATGCGAGAGCCCAATTATAAAATTGATATATTAAAAAATTTTGTTTTTATGATTTTTTTCAAGTCAATATATTTTTATCCTTTGAAAAACGGCCTTTAGTGTGTAATACGTCAAGTAATTTTTTATTTTAATAACAATTTTTCCTATTGGCTTTTTTCGGTGTACGTCAATAAACAACGCTTGGATTTTTGTTTTTCAAATACAACAACGATTTTTTAATCACTACACAGTGATGTATTTCTGCTTTTATATCGTAAAATTTTAGTGTTGGTAAAAATTTTTTAAAATAAACGATATAAGTTAGTATATACCATGGTACAATCATCAGGTAGCCTCAGTTCTGCAACTACAAAATCCTAAATGTATTTTTTTGCTGGAAAACGACGACTTAAATGACAAAAAGCAAATGTGTGTGCGTGTTTTTTGGCGGTAGAATATATACGTACACAATATATACACATACATAAACAAAATTTGACATCTAAGTTAAAATTTAAGGTGGAGAAAAAAATAATCAGCTGTTTTAGTGAGGCTACCTGATAATTGTACCATGGTATATACGTTCCACGTTTTAGAAAATTAGGCCCCGGTAGCATTAGGCCACTATAATTGCGCAATTCTTGTGTTTGTCGGTGTGTGAGGAAAGGTCGGTGTGAAGGGGAAAGAATTGCCGAGATTTGAGTACAGACTTGCTTGTACTTGGCAATTCTGCTTCTGATGTCATTCTTGTTTTGGAATATTTATTTGTTTTTGACATTGTCTTTTATTTCTTCTTCGGTTTGCTGTGTAATTTTGTGTGTGTGAAAATTTTATTTGTTTATAAGTGAATCAAATATTTAAAAATGATGAGATATTGGAAGAAACTGGAAGAAATTGAGCAACCAAGTTGCTCAATGTGAACATAAAAACATGTTCAAAAGAAAATAAATAAAAATTAAAATTATACTTGCGCAATTATAGTTGCCTAAGGCGAAAGGGGCCTTAGGTCGCAGTTTGTCTGGAATTTACTTGCATTAGAAAGGCCCTTTTCGCATTAGGCAACTTTAGTTGCGCAAGTATAATTTTAATTTTTATTTATTTTCTTTTGAACTTGCTTTTATGTTCACATTGAGCAACTTGGTTGAGCAAGTTTAATTTGCTTATGCTCGAATTTATCATTTTTAAATATTTGATTCACTTATAAACAAATAAAATTTTCACACACACAAAATTACACAACACACCGAAGAAGAAATAAAAGACAATGTCAAAAACAAATAAATATTCCAAGACAAGAATGACAGCAGAAGCAGAATTGCCAAGTACAAGCAAGTCTGACCTCTAATCTCGGCAATTCCTTCCCCTTCACACCGACCTTTCCTCACACACCCACAAACACAAGACTTGCGCAATTATAGTTGCTTAATGCGAAAGGGGCCAAAGTGTCAAACCATTTATTATACGGATTGAACATTTTACAAAACATTTGGTCCAGCAATGTTTGATTTGCTTATAAACGTGTTAGCAGAGTACACTTATACAGGTAGTAACCACATCGCAATTTTGCTTTATTATATCCCACGCCATATTTGATTTTGAAGTTTCATAAAGAAAAGAAAACAGTTTTTTCTGTTAGACAAGCTCTTTTATTTGATTTTATATAAGTTTGTTATACGTTATTTGGTAGTGGTGGCCATCATAGATTTTATATATCCTTTTTGTGTACTATATTTTATATCCATATTGACTCTCTTCGTTGTCTAAAAGCAGAAATAGATTTTCGTTTGTAAATTTTCGGAATAACATCAAGACAGCTGAATTTTGATGCTTATATTTAAGTCAAACAAATTTTAAAGTTTTTCTCAGAAATAATTCAAGAGACTACGATTTGCTGTATATGAAAAAAAAATGTTTGCCTATAACTAATATAAATAAAATTTTTACAAATAGCTCTAGAGGCACATCATATCATAAAATACACCATTGGAAAAAAATATTTCTGCATATGCATGTGCACAATTGATTCAGTATCCTGGAGTTATAAGCGTCTAAAGTTGCTATAAACACTTGCACAACATACAATATACAAAATAAAAAAACATCTTAAATAAACATTGTTGATACAAATTGTTTTTTATGAATGTTATATACAAAAACAAATATAGTATAGTCACAATATTCTAGACATATTAAAACTAAAAACTAGCATATTTTACGGTGTGTGAAGTGTATTTCAGTTTTAGTACGGCCGAATATAGCACTCTTATATTTTTTATTAAGAAGCTTCCTAACACTATTAATAAATTGTCATCAAAAACAGCTGATAGTAAATTTTTGTAAGTCATTGCAATTTTATTATTTACCGGTAACTAGCAAAGTTAAAGTCTAAGATTTTTTTTTAATCAATTTTAACACCCAAATTTGTATTTTCAGAGGTAAGCAATTTAAGCAAAATTTTTAAATATATTTAGTAAATTAACTGCCTACTAAGAAGAGATACAATAGGGAGTGTCGTGGCAATTTCGACAAATACTTTTTTAAACATAACCTGTAAAATCTATCTACATACCTATATATATAAAAGTGAAACTCTGTGTGTGTGTGTGTTAGCTATAGACTCCGAATCTGTAAAACTGATCGGACTCAAACTTTGGTAAGTTGTTGTACACATACCAGGGAGTGTTTATGGGTGGAAAAAGTGGGCGGGGCCACGCCCATAAAAAATTAGTTATCATTTTAAGCTACTTGCACATGACCGATTTTTCTGAAACTTTGCACACATATCGAGCTCTCATGACTAAATAATTTCGTGCTTAGAAAATTGGGCGGGGACACGCCCATAAAAAAGTTTTAATTTTGAGGTACTTGCACACTGGACCGATTTTTCTGAACCTTTGCACACATATTGAGCTGTCATGACTATAATTTCGTGATTAAAAAAGTGGGCAGGGCCACGCCCATAAAAAAAAGTTATAATTTTCAGCTACTTAAGCTTCACCGATTTTTTTAAAACTTTTCACACACATATTGAAGTCTCATCGTTATACAATTTCATGATTAGAAAAGTGGGCAGGGCCACGCCCATAAAAAAGATATAATTTTGCGGTACTTGCTCTGGACCGATTTTTGTGAAACTTTGCACACATATTGAGTTGTCATGACTATATAATTTCGTGATTAGAAAAGTTGGCAGTGCCACGCCCATTAAAAAGTTATAATTTTTAGTTTTTTGCACTTGATATTCAATTTAAATTCATTAAGGGGCGTAGCAACGCGCGCCGGGCTTTTCTAGTGTATATATAAAAGTGAAACTCTGTCTGTGTTAGCTATTGACTCCAAAGCCGTAAAGCCGATCTGACTCAAACTTTGCCAAGTTGTTGTACACATTCCAGGGAGTGTTTATTGGTGGTTAAAAGTAGCTACTTGCACTTGACCGATTTTTCTGAAACTTCGCACACATATTAAACTCTCATGATTATACAATTTCGTGATTAGAAAAGTGGACAGTGACACGCCCAATAAAAATAATTTATAGTTTTTAGCTACTTGCACTAGATCGATTTTTCTGAAACTTTGCACACATATTGAGCTGTCATGACTTTATAATTTCATGATTAGAAAAGTGGGCAGTGTCACGCCCATAAAAAAGTTATATTCAGCTACTTGACTCTTCACCGATTTTTCTGAAACTTTGCACACATATTGAGCTATCATGACTATACAGTTTCGTGATTAGAAAAGTGTGCCCATAAAAAGTTATAATTTTTAGCTTCTTGCACTTGATATTCAATTAAAATTCATAATGCATTTTTATTTATTAAGGGGCGTAGCAACGCACGCCGGGCTTGGCTAGTGTTAAATAAAACAAAAAAAATTACCGTATTCACAAGCTGTCGTAACGTCATAATGTTCTACGATTTCACACTAGTTTATAAAAATATGTTTTCTTTTCAAGTAAAAACTAAAATAATACTGCTTATAATGGTTTATTGTGCTGCTGAGCTGTCTATGATATTTGTAAGCCGCCTCCCTCCGATATCTGTTAAAAAGATCTATTATCAAAAATTAATTAAAATCGGCGGTTCAAATTTTACATATCACAAAACAGTCGCTAACGACATTCATATTTTGTATGCTATTATGTTAGAATAATTGAATTTAGGACACCTTGTGAATACAGTAACAAAAATTTACAGTAGCTTCGCAGGATTAATATTTCTCTTATATTCTTGTCATTTTATGTATAACTGGTGTTGCCAGACTTGTATTTTATGGAATTTAAAAATCATTTATATCGACACTGCTTGAAAATAAAATTGTAAATTTAGTAATTAACAACGAGTAAAGATCAAATTAATTTTTGTTTTCCTAAGAAAGAGTGTTTAAATTTGCTTATATAAATAGTTGTATTATATTGCCACTGATACTTTTGAGAAAAAAATCAATTCGTCAACATATGACATAAGGTGATAGCGTAAAGGAGAGCATTTTTTGGCTCTCTTTTTTTATATATAGAGTTTGACAATTCTTGGCACTGAAATCTCTTTTTTATATATGGAGTTTGACAAACATTGGCACACGAAAAAGTAATCAGCTGTGCTGGCACCGCCACCTGTCCATTGAACGTCAAAGTCGCTTGGTTGCTGCAACATAATCTTTATGTAAACGCAAGCAAATTTTAAATAAAGAAAAGCGTAGTTTTGAAAGGGATTACAAAAAGAACGCAAATTTAAACATTTTTTATGTTGCTTTTTATTTTGTGCCTTAAAATTGATATTTTATTTTAATTTAATTTACTTTCGACATTAGTTGATTAATTTTTTTTAATTTTGTGCAAAATATTACTGATGAAAATAATTTTTTTTCCTTTTCTTTCATTTTTTATTCTAAAATTTACAACAATCATTTTCTTGCAGACACAGTAAAATTATGCAAATCCCAGAATAAATAATAAAAATGATTAGTTTCAGAACAAATTTGTTCAAAACACCATTTAACATGTTATGTCGCTTACACAGTAGCGAATTAAGACATATTTATTCAAATATTGCCACCACTACGACTAGAAAAAACTTTCAGCAGAAAAATAAATTAAAAAATATATTACCATTTAACAGAAATAATTTAAGGTACATTTTTTTAGTTTACATTAATTTATTATACAAAACTATTGATGATTAATCTTTTTTTAGTAAAGCTATAGTACGCACTATGACATCTGCTAAAGCTGCTCATTTTGTTTTACCCAACACTCAACCCATTGCTGATTTAGAATGTAAAACCGCCTTTGAAAATCTTACAGACAAAGAAAAACTTTATGCCCATTACTTTAGTAAAGCATCATGGGATGGTGGTCTAATTTCTTTAATACAATCCAGCCCTGAGGGTCCATTGATATTTTCCCTTTTACATCGTATTTTTGTTGCCGAACCTTTGGAGGATTTAAAGAAAAACTGTTTATCGAATGGCGTAACAGATGACGAATTCACGGTAAGTATTACATACATATACCTTCTTATGTCTACCTACTTTTTTTGTAAAAAAATTTAGTAAAATATGATTATTTGTAATGTTTTTTTTTTATGAGTAAATTATTAGTAATGGCCCCAGTTCATACTTTCCATATAGTGGCATTGTGTGCATCTCCATATTTGCTCACAATGACCAAAATACCTTACAGAAATTTGATGTGAAAAAATATCAATTTTCAAAATTTTTTTTAGAACACGCCTGTATTATAGATTGACTTATTAAAAAATATCTTAAGTACTAAGATAGTAAAAAATCTTACAATTGTGTGGACCTTTTAAATTCGATTTTTTAAGTGATCGGGTATTTCCAGCTACATATATTTATAAAGATATAAATTGACTTAGTTTTGTCATGACAAAGGATGATTTAAATTAAAAACAAACAACAAAAAAACGTTTATAAAATCAGACAGACTTCACAAAACAGACAAAAAATTAAATAAATTAAACATAACGTTCAAATAATCATATTTTTAAAACTGCACAAAATCAATTCAGGAATTCCATATCCATAATGTTGTAGTAATTGCCTCAGTCCATATTCATATTTTCCCACAATAACCAAAATCCTTCACAGAAATTTATAAATTTTTAAAAATTTGTTAAAAACTCCACAAAATCAATTCAGGAATTCTACTTCCATAATGTGGTAGTAATGGCCATAGTCCATACTTTCCATATAGTGGTATTGTGTGTCATCTCTATATTTGATCACAATAACCAAAATCCTTCACAGAAATTTATAAAATTTAAAAAATTTTTTGAGAACTCCACAAAATCAATTTAGGACTTCTAATCCATAATGTGGTAGTAATGGCCATAGTCCACACTTTTCATATAGTGGCATTGTGTGCCATCTCCATATTTTCCCACAATGACCAAAATCCCTCACAGAAATTTATAAAATTTCAAAAAATTTTTAAAAACTCCACAAAATCAATTCAGGAATTCTACTTCCATAATGTGGTAGTAATGGCCATAGTCCATACTTTCCATATATGTAGTGGTATTGTGTGCCAACTTTGTATATCCGAAAAAAGATAAATATTTTATACAAAAAACTCTTTATCAATCAATGTGTTATTATTTTCACCTAAAAAATGTTATGTTCAGAGGTGAGCTATAAATTCATTTTTTTTTCTTTAAATTTTAAAAACAGCTAAATTTAAAGTAATAACGTTAGTTCTGTTAAGTAGTTAACATAGCTCTGTTAACTTATTAGGTTTGTGTCTAGGGTTTCAAATTTTATCTTCACACGCATTAAAAATTAATCCTTTTTCATTAAAAATAAAAAAAACAAATTAATTAATTAATTATCAAATTACAAATTAATTATCTTTGTTAATATAATATAATACTTTTGAATCTCAGGTTTTATTACTATGTAATATTGTTATTTTGGCCACAAAGGCTTTATATAATGAAATGAATAAATAAATAAATAAAAAAATTACAAAAGTTAGAAACAATGTGTCATTTTTAAATCACGGTTTTTATTTCTTACAGTCGTTCTTAGTTTATGCTTGTGGTATATTTGCCAATGCTGGAAATTACAAGGGAATGGGTGATAGCAAAATCATACCCAATTTAAGTCAAGAAAAATTTGCAGAAATTGTTAAATTATCTAGGGCATTTAGTAATGATTGTCATGTTTCTAAAGTCCTCAATAGGGTTATTTCGCTTATTTATGCTTTGAAACCACGTAATGAAATTTTAGGATTTGCTCCAAACGGTATAACTACGTATTGGTCTGACAACTGCACCAAGGAGGACGCTGATATTGTTAATGATTGGCTGACTTCAAAGCGTATTGAGCCCTACATGTGTCGTACTTTTAAAGTTAAGGAAAATGATGAAATCATTTACGACATAAAACTAGCTTCTATAGCTACCGAAGACAAAAGTGGTGTTACATTGCCTGTAGAAACATATAAGGGTAATAAGTTTCGTGTAACTCGTGGCGATTACAGTAAATTATTGACTCGTGTTGGCCAAAATCTGGACTATGCTAAGAAATTTGCTGCTAATGAAAATCAAGTAAATATGATCGAACACTATATGAAATCTTTCAAAGAAGGTACCTTAGCTGATCACAAGGACGGTTCTAGATTTTGGATCAAAGATAAGGGACCAGTTATTGAAACCTATATTGGTTTCATTGAGACCTATCGTGATCCTGCTGGTGGACGTGCGGAGTTTGAAGGTTTTGTCGCAATGGTTAACAAGGAGAGTTCGGCTAAGTTTGCTGAGTTGGTAGCTAAGGCTGAACAATTGCTGAAATATTTACCTTGGACCAAAGAATATGAAAAAGATTCTTATTTAAAACCTGATTTTACTTCTCTAGATGTTTTGACTTTTGCTGGGAGTGGTGTGCCAGCTGGTATAAATATACCAAACTGTAAGTAGACATATTTTTTTCTTTTTATTTATTTTCACTAAAACATTCCTTTACACCTCTTTAGATGATGAAATCCGTCAGGATGAAGGCTTTAAAAATGTTTCGCTTGGAAATGTTTTGGCTAATATTAACCGTAAAGATCCTATTCCCTTCCTGTCCGATGAGGATCAAATTCTTATGAAAGAATACAAAGTAAAGGCATTCGAGGTACAAGTTGGCCTTCATGAACTTCTCGGTCACGGTAGTGGCAAATTATTCCGAATCGATGAAAACGGCAAATTTAATTTTGACAAGGATACCACAAAAAATATTTTAACTGGAGAACCTATTACCACTTGGTATTTGCCGGGAGAAACTTATGACACAAAGTTTGGTGCTATTGGCTCTTCATATGAAGAATGTCGTGCTGAAGCTGTTGGCCTCTATTTGTCCCTGCAACGCGATATTTTAGAAATATTTGGCTTCAAAGATCCTGCCGTACAGAACAATATTATTTACATTAATTGGTTGTCATTGATATGGAATGGGATGGGCGTAGCATTAGAAATGTATAATCCACAATCAAAACAATGGATGCAGGCACATTCCAGAGCACGTTTTGTTATTATGAAAGTATTACTAGAAGCTGGAGAAGATTTTGTCACTATCGAGGAATGTGAAGATGGTAAAAATTTACGTCTTACTGTAGATCGTAGCAAAATTGAGACTGTTGGAAAAAAAGCGATGGAAGAGTTCTTAAAGAAATTGCAAGTCTACAAGTCTGCCGCTGATATAGTTAATGCTTACCAAATGTATGAGCATTACTCCGAAGTTAACGAAACCGGCCCTCATCCATGGGCTAAATGGCGTGATATTTGTTTAGCCCATAAAAAGCCTCGTATCATTTTAGTTCAGGCCAATACCAAAGTGGAAAATGATAAAGTTCAACTTCTTACCTATGAGGCATCTCATGAGGGATATATCAAGTCTTGGGTCGAACGTTATCCAGAGACGGATATTGATGATATTTTGGAAGAAATTGTTGAAAACGATAAGAAATATTTCCCTTGTGCCTATTGTAATTAAAAACTGTATTCGAATATGAAAGATTTTTGTTTGTAAAAGTTGTAAGAAAAATAATGATCAATTGTAATATTTTAAACAACAAAAATTTTTGCAATTTATTTTGAAAGATTTGTTCTTATAGTTAAAATATAAAAAGTCCTTATAGTTTTTTTTCGTTGCTTTCCATTTTGGTATACTAAACTTTTCGCACTTGACAACCCACAAAATTATGGATATTGTTCTCTTCTTTAGGTGTTGGAGGATTAATTAAAAAACGTGCGAAAGTCCCGCCAATGTTGTCAGCCAAACGTCCTGGATTAATGGCTAGACAGCCATTAACAACCTGTTAATTGTTTAGATTAATACAGAAAATATTTAAAATATTAGATTTCAGCAACTAAAAAATAACACTAAAGAATAATAAATTATTCATGTGAAATTACCCTTAAAAAACATTTTTGCGAGCTTGGTAATATCAATATATTTGGAATCCTGTTAATGTTGGTAAATTTGTTAGCCAAATAACTGTCAAAACACATTTCATCTTCTTTAGGCGGTCTTAAGGGATAAAATGACTTCTGATGTAATAAATAATTTACCACACGTTTTACTTTGTCACCAGCATTTCTACAAAGAAAAATCAAGTTTTACATACATATTTCTTGAAAAAAAAAAACTTAAATATCTAACATGCAATTAGTTCTCATTTCAATGTATGGCAACAAGGCAAATTTATTCATCAGGTACTCTTGATTCGTCAGCTGATTATTTTTTTCAACACTTATTTTAAGTTTCAGCTGTCAAAATGCATAAATAAAAAACAATTTCCTCTCTTTTCTAATTTATTTCAAATGTCAAACTTTATATAAAAAAATATAAACAAAAAAATTCTCTCCGAACTGCAATTACCTGATGAATAAATATGCCTTGGTATGGCAAAAGCGAAAAATAAAAATATTAGAATTGTGACTTTAAATTTTATGGAAAAAACCATGTGTGCATACATAGTTACTTTAAATAAAATTATTAATGTCATACTTACATCTGTAGCTCATTGTACAAGATATGATCAACAATATCAGTAGAAGTCATACCAATTGTCAAGCCATTAAGATCCACAATTGAAGGATCTGGTAACATGTGTACATTAGAAAACGTTTTCTTAAAATTTATAGGCATTGTAGGATAAACACAATCAGTATTAGCATCACGATGGGACGCCACCACTAGAATGGTGGTATCACTACCAACAGCATCAACAATGCCATTCATCATCTTTTCAAAGAAAACGTCAAATGTCTCCGCTAATGTGTTATCGCTTATTAGCTTATGTTCAGCTTCTATAAATGGTCCACACAAAATCAGTATATTTGGTTTGTGATCTCTTAAATAAACTACTAAATCTTGAAGAGGATCATATACTAAATCATCATCATGGGTGTATGGTCCGGCAGCTATAACAAAATGTAATTGGTCGGCAATTGATGGTGGTGTTGGTGGTTTTATATCTTGTTCTGTAAATAGTTCTTCTACCATAAAAACATCACCTTTCGGATTCATACCAGAGATCATTACAACTTGTCCAGGAAAAATACCAACTGATTTCGTTTTTGTGAAATTTAAGCGCACTGTGCGACATGTCATTTCATCGGAACCCTCTAACATTGTAGAGTTAGCGTCTAGGGGACCATCGTAATCACTGTGAATGGTACCAACGGTTTTGATGGTTTCCTAAAATATAGAGAAAAAAATGAAGTACAAATCAAAATATAACAAGTAAGAGCGCTATATTCGGCCATGCCGAATCTTATATACCCTTCACAACGTGTAGTCATGCAATAACAGTAGTTTGTATCATCATTCATCCCATACAAAATACGTACATATAAAAAACATACATATATAAAACATCCCATTTTAAAATTATAAATTTACGTATGTATGTTTAAAAAAAAAATAAAAAAAAATTTAAAAAAAATTTAAAAAAAATTTAAAAAAAAAATTAAAAAAATATATTAAAAAAAAATTTTTTTTTTAAATAATTAAAATATATACATATAATAAATATAAAACAAAAAAAAAAAAAAAAAATAAAAAAAAAATTAAAAAAAAAATAATAAAAATATAAATAATATATTAAATAAAAAATAAAAAAAAAATAAAAAATAATTTTTTTTGGCTCAGCTGGGATTCGATGCCACGTTTTCTCTAACCAGTATACACGTTTGTATGTATGTATGTTGTTGTTGTAATGTTGTTTTTGTGAATAAAAAATCCGAGGTGGTCGTGGTTTTTGCTCATATCTCAGTAGTTTATGTACCGATGTTTCTGATTTTCAATACCGTTCTACTTCCGAATATTTCTGATATTTTAATACCTCACCCGGGTCCAAGCGATATCGGGGGGGTTCAAAAAGTTGATTTCAACATACACACGGACAGACAGACTGACAGAGCTTAATCGACTTCCCTATTCATAAGCTTTCAGAAAATATATACTTTATGGGGTCGGAAATGAAAATTGTAGAAATTTCACACGGAATGACAAACCTATATATACCCTTTTTCACTGTGTGAAGGGTATAATAAATATAAATTAAGTATATTCAAACACGATTTTACATAGTAAGTACGAGTGAGTATTAAGACAACTTTATATGTTTTTTATTCTAAGAGAAGCGCTTTCTTATAAATATTCTTCTTTGAATTTCAGAAAAGGTGGGATTTTAAACAAATTGTTCACATATTTTTCTTTTTATAGGGATTTTAGGTTATGACGTTTTAAAGTTTACTTAACTTAAGATAAACATGTCGCTAATTTTTAATGATTTCTTTGCGTTATATTTGTGGACTTTTGACAAGACAACTTATGTCAAATTTTTAGGAAAGCTTTTTTACTCTTTTTAGAAAAAGATTAAATAAAATGAATAAGGGAAAAAGATGAAAAGAAAACCTGCAACAATACAGTCCTAGCGCCTTTATTGTCTTTTCACCAGCCACAAGATGCCTTTGATGAATTTAATGATTTTCTCTAGTTAACATCATTTCTATCTCTTCCTCAACCTGACACATCTTTAGATTTATGAGCCATTTCTGGACAATGTCCCATAATAACGCGTAACAGTGGCCGTCAGACAAACCCTATCAAGAAAGAGAAACCTCTCTACCCATTGAAACATGCTCCATTATGAGATCTGTTGCCCAATAGATGGCCAGTATCTCTGCTTGGAACACACCACAATAAGCGGGAAGCCTATAAGACCTTCTAATATTTTTCATGATATAAACATCTGTCCCTATGCCCATATCCATCTTCGATCTATCACTGAAAAGTATACCTTATTGTTATTTAACTAAAATAAATGAAAAAGTTAAAAATATTTGTAAAAAAACAGTGCTAGTTTTTTTTAACAAATGCCAAATTAAAAAAAGAGGTAATAAACTTAAGATGGTTCTTTTTGTGGTTAGGGATAGATTCTCGCCGGGAAAAATTGCGATTGATTTAACTTAGTAAAGCCGTCCACTATCCCTGTTGAGATCACTTTCAAGTCTTTTTACCTTGTCACCTTGTCATCGCTTTTGACGACATCACCACCGTAAAAACAATGGCAACACATGGAAAAGGCAATCAGCACCCACTTGTTAGCGGCCTGATCCTCTAGGTTACCATGAGGTTGCGCGTTGGCTTTGGATACCACGGAACAAAAGATGGAACATCGATAACAAACCACGCAAACGAAAAAATTACCCTTTACAGGCATGGTGCAACTATTCAATTGGCAAATGTTCTAGAAAATTATAAGGGCAAGAATGCTCAAAAAAGCCAGCTTGTGACATACATTTATTATAGCTGCCATGTAAACGACTGCGAAATCTTTTTACCGGTTTTACACCTGCAGATGAACGGGTTGCTGAAATTAGCATTAAGGCTAAATTTTTTAATATAAGCCTGATTTGTGCACACCCGAAGAGAAAGATGAAGAGGTCACAGACAATTTCGACTTGACGAACTTTACGATCGCTGCCCGAAACACATTAAAATTGTCCTTGTCGATATCAAAACCCTACAGTCGGTACATTTAGTATTCACTATAACATTTTCGACAACGGAATGAGACGTAGGTGATAAGTAGTCAAAAATAGATAATAGAAAAGCAAACTTCAATTGATGCTCGTGGAATCATAATAGGTTCGTTCGAGAACTCACAAATTTGTACGAATTTGTACAAATTTTGACTGCATTTTACGAAATTGCGTTCGTTTACACATTTTTGTAGTAAATTAGAGCACAAATAGAGAGCGAAAAGTGACAGTTCTTGACTGAGTATTTGCAAATTTTTACTACAGATATTTCTTGCGGTAAGATTTAGCAAAACCAAAAAACATATGATTCAAAAGGTAAACAAACTAAAGTAAGCAAACAAAAAGTATACAATTTGTGAAAAAAATATTAAAAAAAAGGAAAATCCAAACAAAAGTGCAAAATATTATTAAATTTAAACTGTTTGTGAAATAAAGTTAATTAACAATGTCTTTAGATGAAAGAATGGAACTGCCTGAATCTGGCGCAGGTATACATACTTAAATACATATTTGCACATATGTATGTATGTACATAGTTCCCATTAAACTTTATTTATTTGCCATCAGCTGTTGCTTCAATCTTACGAATTTTTACAAATATCTGTTCGAGTACTTTTTTGGACAAATTCTCTTTTTGAGAGTAAAATTTTCAATTTACTAAATAATTACTCATTTACTACAAAGTGCAGTAAAAGTACTCGAACGAACCTATTAATACATTTACATAAATATATATGTATGTGACAGCGCACAGAGAAAAAACTATTTTCACTTTTTTTTTTTTGATGTGGACAACATCTGAGCATCGAAGGAGACCGATCCCATGCCCCAAAAGTTTTCCCTCCCAGAGATATGCGCGTTGTATAAAAGTGAAGTCGACGATTCTAAGTGCAAATAGAAAGGGACCTAACGGTAAAATTTATTTATTTTAATTTTTTCCCCTACTAAATTAACAAAATAACTTGATTTTACGAAACTACAAAAAAATTATTTTTTTTTTCCTTATGAACAATTTAAAAAAATTGAAAAATCATTTAATCTTTAAAATGGCTCTCCTGAACAAAAACTGTTTTTACCCTTAGGTCTCTTAGGGTGCATGACGTGTAGTCATGCAATAACAATTGTTTGTATCACCATTCGTCTCATATGAAATACGTATGTAGTTACATATGTGGACAGAAGAATAGGTGTAAGTTTTTTAATTTGTTTTAATTTAACAGAAATTCTAAAATATAATTCCCACAAAAAAAATATGATTTTGTACATCCTGCATCAGTGTTTTAAAAAGAAAACGTTAAATCCCACAAATCAAAATGCTTGAAACAAAAGATGTAGAGAAGTGTTTTTGATTTATTTTCTCTTCGACGGTGGACAGTGAAATAGGTGCGTTTTGTTTTAAGTTGTGAAATATATATGTATGTGACAGCGCACAGAGAAAAAACTATTTTCACTTTTTTTTTTTTGATGTGGACAACATCTGAGCATCGAAGGAGACCGATCCCATGCCCCAAAAGTTTTCCCTCCCAGAGATATGCGCGTTGTATAAAAGTGAAGTCGACGATTCTAAGTGCAAATAGAAAGGGACCTAACGGTAAAATTTATTTATTTTAATTTTTTCCCCTACTAAATTAACAAAATAACTTGATTTTACGAAACTACAAAAAAATTATTTTTTTTTTCCTTATGAACAATTTAAAAAAATTGAAAAATCATTTAATCTTTAAAATGGCTCTCCTGAACAAAAACTGTTTTTACCCTTAGGTCTCTTAGGGTGCATGACGTGTAGTCATGCAATAACAATTGTTTGTATCACCATTCGTCTCATATGAAATACGTATGTAGTTACATATGTGGACAGAAGAATAGGTGTAAGTTTTTTAATTTGTTTTAATTTAACAGAAATTCTAAAATATAATTCCCACAAAAAAAATATGATTTTGTACATCCTGCATCAGTGTTTTAAAAAGAAAACGTTAAATCCCACAAATCAAAATGCTTGAAACAAAAGATGTAGAGAAGTGTTTTTGATTTATTTTCTCTTCGACGGTGGACAGTGAAATAGGTGCGTTTTGTTTTAAGTTGTGAAATCTCAAGTTTGTCGTGATATTTAAAAAAAAAAAATTAAGTGTTTAGATGAAATCATTTTAATTTTAAACAAACGTTAATTTAAATTAAATTTACAACGATAATAGATGGGTCGTGGACGTCATTACAGTAAAGAGGAAAGACTCATAGTTCATCAGCTCCGAAATCAAGGAAAAACCTACAAATTTATTGCTGAAACGTTAGGTCGGTCTGAGAACTTCGTTACAAATGTTTTTAACGTTTGTTTAAAATTAAAATGATTTCATCTAAACACTTAATTTTTTTTTTAAATATCACGACAAACTTGAGATTTCACAACTTAAAACAAAACGCACCTATTTCACTGTCCACCGTCGAAGAGAAAATAAATCAAAAACACTTCTCTACATCTTTTGTTTCAAGCATTTTGATTTGTGGGATTTAACGTTTTCTTTTTAAAACACTGATGCAGGATGTACAAAATCATATTTTTTTTGTGGGAATTATATTTTAGAATTTCTGTTAAATTAAAACAAATTAAAAAACTTACACCTATTCTTCTGTCCACATATGTAACTACATACGTATTTCATATGAGACGAATGGTGATACAAATCAAGGAAATCAAGGAAAAACCTACAAATTTATTGCTGAAACGTTAGGTCGGTCTGAGAACTTCGTTACAAATGTTTTTAAACCCAAAAAAAAAAAATTGAAAGACGCGGCACTGTAAAAAAAACAACACCGGTTACTGATAGTCGTATAATAACTTTAGCCAAACGAGACCCTTTCGAATCCCCTAGAGCAATTGTAAATGAAATTGGTGACGTATCATCCCGAACGGTTCGCCGAAGATTGGTATATGCAAATCTAACAGGCAGAATAGCTAGAAAGGATCATCTGCTCAGACTATCAAATTTAAAGAAGAGTATGAAATTTGTTTTGGCTCATAAAACTTGGTGCGGGCCTAAAGGTGTGAAAAAGTGGCGGAATATCCTTTGGAACGATGAAACTAAAATTAATTTGTTTGGTAATGATGCAGAAAGAAATGTACGCCAGCCAAAAGGAAAGGAATTTCATATTAGATTTACCAAAAAGACAGTTAAACATGGAGGAGGAAATGTCATGGTATGGGGGTGTTTTTCCTGGAAGGGAGTAGGTCCGATATAACTTACTGAAAACACAATGGACAGATTTACGTAAAAGAATTTGAAGAAAGATATGCTGAGGAAAATATGCCACTGTTATGGAGATTTAAACAGGATAATGACCTGAAACACTCGTCAAAACTGGTGAGTGAACGGTTTCGGGAGAAGAAACTGAACGTTGTTGAGCGGCCAAGTCAGTCCCCAGATCTCAACCCTATTGAAAACCTTTGGGGTGAGCTCATGCAAAAAGTTTGAAATCAAGTTTTAGAAGCAACTATATGTTCCTCAGATCTGTATATGGTATCAATCTCTTGGAAATATCCAGCAATGAATCGCTATTGAAATTTAGCACAATCGCCCCATAACTTTCTGAGATATGAGCAAAAAACCACGACCACCTCGTTTTTTTACACAATTACAACAACAACATACATACATAAATACATGTAAAAAACATACAAAAAAAAATATATTAAAAATAAAAAAAAAATAATAAAAAAAATTACAAAAAAAATTTTAAAAAAAATTTTAAAAAAAATTTTAATGCCACATTTATTCTAAACAGTATATACATATGTATGTACGTATTTTATATGAGATGAATGGTGATACAAACAATTGTTATTGCATGACTACACGTTGTTCAGGGTATATAAGATTCGGCACGGCCGAATATAGCACTGTTACTTGTCTTTATTTAAAGTTGTTTTTTAGTTATATTATTATTTTCAACTAATTTCTAAATATTAGAAGTATGGTACTTTATGAATTAATGAAGAATTCGAATAAAAAATTTTTAAATGTGAAAACCACACACTTTTTAAAATAAAAAAAGGTTACACCTATTTTTCTGTCCATATGGTATGTAAAAAAAGCATAAATATATAGAAACATCCCATTGTAAAATTATAAATTGAGCTTTTATATGTATGTATGTATGTTAAAAAAAAAAACTTTCATAAAAAAACAATTTCAAAAATAAAAAAAAATTGTTTTTTTTTGGCTTAGCTGGGATTTGTTGTGATGCCACGTTCACTCTGACCAGTGTACCACGTTTGTATGTATGTATGTATGTATGTGTTGTATGTTGTTGTTGTGAAAAAAACGATCTGCTCCCGAATATTCTGATATTTTAATACCTCACGCGGGTCCAGGCGATGTCGAGGGGCTTCAAAAGTTGATTTCAACATACACAGACAGACAGACTGACAGAGGCTAATCGACTCCCCTATTCATAAGCTTTCAGAAAATATAAACTTTATGGGGTCGGAAATGAAAATTGTAGAAATTTTACACGGAATGACAAACCTATGTATATATACCCTTTTTCACTTTTGTGTGAAGGGTATAAAAACTGTGTGTTGCCAGGCACCATTATGCTATAAAAAAATTATAGACAAATATGACAAATATAAAAAAGATGCGAATTTTCCGCGTGGAAGACGGCTAATAAAGTAAGAGCTATAGTTTGACGAGTTAAAGCAATTTCGGCATCTAGTGCAATGAAAATAGCTGCAAATATAGCACAAGCTTCTGGAAAATCAGTAAGTTCTAACATAATTAGAAGATCCCTGCAACAAAAAGGCTTACATACATACACGCAAAAAGCCGAAGGAAAACCAAATTAATTAATGTCGATAATATTGTATCGAATTAAAAATGAAAAAGTAGATTATCTAAGCATTCTGAGGCAATGTTGCGTCTAGTATGGAGTAATTGTGTTTAGCAGAAAACCGGATTTCAAAACAGGATAGTAATCCAAAACATTTATGACTAACATGTGGTTTCAATAAGACGGTGCCACATAGTATACAGCCAAGCTTACAATGGAATTACTACGAGACCTCTTTCCTCTTTCTTTGATGTTAATTTGCCTCCACGGTTGTCTGATTTGACTGCTGGGATATCTGAAAAGCAAGGTTTATGGAAACAAGCTAGAAACGCTGGAGCCAAATCAAACAAAATATTCGTGATGAAATTAATGAAATACCGCGTGAAATGTGTGAGAATGTAATGAAAAATGTGCTCAAAAGGGCTCGCATTTGTGAGGCGGATATTTATCTGATATTATATTCCATACATAATTGCCGACATTAAATAAAACATTTATCAATATAAGATCCATTCTCTTTCATTTAATTAAAAATTATAAACAAAGTACCGGCTTCAAACCTTTTTGTTAAATTTATAAAATAAATTTAGGACAAAATTGATACTTGATACAAAAATAAACATCTACTATTTTTTTGGTTGGTATAAAGTACTATAAGTTTTTTAACAAATTTAAAACAATTGTGCTAAATATACAAGTCATTCTTGCCAAAATCTTGGAAAATCTTTAATTTTAGGGTGTTGTGTGCATTTTGACTTAAACGACCAGAATTATTGAAAAAGACGTATTAATTTTTTTTTTGGGCCGTGTAAAATTTTCATGACGATATTATATGACGATATAAATGTAAAAAATTATTAACTTTTATGCGATTTTGTTTAACTTTAAAAATATATGATTTACAGGTGGTTTCCGAATTAAGGAAAACCCGCAATAGAAGGACTAAGTGTACATTAATACATTGTCTGTAAAAACAGAAAAAACTCACTTGTGAGTGCACATCCACTTGTGCCAATGCAAATTCTTCGGCATCTTCTCCAAACACTTTCTGGCACAAACTTCTACCAATATTAAACAGGCGATCCCCCGCAATTTCTGCTTTTTCACGCAAACTATCAAAAGTATATTTGCCATTCGTATTTATGCTTAGACATTCACCGTTATGTTGCAGTAATTGTTTAACGTTAATTTTTGATTTTGTGGTTAATGACCATTTAGTATTGCTGATTAACGTTGGATTACCAAAAGTGTAAACGATCTTACCAGAGCCTGGAGCTGCAGTATGAGTGCGTGGTGTTCCACTAAAAATAAAAAAAAAGAAACAAACAAATTTTACATCTACATATATATATGGTGGATTCACAATAAGTTCTAAGTGTCGTACATAAAAACAATTTTAAAATGAATGAAAAGTATTTTATTGTTAAAATGTTAAGGCTATAATACACCTCATGTTTTTTACATCTGACTTTAAAATTTGTGAGACAATGTAAATCTACATGTCTGTCAAAAGTGTACTTTTACAGGCAGTCGTCGCTTACTGCTTTGCAGCAGCAGAGATTTCTACCAACGGCTGGTGTCACATGTTTTGACGGAAGAAAATAGAGCGCGCTCTAATTGAGATTTTGTCAGATGTCTTAACACATGTTTTTTTTTTACAGAAGTAACGTTTTAAAGGTAACACACGACATGTTCGTATTAGCAGTGGAGACTTTGACAAGTCAGATGTAAAAAACATGACGTGTATTAGCTCCTTTATTAAAAATTTAAAAAATATAACATGACGTTACGACACTTATTACACCTTGTAAATTCACAAATGATTTACAAATAAAATAATTTTGTAATAAATATACACTTGCGTATTATATGTTTGATTTCCTAAGATCACTTATATTCAAGTTAATCGTTTTAGATGAATGGCAAAAAATAATTTAAGTGAAATAAAATAAGACAAAACAAAAATTGTAAACGGATTACATTTATCATTTTTAAATTGATTTGTATTCGAAATTAGTTTCCATCACATACCTAAATATTCGTATATGTATTAATCCTATAAAAAACTATATTCGACAGTGCCGAATCTGATAATACCCGTTATATACATCGGTATAAGAACCACAACCTAGCTTAGCCTTGATTTCAGATTAAATATTATACGCCATTTTACTTTTTTATTTCCGAAGGCATCTTTGATTTTAAATTTTTACACAGTCAACTGTATTCTACTAGTCAAGCCCTTTCATTTGGTACCCATATTGGCTCGCTTGGTTGTATAGAAACTGACAAATATCGATTTCCGTTTGTAAATTTTAGGGAAAACACTGAAGCAGTTGTACTTTGGTGCTGATATCTCAGTTCGTTTTAAACTGACTTGTTAGTTTTTCTTGGAAATAATTTTTGAGATTACGGCTTATAATTTGGTATCTTAAGCGCGTTCAAAAATTATTTAGAAGTTTGAAATATTTGATATATTTAAAAAAATCTATATTATTTCAAATATTTTTCGCCTATAACTTTGCCAATTAGTGACCAATTTGTCCAAAATTGTTCATGAATATCTCCATACCAAATCTACAAATATTAACAACCGTGTCTATTAATTATTCTAGGGCTGGAAAATTTTAATGTTTGTGTTAAAAATAAGCAAAAAAAAAAAAAAAAAAAAAAACAGAGGCAGTCGTGTTTATTTGCTCATATCTCAGAAAGTTATGGGGTGATTATGCTGATTTCCAAAACCGCTGTGATCCCGAATATTTTTGATATCGGACAATCGGATAATGCTTAATCGACTTCCCTATTCATAAGCTTTCAGAATATATATATACTTTAATATGACGGAAATTTCACACGGAATGACAAACCTATACTATAAAAAAAACTTTAAAATTAATTAAATTTGCAATGTATTTAAAACAAAATTTGTTTATGTGGGAAACTTTAGACAAAAAAGGGGAAAAGGTCGAAAAATTTGCCGCTTTATAAAAAGTCTCACAAAAAGTCGCAGACCGTCAAAAAAGAGTCAAATTGCGACTTTAGTCTTTAGAGCGGCAACCCTGATGACGTGAATACCTTTTATATAAAACTTTTTATACTTCAAAATGTACAAAAAATATTATTTATTATTTTGAGTTAAAAGTGCTTTAGGTTAGCTTGTAAAAGAAATCATGATCAATCTATTGGTACAGTTGCATTTTGTAAATAGATTAGTGGGTGGATGCTTTAAATGCATTTTATAGCACACAAAAAGAGAGTTCATTTATATGATTATGTAACGGTGTTGAGCCGTTTTTGTATGAAATACGTGATCTTGTAAATGATGGAAATAATACAAACGTATGTACACACATAAACTGTTATGTTCCTACAGTTCTGAGGGTTTCATTTGAATTACCTGCTTTAACAGCTTATTTTATGTGACTCGACATTTTAGTATGGATAAGTTTGAAATGTCTAAAAATGGTTTATAAACTACACTTTAAGTTCCCAGCAAAAACTTTCATAACAAAATAATGAGTTAATTGTACTAAAAACAGTTCTTCACTACTTAGAATTTGGCATCTAAACCCATTTATTTTTAACACGATGATGCCATTGGAGGCAAGTACTTACCATACTCAGTTATAAATAGCGATTCAAATCAGTTCTTACTACAATGATCGCTTACAAAGAGGGACTCGTATGAGTACTTTTTACAGTCGCTTATAAATAGAGACTTTAAAAAGTACTTTCTTTTATAGCAATAAATATGTACTTTAATAATCTAAATAACACATTACTATTATGGTCTTACAGAAGTCGTTCGGTTCTTTTAAGGACGATAATTCGGTTTGATTATTCTGCGATATGTTAATGAAATACTTTGGCGCTGTTGTAAAAATCATTATTACTTATAACCTTAGCGTGTTAAACTAAATGAGAATTATAAAAAGTTTTGTGTTTGAATGGTTTCTAGCAAATTTCGCAACAAGATATTGTGTTATGTGTGAATCTAAGCAAATGTGTGAAAATAAGTACTAAGTACCACATTATAAATTAAGTCATTACTAAATTACTTCTTAAGGGGCTAATACACGGCATGTTTTTTACATCTGATTTGTCAAATTCTCCACTGCTAATACGAACATGTCGTGTGTTACCTTTAAAACTTTACTTCTGTAAAAAAACATGTGTTGAGACATCTGACAAAATTTCAATTAGAGCGCGCTCTATTTTCTTCCGTCAAAACATGTGACATCAGCCTTTGGCAGAAATCTCTGCTGCTGCAAAGCAGTCAGCGAGGGTCTCCTGTAAAAGTGCAATTTTGACAGACATTTAGATTAACATATGTCTCACAAATTTTAAAGTCAAATGTAAAAATCATGCCGTGTATTATAATAGCCTTTAGTAATACAGACGATATGTAATAGTCATTGAAAAATATGTTGTTTAGTAAGAGCAAGTCATTATCTAGTTTTTGCTGGGTTATTACGTTAGAGCAAAAACAATTTTTTCGCACTTAAATGAGTTTTTTTCTTCTTTAGAAACAATTTCATTAAATAATAAATCAAGCTGGAATCCGAGGGAAAGAGAAATTCAAACAAAATTTTTTCCTTAGGTAAGTAATACAAACAGCTTATGGGCCGTATTCATAAAAAATATTTTAGGCTTATTAAAGGCTTATTTGACAGATGTTGTAAAGAAATTTGTCAAATAAGCCTTCAATAAAAATAAAATATTTTTAATGAATACGGCCCTATATATTTAATTTTTAAATAAAACTAACCTCTCCCAAACGCGAAAGCTGGATCAGCGCTTGACGTAATGAACCAAATGGTAAATATTTATAGTGTTCTGTTTATATGGTAGTTTAAAAATTATTCGTAAAGATTTAGTTTTTGTTCAACTTTTTATTTTCTGCTTAATTGTGCTTCTTACAGAAATATCGATATGTTACGAACAAAACTACAAAATGCATATACTATTTTGTGATGGGTACGGTAATGCCAGAATGAAGATTTTACCTTAACTTTAAAACTTTTGAATCAAAATAAGAAGGTTTTTATTTGAAATTTAGATTTTTGAGTTTTATTTGCTTTTACACCTGTCACACGCCCGAAATGAAACATATTTAAATGACAGCCACGGTCTGCCTGCCTGACTGTACCTTATCCGATTAGACTAACCAAAATTCTCTACAGACAAGTGTGACAAAAGTTCAGTTGCTACGAACGACGACGAGTTTATAGAATATTAGTAGTGTTTTAGGCTAAACACACTGTAAGAAAAGGTACGCAATAAATTAATGTTATACTGCCTTTCAGAAAAAAAATTAGTTTAAATCTAAAACGTAAGATGGCCAACCCTATACCCACTACAGAATCTTTCGAATTTTGTAAGCAGTGCAGACTTTATTCTATTACCTACTGCATCGATGGAAATGCTTAAATTGTTTATATACGAAGGCACAACAAAGTATCTATTTTGTATTATTTATTATTTCAGCAGTGGAGAAAAGAGGCTTATTTATTTTAATAATATTTTTGTATATTTCTCCCTTACCTGCAGCTGTCTTTTTTAGCAGTTCGTAAGGAGAAGGCATGATTAAGATATTCCTGATAAGTTGAATTTTTATTAATCGAACTTTTCGGTTTGAACTATTTTTAAATTTTAATTCAGGCTTAAGTTCATAGTGGTAAAATGAAAGATAAAAACAAAAAAAAAAGAAAAAGGGATTGCTGTTTGGTAAATTACTCATTGTGGTAAGAAATATAGAAAAAAGGAAAACTAAATATCGGGTGGCCCAAATAACACCAGCTGATGTAAAACACAAATAACTTTTTTATTTTTATACCCTTCACACAGTGAAAAAGGGTATATATAGGTTTGTCATTCCGTGTGAAATTTCTACAATTTTCATTTCCGACCCCATAAAGTATATATTTTCTGAAAGCTTATGAATAGAGGAGTCGCTTAAGCTGTCAGTCTGTCCGTGTGTATGTTGAAATCAACTTTTTGAAGCCCCCCGACATCGCTTGGACCCAGGTGAGCTATTAAAATATCAGAAATATTCGGGAGTAGATCGGTATTGAAAATCAGAAATATCGGTACATAAACAACTGAGATATGAGCAAGAACCCACGACTACCTCGATTTTTTTTCATTTTTATATTTTTTTTTATTTAATGTATTATTTATATTTTTATTATTATTTTTTAAAATTTTTTTTTTATTTATTTTTTAATTTTTTTTTATTTATTTTTTTTGTTTTATACCTATTTATTATTTTTTTTTTAATTTTTTTTAATTTTTTTTTTAAATTTTTTTTTAACATACATACGTAAATGTTTAATTTTAGAATGGGATGTTTTTATATATGTATGTTTTTTATATATGTATGTACGTATTTTAAATGAGATGAATGGTGATACAAACTATTGTTATTGCATGACTAAACATTGTGAAGGGTATATAAGATTCAACACGGCCGAATATAGCACTCTTACTTGTTTAACATAATTTATTTTTTCTTTTTGCAGATTATAACTGAACTCTTGGAAATTTAAAATAAATACGTACAGTCAACAACAACGCACTGTCCAGGAAGAGGTGCTCATCGAAATATTCGTAATGAAGACAACGTGAAAGCTGTGCAGCAGAGTGTTGCATATGATCCATCTGTCTTAACTCGTCGCCGTTCCGGCCAGTTGACTATACCGAGAACAACATTACAGAGAAATTTTAAGTTGGATCTTAAGATGTATCCGTAGAAAGTTCAAACTGTGCAACATATTCTACCGCAAGACCCCCAACAACGACTACAATACGCTATTTTTGGTGAACGCATAATTTCAAAAAATTTAGATTTCACTTGGCCTCCTCGTTTACCAGATTTAACTGCACGCGATTTTTTTATGGTGTTATTTAAAAGACAAAGTGTATGTTAACAAACCACAGACACTTGGACAACTCAAGCAGAATATTCGAGACGAAATACGGCGCCTGCAACCAGAAACATTACTCCGTGTAATGCAAAATGCGCTAAAAATAGTCAATGCCTGTATCGGGCAAAATGGTGGTCATTTGTCTGATGTCATATTTCACACAGGCTCCACGAAAAGCCCCCCAATGAAATAAGGCCCAAACGAGAAATGAAATATTCTCCAAATTTTTTTCATACATTTTTGGGTGTTATTTCATATGAAATAACTCCCAATTTTTTTGGGCCGTTTTGCATTTTTTTTGGAAATTATTTCATTTATCATTTGGGGTTTTCAAATTATGAAATAATCTCCAATGAAATAACACCCAACAAATTTTTAAAATTTGGGGCTTGTTTCATAGCGTGTATAATTTGGGTGATATTTCATTTTGTATTCGGGGGTTATTTCATTTTTAAAGCTTTTGGTTTTTGGGGGTGTTTGTAAATAAATTATATAAAAATAGGCCTTTTACAAGAAAACTTTTAGCCTGTGAATATATTACAATATCTTTTCAAATAAATAAATGATAACGTTCTGGATTTGCATGGTGCGACCTTCGTAACAGACTACGAAATAAGTCTACGGACGGCAATAATGATTGTTTTCCCTAAATCAAAAGTAATCGGTTGTTAGTTCCACTTCTGCCAAACAGTGAGGAGGTACATAATAACAAAGTGTAACCAACTGGCAGCATTTATACATACAACATATATTTTCTCCATCTTGAATTCATGAGCAACCGTTTTGTTTTTTTAACATTTCTTACATATAATGTATTAAGTTTATTATTTATGTATGTACATGAAAATAATTTTTTGGTAGTTGGGTTTCAAAAATAAATATATTGGAAATATTAAACAATTTTTTGTCCATACTTCCTCGCATCTCCATTACAGAAAATTACTGCCTTCTTTACAATATTGTAACTATAATAACGTCTCCCATAAGTTCGATTTTCAAGCCATTCGTAAAGTTTTAGGATAGCTCGGTGGTGGCTGATCTGAAATTGCTTCCATCGTATAAGGGAAAATAACTGCACTGGACTTAGTCTATTTACAAAACCAAAAGTAGTCACTATTAAACGAGCTTTGTATGTTCTTTCACCAAAAAAAATTGATTATGAATGCTGGCACACTTTCGAAGTTGCATATATCCTTATTATGAAAAAGACGCCTGCGGGCCTCCACACGATTTATATCAATAAATTTGCGATTTTGCTGATGGTCCATATTGATTTCATGAAATCCTTAATGAATCTGACTCTTTTATGAATTTTGGGCATAATTTCATTTTTGTTGCCGATGGGGTTTATTTCATTGGGGATTATTTCATTTTCATCATTGGGATTTATTTCATATAAAATAACTCCCAAATATTGGGGGTTGTTTCGTTTTCGCTTTGGGGTTTATTTCATTTATTTTTGGATGTTATTTCATTCACTGTTTTGGGTGTTATTTCCAATTTTTTGGGGCTTACTTCATTGGGGATTGTTTCCTGGGCGTTATTTCATTGGGGGGCTTTTCGTGGAGCCTTTCACACATAGTCACGTTAAATTTCCATAAAATGTATTTAACATATAAAAATAAATTATTAAAAAAAAACCGTTATTACATAAGTTATACGTGTTTAACATCACTAGGTCTTATTTGGGCCACCCGTTAGTTACCAAATACAATTAACTTAAATCCCAGTTAAATAGATGATATTTACATCCAACATGTAACCACCGATCAAAGAGTGCTGATGATGAAATCGTAGCTGGTTTCGAAAATGCATTCCACTCGGCTAGTGTCGGAAAAAAATATAATTTTTCAGATTATTCTTTCATTTATCACAATTAAAAATTGTTTGTAACAATAAGAATGTTAATATGAACTCAAGCCTGAATTAAAATTTAATAATAGTTATTCCTGCTAGGTATAAAATTAGCGCTTATTAGTTGCAAAAAAACCTAAGAATTGAGACATCGGATATAAAAATCATGTCTTCTAGAAGTAGGTAAGCACAAAGTAAGCAATTCAAAAAGCGCTTTTTTTAAAAGCAATAGTTGGTGGGTTTCTATTGATTTTATTCAATATATTACGTGCACATTTTAAAAGATAATATATTTTTTAAATGAAAGTTTGTTTAAGATATTCTAAAATGTGCAACTACTTACAGCTCATTTCGTTTTTGATTTTGGTTCTAGAGTAAAAAAAAAAAATTATCTATATGTATGAATATCTACAATAATTTATATGTGATAATTTCTGTCTTGGCTGTCTTGCTAAGTAAACAATTTGTTAGATTTTTGTTGGCAGTTGCTAACTTGAGAAAATTAACAACATTTACAACAAAAATCGATTTGTAAGGAATTTTTGTAGCAATTTTATGGTAACAATAAAAAAAAAATGACTGCAGCCTTAAGTAGACACAATGTGTAGGTGTACGATATGGAATGAGTTTTAAAATATTTTGGAAATAAACGAAGATGAAAATTCAATAGAAATCAAATAAAAAAAAAACTGAAACTAATAAGTCAAATGTCATCGCAAATATGGTTTCACATCTTTGTACACGCTCATACATCCATACAGACATAAACACATACACAACTAAAAATAAATGAAGTATTTTGTAATGAATATCGAACATTGAATAAATTGAATTTTTGCGATTTTACATATAAAAAAACACTCACACACACACAAAAACATACAAAATGTAAATACAAAATTTTACTATAGAAAAGTGTCTAAATTTAGTGTTTTTTATTGCTGGCAAAATTTTGCATCAGGATTTGACTTATTGGAGTCTTGTGATTTTACTTAAATTTCTAAGTGTCACTAAACTTTGTGACCACTAAAGACACTTAAACACCACACGGTTATTTTTTTGTAAACATTATTATATCCAGACCTTTCAGTATAGGGGAATTGTCCCCAAATTTAGGGATTTTTTACTTTTATTGGGAAAAAAATTTTATTTGAGGAATGGGAATTTTCTTCGGGATATTAAAAATTGCTACGGAGATTTTATTGTTTTTTCGATTTAATTGTGCTGCAAAGTGCAGATAAGCATAATGAAAAATACGAATTCACTTTTGAATATTTTTTACTAGCAGTTTGACATTTGGGAATGTTGGCAGACTCCACATGTTAATCGGCGGCACGAGATTCGTACACAAACGGCCACACACGTAACTAAGTAGACCATATTATGATCAGTAAGCCATTTCTTGGGTGTCTCTTAGATGTTAAGACAAGTCGCGGTGCTGATATCGATAGCAGCTTTAAACTACGTTCTGCAGCTATTAATTCTAAAAAACTAGTTTAAATAAAACACCTATAAATCAGAAGACATTCACGCAACATCTTAATTTTTTCCATGTAGAGCTCTTTTGGTTCGTTGCACAAACAACAACCCGCAGCCCGCAAAATCATTTAAAATCAAATCAACCAAGCTTTAAAACGGACAATACCAAGCGCAATGCAAGAAACGGAATACCGCCAGTCCGCTGCCAAAGTCAGATATTTCTGAAAAAGCTGAACAGGCATCAGCAGTGGGTAATATGCATGGTGAGTAGAACGCTCTCAGACAATTGAGTGGTAAACAAGCACGTATCACTGACATAGCTGCCAGATTTGACGATTTATCGTCATTTTGACGATTTTACGTGCTAAAATTAAGTGTTGACGATTTGACGATTTATGCTATGTTTTTGACGATTTTCAAGAATTCAAGTTTGCAACACTTTTAATTACTTTTATATCAACCTTAAACTAAATAAAAATAATTTGTAACGGTTTTTTATGTTATTAATAATAGAACAGAGTGAAAGAGATAAATCTATCAGTATTTAATGTGTTTGTGTGGATAATTTTTCCACTTTGTACATTTTTAACATAGTATATGCCACATTTTATCAACTGATACCTACAACACGAACATGTATAAGTTTGGAAACGCGTTTAAAACAATTTTAATATTTTAAGTCAATTTATGTAAAAATAAGTGACAGTTAATATGCTTAAATACTTAAAAAAATGGCAAGTTCTTTTTAATTATACATTAAAACTTTAAAAATCAAACATTAAATTTTCAATAGAAAACCAAGATGGTGAAAATTCTATCAGCTCTTCCTCTGTAAGTAGAAATTTCATCCATTTTTTATACAAAACTTTGTAATAGCTAAAATGAAATTTTAATGGTGTTTTTCACAGGTAACGAACAAGAAGAGGAAAATTAAGGAAGACTGGTTTGCAGATTCAGAAATAAGCTTATGGGCTAAAAAGCGAAACGATGTAGTTTATTTTGGCGTTGTGCTCGTCTTACGCTTGCCTAAAGCTACCTTAATCGGTAGAAACTTTAGAAAGAAATGATTATAATTATTTGTAAATTAGTCTAATTTAGATGCAGCCAATTCATTATTTATTATAATTATTTGTAAATTAGTCTAATTTAGATGCAGCCAATTCATTATATATTATTATTTATTTGTATTTATACACATTTTAATATTTATTTTTCGAAATTAATTCTAAATTGTATTATATTTATTGTTATGTTCTTAACTTAAAAGGGTCTAATAAAACCATTGATCTCTCTGGATTTAAAAGTTTGTTATGTTATGCATGTAATAAAAAATGTTTTGTTTTGAAAAATGGGTTTTTTTTATTTTGACGTTTTTATGACGATTTGAGTAAACTATTTGACGATTTTGACGATTTTTTTCCCCAAATTAGACGATTTTGCGCCTATTTTATCTGGCAGCTATGATCACTGACGTCACTAACGGCGATAATGGTAATGATCTCACCAACACCAACGAATTACTAATATGCTAGCGAGATTCATCTCTACACTGTGCCACCAAGAAAAGAAAATTCCATCAATTCACCTGGCTCTGCTGAAGAACTTAACGCATTATCGATCCTTAAGAACTTGAAAGCAACCGGGCCCGATATACCTTCAGAAATAATAAAATATGGTGCTGAACCCATCGCTTTAACACTTATAATCATAAAGGGCGTTTTAGAAAAAATTCCGAAGAAGGGTCACCCAAGGCATTGTATTAACTGGAGAGGAATCACGTTATTGATTGTAGTCAACAAATTGCTATCGTTCTTGATTCTACGGCGAATGTTCCCAGTTATAGAAACTATGCTTCGGAAAGAACTTGTTGACCTCAGACCGGGAAGATCTTGTGTTGACAGTATTAACACAACACGCATTAACATTGAGCAATCCCTCAAGTAAAGTAGCCTTACCTACTATTTGTAGATTTCGAATGTGCTTTCGTAGCGAGGGAATTCCGCTAAAAATAATTCTCCTTATTCGCGAGCTATACATATATAGGGCCAAATGCAAAGTTAGATTTAAAGGAGAAGAAAGCCAGCCATACGAGATCAACACAAGGTTAAAACAAGGCTGTGTTGTGCCTCCCGCACTATTTCTAATGCTGTTAGATTGCGTATGGCATCTGCTGGAACTTGAATAAGTTTCTCCATTATATCAATAATGCTGACGATATGAGCCTTTTTGCACACCAAACCACCAAAAAACCAAACTGATGTGGATTAACACTCGCAATAAAACCTTCAAGGACAGCTGATCGAGGATGTAGATTTCCTTTCATATCCCGGCAGCTGAACTTGCAAAAACGTAAAATCTTTAACTGCAAGCTACACGCAGGAAATTGCAATAAGTTTGCTGAAACAAGTTCTGCGAATTTTCATGCCGAACTGGGTAACCAATGAATAACTGCTCTTAATGGCTAAATGCAAACCAACTGAATACGAAATCTGCAGGCGAAAATGTACTTGGATAGGTCACATCCTAAGAAGGCCACCTGACGAAATCGCAAGGCATGTACTGGACCAGAATACACAGGACCATAGAAATCCTAGAAGGTCCCCAAACTCATGTATAAGAATGATAAAAACTGAATACAAATCTTGTAATTTGACTTGGAACTAAGCAAAGAACATAGACAATGATCGAGCAAAGTCGGGAGAGAATTTGTTGATGGACTGTTCTTCGTGAACTTTGAATTTGCAATTACAACTCTGTAAATGGTTTCTTATATGTTGGTTTTTGAGGAGTTTTTTTATTTAGGACAGAAACAAAGTATCTAGCAGCCCTGGATATTTCTGTTGGTTGCTATTGTAAGTATTTGTTGTTGCAGCTATACGTTTTGTGAGTGCAACTTCAGAGTCAGTTGCACGAAGGCATTGCCAAAAATTGTTTTTTTTTTGGTAATATTTGCATACAGCCAGCATGACTGCCACTACTAACAACAACGAATTTAATAAAAATACCTCAACTCCAACGTAAATACCAATAAAGGTTCAAAAGATCGCCTTAAGCTTTCTCCCCCTTCGACATTAAAATGAAAGCAGATTTCGTTTGGTTGTATGCACAAATGGATCTCTATGAATCAACAATAGCAGAAAAAAATTTTTTTCTTTCTAACTACGACTGCAATTGCATAATGCCTCTAACTACTAACACTATATCTTTGGTTTTACTTTTTTTTTTTTTTGTTTTGTTTGTTACTTATATAGCGAACTGTATGTAGCACACAATATGAGGCAGTAATCACGTTGTGAACACGATTCAACACTCTGGAGTGTAATATACGTGCTTTCCATACTACCAAAACGTTTAACGTTACAAAAAAAAAAAACAAAAAAAAATAAAAAATAAATACAAAATTAACAAAATTTAGTTTGAAGAATTATTGAAGAAAAAAATCCTCTTTTTGTTAAACAAAATACAAAAATCACCTTAGGCTATCCACTCTACTTAACACTCACAGAAATAATAAAAAATTAAAAAAAAAATTTCGAATTTTTATTTTAAAATAGCTTTAATTAATTTTTTATTTATTAAAAATTTCTTTTTTAAGTATGTTGCAATGATCGATATGGTGTTGCTTTTTTCGCTTTGTCGCCAACTGTTAAGCATATTAAATCTTTATAAAATTTTTGTGAAATTTATTTATCAAAGGATATGGATAAATACAATTATTAAAAGATTTTTTTTTGTTCTTGCGAATTTAAAAGTTCTAATTTTTTCATTCATTCATTTTTTCGTTTATTATAATGTAAGCGTGACATTGAAGGCATGTATCAGTTAACAACGCAAATGAAGTTTTGTTGTTAACCATACTAAATATTTAAATTATAACACGATAATTTCAACATTTTATCAAGTTCACATAATTTGTTTAAAATTTTTAAAATGTAAAAAATAGCAGCCGTTTAAAAAAATAATTTTTCAAGTGTAATATTGAAAATAATTTTAAGCACCATGAACATAGTACTATATATTAGGGTCATTCGTTTACTTTTTCAGTTAATGAGTAAATACTAAGAAATTAAAAAAACACACTGTCACAAAAATCGTTTGCAGAAAATAAACACAAACGATTAAAACAAAATGTTTAGGTTATCAAAACGGCCGACTTCCTAAACGCAAGTTGCAATGCATATTTACAATGCACACACTTCGTAAACGCATATGTAAGCTTTCTGGCATTGTTTCTGGCCATTGTTCCTAATCGTTTGGCAACTCATTTGAATAAGTATCAGCTGTCAAAATCGCGCATCATTTTTATTTTGTATGCAAACATTTGAGCTGCAATGGCTGAGTAAGTATTTTCTTGTTTACTTTTGAAAAATTATTTATAATTGATAGAGTTCATTTAAATGACAGACTAATAATTTAAATAATTAAACACTTTTTATTGCAAAGACAATTGTTTTATATATGAGTTGTATAGCGACGTTGCTAAACGCCGATAAAATGCAAAAAAAGTCTCTGCAACGCACAGAGGAGTATTTGGCCTGAAAAGCTGGCCAAAATTATTAAACGTGTTTTTTGAATTAAAAGTTCTGGTTTTTTGATAGTTTTAGTTGTAGTAAGATATAAAAAATCTAGTAGCAGATTTTGAAAAAATTACACTGCGCAACAAAAGTACATTGCGCAAAAACAAAATTTTTGTCTCTTCTAGAAATAAAAGTATGTGGACTATATGGATTTTGATGCCCTTAATTCAAATCTGTTTTCCGTTTTTCTCTAGTACGTAAGGATTTGATTTTAAAGGCGTATATTTCACCCCTAAATTATTGGGTTGCCTAATATATTTAATCATAACTTGTAAACGGGTTCTCCGATTTTATTAGGAGGAGGATCAGAAGATGCACCGGAAAATTCTGCTTAAACTAACCAAACACATTTCTTTTCTATCTATTACTATTTCGAAGTTATTAAAAATTAAATGGCGAAAAATTTTTCCTGCAAAATTCGTCAAATTTTTTGTTTTCAAAATGCCATAAAAAAAATTTAAGAACCAAAAATTTAAATTTTTAAAATTTTTCCAAAAGCCACATTCCTAAGGAATAAAAGTCGGTATAAATAGTAAAACTCAATTAACAAATGTTGATTTTAAAGGTTTAAACTGCTGCAAAACCTCTTCAAGGCATATACATAAAAATGTTGTTGTATGGTCGAGAAGAGCTTATGTTTCACCAACGGTTGTGGCATCTTCATTGGGACAATATTTTTTTTTGAGTAATGAGAAATGAGTAACATGGATACACATTTTTATTGGCATTGTATAAAATTTCATATTGCTTTTTCCTGAGCTCTGCATTTACAAAGAGTGCTAAAGCTCCTTTCCTTTCCTTTATTCACAGGGTTGACTTCAGAAGTTGTTAATGATTGCTTGCAAGTTCTTGCTTTTCTTGGGGATCTCGTTATATCCATTATTAATTTAGCCACATCATTATGTCCCGCTGCTCTTTGACTCATGGATGCAGCAAATGTTATCTCCTCTGTTGTTAATTGGTTACGAACTTCTTCCGTTTTTCTTCGCATTGTTCTTTCACTAGCTGCATTAAATTTTTATCGTGGTCGTCCTGAAGACGAACTGCCAAATACTGGTATTGTTACAGTTCCTTCCAGCCATTTAGCGTTTGTGCTTAAAAAGCGGTCCTCTTTACGTTGTGCCAAAAGCCAATATCTTTTGAAACAATTTTTTAAATTTTTTAAACACTGCTTCAGTGCTAATATGTCCCCATCCCCTTGACATTTTGCTCAATTTTCTAACCAAAAAATCCAATTTCTCGTCAATGGTTCCAGCATTAGATTTTATCACTATTTGGAATAGATGTAATCTTGTAAAAACTTGTTCCATGTTGACTCTCAAAGTTACAAAACGGTTTTGATAAAGATTGTGTGCAATAACCCTTTATATTTAAGTATTTTCAAGCGCATGCTCTTATGCGTTAATTGGATGGTAGCCTGATACCTGGGTATCATGAATTTTTTATGTACCAGTATTTATTTTTGGTAAACTTATTTTTGTGATTAATGCTTTTAATAATTATTCTTATTATTTACGTATATATTTTTTTAACATATAAAGTTTTGTAGAGCAGGTATATAAAAATATCTTTTATGAGGATGTATGGGACATTCCCTTATAACTATTATGGATAATAAAGAATTTTTTAAATTTATAATTATATTTAGGCAGGTATTAACATTGTGAAGTGTTAAAAGTGGTGTGAATAACAGTTGAAATCAATAAAAAAAATAGATAAAAGTTTATGACGATATAAATCTATAAGAAAAAGTGCTTGATGAGCAAAAATGGAAGAAATGTGAAAATTTAAAAAAATCGTCAAAAATAATGGCGCAAACTTGCGCAAACTTTTTTTTTGTTTCTAAAATAAGAGATTCCAAATTTTATTGTGGTATCAAACATATTTCGTAAAGATGCTAACCTTACTTTCAAAAACCTCTTCTTTTTATTTTTTTTTTTGCAAAAAAAGTGCATAATTTTTTTTTTACCTTTTGTACGAATTGTTTCAACAGGAATATTCAACATATTTAAAATTTTTTTTATTTTAAATAACTTTTGATCAAACTTTTTAGCGAAAAAAAAACCATTGTTAAACCTGTATTCGTTTAACCATAAAAAAATAACAAATAAACATCCAGAAACCGAAAAAAAACATTTAAATCTCATATAATTTTCTTCAATTTCCTGACTTTAGCAGGGTCTCAGAGCTACAAATCGCAACTAAAATTCTTGAAAATTTACAATATAATGTAAAATATTGTTGTCTGTCGAGCTGCGTACTTAGTTTTTAAGTTTTCTTAAAATTCAGTTTTGCCTTTTTGGCCAGCTTTTCAGGTCAAATACTCCTCTGTGCAACGCAAGGTTGCACTTAAGACATGTTTAGCATTGCATACGCATTTTTTTAAAATAATGCATTGCAACTTGCGTTTAGGAAGTCGGCCAACATAATCGTTTAGATACATACTTTTTTCTAATAAAAAAAATTACAAAATATGTATATTCATATGAATTTCTCCAACATCGAATGCGACATTCGTACGAATTCAGAGCGAAAAAAAATATACCAAAACATTATTTGATTTAAACAAAATGCGAAACTTATAGCTCTTGATTATAACTATATTAAGTGAAAAATTTGATATTGACAAATTGTTCGTTTTCAAGATAATTACAGACAACCACGACACTCGATGCGACAAAAACAGAAGTCGCTTTCAAAGCAAACAAATCAAACACTGATTTCAGCGAAAGCTTAAGCAATATTTTAATGCGAATAATTGTAAAATGTTATGCGAAATGTGTCCAAATAATGTTAATAATTTCATTCAAAAATATTAAGTGGTTTATTTTTTTTTATTTAACTTTAATCACTGTTGCACGCGACAAGTCGCATGAGGCATTTTATTTATTTTATTACAACGAACGAGTCTATTGAAAACAACAAAGTAATTTTTATGATGTACTTTTATATATTATACCCTACATCACCCTAGGTGGGATAGGTATTATGTTTTTGTTTTTATATATTTTTTTCAAATGTTTAAAATTAATGTCCATTTCAAAAATACCAATTAAATGTGCTCCACTTTGTGAGGTACACCGACTGTTCGTTTGGCTGGTTGTTTGTGAACCTACATTTAGTGCGTACATTAATATAAAATTATGGTTGTTACAAAAACAGCAAAGGTATTTCAAATTCCTTTAGAAAGATCCTAACCAGAAAAATATAGTTTTTTCTGAAATTGTTTTAACATACAACCGAAAATGTTTCCGCCACAATATCGTATAAAAGAGTGCTGATGATTAACCTATAACTGGTGTCGAAAATGTATATCACTTGTGCGAAAAAAGAAATATTTTTAAAAATTTCCTCTAGTAAATGGTCTTACATACACAAACAATTGTACGATACTTCTCTCATTTTTTCAACATTTTTAACCAAGTTTATTATATTTGTAAAATGTTAATATTTTATTTTAATTTGGTAAAAAATTCACCAACAATTCTGTAACAGCAAAGTGCAACATTATTTTGACAAAATTTACCTATATTGGTAAATGCCTTTTTATTTAGGAGGGACATTTATATTCTTCCTTGCAATGTAAGATCACAACTCTACTCTTCTTGCGGACAGGCGTCTTTCGACCGGAAGAAGGAATTCCAAAGGAAATCTAATCTAGTTGAATGTATTGAACAAAAGTTTAGAGTTATATAATTCGGGAAATATTTCATAGAACCCAATACCTATATATTTTGACTTATTGTGGCTTATGCGTGTATGTTTGTGTATAAAGAATTTCTTTAAACAAAAACAATATAAAAATACAGCTTTAAAAAAAATGTTTTTTTTTTTCTCCAACAAAGTTGGACTTCATCTACCTGTAGGGTAGTACATAGTCTCATTATCCTATTGTTAATTTTTTATCTTGCATTGTATAGATGCACTTACATACTATATGTATGTATGTATTTGTATAATATGCAACATTTTATAATGCGCTGTAGTTTAAAGACTTTTAAAAAAATCATAGAAAAAACACAACTTTAATAAAATCCCCAAGAGTGTTGGTTGTATATTATTGGTATCTAACACCGAACATATTAAAAAGAGCGGTGCAATAAAGCATAACCTCCCAACATGGCATGAATTAAAAAAGGAAACAAACAACATATTTTTTATTATACAAAACAACAAAAAACTATGTAATAAAAAAATAACAAAGAATCCAAAAATGTTTTTAACGCAATTAAAATAAAAACTACTTAATTTATTAACAAAGTTTAAATGAGTGACTGCCTCCCTATATTATTCTTTCTGTGGATTTGCTTTAAAATCAGTTTTTTCTTTATAAATAAGAAAATGCTTTAAGTCAAAAATGCTTTAAATAAAATTTCTAACTTGATAAACAATTTTAGACTTTAAAATGTACACAGATTGCAAAGTATTTTAACTTCTTTAATAGGTATCGATTTAGTTTTTTTTTTACAAATTGTGAATTAAGATATGATATCCAAACTACCATAGATTTGAATGAATTCAAACCTGATGTTGGCGTTCTTCTATGAAAAGATAAACAACTGATTTCCCAAAGAACTTAAATTAATTCTCAAGGAAAGATGAGAGAAAGTAAACTAACTTTCAAAGAGAAAATAAATAATTCACCTAATATGGATAAAAATAGCACAAGGTATGCGATTAATATGATTAGAATCCATTTAAGGAACCTTATAGCGGTTTTTACCGGACACTGGCCTCTTAAAACACATTGGACAGACAATTGGTGACCAAAGGCACCATATTCTAGGTCAATATATATCTACTGAGAAAACATGTCATTAAACACTCAATTTCGATAGAATCCACACCTTCATAAACAGAAAAATGACACGTAGACACATGTTAACATAACGTGGCCTACGAAAAGCCCAAGTGAGCTATATGCTTTAGGGCTGATGCTACAGCAACTTAACCTAACCTATGATATCTAATGTTTTTTAGAATTTTTCTTAAAGATAGTGATAGGCGGCCATCCTCGACCATAAAACGGTATATATTTTTACAATTTTGAGGACACTTTATTGACAAGATGAAATCATTGTCTGAAAATAATCAAAATCTGTATGGTTTGTCTGATGTTTGTCATCACATCATTAATTGCACAAAAATATTTAATTTCACGGTCCTAGAGAATGACAATTAATCAAAGTTCTTTGATTACAAGGCAAACGTGCAAGACGACGAAAAAAATGAAAGTGAAGAAGCCTCCTTTGAATTAATTTTACAAAGTGAATTGGATATAAACAATTAATAAATATTTTAGTATTAAAAAACAAATTAATTAATTCTATACACTGTGTTTAAATTAGTGGGTGCTAGAGGGTTAATTTTTGGTCACTTATGGGTTAAATTCCATTTTTTTATTGGAACCATCCATAATTATATAATTCATATAATAACTGTTTCGATTACTCTTATAATGTAGTCGTAATTAATTTTGCACAGTAAAAGTATTCATTTGACCTAATGTGCGATGTAAGTATATATGTAAATAAAAAAGTGGGCGTTAAAATAGGCGTGGTAAAAAAAATATCTTATTAATCATATCAGAGTCTAAGTTATATTATATGAAAATTTCAAAAAGATCGGTACAGCAGTCTGGCCTATCTGAGGGGGCGTGAAAAGGCGTGGCTTTAAGGGGTATGAAAAATAGATATTGACCGATTTTCAGATCACACAAAATTTCATGAAAATCAATCAAGCCATTTCGGAGGAGTTTAATCACAAACACCACGACACAAGAATTTTATATTAGATATGCTGATATATACAAATAAATAAAAACAAGTAAGAGCACCATATTCGGCTGTGCCGAATCTTTTATACCCACCACCAATTTTGTGTACATTTAAAGCACAATATTTATTATTTTGTTAATCGCTATAGAATAATCTCTTTATAATAAAATATGTATCACTTTGTAGAGGGTGGTTAAATTTTAAGGGCCCATGTTGAAGGTCTTTAAATTTGTTTTCTGCATTTCATTTGACATTTCTCAATCTCAAACTTACTCAATTTGATCCGTGGAAAGATACGCAATCGAGCAACGCTTTAAAATATTAAAGATTTTTATAAAAATGGGCGTTCAAATCAAAATGCATTTTGTGCACTTCGTGATTCTTTTGGTCAACATAATCGTTCGAATTCGTTCACAATCGTGAGAATTGTAAAAAATATTTAAATGTCTGCAAAGCAGGTCTGTATGAAATGTGAAAACATCTGTGAATGCCATCTTAGTTCGTTGAATGGGAAACATTGCTGTTTTTCACGATAACGTGGCAAAAGAGCAAGCAACCTCGACTCATCATCGTGCCCAACAATCGAGCATCAACAGTGTCATTGAAAATTTGGACTATCGGATCGTGGTGCGCCGCATAGGTTGGGGGGCCATTTGGCCGATATTTTGTTCCATACATAATTGAAGCATACAAATATTATCATTATAAAAATAAATGATAATAATTTCATAATAATTTTATTCAAAATCAACATAGTCCCTTAAAATTAAACCACCCATTATAACTTCGGTATGCTAGTAAAATGTTTTCGAAAATTTAGTCTTTTAATGAAAGTGGCCGTTAAAATACGCGTTTCAATAAAGTTTCTGCTAATAAACATAACTTAGATATTTCAATATAGTACTTTAGTATTCCAAAATCTTTATTCATAGAGAATTTACATAAATTTAAGAGGAAGAAAGTGAATTTAAGGTTAAATTTTAAGGGCCACAGGGTGATTTAAAATATACATTCTCTGCATTTTTCTAAAACGGGAAATTTATTAGTAAGATTTTGTTTTTTAAACTTCTATAACATTTTGCTTTTAAAAGATTTTCAAACGAAATAAGTTTTGTATAATTTTAAAATTTGTTAGCCATTAGTACATGAAAATAAATTGTTTATAATGTTTAGAGATAATTTTTTTTTACTTAGGTAAAAATTTTCCTAAATTCCCATTTTTAATAGAGCATAACTTCAGGAGAACATAAGCATAAGTTGTTAGCATGCCATCTAGTAGTTGCTAGTAGAGTCATCTAACTTATCATCTTTATCTTATATTTAGCTACAGTACAATAAATGGTGCAGTGTAAGATGAATAAATGCTAATATATATGACTAATATATTTTTATAAAAATTTAAGGAAAAAAGTGTGCGTGGCACATCTATTTTCCGTTATAACGAAGACTTTGACCAAAAAAACATGTTTGCAAAATTTCAGAATCGTACATATAGTTTTGTCAGTTTTATTACGTTTTAAATTTGAACTATACACTGTGCGGTATAAATTTTCGTACATTTTTATCTATAACTCTTTTCCTAATTCATAGATTTAAGCGATTTTCAGGGAAAAATATTCTTTTGACTCGATAAATATATATTCGACGTTTCATGACTACGTTTATGCGTCTGGACACAATTCAAAAGCGAAAGTGGGCGTTATAGTAGGCGTGTCAAAGTTGTTTTTGCTAATAAGTACAACTTAGGTGTTTCAATATAGTTCTTTATTATTCCAAAATCCTTATTAATAGAGAAATTATATGAATTTTAGGTAAAACGTTAAATGGGAGGTGGGCGTAAAAGTGGGCGTGGCACCTTAATTTTTTGGCATAGTAATGAAATTGCCTAGGGGGATAGACGTAGCAAAATTTTTCATCATACCTCTAATTTTAGCGGTTTTATGAGCTTTTAAATTTCATTAACGGTAGATAACGTGAAAAGAGGGCGTTGTAGTAGGCGTGTCAAAGTTATTTTTGCGAATGAGTACAACTGAGGTGTTTCAAGATAGGCCTTTATTATTCCAAAATCTTTATTAATAGAGAAATTATATAAATTTTAGTTAAAACGTTATATGGGAGGTAAAAGTGGGCGTAGCACATTGATTTGCCGTTACAAGAAAGCGTGTCAATTTTCGGGGAAAAATATTGTCTTTACCCAGGAAATATATATTCGAAGTTTCATGAGTCTACGTTAAGGCGTTTGGACACAATTCCATTTTATTCGATGTTCGAAGGACACGGTTTTTTCGACCTACTCTTGCTTTTCGAGCTGTAACTCTCTTCCTAATATTCCGATTTAGCCCATTTTCAATACCAAACAAACCTTGTCTATAAGAAAGATTCTGGCAAAATTTGAGCCCCCTAGCTTTTTCGGTGCGACCTCTATCGTGCTTTCAACAGACGGACAGACGGACGGACATAGCTAGATCGTCATAAAATCAAACCACGATTTAGAATATATATACTTTATGGGGTCTAAAATGGATATTTCGATGTGTTACAAACGGAATGACAAAATGAATATACCCTCACCATTTTTTTGGTGGCGGGTATAAAAATTGGCAAAATAAATTTTCTAATAATCTTTTTTATTGTATTTTTTTAATGATAATTATGGTTAACTGCAGCAGATTAGATGCATTAGAGTGACCTCTGCGAAATCCCAATTGAGGCAGTGTTAGCATAGGTGAGGTTTGCTGAGAAAGAGGTTCAGTAAGATATTGATTGAAAAGTTTTAAGATAGAGCTTAATTCAGCAATTCCTCTATAGTTATACTTCATCTACAGTTTGATTACAATACAGGCGCGATAAGGCGCAAATCCAGCTATTGCGTTAATTTTGGGATACATTTTTTCACTTTGTACTTTAAAATTAAGATTTTAATTTGTCGCCATTTGTGCAGTAGTGTTGAAAATCGTTAAAAAGCAATCAAAATTACAAACTGTGTTTTTAATTAATTTAAGTCTTGCGTTAATTTTTGGACACCTAATACAAGTATAATACCAGCCTAAAAAATTTTTTCATAAGTATCTATACAAGTAACAATAAATATATATGTATGGATGATTGCGATTTTATTCCCGTACACTTGATCTTTTTTGTCAGGGGTTTTTATACTTTTTATTTTTCTCTCTATATTTTTTTTGCATTGAATGCTTTTTTTTTAAATTTCTGCATTATTGCAGTTATTTTAAAAGATCTGACATACTTATTTGATTGCCCAATAGAAAAGCTCTTTAGTTAGTGATAGAAAAAACAATACTAATGTACTATTTACAGTACTTCTTTTATTTAAGACTAAAATAAAAATGTTTTTTTTATCTTAGACGTCAAAATAATATACTGGACAAAATTATAAAAGTCATATAAATTTACAAAAACGGGTAGCAGTTTTTATTTAATTTTATTAAAAACCATTTTAATAATACAGAAACCTATATTTCAGTAATTGCAACTATAAATGCTTACGAATAAAAATGCTCTAGAATATTATACTCTTTACACTGGACATCGACATCCGTTTTTAAGTCATTCATTCACTTTCATTAATATAATTAAGGAAAAGTTTTTGCATTTCTTGAGAATATACAATTTAGCAACTTTTATGACTGCGCTCAAAAGCCTGAATATTTATATTAAAAATGAAGATTAACTCATATCAGACCAATAATTGCTTTTACATTATAAAAATCATTATTATTCTAGCTGCTTATGCTAGACTGAACGCTTATTGCGTTCATAAAATCTCTCTGTGTGGTTGAATACAAACAAAAATTCGAACATTATAAAGGGTCCGGCAAATAACTTTTTTTTTTTTGAGAATGCTATAAGTGTAGCTTGGGCTGTATGGCACGTAGCGCCGTCCTGTTGAAACCAAATGTTGGCAATATCCTCATCTTCAATTTTTTGTGAACAAAAATTCGTTCAACATGGCCCGATAACGATCACCATTTACTACGGCCACTCCTTGCTCATTTTCGAAGAAAAATGTCCCAATTATGCCTCTGGACCAAAATCCTCACCAAACAGTGACTCGTTTTGGGTGTATCGGCTTTTCAATGTATGCGTGCGGGTTTTATGTGCACCAAATGCGACAATTTTGCTTCTTTATATACCCGCCAAGATCAAAATGAGTTTTATCTGAAAAGATGATTTTTTTTGGCAAAATTGGCATCTTCTGTAAGTCGATCGCAGAAAATGGCAAAGCACTGATGTCGGTAAGGTGACAAGAATACTATGGGGTGACCCAAATCTTGAGAAATCAAACGAAATTGTGAGACTGAATAGACCAACACTTATGAGACTTACCCGTGTGATTACAGGTCATACGGAGTTGATAACTCATCTAGCTCGCATGAAACTATCTGAGGAGACAACATGCAGAGCATGCGAGGAAGAGGATGAGACTTTGATACACTATCTCTGTCATTGTCCTGCGTTTGGGCATATTAGACGCAAGAATTTTACAGTGGATACTATGCCGATTTTGGAGTACCTGGGAAACTCAAACTGGAGATCCATAAGGAATTACATTGAGGGAACTAGTCCGATATTTAATTATGGGAAATTATGATTATGGTTTTAATTGGGAATTCCGGTTCCCACATGGAGCGCACAACATGCCAACTGGGCATAAGTGTATACCTGTCATGGGATTGGGCTTTTAGTGCCCCTCCTTTTCCACCTAACCTAACCTTAAGTCGATCGCAGGCCCACTTAGCGAAGCGAAAACGCATATTTCCCAGCGTTGTTTAAACGTATACACAACCATATCGTTCAGCGGAAGGATAAAACTAATTATCTGTCAAATCAGACATGAGCTAAGCGTTACCATTCACGAAATAAACACTAGTTAAAAAAAAAGTTAGATGGCGGACCCTTTCATAAAATAAAAAAGGTTAAAGATTTTTATTAAACAAAAAAAGCCCAACAAAATTTTCTTTCATTTACAACAAATAAATACCAGTCTAATGTTACAAACATTTTTGATATTTATGTTCTTACTATTTTTGTATTAAAACCTAATAACGATGATGATAAATAACGTTAATCGAATGTTATAATAAAGATGTATGATAATTCACCATACTTACACACATATGTACGTTCATATGTATGTATACAATCAAGAATGTATGACTGACCAACTGACTTGGCTGGCTACTGTCTGTTTTATAATTATAATCATTACCATGGAAATTTTTCAAGAATTTTTTATTTCTGTTGCCATTAACTAATGTAGTGTAGTCTAAAGCAAAGCAAAACTTTGTATACATGTATGAATCTAAGCTACCTACCGAACTCCGGAAGTAGCAAATCTTGTCCATTACATGTTTTTCTCTGATTTTTACCACGTATTTAGTAAACGAAGACAAACAACGGCAACATAACATTCAGTCATTCAGCATCTTTTCAGTTACAGATTTTCATAATTTTTATACTCGTTTGTTAACAAGAATAACTTATAGATTGACTTCTGGGAGTATTGCTTAGGGTACTTGCTATGATTGTAGGCACGCTAAATGAAACATGTTTTCTAAAGGAAATTTTTTAACATGAAAATGTAAAGAGTGGAAGTCTTAAAAGAAAAATGTTTAAAATTTTAAATATTGCGTTTTGTTGATAAAGTGAAATTGACGGATGTTGTGTGAAGTGTGAGATCAAAAATGTATATATGTAAGAGGTGAGGCCATATTAAAATTTTAAAAATACATACTTGATTAAAAAAACTTCCTACAAGTACCCTAATTATTTTCTAAATTTATGTCTATAATATAAAACAATAGTTTTTATACAAAAAAAAAAAACAAGAAAAACAAGTAAGAGTGCTATATTCGGCCGTGCCGAATCTTATATACCCTTCACAACGTGTAGTCATGCAATAACAGTAGTTTGTGTCACCATTCATCCCATATGAAATACGTACATACATATAAAAACATACATATATAAAAACATCCCATTGTAAAATTATAAATTCACGTATGTATGTTAAAAAAACAAAAAAAAAAAAAAAAAATTAAATTAAAAATTTTAAAAAAAAATTTAAAAAAAAAATTTTTTAAAAAAATTATTATATATATAATATATATAAAACAAAAAAAAAATAAAAAAAAAATTAAAAAAAAAAATTTAAAAAAAAAATAATAAAAATATAAATAATATATTAAATAAAAAATAAAAAAAAAATAAAAAAAAAATTTTAAAAAAATTGAAAAAAAAATTTTTTTGGCTCAGCTGGGATTTGATGCCACGTTTTCTCTAACCAGTATACACGTTTGTATGTATGTATGTTGTTGTTGTAATGTTGTTTTTGTGAAAAAAAACCGAGGTGGTCGTGGGTTTTTGCTCATATCTCAGTTGTTTATGTACCGATGTTTCTGATTTTCAATACCGATCTACTCCCGAATATTTCTGATATTTTAATACATCACCCGAGTCCAAGCGATGTCGGGGGGCTTCAAAAAGTTGATTTCAACATACACACGGACAGACGGTCAGACGGACAGACTGACAGGGCTTAATCGACTTCCCTATTCATAAGCTTTCAGAAAATATATACTTTATGGGGTCGGAAATCAAAATTGTAGAAATTTCACACGGAATGACAAACCTATATATACCCTTTTTCACTGTGTGAAGGGTATAAAAAAACAAACATACAAACGCCTTTGAATAAAAAGTATTTTTGCAAGGCATTTTGGTATTTTATTTTTTTTTGCTTCTAAGGTGGTTCGTTTTAGTGTACATTCTCATATATAGTACTTAATAAGGAGGAGGATGCCAGACTGGATTGATTAGTTGATAAGTTACAAAAATTATATTACCTCACTAAATTAAGCGGAGAAATTTTCACATAAAACTTATGGTAAATTCTAAAACAGTCTCAATTAAATTTATAAAAAGAATCTTATCTTCATAACAATATTTAAAAATCAATTATAAAGATTTATTAAAACATGACTTCAAGCTTAGGCCCTAGCATTTAGTGATCTTTTGTTTTAATTGACGTGCAAAATGTGCAGTTTTCGATTCATACCATTACACTGGCATGCTGTCATATCTGTATAAGAGTGTTCATATATTTATGATCAATTGTAAATTTATGATTTAATGTAAGAGTAACCGTAGGCAATTTCTAAGCCTTATTCTTGTATTGATTCATTAATTTATGTATGTGCAACATATTTATTGTATGGAATAAATAGTATTTATGTTATATAGATATACAATGAAAAATGTACAAACAGACAGTTAACTAAAGACCATACTTACATTGGCGAATAACTAGCAGGACTGAAGAGGGCATCGTTGTGGCGAGCAGGTGTTCTGGTCAAAGCACTTTTAGCCTGTTGCGAAAAAAAAACCAAAGCGGAAAAGAATTATGAAATAAAATATTGTAGAAAAATATATATGTACATACGTACAAACAATATAATAATATTAAAATATGATGTTGATAATGCACATTTATTGTGCAATAATCAAAAGGAAGAGATGATGTAGAAATTGTATTATAAAATAGAATGGAACATTTTGTTGTTCTATTAAAATCGTAAAATATGAATAACTACTAAAAAGGGGAACAAATAAACGAATAAATAAAGTAGATATGTGATGTGGTGAAAAGTTTGTGTTTAAAAAGAGAGAAAAAAAAGGAAATGATATTGCCATTTGAAAAGTTAGCAGCTGCTATTGGTTAGAAATAAAAAATTATATTGATTCAGTTTTATTCTAAAGTCGTTTATACATATTTTTAAATAACAAAGACAAAATTTCAAATATTGATATTATGTATGTATATGTTAACAACATAATTAAAAAGGTATTTAAAAATTTTATAATACATTTAAAGAGTGAGCCAAAAAACCGTATACTTCATTTATTAAATATAAAAATTCTAAAAAGTACGTAAAATTATTAAAATCATTAAACATTAAAATATGGGAACAGTACACGGTATTTATAAATTTATTCACTTTTTTTTTGGAAATCCTCTCAATACAAGTTTTATATTTGCTTCCGTTAACTTACGCTTAAAATAGGGTATGCCCTGGTATACGTTTCATGTGTTCTTTTTTTTTTATTAGAGCCCAAGACGTTCTTAAAGCCGAAGTTCTGGACAGTTGGGTGGATTTGTGTATAGTGGTACACTAAGTCTTTTTTGTTCAGTGGCATTATGCAAAATCCGATCAGAAATATGAAGACACTCTGTGTGGTTTAAGGAAAGGTTATAGACGTTTTTAGTAGACATTCCCTAATATTTATTTCTGTGATTATCTTGAAAAATGATTGGCTTCTTTTGACACAACTGCAAATGTCCTGCCCATCATTACCTTGTCCGTCAGCCAAATAAAAATCTTGACCCCAAAGTTAAAAGTCTACCATTACACAAAATTCATCATCCATTACATGGCGATCTGGAATTTTCTTAACTTTATACGACTTCAACCCATCATTCGCTTTGGCTCCTTGAAAGCTAAAGCTTTTGCTAAATTTTTATGATAAATTTTTTTTTAAAGTTTTAATTATTTTTTGTACTTTTTTTCGGTGTCAATATTGACTGAAATAACATTTTAGAATATTTTTATACCCTTCACCTGTGGTGCACAAGGGTATATATAGCTTTGGCATTCCGTTTGTAATTTCTACAATTTTCATTTCTGACCCCATTAAGTACTTATAAGTCTATTTTGTAAAAGCTTATGAATAGAGGAGTGGAATAAGCCCTGTCCGTCTGTCCGTGTGTTGGTTGAAATCAACTTTTAGAAGCAACCATATGTTTCTCAGATATGTGTATGGTATCAATCCGTTGGAAATATCCGGGAATGAATCGCTATTGAAATTCAGCATAATCGCCCCATAAATTTCTGAGATATGAGCAAATAAACACGACTGCCTCTGTTTTTTCCCATATTTTTACCACCAAAATTAAAATTTTTCAGCCATAGAATAATTTATAGGTACCTTTGCTAATATTTGTAGATATAATATTCCTCTAGAGATATTCGTGAAAAATTTTGAATTAAGAGGGATCTAATCGGTAAAGTTATAGGCAAAAAAATTTTTTTAAATATATATTTCAAAAATTTACAAACGAAAATGATTTTTTTTTCAGCTTCTAGACAACCAAGAGAGAGTCAATATTGGTATCATCTGAAAGGACTTGACTTCATGTTGGCCGCCACTACGAAATGGCGGACATTAAATTTATATGTGGGTCAAATCTGGTATTTTAAAATGTAACTTCTTGAACCCCCTCAATATTGATATCAAAAAAAGGGCTTGACCAGTAGAATACAGTAAATTAATAAAAAAAAAAATTTAAAATCTAAAATGTCGTTTAAAACAAAATGGCGAATCAAATTTTTTTAATCCCATCAATGTGGGTATCAAATTAATAGGGCTTGAATAGAATACAGTTAACTACGTAAAAATTCAAAATCAAGAATGGCGTCGGAAATAATAAGGAAAAATGGAGAATAACATGAAATGTAGGTTAAGCTACGATGTGGGATTATACCTATGTACATGATGGTGAAGGGTATTATCAGATTCGGCACGGTCAAATATGGCACTCTTACTAGTTTTTAATTTCTAATAGTATGTTTTTTTTTCTAAAAACAAAAATTAGCCATTAAAAATGTAGACATGTACATATGTTTGTATACATGCGAAAACTTTGGAAAAGAATTTTTTTATTTCTCCTGAGACTCGAATAACCTGAAAATTTCCTAATTGATAGAATATAATAGGCGGATTTACAATTTGTCATTAATTGAAAACATGAACAAATATCACTAATGGGAAAAGCTTTCGTAAAAAAATTGCAAAATTGCACGATCAAAACGATTGTTAAAACAAATAAATATTTTTTTTTTTTAATAAATATGAACTAAAACAGCTAAGTCGTATAGGTCTGCGCTAAAAACTTTTTTGACGGCGAAGATGACTTTTGAAAAAATATTCGGTGGTTTAGCAAAATTATTGGGAAAAGGCACTGGTCCGACTTAGCTAGCTCTTAGCCGGTCGACGTAGGTGTCGGAACGGTTATGACAGCATCATTAACATAAAGGCTAGTAATATTTTAGAAAGTTTTTTTTTAAGAGGCAATGTACCATGTAATGGCAACTGTTATGTTTTTGCTCAAAATTATAAATAAAAACTGAATTTTTTGTGATTTTTACAGGACGGTGCCACATTTTATACAGCACACAATACCATGAACCGAGGCGAGTTAGTTGAGCAATTAATCTCACTGCGATCATGAGTTTTGATTCCACTAGACTATTTTTTGTGGGATACCTGAAGTCTTTCGTAATTTTTTGTTTGTTTTCGTCTTGTAACGGAGTCGAAATTTTATGTTTAATGTGACCACCACGTATAGATTTTAAAAGAATTCTGCCTCGGAATCTATTTATTAGAGAAACTCAGCGCACGGTACAGATTCAAGCCAGTAACAAATCCACTCCTGGAAGACAACATTACTGTTGCCGATGGCAAGTACCTGCCGAAATCACATTTACATGAAAAATCGTTAAGAAGTAAATGACAGGTATTCATTTATCGCCCCAAGTAAATATTTGATTTACTTTTGCATATTTTTTGGGGGTTTCTTTTAGTTTTACAGACCCACACGATTAAAAAATCACATAAGTATATGACACTCTTATTGCAAAAACAATTTGTATTAAATATTAATTTGTTTATTTTTTGACTAAGGGGTGTCTCGAAATGTTTTTTTACATATTAAAATGTTTCCCAAATCTAGTTTTTTTCAAACAAAAAATACATTTTATTGGCGTTATGGAGAAAAATTTCTAAACTTTATTATGTAAAAAACCAAAGTTTCAAATTTTATTTTCTTTTGCAAAATTTTGCACTTTTTTCTTAACGCTTTGCATTAAACGTTGGACACACGTTTTACCAAAGTGTTTGATAGGTTTTTTCCAAATAAATCCAAATTTTTTTACATTTGCAGAAGCTTTGAACTTTGTTCTTAGGTACTGCTTAATTATAGCCCAATAGCATTCAATAGGCCTTAGCTCTGGACAATTAGGTGGATTCATGTTTTTCGGTACAAAATTTATTTTGTTGGCCTCATACCACTCAAGGACGTCTTTGCTGTAGTGGCAGCTTGCCAAGTCGGGCCAAAACAGTGGAGGTATATTGTGGCTTCTATATAATGGCAATACAGCCTTTTTCAGGAACTCATTAATATAAAATTGGCTGTTCATTGTACGATTCACAATGATTGCCTTTGAAGTTTTTCTACATGTACATATTGCTTGCCATATCATATATTTTTTGGCGAATTTTGAAATCTTTTTATACTTAAATTTATCGGAAACATTAGCTCTTTCATAAGAAACATAAAAACCCTGACCAGGAAGTTCTGAATAGTCAGCCTTACAATAGGTTTCATCGTCCATTAAAATACATCCATTAAAATTATTTAATTTGTGACGTAGCAACTGTCTTGCTCTTATTCTTGCCGTTTTTGTTCCTTTTTTGTTTCGGTTTGGAGCTTTCTTGACTTTGAATGTTCTTAAATTTTCTTTTTTTATTATTCGTTCTACCAGCGACTTCGAAATATTTAGTTTTCGTGCGATATCGCGAATGGAAATGTTTGGATTTTGCTTCCAAAGTGCCTTCTCCTTTTTAACGATTTGAGGATTCCTAAAACAACGAGGCCCTCCACCTTTCTTGTGCTTAATAGACAAGTCTTTTTTGAATTTAAAAATAACGTTACGGGCAGTCTGTCTAGACACTTTTGCCCGTCGCTCAACTTCAGCGTAAGAAAGTTGTTTATTTTCATTATAAATATCCACAATATTTTTTCTCACTTTTTCTCTATTTGACGACATTTTGAATACGGATTAAATAATTTAAATAAACTTATTAACAAAGTATTGTTTACACTTATAACTATCACAGAGTGGAACAAAAAAATTAATTAAATAATAATTGTTTGCGTAGTGCCCTGTAAAAAATTTAAAAAAGCATTTTGAGACACCCCTTATTACACACATATGGTTTGCGCATGTGTTAGTGGCAACTTTAATTGCTTATAACTTCTTAAATACTAAACCAACTTCAAATGAGATTTTACATATCTGTAGGAAAATTATTTTTTTACAAAAACTGACTTTCCAAATAATATAATTATAAGATTTATGTAAAACACTAAAGAAACGTATTCAGACACTTGTCCAAATTTTTTAATACAACATCTTTCTTTAATTTTAAACATCTTGATATCTCAAGTACGTACGAAATATTTGAACTTAATAATCGTAGGAAGCTTAAATAACAAAATTTAATGTAATGCTGCTATTTGAAAACACATTTTGAAAGTCATTGTCGATCAAAAAGATATGAATGCAACCAACATATGAAGAAGAAGAAAGAAAAAAAACAGTAAATCTAACTGCTCAGAAACACACACATACATATATACATTAAAATGTACGTATTAAAAAGGCAGGCTTAAACAAATTCACTTAACTGAACTAAACTGTACTGAAAACATAAGAGAGAAACTGGCAACAACTGCACATACTTTCATGCATTAAGTGCTACTGCTTCTTTGAACATATTGTTGCTCTTTCTGCATATAAACATTCTAATGATTGGCATCACCAACATTTTCAGCATATGTACATAGTTTCTAATAATGTTTTTTTTCTAGTAACATACCGTCAACACTACTTTCAACAATTGCAAGCATTTTGCTCGGCTTAATGATGTCGCTGTTCATTTGTGCTGTTGGCCTTAAGTTATGCAACATCATCTTATAGCAGCATAAAGCAAAATTGAAACAGTTACTGATTTAAAGTGATATTTGCTCCCGCACTCAACATTAACACGAAAAGTAAATGTAATAAAAATTAACTATGGCAATAGCAAATCTTATATACCCTTCAATAATATGTAGGTTTCCGAAAATTCTAATAAATAACTTCATTAGTAAAATAACCCTTTGTTTCAGACGGCATCTTGAATTTAGAAAGAGAAAAGTTGTACTGCGTTTACCAGTCAAGCTCTTTCATTTAATAACCACATTGAGGAAGTAAAAACGATTTATTTTGTCTTCAAGCTGAACAAAATTGCTTTTCACATGTTACTTAAAAAAAAACCGAACCAGTTGTATTTAGGGGTTTATAACTAAGTTTCGAATCGACTTTGCAGTTATTTCTGAATTTATTAATGAGACTAATTACTAGCAGTGTCTAAAAGATAATAAGGAGCTTTAGAAAATTGATTGATTAAAATATTGCTTTCGAAAATCATGTTTTATATAGCATTTTCTGTCTCATTTGTCTAAAACTTTATGGGCCGTATTCATAAAAAATATTTTAGGTGTATTAAGGGCTTATTTGACAGATGTTGTAGAGAAATTTGTCAAATAAGCATTCAATAAACCTAAAATATTTTTTATGAATACGGCCCTATATGTTTAGTAAAACTATATATAAATACGCAGCAAAAAATAGAAGCAGGATGTATTGCGGAGGATTTGAAATCGGCAATAACACGATAACACAATAAAATATTTTTTTTAAATTACATATGTAAATATGTTCGTAATAAAATTGAGTTTAAAATCTAAAGATTGTATACAAACTCGTGGAGAAATTTTTTAAAATAAAATAAAAAATTAAAATCGTGTTAAAAAATACTTCAAATATGAAAAAATGTATTTTTTTTTCTTTTTTGATTAGTATATTATTTAACTAAATCATTTTTATTAATTTAGAATGAAAGAAATTACAATTAAAAATTTTCCAGCGATGCCATTATTTGGTAACAACCTAATAGGCATGAAAGAAGTACTCTAGCAATCAATATAGGTGCAGATATAAAAAGGAACAAAAGGTGCGCTCACTGAAAGCTTTCATATCACAGCTAAATGTTAGCACTGACAATGCGCCTAGCTATTTAAAAGGTAATGAGAGATAGTTGAGGTCAGGTCGTTAATGTGGCGAATTATGGTACCCTCTAGCTTTTTATATGTTCTTGGCTTCTTGACGTACACTTTTTCTTTTAAAAATTTCCCAAAGAAAGAAGTCAAATGGTATCAAATCACATGATCATGGCGGCCAATAAACATCGCCACGATGTGAGATAACATGGCCATTAAATATTGGGCGCAAATGAGTATTTTTTTTCGTTGGTTGTGTGGTAAGTGGCATCATCCTGTTGAAACTACATATCGTCCAGGTCAATATCCTCAATTTCTGGCCATAAGAAGTCCGTTATCAACTCACGATAGCAAACACCATTCATAGTTACTGCTTGCGTGACCTTATTTTCGAAGAAGTATGACTCGGTTACGCCGCCAGCCCATAAACTGTACCAAACAGTCAGTCTTGGTTGATGCATCGGCTTTTAAACAATCACTTGCAGATTCTCATTTTCTCAAATGAGGCATTTCTCCTTACTAACGAATTAACTGAGGTAAAAGTGTGCAGCGACGGAAAATATGTTTTTTTTTTTGTAAAACAACCATTCACTTTTGTCTGTTCAACCAACCACTCGGCGTATTGATGACGCTTGAAGTGGTCAGTAGTCTATAGCTCTTGAGTCAATTGAAGCTTGTAAACATGTAAAATCAAATCTTTATTTAAAATTGGCATCAGTAATGTTCGTGCGATGTTTAAATGTTTGACACGATGACGAGTCAAGGTTGACGGCTTTTCTGCCATACTATTGCGAACAACAACATCTGAACAAGCATGCACAGGTAATTTCACATTTCTGGTTTGCTGAAATTTGTGCACAATCCTCCCGATTGTGAACACATTTGGTAGATTATCCTGTCCAAAAGATCACAAAATACACAAAATGCATTATGATTTGAACGCCCATTTTCGTAAAAGGCTTCAACAATCTTAGCCCGTAGTGTTATAATAATTAACTACCAAATGTATGACAAATCCATATCTACCCTTGCCACCTAAAGTGAAGGGTACCAAAATAGAAAGACATCAAGCCCACTACATATTTTATGCAATGACGTATACAAGCCATACGTATCTAAAATTTAATGTTAAGTAGTATGAGGTTATAAAAGTACTTGTGCTTGTGAAGTTCCGAAACAGTTTATTTCGATTCAAAAAGAAGTTGCAGAGATGTCATTAATTTACAAACTAAAATATGTAGTTGCAAAGTATAAAATCGTAAATCCAACGGAAATGCGTTACATTTTTTTTGTAACAAATAAACAAACACTTCATTTTAACAATATTTTTTTAGATGCGCGTCTAAAGGACAGGGCTTTTAACGAATGTTTTGTTTTGATTTGTAGGTTTCTTTAAATTTTTAAATTTTAAAAACTTTTTTTTGATAATTAAGTGATTCTACATTTTTTTACGCAATAACGTCTTAAAGAATTATTAATTTAGTTTTATTTATGTATTAACAGTAAATAGATTTTTAAACAAATAAATAAAAATAAAGAAACTGTCAGCAGCGATTTTCGTTTTAAGGGGAATTACTGATAAAGTCTCGGTTTGTAGAAGATTTTTTAAGAGTTTAACGAAGGCGAGTTGTAGTACTGGCCTTAACTGGAAAGAAATTGCCCTTCTTTCTAAACTGGATTGTATTAAAAGTGGTGATTATTTTTTGTAGTGATATTTGGTACTAAACTAAAGGTCATTCGAAAATCTATAATACTAAATTTAATAGAAAAATACAACAGCCTTAGCAGATTTACTCATAATATTACTAATATTAAGAGATCTTAAAGAGATCTCACACAATTTTGGAAATACTAATTTTTCGCACGAAGCAAAATTTAAATTTATTACCAATAAACCTCCTATTCTGATCAAAAAGGTCAAATGTATAAAATGGAGGCAGAAAGAGCGCAACATTTTTTTTTTCAAAAAAGAAAGCTCCATAAATCTACTGTTTTCTGTATAAACTATTTTAACGTGTAAGTAATTGTTACCAATTCTTCAAAATTCTTCAAAATATTTTTTTTTTAAATTTTTAAAAACTTTCTTTTCATTTAAATTATAATCCACTCTACACAATTATTAAAAAATATACATTTTGATCCAACATCAAGGTCTATATATATGTATGTACATCAAATTTTATTTAATTGTATTTTGATCAAAATTCTATTTTAAAAAAGATTTACGTAATATCACTGTTAATCTTTTAACTAAACTTTTATTAATAAAAAAAACTTCGTTGAAAATCAGTTTTATTCTGTCTTAAGTTAATTTAACCTATAATTAATATTCCTTATTTTTTAAATTTAAATTTAATTGCAATCATTTAAAAATATACAAAAAATATTTCCGATATAAGCCAAGTGGAATGCATTTCGAAACAAGCTAGAATTTTATCATCAGCATTATTATCATTGGTATACTCATATGTAATTTGAAACTATTATTTATGTTACAATTTAATGCAATTGGAATTAGGGAAGCATAGCAATTATTTCTTTATTTGTTTCTTTATTTTCTTATCAAATAACCATCAAAGTTATATTTGTATTTTTCATTTATCTAGGTGATAGACATCGAACAATGCATTTCTGAATGTCATAAAAACCGTGCCATGTGTTTTTGTTATAATTTAAAATTAATATTTATTACAATCAATTTGAATATAAAGTTCAAATAAATATTAATTTATTATAAAATTTTTTTTTAATCAATAATTTACAGACAATTTGTATTAAAAGCGAATACACTCTTTTAAGTCGTTTCAGGTTTTAATGATTTTTTAATTCAAATTGTTTGATAATATTGAATAGACTTTTACACAAATTTATTTCTTTTCTTTTCTATGGATTTTTAATGCAAACTAAGAAATAAAATTTTTACTTTTGTTGTATGTTTTATCAGTGTTTTGTTATCTGTTTTTATGTGTGTTGCAAGTGACAGCATTTACCAGCAACAGGTGGAATTTTACTTACTAATATGTTTATGTACTGCGGTTGCAACAACTACAACCGATTGCATTTTGCTTACCCTACATAATATGCAACAAACAGGTGTTTGTTTAAATAAAAATCTACATTTGAAGTAAAAAAAAAACACAATTCCATTTGTAAGAAGTAGAAGATGGTAAGGCATGGTTTCTCGATTTAATTTCTCTTATTAGAATTATAAAAACATAGCTAAACAATAATATAACCGTAGCGTATCTAAATCTTTAACATAACCACCACTAATTGCATATATTTCGTTTTTATAAAGTTCCTGCTTAAATTGTGGGAACGCGCTGGAAAAGTAATTTGAATGTATGCAAAAATATAACAAGATTGTTAGCATAGCTTGTCAATTGACAATTACTCGAATTAAATTATTTTGTTGTATTCCTACGACAGCTTCAACGTTTCTTTGTTATGTTGTCCAAGCAGCCGTCATTGAAGATAAACACATTCCGATTCGATTTTATATTGCGGAAATGTTTTGATATTAAAACTTTGTAGGAAAAATAGAAAATGTTTAATTTCATTAATATTATTTAAGACTTAATTAAATTTTTAACCAAGTCTACCCTCATTATATACTTCACAGAAAGTATGTATGTACATATATAGGTTTGTCATTCCGTGTAAAATGTCTACAGTATTTATTTTCGACCCCATAAAGAATATATGTATGTATTTTTGAAATCTTTTAAATAGAGGAGTCGATTGAACACTGTCTGTCTATCCGTGTGTATATTGAAACCAGTTTTTTGAAGACCCTCCTTTGACTTATTGTCAAAGTTATAGTCAAAATTATTTGAAAAAATATAATTTTTTTTAAAAATATTTAATTTTTCAAGCTCCTAAATAAAAAATTATTTCTGAGAAAAGCTAACAAATCGGTTTGAGATATAAGCAACAATCTGCTTTGATGTTTATCCTAAAATTTACAAACGAAAATAGATTTTTTTTCAATTTCTATACAACCGAGGTCGCTAATATGGGCATCAATTTAAGGGACTTGAATAGCTTATTATAATACACTATTAAAAAAATTTAAATCCATGACGGCCGTTACAACAAAATGGCAGTCAATAAATTTAAACATGTGCCATATCTGGTATTTCAAATTGTAACTCCTTGATCCCTTACAATATTGGTATCAAATAATAGGGCTCGACCAGTAGAACACAGTAAACTATTAACAAGGTGTAAAATCCAAGATGGCGTCTGAAACAATATGGTGGAAAATTTTTTAAACCTTATCAATATGGGTATATAATAACAGCGCTGGACTTGTAGCATTCAGTTAACTACTTATGTAAAAATTCAAAATTAAAAATGGCGTCGGAAATAACAAAGCTAAGCTATGATGTTGTCATTATAACTATGTACATGATGGTGTAGGTTCGCCACGGACAAATGTATCACTCTTACTTGTTTTTGTATTTCTGTTATTAAGATACAAATTCCCACAATTATTCCTCTCTGTTGTTAAATTGTTATAATTGGCAAATTAATTAACGATATATTATTACCGAATGTTGTCTTCAAGAAAAACCGATGTCTGCGTCGTGAATATTTTCAAAGTAAATCACAAAATTCTGTTCGAATTTCTGAATGTGAATCATTTTATCTGTTTTTAGGTCTGCTTCCAATCCATAAAGTTGTTTATTTTTCAATCCAGAATATATACTCCAACATCTTAAGAACTTTAAATAGACAGTGACGAATGTAAGGATTGTATCTTTAATTGACATTTTATATATTTATATATTTTTGGCCAATCAAAATTATCTAGATGACTTATAAAAAAACATTGGAATTTCTTGGTCGAAAGAAATCCAGTAACACGAAGCCTGTGTTACCAGTTTAGGAGATTTTCTTTAGATAATAGGATTATTTTTAGATGCGAATTTAGGAGATACTAATTCTTTAGTAAACATTTTTTAGTTAAGGAAGTTTTTATGAGATTTCACTATTTATTAGTCTGGTGAAATAGTTTTCAGACAAAATTTCACGACTGATAATTTTTGAAGTTTTTCTTTTTTGAATAGAGATACAGGTGACACTTTAGGATGTAAAAAATTGCAAATCATTATTGTTTTTATATGTTCTTCCTTATTTGAGAGGCCTTGTTTCTTGTTTATGTTGTAAAACAAAGTTAAAACACAGTTAATGTTTCACAATTTGACAGCGTTTTATGGATGAAGTATTCTTTAAATAATATGTGTCACAATTTCAATTCAACATATAAAATTTAGTGTTAAGTAGTAAAGTTGCCTGCAAAGCAACTGTTGCTTTTGTAATTATTAAAAAGTTATGACACTCTAGCTATTTTTGGATTAATCAAGAGGCTTTATTATAAATTTTTTACATAGTGGATTATTATAACATTACTGTCCATAACACAAAGCGAAACAAAACTCAACTCTTGCTGCCGTTAAATGCTGAAACAGTACTGCAAAAGGATTGTACAACAAAAACACGATCTTTAATTAAATACTCAATTTTTTGTTGTTCTTTGTTTCGTTGCACCAAAACATCAAAAATATATTGTTTTATTTACAAAATGTATGAAAATTTATTAAAAATATTGTATTATTGTTAAGAGAGATCGTTTAATATGTAGAGGAAATAATAGGTGATTCTAGTAGAGATACTTTTTTCAATAGCCCTTTTTTGACAGATCACGTGTGAGTCGTGTCATGCTGTCATGTTATTTTTGCTTAGTATTGTTTGGCATTTCAAATGGAAAGACTTGCGCCTAAACAACGTTTACAAATCGTTCAACTTTAAATTCACGTCTGTGAGGAATGTGTTTCGTGCACTTCGCTTAACTTATGGTCAACATAATCGGCATACTGAGCGTACTATTCGCAATACCATCACTCATTTTGACGAAGAGAAACCTGAAAAGATTCAATAACTGCCACTTCCTCCCGAAAAAACAAAGGTTGGGTGTGGTTTAGGGGCCGGTGGAATCATCGGTCCATATTTCTTTAAAAATTATGCCGGTGCGAACGTAACCGTCAATGGCGACCATTATCGTGCCATGATAACCGACTATCAATCAATTAATGGATTTATTGAGAGAACACTTCGGCGAGCGCATAATTTCACGTTGTGGGCCGGTCGACTGGTTACCAAGATCGTGTGATATCACGCTATTAGACTTTTTCCTGTAGGGATATGTAAAGTCTAAAGATTATGCGGACAAACCCACTTCGATTCAGGCCTTGGAGTCGATGTGCTTAAACGAGTCATCGAAAATTAGACTCAACGGATGGACCATCTGCGACGTAGTAACGGCCAACAAAACGGCTTCAAAAAATAAATGCCAAAGAATGTTCTTTCAAATAATAATAAACATTCCCCATTAAATTTGAATTTTTTGTGTTTTTTTTTTCTTTAAAAAAGCAGGGAACCTTAAAATGGATCACGCTGTAGTTTCAGGACCATTATTATTTTCCTTGTAAGGATGTAATCGGACAAACAACTAGTTATTCGTTATTAAAATTACACTGTAATCTAAAAGTGACCGATAAGATAATCTTACCTTTAATTAACCTTTTAATTAAAGTTTTAATTTAAGTATATACAAATTAAAAACTAAAAAGAGAAAAATATTTTTTTTTTGTAAGTTAAAAAATAATAAAATATACTTCGTTGCCACTAAGCATTTTAATTTGTTAATGGTTGTCGCTATTTGTACAGGTATTGCCAAATTAGAAAAAAGTTTATTTTACGAGGAGGTTGCAATAACAAAAAATATTTAATACATAAATAACTTTATTGCTCACGTTAGTTAAAGTTTTCTTTTACTAACATTAACTTTATAGGTAAGTTGTAATAATGGCTCTCAATCTCACAACTGATTAGTGCGACATAAATAGATGCTGATTTGTATTGTTACATCGGGATTCTGCTTATGATTAACTCTTTAAAATTTATGCATTTATTTCTATAAAAATGTTTTATAAAAAAACAAGTAAGAGCACTATATTCGGCTGTGCCGAATCTTTTATATCCACCACCAATTTAGTGCACATTTAAATCACAATATTTATTATTTTGTTAATCGCTATGGATTAATCTCTTTATAATAAAATATGTATCACTTTCTTTGTAGAGGGTGGTTAAATTTTAAGGGCCTATGCTGAAGGTGAACTACACCTAGTCTTTAAATTTGTTTTCTGCATTTCATTTGACATTTCTCAATCTCAAACTTACTCAATTTGATCCGTGGAAAGATACGCAAATGAGCAACGCTTTAAAGGTATTCAGGTTTTTTATAAAAATGGGCGTTCAAATCAAAATGCATATTGTGCACTTCGTAATCTTTTGATCAACATTATCGTTTAAATTCGTCCACAATCGGAAGAATTGTAAAAAATATTTAAATTTCTGCAAAACAGGTCTGTATAAAATGTTAGAAAATCTGTGAATGCCTTTTTAGTTCGTTGAATGGGAACCATTGCTGTGTTTTGCGATAGTGTGGCAAAAGAGCAGTCAACCTCGACTCATCATCATGCCCAACAATTGAGCATCAACATAGCCATTGAAAATTTAGCCCATCAGATAGAGAAGTGGTGTCAAGGATTAGAAGGGGCCATTTGGCCGATATTTTGTTCCATACATAATTGAACCATACAAATATTATCATAAGAAAAAGAAATGATGATAATTTCTTAAATAATTTGTGTTTTATATAAAATCGACATCGGCCCTTAAAATTTAACCACCCTTAATAACTTCGATATGATAGTAAAATGTTTTCGTAAATTTAGTCTTTTAGTGAAAGTGGGCGTTAAAGTAGGCGTGCCAATAAAGTTTCTGCTAATAAATACAACTTAGATATTTCAAAATAGTCCTTTATTTTCCCAAAAACTTTGTTAATAGAGAAATTACATGAATTTAAGATAAACCGTTATATGGGAGGTAGGGCTTAAAGTGGGCGTGTCACCTTAATTTTCTGGCACAGTAATGACATTGACTAGAAGGATATATTTAGCAAATTTTATCATCATACCTCTAATTTTGTCGGTTTTATGAGCTTTTAAATTTCATAAACGGTAGATAACGTGAAAAGTGGGCGTTGTAGTAGGCGTGTCAAAGTTGTTTTTGCTAATGAGTACAACTTACATGTTACAATATATTCCTTTATTATTCCAAAATCTTTATTAATAGAGAAATTATATGAATTTTAGGTAAAACTTATATGGGAGGTGGGCGTAAAAGTGGGCGTGTCACCTTAATTTTCTGGAACAGTACTGACATTGAATAGAAGGATATACGTGGCAAATTTTATCATCATACCTCTAATTTTGGCGGTTTTATGAGCTTTTAAATTTCATTAACGGTAGATAACGTGAAAAGTGGACGTTATAGTAGGCGTGTCAAAGTTGTTTTTGCTAATGACTACAACTTACATGTTACAATATAGTCCTTTATTATTCCAAAATCTTTATTAATAGAGAAATTTCATGAATTTTAGGTAAAACGTTATATGGGAGGTGGGCGTAAAAGTGGGCGTGGCACCTTAATTTTCTGGCACAGTAATGACATTGACTAGAAGGATATATTTAGCAAATTTTATCATCATACCTCTAATTTTGTCGGTTTTATGAGCTTTAACATTTCATTAACGGTAGATAACGTGAAAAGTGGGCGTTAAGTAGGCGTGTCAAAGTTGTTTTTGCTAAAGAGTACAACTTAGGTGTTTCAATATAGTCCATTATTATTCCAAAATCTTTATTAATAGAGAAATTATATGAATTTTAGTTAAAACGTTATATGGGAGGTGGGCGTAAAAGTGGGCGTGGTACATTGATTTTCCGTTACAGAAAAGCCTCTCACCAAAAAGCAAAGTGTGCAAAATTTTAAAATAGTACATATAATTTTATCTATAACTTCTTTCCTAATGCATAGATGTAAGCAATTTTTGGGGAGAAATATTGTTTTGACTCGAGACTTCAAAGTTTCATGACTGTACGTTAATGCGTTTGGACACAATTCCATTTTATTCGATGTTCAAAGGACACGGTTTTTTCGACCTACTCTTGCTTTACGAGCTATAACTCTCTTCCTAATATTCCCATTTTTAATACCAAACAAACCTTGTCTATAAGAAAGATTCTGGCAACATTTGAGCTCCCTAGCATTTTCGGTCCGACCTGTATCGTGCTTTCAACAGACGGACAGACGGACGGATATAGCTAGATCGTCATCAAATCAAACCCTGATTCAGAATATATATACTTTATGGGGTCTAAAATGGATATTTCGATGTGTTAAGAACGGAATGACAAAATGAATATACCCCCACCATTTTTTTGGTGGCGGGTATAAAAATACAAAAAAATCATAGAGACAGTTTTCGTATTTAGTTCAGGGGCCGAATTACGGCTTTCGAACGTGATCGAAATTTGAAAATTCTTATTAGAATCTCTATACCTAAAGCACAGCGAACTCGATCGTTCGAGTAAAATTTCGATCGATATCGAATGCCGTAATTCGGCCCCAGTTTTTTGGGGAAACTCTTTTATTGTTGACGTTTGACAGCAGTTCACGAAACACAAATATATTAATTAGATCTGTTTATATTCTGAGTAAAATGTTTAAGTATTTTGCTACTATGTTTATGGTTAAATGACTAATATACTTAACCATGAATCAAATGATTCGCAGTTATTTATAGACTCATCAAAACGTAATTTTAAACTTGCACTTTTGCATAAGGACAATAAATTGGATTCTTTATTGTTTTATACGTGAACATCTGAGGCTAAACTACTATAAACACAACAGCGAATAATATCAATTTTTTAACAATCTAAGCGGAGTATTTAAAATAGTACTTCTGGGTTAGATCACATTAAAAAAATTATATCAAAAAAGTTGTGTTGAAAATAATTTTAAATAGCGAAATATGTATATAAATTTGAAAATTTGTAAAAATTTCTCTCCGTCACTTCTGCTGGAGAATAAGGAAATAAAATTGTAGTTCTTAATTTATGTACCCACAAGTAACAAACTTCGACAGCAAGACCAGTAATTATTTGTGATATTTAATGTGATGGTCTTTAGTAAATTATTTCGCAGTGTGGGATCTAATTATGTACAAGACAATGTCTACTAAAATCCGAAGTACTATTTAAGATTATGCCTATCATTAATACTCCTTTTTTTTTAAGCCAACGAACTTTTAAAAAAGTTTCTTTACACTATCAAATTTTTTTATATAATAGCTATGCTATTAAATATTTTTTTTTTTAATTTTTGCTGTAAAATATTTATGTCATTGAACTTGCCAGATATATACATACATGCTCACACTAATAGTGAGTCTAGCCATGAAATTAACCTTTAACTTGGGTAGAAGTTAAATACAAAATTGTAACCACTGAAAATGATCTAAACATAAAGAAAAAATACATATACTTATATATTTGTATGTATAAACTGAATTAAAAAAATTATGAATAATACAATGTAATTTGATACCAGCATTAAGCAAAGACCTACATACATAAATACAATTTAAAAACGAAAGAAAAAATGTCTAAGAATATAAAAACTAAACGTATTAAGTTTAGATTAAGAAATGCCAGTAGTTGGTAGTAACTTTTAAAAGTAGTATCGGGTAAATATGTACGAAACGAGTATGTAAGTATATAAATTACTGTGGCAACAATGTTGCAGTTTTTCAAAACTGCAAGTAGCAAACAAAAACAACATTGTCGAAATAATTCCAAGTGTAAATTGACTTAAGGATGCAAACAAATAATCGTGAGGACTGGGTTTGAAAAAAGTGTGCAAAAACATTTACTAATCCTGTCGCTCAATTCTAAAAATAAAAACTAATTTATAATCGTTTTTTTTATAACGATTATTATAAAACATTAGAGCGATGTTGTATTATTTAAATTTTACCAAATTTGTTAATTTTTTTGTAACATTTTTATTAAGGCTTTAATAATATTATTAGATTATCTTTTGAGCTGCTAAACACAGCTATCCGCGAAAATATTTAGCAACTTTTTTGTGGCTTAAATTTTTCTTTTCATTGGCTTGAGTTCTAGACAGTTTGGTGGCTTTGCTTATCGAGGCATTAAAAGCCTCGCAAAATGCAAGATCGGGTCAAACATAGTAGGAATTTCATGACATCTTACAAAATGCTTTAGTTGCTTTTCGATCCAAAAGATCTGCTGCTTTTATCACAAGTGCAGAAAGCTGACTTAGCATTCTAGGATTTTTTTTTTAAATTTTGATTGTTTTTAAGTATTTAACTTATTTTGATCACAAATTTGTTTTTTTCTTGCCAATATGTGCTTTCGAGTTATTTCCAAGTGAACCTTAAATTTCTTTAGAATTTTAGAAACTTCGTTCGGGCCAGATATTAGATTCCAAGCTTTTTCCACAACGCTTTTTTTGAACTTTCAGTTGACATTTTAAATCAAATAAAAGCGAAAACTCAATATAAACAATTTTCTTACATTCTTTTTAATATTAAAAAGTTGAGGTTAAAAAAAAAACCGCTGAACAATTTCTTTAAACGCAGTCCTTACCAGGTAAACAACCAGTAGTAACGAGACCTTAGGCTAAGTTAAATTTTGTGTACCCTACAATTATGAAAGAAAATCGATCATATTCTTAGGAATTTAATTTTTTTCTAATAAGAATTCAAATTTGTATGCATTCAGTCCACTAACATATTTACCGTCTTATTCACAAACAATTTTAAAAGATTTTAATACTAATAAAGCTGTTTTAATTTGAATGAATTAGACCTTAAAAGCATACATATTTACATGAAAACCAAGAAACCAACACGTTTAAAAGATTTCAATTGTTAAATATTACATTGGGCCAATTCAAAGTAGACTCTCATATTGTACTATATCATATAATTCATATTAATATGACTAGTGACTTTGACCACCTTTTGTTAACAAATTATGTATTTAATACAAGAAAGAAGACAAAGAGATGACGCTGTTAAAAATTGTATGTATACAGGAAAGAAGAAAACAGAAAATATTCTCTCTGAGAGGTGAGAAGCGAAGAAATTCTCTCTGAGAGACAGTATGGTTAAAAGTATAACATAAACAATTTTTTATACATAGGAAACAAATGTGTAAAGTCATATTATTTTTTTTGTATGGAAATTACTAACAAAAATTTTAAGCATGCATAAAATAATATGAAATAGTACAAATACGACTGATATGCAACCACTTTGAATTGGCCCATTGTATGTATGTACTAGTTTGATTATCCTGTTTCAAGAGTAGGGTGTCGTAATAAAAAAAGTCATGAACATAAGCACATAATTGAAATCTTAAATAGACATAATAAGCACTAACGCTTTACAAAAAATAAATAAATGGGGAATAAATCTGATGTTAAGCGATATGTATAATGGAAAAATTAAAGTTGAAAGTTACTTATGCATGTGTGTGTGTGCCTGATTGATTTGTATGGAATGGGCACTTGCGAAAATGTTTGTTTAAACTTTAAAATATAAATTAAAAAATATTTAAAAACAAAAGACTAAGTCAAGCATTAAAAAAAATATGATTTATATCTATGGCAAAAAGGAATAACTGCTTAAGTCGACATAAGCTAAAATTGAGAAAACAACACCATTCCAATTCCGCTATTTAAAACTAGAGTTAAGCGAATTTTAAATTATTTTGGACAAATTTACCGGAAATTATAACATAATAACTTAATGGTTATATTTTTTAAATGCAGAATATCATTTGGAATAATTTTTTATTTTAACTTGTAATTTAACCATAATATACGAAAACCGTTAGATTGTAATGTATACAACATTAATTTCCGATTCCGTAGAGTATATATTTACTAAAAACTTATAAATGTCGATTGAGAAATTTCCCTCTGTCCGTGTGTTGGTTGAAATTAGATTCTAGAAACCCTCACAAGTAGCACAAATCTGTATGTGGTACCAATTCTTTGAAAATATTTGGGAACAAATCGCTATTGAAATTTAGTGCAATCGCCCCATAAGTTTCTGAGACATGAGTAAATAAACACGCATGTCTGTTTTTTCCCATATTTTTTTTTACCACAAAAAATAAAATTTCGTCAGCCCCAGGATAATTTATAGACACGATTGCTACTTTTTTTTAGATATAATATGTCAATACGGCTGTCCGTAAACAATCTTGGACAAGTCCGTTACTAAACGGGAAAGTTATAGGCAAAACTAATTTTAAAAAACATATTTTTTTTTGTAAATATATGAAACTAAACTTACTATATCCTAATAAAATTTACTATATCCTAATACAAGCCTTGGTCTTGGGAAAAACTATTAAGTCGATACGAAACTAACTAAGATATAAGCAACAAAATATATAGTTCGTTGTTTTTCCCAGACAAATGAATTAGCCAAATGAAATGGCGTGAACAGTCAAATACAGTAAACTATGAAAAAGTTCAAATTAAAAATGGCGTCCTAAATTAAAAGGCGGACATATCGGGTGTCCCAACTAGAACGCCATTTTTAAATTTGGCGCCATTCGAAATGTCAATATTTGACATTTGAACAATTGTTATTGTTTGCTAGTAGAAGGTACGAGGTTAGTAAAAATAGAGCGCTACACGAATGAACAACGCATTCTCATTGTGAAATTGTTTTACCAAAATGGTGAAAGTTTTGCGGCTACAGTTCGCAAATTGCGATCAATTTGGGGTCACAATAATGCTCCAAAAGAGTCAACTGTAAAAAGATTAATGGATAAATTTGCCGAAACTGGGTCTGTTAGTGATGTAAAGACAACAACGCGCCTTTGACCAGGTCGATCGACCGAAAATGTCGCAGCTGTACGTGATGATGTCGCTCAAACTCCATCCACCTCAATTCGACACCGAGCTCAGCAAATTGGTGTCTTCAAATCCACTATGCAGCGAATTTTGACGAAAGATTTGCATCTTTATGCATACAAACTTCAACTGACCCAGGAACTGAAGCCAGCATGTCATACAGCCAGAGAAACAATTCAATTGCTGCATCAGTCATTTCCCGGTCGCGTTATTTCGCGTTTTGAAGACCAGATTTGGCCGCCTAGATCGTGTGATTTAACACCTTTAGATTTTTTTCTTTGGGGTTTTTTGATGTCGATGGTTTACGCGAGTAAGCCGACGACGACTCAAGCTTTAAAAGAGGAAATTTAACGCTGCATTAATAAAATACCGCAGCATTTATGCAAAAAGGTCATTGAAAATTTAATTAAAAGATCGCGTGTGTGCCAGCAAAGCCGCGGCGGCCATCTGCACGATATATTGTTCCATACATAACCTCATTCTGTCTACTATACGATATAATGGGCTTGACCAGTAAAATTTCGCCATTAGTTCGTTAACAGAGATAGTAAATATGATATACAGATTAAACAGAAATTAAAGAACATTTGAACATTTTATCATTAGTCGTGGTAGCTTAATTGTTGTCAATAAGGTTCGGTTGCCTTCAAATATATGGGTTGATAGACCTTTGGACACTAATTGTAATCCTATGTACTCATCGAAAGATATACAGCTCTCAAGATATCTTATGATATCGAGATAAAATCAAGACTTCTAAATCGTTTTCAATTCAAAGATATCTAGTTGAAGTTGTTGTTCTTAGTTAGTAAATAAGTTTAAAAAAATATTCGCCACGTTGTAAAAATACCACTCGTGTTTTTTTCACGTTCATATACACTCATACCCCGGTTTGCGTCGTTTCGAAGTTGCGTCTTTACAAAATTTCCGTGATTTCGATGTTGCGACGTTTTTCTTCTGTTTGCGTCGCATGGCTTCGAAGTTGCGTCGTTAGTGCTTCGATTTGCGATTTGAAAATTTTTGTACAAAGCCAAAATAGAAAAAAAGGGGATTTCCCGTCTAAGTCTAATGTAAATTTGTATGTGAAAGTTGTCTTCAAGTTGGTCTTCGTTGGTAGTTTCAAATTACATTTGGTAAAGTGAAGTTTAACCTAAATATTTTTCAGCAATGAGTCAAAAAAGAAAGCAAATAAGCTTAGAACAAAGCGCTTAATCAGGGAAGAAAACTGTCGATATTGGAAGAAACCTGGGATTAGCCCCTTCTACAATAAAAAAACATTTGTTCCAGAGACGCTGATAGACTTTTACTTTTTAATTTATGTTCTATGAATTTCTTATTTTGAATTTTAATCTTAATATTTTTGTTATATTTTTTAAGTGTTTTTCATGAACTGATATTTTTTATTTTAATAAAAACTATTATTTTCTATTGAAAAAAAAATTTTTTTAATTAAAATCATGAATGTCGGAGCGAATAAATGAAAATTAATACAAGTGTATGGGAAACTGCAATTCGGTTTGCGTCTCGTTTTAGTTTGCGTCTCGTTTTTCCGGTCCCAATTAGCGACGCAAACCGGGGTATGAGTGTACTTCTTAATGAAATTTATTTCATATTCATACGCGTTACAAATTACTTTTATCATTACTATTATTAAAAATATTATTCCCATAAAGAATAGTAGTTATGGCCAACGCATCTCATACAACGCAACATTTATATAATAAACATAAATATGCCGACCAAGAATTGGACATAATACTGAATAAAGACCCCCCAAGTGCGTGAATGAGCATGTTGTAAGTGGAAAATGCAACAATATTTTTATTAAGTTGAGTAATTACACCTCATAAACATACAAAAAATGTAAAACAATAAATACGTTAAGAAAAAGAAAATAAATAAAATTATAACCTGTCTGTCTACTAAGAATTTTGAAAGGAAATCAAATACGTTTTTTTCTTCTCTCTCTATTTAAATAAAATTGACCCTAAAAATGTGGTAAAATATGAATGAAATACAGTTTTTGTTTTAAATTAGTTTAATAAGACTTTTTAATTGCAGTTTTTCCTGATATGTAAGTATATAGTACGAGAATATAAATATTTGTTGAAGGTAGTGTGATAAAATGTAACGGAAATAACTGGGAAAACTAGATGTAAACTTTTTTTTAAAAAAGGCAAAAGAAAAAACACGAATTCTGTCTTGTCGGAATTTAAATAGTTAAATAGCATTTAACTTGTTGCTTCTTTTATTTTATTTTTAAGATTTTTAATAGGTATAATTTATCATTTTATTAAGTTTAATTCTTACAATTAGTGTGTTAAGGGCGTTTCATGACAAACGCCGGTATAAAAATATATCAACATACTGTTCCACGTCGAATTTAATACTAAAGGCTGTAAATAATTTAAATAATTATTGTAATCAAATACTCATAATGTGTTTAAAGTCAGGATTTTGAAAGTTATAAAAAGTCTTTCAACTTAGTATAAGTATGATTAATGGAAAAATTTTCTTACGCATAATGCAACAAATTTGATTTAACTAATTTATCATGTAACAATAGAAAGCTGAAAAACGAACATTAATTAAAAACTATTGAATTTTCTTTTAGATAAAAAGTTATAGATAAATTGTAAACCACAGACTGCACATCACACTTAATAATATTTTTGAAAACATAATGAATATGCTTTATTTTTTTTAATACAAAAATACTTTTTTAAGGTAAATTTTTGTTAGGTGGTTTTTGTTTTTTTTTTGAGTGCCAGCGAAAATGCAACAAAGCGTTAAATGGCAAAGAAGCATAACAATGTCTTTACTACTATATATTTACATACAGAAACTTGTATGTATTTATGAATATGTGGCATATAGTTTAATGTATATTATGCTCAATCTTATTCATTTATTTATTTTACTAAAGCACACACTTCAATACAACTGAAAATGCTGTAAGGATATAACACTTACATTGTCCAACATATAAAGGGTCCGCCATCTAACGTTTGTTTTTCAACTAGTGCTTATTTCGTGAATGGTAACACTTAGCTCATGTCTGATTTGACAGATAATTAGTTTTATCCTTCCGCTGAACGAATATAATTGTGTACGCTTGAACAACGCTGGGAAATATTGCGACATTACTTTGGCCGATTTTGCCTGGCCGTGGGGCACAGAAAACCCGCACGCATACATTGAAAAGCCGATACACCCAAAACGAGCCACTGTTTGGTGCGGATTTTGGTCCAGAGGCATAATTGTGCCATTTCTCTTCGAAAATGAGCAAGGAGTGGCCGTAGTCAATGACGATCGTTATCGGGCCATGTTGAATGAATTTTTGTTCACAAAAATTGAAGAGGAGGATATTGGCAACATTTGGTTTCAACAGGACGGCGCTACGTGCCACACAGCCGAAGATACACTTTTTTGTTTATAGCATTTTCAAAAACAAAAAAAAGTTATTTGGCGGACCCTTTAGAAACAATAAGACAAACGATGTGTATTAATTTTTACAATTATCATACGAGTATAACATCAGAATCGGTTGAGAAATTGCTTTATTCGTTGTTCATATATGTAGGTATCCTACTAAATATGTCCTTGCATTTGATACCTACATATATTGAGGTTGTTGAAGAAAATAGAAATTTGTAACTTCAATATTTGACCCACATTTCTACTGTCTTATTTCGAGCGCCATCTTAGATTTTACTGAATTCTAATGGATTTGACCCATATGTAAATTTTTGTATGATATTTTGTGGTAATGTCTACCATGAATTTGAGATTTTTTTTATGGTGTACTGTATTCTACAAGCCAAATCCTTTTTTTCATTATGTACTGCATTCTACAAGCCAACTCCTTTTATTTGATACCAATATTGAGGTTATTAAAATACATTTATCATTGGACGACATCTTGGAATTTGTTCCTGCTGTATTCTACATGCGCTTCATTTTATAACAATATTAAATCTGTTAGCTGTTTTAATATATAGAATTCTCATCCTTCCTAAGAGGAGCATTGGGTCTTAACAAACTTCCTTTATTCAGATCTATTCATCGCAATATTTTTTATTTCACTTCAACTTTTATTAATTTTACTTGTTTCACTTTTAATCTCTCTCCTGCGAATTCCTTCAGAATTCTACTTAATAACTTTGCGGGCAATATCGGACGATGGTTAACGGAGTATATCCACAATCTAGTTCCACGTCCATTTTTGCATTTGTACACACAGTGGTATTTGATGTGATTCATTCTACATACTGTTGTTTGATATATTTCGTGTTCAAAACCTTCGAAGAATTAGTAAGGCAGATTTCTAAGTTTCATGGCCATAAAACAATATTGACTTGACGTTGTTGTTCAAATTTTTAAATTTAACACGATATGATAATGATAAAGACTATCATACTTTAGTGAGTTGATCGAAAGATTGTGTAGCTTTTTTTTGTTCAACTAACAATGTCTGTACTAAGATCACCAGTTCAACTTATAATAGCTCCAAGGTAGCGGAACGTTTAACACCGTCTAATATTTGATTATTAATCAAAAAAGGGTATGAGTTTAATTTTTTCGCATAACCTTGCCCTTTTTACGTTGATTTTTAACCCGGCATTCTTTGATATGTGCGGCCATGACAGTATAGCTGTTCAACGTTCTCTTTCGTGAAACCCAAATACGATTGTTTGACTGCTCATCATTGCTTGTTATATCATGCTATTAAGAACTATATTGAAAAGACCTGGGTACTGGGACTGACGAACGCCTGTCAGGAAGTTATGTTTTGGTGCTTATATACCAGTCAGTTTCAGTTTTGTAGTTTTTTTAGAGGAATTTAAGTTCATATTTGAGGATATGGTGTCTCTTTAAAGCTTAAGGAACTAGATTTATTTAAAAAATTTTTTTTATCGAAATTATTCCCATGACTTTGCGGTTTTGTCACTGATTTGTCCAAAAATGAAGAACATTAGAGGCATATAAAACTTACCAACAATAATTATCGGAGAGCTGGATAATGCTTGCTGTAAAAATATTGGAGAAAACAGAGACTTTTTTCTCTTTTATCTCACTATGTAATGAAGATGACTGAGTTCGGTTACTATGATTTATTTCTGAATGTTTCTGAAGGAATAATACCATTTACAAGACTATGCAATATACAGAGGATTAAAAAATTTGATTTTAAGTATTTCACGGACTTTGATCGAGCGAGTTCCCTATTAACAGGTTTTTTTTTGAAAATATATATTCTGTACGCTATGTACATATGTATACCATAATCAGCAGAGGTGAAGGGTATCATAGAAATAATAATTTATTGCTATTGTCATAAATTCACTATTTATATTTGTTTGTACTTCTATAATGTGAGAGTATTTATGAGGTATTTTGCAACCATTTACACTGTGCGAGTATATCCCAAGAAAAAAGTTAAAAAGACAATTTTATTTCACATGAAAAAAAATCTATAAAAAGCAACTGTCTTAACCTAAAACAAAATCATTTTAATGTATTTTTGTTTTCTTTAAGCCTTGTTTGTTTGTTACAAATTCAAGCGAAAAGCAATTTAGCATTAGGTAAGATATTTAAACTTTTGTAAACCATAACAAAAATTAAATAAAAATCATACTTGCAGTAATTCAAAAAAAGAAATATTTTAAAGCAGTATAAAAAATATAAATGAATTTTTTGACTTATTTATCAACAAATCAGATGCTATAACGAATCAAAAAGTTTAAAAAAAAATTTTTAAATCAACATTTTCTCATAAATCTTAATCAAAGTTTGTTTTTTTATACAAACTATTATGTAGACGCATTACAAATTTGTTATTTTTCATACCTTAAAATTTTTTAACAAGGAAAAATTAATCAAAATTTTTCTACATTGTTGTTTTGGAGGCGTTTGTCAAATTTGATGTTAAACGTTTAAATTATTAAACTTTATAATGTATTAAGATCGAGTGTTCGTTAGGTAATTATGTGTTGGGATTTCGATATACAAGATCCATTTGACCTAGAAGCTAAAAGTTAATGACGATAGACACGCTGTTTGCTTAAAATTTTGTAGAGGCCGACAAAATCATCTTTAGAGCTGAGACTTAATTTTAGCTATGCATGTTAAAAAATTCTAATTTGGAATTTTGGAAGTAATTGTTCAGTAATTCTCGGAAAATGTTGGTCAGGTCATTACTGTCAGCGGCGAACACCAATCACTGTTAGCCCGATATGTGCGTGGATGACAAATGGTTTAAACAAGTCTAAGTGCCATCTTGCAAACAACCTAATGGGCATATTCTACATGATTGATTTGAGAGTATGATTATGGTTATCCATCGCTTAGGTGACGTTAATTAGAAACTGATATCACGAAACGTAATAAAAAAGATAATTTGCTAAAAACTTTAAAAACTAAACGAATTTCTTTTAAATGTGCAAAAACTTTTGAAGTACGAAATTAAATCTTTTCATTTTATTTAATAAAAAGTATTGGCAGCAAGCGTTAATAGATTTTAAGCAGCGATAATGATAAATAATGTTATAGATATATTAACTTTAACGTTCACAGTTTTACAAAAATTTTAAGCCAAGATAAGAAGCTCAAAGAAAGAGTTTCTTACTAGCAACAATACTAAAAAGAAAAAGAAAAACTGATCACAAACCATTTAAAAACTATCGTAATTTGGCAAAAATAAATGGCTTAAATGTTGTTTAAAAAAACGTTATAATTACTGCCTTGTAAGGCAAAAGCTTAAAACGTTTATTTTCTCCTTCTTTTCATTGCTGCTTAGATATTTGTTAAGGAGTTAAAAAAATTGGAAAATTATACGAGATTATGTGAAGACTTACTGTTGGTAACAGTTTTTTCAAGGCTTGTAAACACCTTCTTTTATTCTTTCACTTTGGTAAAATATTTTGCTAAAATGTTCTTAACAATCACAACAATAATAAGAAGAAAAGTATTTATATTTAGGTATTAAACTAAAAAAAACATTAAATTAAAGTGTATCTAAACGCTCTTGTCACTACCAACCACCTAACACAACGTTTGACTCCACACTATACAGTCAGTTTGTTTTTGTTTTGGTTTCCAGTTAAGGTTTATTCCATTAGTGACTGCAAAATCTCAGTTAAGACACTCCTTCACTGAACAAAACATTACGTATTTCAGAGGCTGACTTTTAGAATAGAAATTGAAAAAGAAACGTGTGTTTTTGCATTTACATTTTACTAAAATATGTTTTAGTTTTATATAGTTGGCTATAATCGTTATTTAAGATTAGAATCAACCTAAAAATTCTTGCATCTTTTAACGTTGATGTCTAATTTAATGTGGTGGTGTAGTATGTAGGGTGATCGACTATTCGACTTTTTTAAGTAACCGGGTTTCAAACAGTTTGAAATTTAGAATTAAAAAAAAAACCGGTTGCTATTTTGAAAATTGAGAAAAAACCGCTAAACCGGTTCGAATATATAAAATATAATATTTAAAGAAAAAATTAAAAAATATTGCAAAAAAGATTATAATAAAAATTATATCGAAATATGAAATTTTTACAGTTTATATACGTTTGGCTGCACAGTAACGCACAAAAGGTACTCTTTACAAGTAAAATAAATAAATACATAAATAAATAAGACTTTTTATAAGGCTGTTATAAATTTTTGTATCTCCTTCTGTACATTTTTTAAATGTTAAATAGATCTTTTGAAATAATATGCACTAACGTGTTTTGTTTAAAATGATTTCTGTAATTTGAAATACATTTTAAAGGCTGGAGAGAAAAATTTTTTAAATTTCAATTTGAAAATTCTTCCTTATACCCCTGACAGACATACAAATATAGGTATAAACTAGTTTTTTCGATTGTTTAATTGAAATTTAAGTTGACAGACACTCAATGCCATTAATTAAAATTAGGTTCTGGGTGGAGAGATCATTGGTTTTTCTTTATTGTAACTACACCTTTTATATAAAAATTATCGATCAGCTAAGATTATGGCTCAATTACCTTTAACTTTTAACGTTAGGTTTTATATCCTATAAAAAAAATAATATTTAAGCTCAATTATTTTTATTATTTTGCATTTGTTTTTGAAACAACTAATAATATTTAATAGTTTTTATTTTCTGATTTTTGGAAGCTTTTCGCGTACCAAATATACTATGGTACGATTGGTTACAAAGATATATGAAAATAAACTTAAAAAAACCGGATTTTTCAGATAAAAAAACCGGTGTATTTGATATTCGAAAAATTAACATTTAGAAAAAACCGCCAGCAGAAAGAGGAAAAAACCAGGTTTTCCACCGGTTGTAAAACCGTGTCGATCACCCTAGTAATGTGTGCCTCTTTATTCTTACAACAAATTTTCTTTTTATTGAAACATTAGGTTGGGGGAGAAACTTTTTTATTTGTTTGATTTTAAAATAAACAAATTTTATTATGCTTTTTAATCAAAACCATTTTTCTTAAAGCTTAACAAAGAAAAGATCTATAATTTGGCCCAAAATGTTGCGTATAATTAAAATTAAGTCTCGATTTTTTAAAGACATGGCTTACAATAGTCGATATTTGAATTTTGATATTTGATTAGACTTGTGACCTTTTAAATGATGACTTGCAAAATAATACTGAACAAAAATGACAAAGTAGTTTGATATAAGTTATGCGCGATCTGTCCCAAAAGGTTATTAAAAATATAACCACGCGATGAATCACGCGATATGTTCGTCACTTTACCGACTACAACATTTTGCCATGTAGGATTTATAATTTTCCAAAATAAAAGTATTTAAAAATTATCCCATTTTGGATAATTTATCGAATTTTTCGTTTATGATAATGCCATGAGGGTCTGGTTTTAATATTATTAATAGAATGATAAAAAAAAATAGTCAAAATTACTTACTTATGCTCCTACCAAATACTTTTTCAATGTTTTTAGTCATAATTCATTATTTAGTGTACAAGTTTTTTTTTATAGTGAGAGCAAAAAATATTGTAAAGCTTGAAATAAATAAAGAAAAAAGTTTAGAGTGCTTTATTCGGCCGTGCCAATATGATAATACCCTTCACCGTCAAGTACACATCGTAGTGTAGCTTAGATTTTAGATTTCATGTTTTGTGCCATTTTTTTATTATTTCGGACACTTAATTTGATTTTGAATTTTTCTATAGTTAAATGTATTCTACAAGTCAAGCCCTTTTATTTGATACCAATATTGATGTGGTTGCCAAAATGTCCTCCATTTTGTTTCAGACGCCATCTTGGATTTTACTGTATTCCACGGGCAAAGTCCTTTCGTTTGAAGCCAATAGTGAGGGGTTGTAGTAGGTGCATTTTTAAGTAAAAGATTTGACCCATATATAAATTAATATTACGCAATTTTTTAGTAGCGGCCATGTTGGTTTTAAAATTTTTTATAATGTCTTATATTTTGCAAGTCAAGCCCATTTTTGATACCCACGTCATTCCTCTCTGTTGTCTAAAAGCTAAAAAAATATCGATTTTCGTTTGTCAATTTTAGGAAAAACACTGATTTGTCAGTTTTTCTCGGCAATAATTTTCAAGGATACGGTTTGTATTGTTGCCTTCACCCCTTCACCCTGTTACAAAATTAGTTAAGAGTTTTAACAATTTGACTAATTAAAAAAGATCTATGATATCAAAATTATTTTTGCTTTTCTTAAATTTTGTAGATATTCCTTGCATACATACAACAACAAACGTCATGTTTGTTTGCTCATATCTCAGAAAGTTATGGAGGGATCGTGCTGGTTTTTAATAGCGATTCATTCTCGTATAATTGCAAAAGATTGACACCACATACAGTTCTTAGTAACATGTGGGGCCTTCAAAAAGTTGATTTCAACAAAACCACAGATAGATGGATAGAGAAACAGATCGACTCCACTAGTCAAAAGCTTTTAGAAAATTTTTACTTTGTGGGGTAGGAAATCAATATTGTAGAAATTACAAATGGAATGACAAAGCTACATAGACCCTTGGGACCACAGGTGAAGTGTTAAATAAATGATCAACAACGAGTTTGTAATTCTTTACAACAATTAGTTATTCGAATTAAAATTTTAAATCGAAAAATGTACAGGTCTTTTGATTAGCATATTTGTTTTTAGTTAGAAATATTGTTTCTTACCTTTCTAGCTAATTTTCATTTGAACTACCAAAAATTAACTGATGTGACAAAAACAATATATACGTAATCATTTATTTTTATACATTCAAATGTGAAAAGATTTTTCTTCTATTTTTTTCTCTATCGTAAAAGATGTATGGCTTTACCACCGATGACCGTGATGACAACATATTTATGTATGTAAGTCGTTTTTGTTTGCAGTTTTTTCTCTATCAGCCATCGATGACATGGTTAAACTAAAAACTTGATGATGATGGTACATCCAGACTCTAGTGGTGGTTAAATGACTGTTTAACTTTTACAAAAAAAATCAACCAACTAAAACCTCATCAAATCAACTTATCACAGATCAACTTTGGTTAAAAAGTCTTATCTGGCATTAATGTCGTAAATTAAAAAAAAAAAAAACAGCAATAAAAAAAATAAAAAAAATTAGAGGAAAAGCTCAAGAAGACTTTTAAAGCCATTTTGTGCCACAAAATCATTTATTTACATTTGATATTAGAAGTTTTTAAGTGTGAGCATTCAAAGCATATAAAAAGAGAATGATAATAACATTAGTAATGAATAGGTTTATATGTATACATTTACATATATAAATAAGACTAAGCCAAATTACATTTTTTCCATTAAAGTGACTTAAAGTATTTTCTTAAAATAAAAATAATAAAAATATATTTAAGAATTTAAAAGCTTTGGGTTTTTAAGTTTTTAGATTTATCTTACTTTATACTATTTTTAAAAACGTTTAGTTACTTATAAAAAGAGAAAGATTATCCATCATATTCTAGCCATTCTATTAGCGTTTAATGCAACAAATTAAACGGTTAGTTTAATGATCATTATTATTATCGTAACTGTTGATAAAACATTTTTTTGATAGATTTTAATGTTTTTCCTGTAGTTTTGATTTGAATTATGATTTTCAATTAAAGTAATCAATCAAAATTGCAAAAAGATAGTGGAAAAACGACTATTAAATAAGTTTATTGATCGTTTAATAAAGTGATTTAAAATATAATTTAGATTTATTACTAGAATTTCTATTTGCAGTTAGGAGGCAAACAAGGTGAGGTTCTTTCAGACGAAGAAAAAATAATGTATTTAATAGTTTAGAGATTTTAGAATAAATATTCTAGTTATGTTCACGCAAAAAAAAACATGGTTTAGGTGATCATGAGCAATATATTATAATTGAGTTGTATGGCTGATGTTGAAATATTTAATGATTAAAAGTTATCACTTTTATGTTAAATTTAAGTATCATGCAATTATAAAAGTATGACCGCAAATTATTATTAAATAATTCCGAATAATTATAATTGTATTCAATATATTTAATCAAAAATGATATCACATGAATACACAAAATTGATAATACTAAAACAATAATATAAATATAAAAACGAACTTTTAAGACTCCCGCTTTTATAATATTCAAAAATATCTTTCTCTTCTTACTGTTGTTTGATCAGAGGGTTACAACAGTAGCAGATAGTAAAATTTTTTTAAAAGCACTTCGATCTTGTGCGAAACTTTCCAAATTTCTTACATCAAGATTTGAGAGATTTTTTTGAAGCAGGTTTTACCAGCGGAGATTTGAACGTCCTTTTCTGCGAGTTCCTTTAGGTTCGTTTTCTTTTTGGAGCATTTTCGTCAATTTTTACAAAATATCCAAGCTGATACGAGTACAGCCTTTGCAGTTTAACTTGTTTAACAATACTCGGAGTACAGCTAATCCAGCTTATAGTTAATAAATTTTTTTACTAACGCAGATCGGTCCATAAATTTTACAAAAAATTTTTATTCAAAACCAGTGAGTCATAAATTTTGGTTATAAGTGCGTTTAAAACATTGAAATTTAACTAAGCTGACGTACGCACACCCACAACAACGTTGATTTATAAGTACAACACACAATGAACATGAGTACTACAAAACTACCCACGTTGATTCATATTTTTAAGAAAACACTGATCTTCATAGAATGATTCAAGTTGATTCAATAACAAACACATTAACAGCTCTTATTTGTATGAAGAATAAACAATGTTGCCAGGTCGGAGAGTGCAAGATATTTTTTAGCCGCACGAAAATTTGCAATGTTACAATGTGTAATATAGAATTTTTGAAGTATAAATAAATGCGATTGATTATGGCCTTAGGCTAAATTTTGATTGCCTTCTATAATAAGAGGTAAACAATAACAGTTATTTTGTGTTTTTTATTTTCATGTTTAATTTTTTTGCAGCAAATTCAAAAACTCACTTAAATTTGAAAGATAATACGCAAAAACAAAATCTAAATCTCTTAAACAGACATCAAAGCAAGCACTTTATTATACCCTTCACACAGTAAAAATTGTATATATAGGTTTGTCATTCCGTGTGAAATTTCTACAATTTTCATTTCCGACCCCATAAAGTATATATTTTCTGAAAGCAAATAGAGGAGTCGATTAAGCTCTGTCAGTCTGTCCTGTGTACTTTTTGAAGCCCCCCGACATCGCTTGGACCCGGGTGAAGTATTAAAATATCAGAAATATTCGGGAGTAGATCAATATTGAAAATCAGAAACATCGGTACATAAACAACTGAGATATGAGCAAAAACCCACGACCACCTCAATTTTTTTTTTCACAAAAATAACATTACAACAACAACATACATACATACAAACGTGTATACTGGTTAGAGAAAACGTGGCATCGAATTCCATCTGAGCCAAACAAATTGTTTTTTTTTATATTTATTTTTTTATTTAATATTTTATTTATATTTGTTTTGTTTTTTTTAATTTTTTTTTATTTTTTGTTTGTTTTATATTTAATATATACATAGATATATTTTAATTTTTTTTTTTAATTTTTTTTTAACATACATACGTAAATTTATAATTTTACAATGGGATGTTTTTATATATGTATGTCTTTTATATATGTATGTACGTATTTCATATGGGATGAATGGTGATACAAACTACTGTTATTGCATGACTACACGTTGTGAAAGGTATAAAAGATTCGGCACGGCCGAATATAGCGCTCTTACTTGTTTTTGCTTATTGTTTTTGTATTATTTTGTTAAATTTAAATTTTATATTTTTTAACAATTCCAAACTTATCTCTGAACTACTTAAAACTTTATTTAGTGTAATTATATCAAGATTTTTAAAATCTTTTCTTGAAAAATCAAAGCGTTTCAAAATTTCTCTCAAAAGTTCAAAATAAAACTATCGTACACATCAGAAAAAAAATATAACCAATTTTGGTTAAAAGTAACCAAAACTGCAACGCTAGTTGTGAGTAACAGAGCTGCCGCTAATCGTATAGTTTAAATGTGGTAGAACTTAATGGTTGTATTTACAGAATTTCGTTTCGGACTTGCAATGTATAGTCAGCGCGTAATTCTTGCAATAGAAACAGAACGTTCGATTGCAAGATCTAAACCATTCGATTGGCAAAGAATTTGATTAAATTTGTAAATAAATCAGTTTTTGAAAGCTAAACGAAATTATTTTTATGTGACAAATTTAGGGTAAAGACATAATTGGGTCCATTTTGAATATATCTCAACAGATTTTGCTGATTTTTTAAATCCATATTTTTTTGAATATGTCTAATATATTGCAAGGGATTTCATTTTAATCCAAACACGAACATGCTGAAATTGTTACATCAATTTCCCTTCATGCAGGGATAATTTAGCGAGTCGTAAAATAATATTACATAAACTAAAAATGAAATGACAATAAATATATATCCAATATCTTATGCGAAGGGTATAAAAACAACATTTATATAACCAATTCGTAACACATTCAACATACATAAGCGTTTTTATTTAATTAACATTATTGCACTGTAGAACTGCAATTTAAACACAGACTCTTAAAAACAATTTCATGACAGCATACCCAACAAATTTATCAATTAAATTTTATTTATTCATTATAAAGTGATTTATGGTCAACACATTTTGAAGGCTATTAAAATCAGTTAAAATCAACTAAAAACTAACTCAAATTACCAGCTAGATAGGCTCTGAACAAAAATGTTAATAGACGAAAACAAATACAAAAAACACAAAAATTATTTTGCTAAATTTGTGTTAAATTTTTTTAATTCAATTAAAGAAAAAAATCCAACGTGAAACAATTCAATGCAATTATTGGTGCAACGAAGAACAAAAAAAAAAAAAAAAACTGGAAAATTCTGCAGCAACAAAAAGCTTCCATAGATGCTGATTATTTTTACCACAGATTAAATAAAAAGAAATACACAAAAAATATTTAACTACAATATACATATATTTATTCAATTTAACGTTTATAGTTATACTCGTACATATATGATAAACGACATTGTCACTTATGTCAGCATATGACCACAATTTAGCTTAAAAAAAAGCAAAAAAATAAAAAAGGATAAACAAATAAAAAATGTATTCTATATTGGTAGAAATAAATCTATTGTTTGAAAAATAGAAAAATAAAATCAAAAAAGTAGTTAAAGATTATAAACGTATGTTGTCGTCTTTAAAATAATATTCAATAAATCAGCACTTTGATGTTTGAGAGAGTGAGTAGTTTGTAGTTGTATGAGTTTGAATAAGACCAAAACTAACTTTCTTATTCACATCACCGTCATCATCGTCAACATCAATTCGACATTGTAGTAAACTTTTAAAGTTCTCCTACGAAGGGGGGATAAACGCTAAGGCAAATGTGTGAATTTATGCAAGTTCTGAATTGAGAAAAAAGTTCAGTAAATTTTGGTTTGTAAGAAAAGATAAGGTTTTAGTGGCAAGAATTTTCTATTTATCAAAAAATTAACAATAAATATTATATATAAATTTTTTTCTTTTGCAATTTATAGAAATGTTCGATAAGCTCTTAGTTGTTGTCGAAAAATATTGATAAGTAATGCGCTGGACTAGACGGTGACGTGGAAGTCTCCCAGTCTAGGATTTTCGTTAAAAAATATATCGTGGTTTGTTCAAATGCTTAAAATTTAAAAACGACTAGACCAAATTAAATACTTAATTCTGTGGGTTTGTTCGTAACAAAATAAGTTCAATGGAATAAGTAAAATTTTGGCTTTATTAGATCACAATTTTTATGGCATTTAATATTAAAAATTAATTTCTAGCATCTGGCGATCTTGTCAGTCTAATTTCGCAATACTTTTTTGAGCATATCCGGTTTATCAGCATAAACTACAAACGAGGTGGCCAATTTACAGGTCAATTTCTTGAGATAATTCGGTATGCAAACGTTTGGCTCAACAAAGTGATGGTTTCGCGCGCTGTATGGTATGTTGAACCGTCTTGTTGAAATCAATTCTCCTCCAAATGATTTGCAGTGACATGTAGCGTTCGCCATGCACGGTAATGTTTACAGGTTTCGATTTACAATCGACAAATGGGCCCATTCACTGAACACGCGGCACGATTGATGGTCCGCAGGCTTTAATTGTTAAACCAGTAGACCCTTAAGTAGATGTATACCTTTACTTAAAAATTATCAAAGTAGTAAACGGACAGAGACCGAGTTGCTGAATTTAAGTCCTCTGGCACGATCGCAACCATGCCTTCTTTTGTTTGCTTTTTTTTTTTTGCCCAAATGAACGAATACCCCTACCGTAAACTTGAAGAAGAGCTCTATGAGTTTGGCGAACAGCGCGCGAATAAAAATAAATAAATTTCTCAGATTAATAAACTTTGTTCCAGTGTAGGTCTTTGAATGAATATTTGCCAAAGTATACTGAACACTTTATAACCCTTTATCGGGCAACATGACATTTTAAGTGCAAATAGTTATTTTTCGATTTCAATTACTAAAATAAAAACACATATTTAGTCTAAAATTTTTTAAAAATTTTTTTTACTTGTGAATTTAAAAAAAACTGGTTTGTTACAGAAATGTTACATTGCCTGAAAAGTATTTAATATTTTATGATAGATGAAATGCACGGAAGCAGTTATTATTTTTGTTATAGCACAATGCAACACCACAGTTTTCGCACAAAGTTTGTGACACGCCTTGGCAATTTGGCATTTTGCACCGTATTCTCTTTTCGGCCCATACTGGCCAATGACCAACCTGGTCTTGACGCACATCTGGTGGTGGAGCATGTTGAGCCGGTCCTTTGAATTTTTTTGCTTGTAAATCAGATTCAATTGAATTTTAATTGTAGTTGTTGCTCGTTCAGAACTAGGTTTTTCTTTTTCCAAAGAATATTCTCATAACGCTTTTTTTGGTATTGCCTACTTTCTGCTGCTTGTTTTGGTAAAGCGACTGAAGTTGGAGATTCTGAATATGGAGTCACATATTCGAAAACGGAGCCTTGTACGTCTACTAAATAATCAGGATCATGAGCAACGTCTTCGAAAATTTAGTCTTTTAAATCTACACAATATTCAGGATCAGCCACACTATCATAGTCAAAATCAAGTCCATCCTCACTTTCCTCAAGAATTTCTAAAATTTTTGCATTCGTCAATGACATATTTGCATCTAGGCAACAAAAAAAAGGCATATTAATGGGCAATGTGACATAAATGTTTCAAACAGAAATTAACCAAATACAAGTTGAATATGGTTTGCTTTCAGTTCTATTTTATAAAAATCACTTTATTATATACTTACGCACTTATTATTAACCAAGAAAATAATATGTATATCGCAAATCTGATTTTTGCACTAAAAACTTAAACGCCTGTTATAGTTTGAAATTTTTTTCAGCAACAAAATTTTGGCACAGAAAAATATGTGATAATAATGTTGTCCCGTTATATTTTACTTGTTTTTTATTGTGCACGGTTTGCACTAGTTATGTCACAACGCCTAAAGTACTATAATTTATAAAACACAGCATTATACAGCAAATTTTAGGGTATGTGACATTACTGTTACATGGCCAGATAAAGGGATAAGTATGAAAGCTAGCTTTACTTCCACTTTCGGAGTTCTATAGGTCTGAAAAAACCATTGAAAAAGAACAAAGTTTGTTCGTTATTGCAGCGCGAAGGTTCAGGAAAAAATGAAAGCAAAACAATCTGAACAAGTGGCGCTGCACAGAGGAGTATTTGGCCTGAAAAGCTGGCCAAAATTATTAAACGTGTTTTTTGAATTAAAAGTTCTAGTTTTTTTATAGTTTTAGGTGTAGTATGATATAAGAAATCTAGTGGCAGATTTTGAAAAAATTACACTGGGCAACAAAAGTACACTGCGCAAAAAAAAATTTTTTTGTCTCTGCTAGAAATAAAAGTATGTGGACTATATGGACTTTGATGCCCTTAATTCAAATCTGTTTTCTGTTTTTCTCTAGTACGTAAGGATTTGATTTTAAAAGCGAGGCAAATTTCACTCCCTAAATCGTTGGATTGCCTAATATATTTTATCATAACTTGTAAACGGGTTCCCCAATCTTAATAGCAGTAGAATCAGAAGATGCACCGGAAAATTCTGCTTAAACTAACCAAACACATTTCTTTTCTATCTATTACTATTTCGGAGTTATTAAAAATTTAATAGCGAAAAAAAAAATTTTCTGCAAAATTCGTCGACGTTTTTTGTTTTCAAAATGCAATAAAAAAAAATTAAAGAACCAAAAAGTTTAAATTTTTTTAAAGATTTTTCCAAAAGCCACATTCCTAAGGAATAAAAGTTGGTATAAGTAGTAAAACTTATTGAACAAATGTTGATTTTAAAGGTTTAAACTCATTCTTAACAGACTGTATGTACATGCATACAAATTATGATTTACGGTCTAATTAAAATAAAAAATTTAAAATTGTAAGGCTCTTATAAAACAGTATTCTTTTATGAAAAAAGGCTTAATTATATTTATTTAATACTATTTAATACTTAATATACGGAAAAGTTAAACTAATAAAAATTCCTTAATAATTATTATGTCTGTCGTATGTATATCCTTATTAGCTGCATCATCGGTGTCAGGAAGAAGAAGTGTGATGGTTTCTGATGAAAAAGATTTTTTAATTACCTGTTCTCTTTGCGTACTGCTGCTTATAAAAGGGTCACTTCTCAGAACTAGCCTATTCAAGACATCTCGATTTGTATCGCTTCTGATGAATTTCCTCGAATAATTCGTACGATATAATCGTAAGTGCTTATTTCTGGCCTCGGCAGCTTCTTCTGACAATTGGATGGTAGCCTGACACCTGGGTGCCCATGTATTTTTTATGTACCTGTATTTATTTTTTGTAAACTTATTTTTGTGATAAATGCTTTTAATAATTATTCTTATTAGGTACGGTATATATTTTTTTTAACATATAATGTTTTGTAGAGCAGGTATATAAAAATATCCTTTATGGGGATGCGTGGGACATTCCCTTATAGCTATTATCGATAATAAAGAATTTTTCAAATTTATAATTATAGACAGGTATTAACATTGTAAAGTTTTAAAAGTGATGTGAATAACAGTTAAAATCAATAATTCAAAATACATAAAAGTTTATGACGATATAAATGTATAAGAAAACGTGCCTGATGAGCAAAAATGGAAGAAATCCGAAAATTTAAAAAAATTGTCAAAAATAATGGCGCAAACTGGCGCAAACTTTTTGGTTTGTTTCTAAAATTAGAGATTCCAGATTTTATTGTGGTATCAAACATAATTCGTAGAGATGCTAACCTCACTTTCAAAAACCTCTTCTTTTTGAACGAATTGTTTCAACATGAATATTCAACATATTTAAAATTTTTTTTCTTTTTTTTTAGTAACTTTTGATCAAACCTTTCAGCGAAAAAAAAATTATTGTTAAACCTTTATTCGTTTGGCCACAAAAAAAAATATCATAAAAACATCGAGAAACTGAAAAAAGACATATAAATCTCATATAATTTTCTTCACTTTCCTGACTTTAGCAGGGTCTCAGAGCTACAAATCGCAACTAAAAGTCTTAAAAATTTACAATATAATGTAAAATATTGTTGTCTGTCGAGCTGCGTACTTAGTTCTTAAGATTTCTTAAAATTCAGTTTTGCCTTTTTGGCCAGCTTTTCAGGTCAAATACTCCTCTATGCGCTGTAAGCGGTCATTTCATTTATCAGCTCAAAATATTTTCTTTCTAATTTTATAATTTTAGTTTTGTGCTCATCGCAGATCCACTTCCATTAAAAAAGGTTTCTTTCAATAATTTCATTTACGTTCTTCTTAACTAAATATCACACTTTCGTTAAAACTTAATGTAATTATTGCAAAATAAATATATGCAACTCTACTTGACCGATTCTTATAAAACTTTACAGAAACATTTAAGTTTTTGTGGCCTGAATATCAAAATTGAATGTTTCTCTGATCAACAAAATGCACTTTATTCGTTCTCACACAATAAAATAAAAATGTCGTATATAACAAGATATTTTAGAGAAGGACACCGACAAACTATTCAACGCATTGAACTTATAGCCTAAAATTTAAAATTTGAATATAAACCAATACAAAATACATATATTATATTATTATTCGACCTTTTGATATTAAATGTCTTAAGCAAAATTAACCAATAGTTTAATAAAAATTTGAATTTTAAGACACGAAAAAAGATTGACTAACTGACGAAATTTATTGGTTTTGAGACGGAGATTAGATAATTTTTAATAAATTAAATAAATAAAGTTTCTCGATTTGAAGAAAATTTTAACATTTTTTTACGCAAATTTCTAATTTGTAGAAAACTGAAATAAAACGCATTTGTTTAAAAATAAAATGTTGGCATAATTTTAAAAAGAAAAATAATTCATGCTTTGAAATCTTATATAAACTGTATAACTTCTTCAATAGAATTAAAACAAATTCTATTAAATTCTTTATTAAATACAAGTCTTGGCATTGACAATCGTTCCCTTTTCAAAATTCTATTTCTTCACCAGATATTCAAAGTTTCTGTTTTTTTTTGCTTCAATCTCTAGTAATCTTTGAATAGTTTTTAAATGCTAAATAAACAATCAATGAGTTTTAATTCTGACTTAGTTGTTGTTATTGTGTTATATGATTGTATTAATTTAACGAAATAGAAAAACGTTGGCACTGTACACAGTGACAGACGAGGAGAATAGTTGATTTGCTTTTGCAATTCGAGACACATTCACATCATTCTTAACATCGTCAGCGTCATAGTCATTCACATCGTCATTACTACGAGTATTATTAAAATAACAGCATACAAGAAAAAAAAGTATTTACTCATCAAGAACAAGAATAATATCGGCAACAGCCACGGCAAACATCAACATTAACATTACATCAAATCAAATTGAATCGAGACGAATCATTCAACATCATTAATGTTTTCTTAAAAAAGTTGTAAAGAATGACGAAGAGAAAGAAGAAAGAAACAAACCCAAGGCAGTCAGTCAGTCAGCCAGTCAACAACCACAACCACCACCACTATTCAGCTCTTGGACCGTCATATCTTTAAGCAGAAAAAAGCATCTGTTTATAGAGAAAGAGCATTAAAAAAATAGGAATGCTTTTCTTAACAGCCGCTTATAGTTTTATCGCACACCACTCGCATTCTATTTATTAAACTCCCCTTCATGAAGTTGGTAACAGAAATATAAAAAGTATTTGATTGTGTTTAAGTTTTTTCTTTTCTTTTCAGAGAAGAAGAAAAAAAGAATCATTTGAAAGCTGCATCCGCTTAATGTCCCCTGGATGCGATTAGTTGCACATACGCCTCATTTTGGTTTGTTTTCATCTCTAAAGGTTCCTTTAAAAACTCTTTTCATTTATGCTCTTACAATGTTTAAAACAATGAACACAACAATTTAGCTCTTTAGTGAGCACAGAGCATGTAAGGTATTTAATCTTTTTGTCATAGGAATTTCAGTTCTTAACAGCCACTCTTATTTAATTAATTGTGTATTTTAATTGGTCTCAGAATATTGTTGTTTAAGAACATTTATATAGAAAACATAAAATTTAAGAATTCAGAAATTTCTAATGAGATATTGTTTATCCTTGTAAGCTTGATAATTTATAATTATTTATAAGGAAAGCATTTAAGTGTAATACAAAAAAGATATGCAGTTCTTGGGTGATTTATATTTAAACAGAACTTCAAGTTGTTGTTGTTTTTTTTTAAATAATTGATTAAGGTACACATTAATCCTTCGATAACCAATCGACCGTATAGGGCTTTTATGACAAAGCACATAATTTTGGTTTTTTTCCAAGCATCGAAGAATTTTTTTCAGACGGAAAAAATAGTCAGCGTTTATATTCCCAGCAAAAACTAGGTAATGACATGCTCTTACCAAACAACATCTTTTCAATGACTATTACATATCGTCTGTCTTACTTAGAAGTATTTTAGTAATGACTTGATTTATAATATGACATTTGCAGACACAATACAATTTCTTGTTTGCTAGAAGTCATATATAACTTTTATAATTCTCATTTAGAGTAATCAAACTGAATTTTCGTGCTAAAAAGAATCAAACGACTTCTTTAAGTCCATAATATTAATGGGTTATTTAGGTTATTAAAATCAAGTACTTAAATATATATTGCTATAAAAGTAAGTACTTATTTAAGTACCTATTAATAAGCGACCGTAATAAGTACTTATAAGAGTCCCTATTTGAGGGTGGTAAGTTCTTACTTAAGTCCCTTTTTGTAAGCAAGCATGGTAAGCACTTGACTCCAATGACATCGCCGTGTTAAAATAATGGGTTTAGATACCAAATTGTAAGTAGTGGAGAACTATTTTCTAGTACTTTGAACTGATTATTTTGCAATGCGTTATTTTGCTGAGATGTTAGATGCAAAACAAAAATATAACAGCAAAATTCAATCTATGCTTACAAATTTAAAACTTCTATTAACAACGATTTTGCTTTAACTTAACTGACGAAAAAATTATTGTAAACTAGCGGACCCGGCGAACTTCGCCTCGCCCCAATTTTAAGCCTTCAGACAAACTTTACAGTAATAATTCAACACAAATATTTAAATTTTCAATGTGATTTATTTAAATGGACAAAATGACACCTGTCAGACGGCGCAAAGTCTAAGTCAACGTATAACCATAGCTGCCAGATAAAATAGGGGCAAAATCGTCTAATTTGGGAGAAAAAATCGTCAAAATCGTCAAATAGTTTACTCAAATCGTCATAAAAACGTCAAAATAAAAAAACGCATTTTTCAAAACAAAACATTTTTTATTTAATGCATAACATAACAAACTTTTTAAATCCAGAGAGATCAATGGTTTTATTAGACCCTTTTAAGTTAAGAACATGACAATAAATATAATACAATTTAGAATTAATTTCGAAAAATAAATATTAATATGTATATAAATACAAAAAATAATAAAAAATGAATTGGCTGCATCTAATTCAGACTAATTGACAAATAATTATAATCATTTTTTTCAAAAGTTTCTACCGATTAAGGTAGCTTTAGGCAAGCGTAAGACGAGCACAACTGCAAACCAGTCTTCCTTAATTTTCTTCTTCTTGTTGGTTACCTGTGAAAAACACCATTAAAATTTCATTTTAGCTACTACAAAGTTTTGTATAAAAAATGAATGAAATTTCTACTTACAGAGGAAGAGCTGCTAGAATTTTCATCATCTTGGTTTTCTATTGAAAATATAATGTTTGATTTTTAAGGTTTTAATGTATAATTAAGAAGAACAATTTTTTTGAAGTATTAAAGCATATTAATTTGTCACTTAAATAATTTAAATAAATTTACTTAAAAAACTAAAATTGTTTAAAACGCATTTCCAAATTTATATTTATTCGTGTTGTAGGTATCAGTTGATAATATGTGGCATATACTATGTTAAAAATGTACAAAGTGGAAAAATTACCCACACAAACACATTAAATAATGATCGATATATCTCTTTCACTCTGTTCTATTATTAATAACATAAAAAACCGTTACAAATTATTTTTATTTAGTTTAACCTACCGTTGCCACATGCAAGTGCAAGTGAAAAAAAACCAATACACTAACACTTTTTACTAACACAACTACACTTTGGCAACCTGCGACTCAGCTTGCGAAGAAATTTTTAAGCAAGTAAAATTTTTACAGTTACGGCAAGTAAAGTAACAAACCGAAAAACAGTGTTGTCTAATACTGAGTTTTTTGTTAACTCAATAATATATCATACAATTGTGGTAAATAATTCAGCTAATTTTTTTAATAAATATGTATATATGTATATGAATAATATTAAGAAAAAATATAAATATTCATTTAAAATGTAAGTTTTAATATAAATATCAAAATTTAATAAAAAAAAATTATATTAAAAAGTTACATGTCTATAGGTAACGTTCAATAGTGGCTATTGACAACACTTAATTACCAATTGAAGCAGCGCCATTTGTTTTAAATTTGTTTGAAGTTTATTTGTTGACGACATTTTAAAAATGAACTTGCACTGTGCTGTGTAGCCACTCAAAAAATTTTTGTGTTTTTTTTGGCATTTCTCCTGATTTTCGTTAGTAATACGTATACACTACTTGCAAGTAAATACTTGCCTGTGGCAACGTAGGGTAAGGTTGATATAAAAGTAATGAAAAATATTGCAAACTTGAATTCTTGAAAATCGTCAAAAACATAGCATAAATCGTCAAATCGTCAACACTTAATTTTAGCACGTAAAATCGTCAAAATGACGATAAATCGTCAAATCTGGCAGCTATGCGTATAACGCCATCTATCAGATTTTGGCTGAGAACTTTCTATTTTTCATTTGAAAAGCCATTAGGGATAATTTCACACAAAATTTCATACAAAAACTCGATTTTCGATTTTTCAAATTTTCCGACTTTTCCGGAGGGATTTTCCAAAAGTTTCTTCCGTAAAAACCTTGTTCTCGAAAAAACAAACTGACAAAAACTTTTACAGAAATCGGCCCAGCCGTTCTCATTTTATTAATTACTATACATTTCTTACACCATTTTTTTATATACAGATGTGCCAATATGCGAGAGACAAGAAAATCCCAGTCAACTGCTTTACCAAAACATTATTACTTATACTCAAAGTGTCTTAAACTAAATGAGAATTATAAAAAGTTATGTATTTGAATAACTTCTAGCAAATTTCGCAATACAAAATTGTATTGTATGTGCATCTAAGCAAATGACTAAAAATAAGTACTTATGTATCACATTATAAATCAAGTCATTACCAAAACACTTCTTGGTAAGACAGACGATATGTAATAGTCATTGAAAAGTATGTTGTTTAGTAAGAGCATGTAATTTCTTGGGTCCAGTGGCCTCAGATCGCATGATCTTGTTAAAACAAAAGTCCAAATTTTCTAATTTGGCATAAAAAAAATGTCGGAAATCATAGCATAGTAAGTACCTTGCTTCATTGAATGCAATACGGCGATTTTCATCGTTCTTAAATAAGTACGATCTTTATTATCACATTACAGTAGCCGGTACAGCACTTAGTGTCTAATAAAGTAAAACTGGTGCTTGAATAACCTGTTCAGTAGCTTGACGACCATAAAATGGACGTAATTGGTACTGTATAAAATGATCCTAAAGTGAAAAACGTCAAATGGCCCCAAAACAAAATAAAAACAAGTAGGAACACTATATTCGGCTGTGCCTTTTATACCCACCACCAATTTTGTGTACATTTAAAGCACATTATTTATTATTTTGTTAATCGTTATGGAATAATCTCTTTAAAATAAAATATGTATTACTTTCTTTGTAGAGGGTGGTTAATTTTTAAGGGCCCCTGTTGAAGGTGAACCACACGTAAACACCAAGTTTTTTTTTGCATTTCATTTGACGTTTCTCAATCTCAGACTAACTTAATTTGAACAGTGGAAAGATACCCAAATGAGCAACGTGTTAAAGCTATTCAGATTTAATTATTTATTTTATTTGACTTTTTTTTTTAATTTTTATATTTAATTATCTAAGCCTAAGGTCATACAACAGTTTTTATACTTTTTTTTATATAAAAAGCAACACAAATTAAACAATATTTCATTTCTCAATATTTCGCTACTCCTTCGTGTAGCATCTTCAGGAAAATTAATTATTATTAATTAATTAATTATTATTAAAATATTATTTGTTAATTAATTTTCAGGTTTTTTATGAAAATGGGCGTTCAAATCAAAATGCATTTTGTGCACTTCTTAATTCTTTTGATCAACATAATCGTTCAAATTCGTCCACAATCGGGAGAAGAGTAAAAAATATTTAAATTTCTGCAAAACAGGTCTGTATAAAATGTTAGAAAATCTGTGAATGCCTTCTTAGTTCGTTGAATGGGAACCATTGCTGTTTTTTGCGATAGTGTGACAAAAGAAGAGTCAACCTCGACTCATCATCTTGTCCAACAATTGAGCATCAACATTGTCATTAAAAATTTGGACCATCAGATAGACGAGGGGCGCCAAGGATGGGGGGGGGGGGGGGGGGCATTTGGTCTATATTTTGTTCCATACATAATTGAACCATATAAATATTAAAATTACAAAAAGAAATAATAATAATATCCTAAATAATTTGTGTTTTATTTAAATTCAACATCGGTACTTAAAATTTAACCACCCTTTATAACTTCCACATGTTACTAAAATGCTTTTGCAAATGGAGTCTTTCACTGAAAGTGGGCGTTAAAGTAGGCGTGTCAATAAAGTTTCTGCTAATAAATACAACTAAGATATTTCAATATAGTCCTTTATTTTCCCAAAAACTTTGTCAATAGAGAAATTACATGAATTTAAGATAAACCGTTATATGGGAGGTAGGCGTTAAAGTGGGCGTGTCACCTAAACTTTTTGGCACAACAATTACATTGATTAGAAGGATGTACGTGGCAAATTTGATTATCATACGTCTAATTTTGGCGGTTTTATGAGCTTTTAAATTTTATTAGCGGTAGATAACGTGAAAAGTGGGCGTTATAGTAGGCGTGTCAAAGTTGTTTTTGCGAATGAGTTCAACTCAGGTGTTTTAATATAGCCCTTTATTATTCCAAAATCTTTATTATTAGAGAAATTATATGCATTTTAGGTAAAACGTTATATGGGGCGTGGGCGTAAAAGTGGGCGTGGCACCTTAATTTTTTGGCACAGTAATGACATTGATCATCATACCCCTAATTTTGGCGATTTTATGAGCTTTTAAATTTAATTAACGGTAGATAACGTGAAAAGTGGGCGTTATAGTAGGCGTGTCAAAGTTGTTTTTGTGAATGAGTACAACTTAGGTGTTTCAATATAGCCCTTTATTATTCCAAAATCTTTATTAATAGAGAAATTATATGAATTTTTGGTAAAAAGTTATATGGGAGGTGGGCGTAAAAGTGGGCGTGGCATATTCATTTTCCGTTACAAAAAAGCGTGTCACCAAAAAACATAGTGTGCAAAATTTCAGAGTCGTACATTCAATTTTGTTGCTTTTATGACGTTTTTGTTTTTAAATATACCGAAAAATACACTGTGCGGTATAAATTTTCGTACATTTTGATCGATAACTCCTCTCCTAATACATAGATTTAGATAATTTTCGGAGGAAAATATTGTTTTTACTCAGGAAATATATATTCGGGCCTACGTTAATGCGTTTGGACACAATTCCATTTTATTAGATGTTTGAAGGACACGGTTTTTTCGACCTACTCTTGCTTTTCGAGCTGTAACTCTCTTCCTTATTATTCCTTTAGCCCATTTTCAATACGAAACAAACCTTGTCTATAAGAAAGATTCTGGCAAAATTTGAGCCCCCTAGCTTTTTTGGTGCGACCTCTATCGTGCTTTCAACAGACGGACAGACGGACGGACATAGCTAGATCGTTATCAAATCAAACCCTGATTCAGAATATATATACTTTATGGGGTCTAAAATGGATATTTCGATGTGTTACAAACGGAATGACAAAATGAATATACCCCCACCATTTTTTTGGTGGCGGGTATAATTAAGCGATTTGTGCAAAAATGAAAAATACTCCAAAGTAAGTAAAAAAGCAAAAAGACCCCACAGAATTGGATTTTTCTTTAGGGCTATTTGAATTTAATATTTCCAATGTACCAAGTTAAAGATTAGATAAATACACAGAAAAAATTGTTGTTAAAAGACGTACAAACAAACCTGAAATTAATTCCATTTTCTATAAATATTTTTATTGCTGTTATAAATAAATGTTCTGTTTAAATATCGTTTAAAATAAAGTTAAAATAAAGTTATTTCCCAAAAAAAAAAAAAAAAGATTTTAACGTTCTGCTTAAGAAAGTAATGTAGACAACCGGAGGCAGGGAATTTAAAATCTTGTAGAGTTGAATTGCCGACTTCGCCATAGCCTCTGGCCGGATTTGAGACTTAAAATTGTGATAAATGCGAAACATCAGCTTCGCTATTTAAAAATTATTCTGCCATAAAGCAGGTTTCATAGCATCCATGGACACAACTTAAAGTGACATATTTGCTATAATTCGTCTAAAGTATTATACGGTTCATATAATGCACAAATCTTTAATAATAAGGAAAGCCGGCGATCGGCCGAAGGCTATAGTAAAGCTGGCGGTTCAAATCAATAAGAGTTAAGTCTTAACAACTTAAATAGAATAACTTTTTGTTTAAACTAGCTCAGGATACAATAAGTTTTTACTACTAAATAAAAAATCTTATTTTTTTTAATTTTCAATTGTAGACTATTTTTTGGAGTGAAATTTCACTCCATATTTAAGGCAAAATTTCATAACGAAAAATCATCCCAATAATTTGGGCCTATTGCATTTCAATAGTGGGACAATTTGTATGTATTTATTGATTATTTTTGGAGTAATACTTCGTTTGAATTTAGCATATTTGATAATAACACAAAATCGGGGACATTTGGAGTTTTAAATTTTGGGCTATATTACGCAGCGCCAAGATAATTTACCAAACATATTTCTTACACAAAATAAATTCTGGTAAAAAAAATTCAATGATTCGCAAGCGTACCTCATTTGTTAGTCACGGTAAAATGGCAAACTTTATTGACAATTTTTGGCGTTGCCACATACCACGAATCTTTTTCAACGCTAAAAAACAAAATAGCAAAAAATCACTCTTTACCTACAATGTACATACATTGTTTAAAGCTTCAAAACTAAAGAAACAAAAAGCACAACAAAAAATGCTACAGCAACATTTAACAATGTTAAGAGTGCTATTTCTTTGAGAACGAAGTTTGCAGGCCACCACCGTCAAGTAGTGTAAACAAAACTGGCCAGGGAAGGAAAATGGCTTTTATGATTTTGTACCAAGTATGAAAACAAAATGTACTTTTTAGGCCATGACGGTACAATTTTTTTAATATTTTTTAATAAAAACATAAGCTTAACAAAAATGTGATTAAAAATCCAGTATACAATAAAAAAATATTAAATATTTTACATTCATAGGTACAAACGTAGATATCGGTTACTTAACAAATTTTATTTATTAAATACTTTTAGATAATAAATTTTCTGTTATTTTAAAATTAAAGCAACAAGAATTTGTTGACTTCAATAAGTCTTTTGTTTGTATCAAATTTAAAACAGAAGAAACGTGTAGTCCTTTTTTTTCCTTTGTTTTAATTAGGTTTTGAAAATAAAAAAAACTCGTTCGACGTTGGCCGATGAATGTGGAATAGACAGAATTCCTCTTACAATTCTTGAAATATCTGGGGACATGAACTCATTTAATTCATTTTTCATCTGTGATAACTTAGACCAAAAATAGAAAATATTTGAATCTTTGTTTGATCTAAATTTAATCCCATCGGCTAATGCTATGTACTAATTATTTATTGCTTCAAAGTTTGTTTGTTCGTGTGGAAACGTTTTCACCAGAAGAGGTTCTATTGAATTTGTGTTTCCCATAATAACTTTTTCTGGAGTAAACTTATCAAACCATTTTAGTACTTCATTATTAAAGTCCACTTTACATGCTTACGAACCATAAGTAAAATAAAATACATATAACAACAGCTAAGGCGAATTCATGTAGCAGGTGGTGCCAAATTAAGAGGTGATTTTTGTAAGAAGTTTACAATAAAGTACTAGACAGATTTAGTTGTTGCAGACTTGACACCACCTGGTACATGAATTCGCTTTGACAACAGCATTGCAACAAAAACAGAGAAGCTGACAGAATAAAATAAACACACACAAGCACAATTAAAGAGAACATGAACAAATTTTTAAATTGTACCAAGTAGCTCGTTGTAGTACTAAGGTACCAACAAGGTCAAAAATGTACTATAAAAAGTACAATTGTACCATGATTTCCATCCGTGATACTGGCAGAAAAAGAAAGAGTACTTTTCCCGACAACCTAAGAAAGAGAACAGTGTCCGGAGAAAAAAACTGATCACAACCCTATATTTTATATATTTAAAATAGGAGACTATATTTGTTACCAATATTTTTATATAATTAGGGAATTTAGCTATTACTTATTTATAAGCAAGTGTTGACATATACAAGTACCTTTGGGGGGATAATGTAAATAGGACAAGTGCCGATTTTTCGGTATATACAAATTACAGTTGGCAAATTCACAAGGTGTCCTAGCTAAGTGTCGTATTCTTAAATTTTTCAAAATGTTGTAAAAGATAGAAATTTAATAAAAGACATTACAATACTTTTCATTTATTTTAAAATCTTAGGAAATTATAATAAGTACAGTACGATACATACTTAGTTACGACAGCTTGTAAATTCACCAACTACGTATGTATGCATTTGAAGAGTTCAACATGGCTTTCTTATAAAATCATTAGTTTAGAAACTGCAAAACAAGCAAATCATAATAATATACAATAGATTTTCATATTTGCTGTGCTTAACTTTAGTACTCGTCACTCCACTCCACTTCGCTCGACTTAATCTTGATTATTTACCTTTGTTTAGCATTTGGCATATAAATAAAGTTTATTTTATATTTTTGTGTATGAGAATAATATTGCTGTTGTGGTAGGTCCTGTCGTTTATTTACAACCATGTCAATCTGGTGAAAGGGATGTTTTATTACAAGACATTTCAATATTGTTTGATTTTTTGAACATTTTTTACATGGCTCAATGGTTTCTTAAGATGTTTTTCTGGATTGCAAAGAATTGTTGTTTGCAGTTTTGCTATGTAGTATTTTGATGCTGTCATTGTTTTAATAATGACATTGACCAACCATAGTTTGAGTTGAATTTGAGCATATTGTTAATAGCAAGTTTGGTTTGCTTGAGGATAAATAAAATCTAATAAAATATTTCGTAGAAGTAGTAGATTTAAAAAAAAAGCTTGAATTTATGTGTTATAGGTGTTTACGTTTAGTTTAAACTCGAAACTAGGTTTCAAAATACAATTAAATTAATTTTTAATACTTGACCTACAGCAAAACAATTACTTCAATTCCTTGATGTTCAAAAGATATAATCACACACGTACACATTAATTTCTTACTGGTTCATTATTCATTTCAGTGTCTACTTTCAGTAGCTACGATGGCGAATGATAAACACACACTCTAGATGCTTGATTAAATTTTACAACTAATCCAATTTGTTGTTATTATCAGTAAACAACGTTCTTTTCATCAACAAAAAAAAGAAAAAAAAACAGCAGCAGCGGCATAAAAAAATTTTCTTGTGTATTTTCTAAATGGGACAATTTCTTAATCGCCAACAACAAATCATACTTCTTCTTTACGGTTAAATCTTTGCAAAATTAATCAAAATTTCATAAATATCTACTAAATCAAAATTTATGCGGTCTAGAAAAAGAGCATTTTTACCATTGCAAAAACTGTTAACAGAAAAAGAACAAAAAAAAAAATGATGATCATACAACATAGAACGGATATAAGAAATCAAAATATGCACATTAATACTATTAATATACAACAACCTCACAAATATTAATATGGTTGAAATATATTTCATTGCATTCTAGATATTGACAACGCTGTACGTTTATATGTATGTAATTTATGGAGTTTCTGCCACCAATATGTAAATCAAATCAAGAAATGAGCATAATTTTCAAATCAAATGCCTCGGCAAATCTAATACATAACAAATTATTTAAACAGATCTAAAATAAAACTAACAACAAATAAATACTACCAACTACTGTATTTCCAAGTGCTTCACTTATTTATCTGTTTTTGCAACTACATCTGCTACTACATACTTGTATTTCTGTGGCTTAAAACATAAAACCAAAGCCAATTTACAACGACAACAGGAAAATAACTACATAAATAGCTGAATGCTGAATACAATAGCAGGCCTTCAGAGTTAAATTACAATTGCGACGACAGAACTGCAACTAAAAAATGGTAGGAAATTATTTTAAGGAAACATTTTTAATTTTTATTATTAATTACTTTATTAATTCATAAGCTAGAGTTTGGTTGCTCATAAATGAACTTATTTTCATTTAACTATTCAGTTATACTAATAACATGAAGTTGTACAGTGTTCAAATACATCGCAAAATTCAATCGCGAAATGAAATATATTTTATTTTCAGAGCGTTTTTTCTTTTTGATACACTCGCTCTCCTTAAAATGTTACCATATTTTTTCTTTTTAGTTTTGTACATTTTGTAAAAAAACCAATCAATATGTTATTGTGGTTTTATCGCATCAAAAAATAAAAACAAAAGGAAATCCATATGTATAAACATGTGTATGTAGTGTATCGAATAAAACTACTTCTATCACGGGCCTCTTTTCGACCCTCTTCGCTTCTTATTGACTTCGAATCATCCGATCGGCATCCCTTTCTAAGTCTCGCGCCACAATCTGCATTTGCTCTAGACTAAAAACCGATTTCACACTCCCGACTGGTGATTGTCAACAATCCTCATCGCATGACATAACAAAAAAGGGAATATGAAACAATTTCACTAACGACACTAAAACATACATTCGAAAGTAAACAGTTAAACCAACTTCGTGGTCCTAACTAGTTAAACAAAAACAAAAAAATAGAGTTTAACACAAATGCTACTGATTGATTTACAGGTTGTATTTTTTCGGCCAGAAATTGCAGACGTAATTCTGTTTCATCACTTAAACCGCAAAAAAAAATCCGCAATATTTAAGACTTTAGCGTTATATGACTTTTTAAAGTGTATTCTGTGACTGCTTAACTGTTTTAACAAGTAGCAAAATTAAACCTAAAGTGGTGACCATACCGATAGGGTATTTTAATTTAGGCTACCAGGTATAAAGTATAGTATAGTTCTGAATATGAACATTAGAAGAAAACTTTTTGATAGAAATAATTTTTTTTCATAATTTTTTTATATCTGCGTTGATTAAAATTTACTATTGTTCATTGGTAAAATTCTAAAAATTAACATGATATAAAGAAACCTCAAAAATGTAATTTCACTCGACAACTAAACATAATTTTTAAGAAATATTAGGCAAAGTTTTTACCTTAATCATTTAAATTTAAAAATGTGATTTAAAATGGGGAAGATTCAACAAACAGTTTTCTAACGCTTTAATTAAAAACTTAGATTTAAATACATCTTTTTTAAAAACTTTTGATTTTTTGATTGTGATTGTAGTAAAATGTACAATATAGTGATGTATGTTTGTATATAATGGTTTATTAGTGTCGGCATTGATACGCAACACCATAAAAAGAAAAAACAAAAATCTTTAGATGATGATGAAGCGAATGAAATAAAAACACGCCGCTTTTCCAATTTTGTTTCACTTCATTCTTTATAGATTTAGATAAGCAATCTAAAATTAATGATGATGTTGTTGTAGTTGTTGTAACAACAGGAACACAGAGCTTATTGCTGTTTTTGTAAACATTTCATTAAATAAAACTTTTCAAGCAACGTTAACAAAACGAAAAGAAAGAAAAAAAAAATAACTAGAAAATTACATTTAATTTGTTTTGTTTTTTTTTTGTTCCTTCTTTGATTAAACAATTCGTTATGCTAGAGAAAGAATGAAATTATGTACATACAAAAAAATAGAAGAGAAATTTAAATATATCAATGTTAGAAGATCTAAACAAATATAAAAAAAAAACTTCCAGCCATTCTTTTTATGCCAATCTTCTAAGTCAAGTACTATCGATCAAAAGTTTTTAATAGAAAATGCAAGACTTTCGAATTCATAAATAAACAAACAACTAAATTCAAATGCGATTTTGTGATTTAATACATTTTATTTACGAGCATTATTTCAATAAACAAGCATGAAATTAAACAATTTATATACAAAATTTACCTAAAAGCTAACTTCATTTATAGAAACGTCTAAAGATAAATAAGTATTTGTTTGACACAAAAAAAAATCGTAAAATAAAACATTTAAAGTAAAACAAAAGATTTAAGACACGAACCTTATGGCTGATTACTGATTTCTTGTTTGATTCGTAAAAGTTTATTAAACAAATTGTTTTATTTTAAAAAATTAAGAAATACAAGTTGTTTGTTTGTTTATTATGATAAAAAACATTAGATAAAAATATGTAAGGCATTGGTGTTTAAACTAAAAAAGTATACCTTTTGCATTAATAAAAATGTAAGGCTGTAGTATTTGGGTCAAAATTAAATACTTGGAATGTTTTTATCCCCATTTCGGTTTATTCTTAAAAAAATGAAAAAGTAGTAACAAGAAATACAAATTTATTTATATGCATACATATGCATATGTTTTCTTTCTTTATATGTATGTATATTTGTTTATGGCATTATTATTCTTATAACGTTTGAAGTCTTAAAAAATAAATTTTTGATAATGCTGTTGTAAACGCATTTTCATTTAAATTAAAATAATACTTAGTTTCGTATCGATAAAAATCTAGCATTTTTTTTGTTTGCATAGAAAACTAAAAATAACATAAATCGTTTAAACGCGATTTCACGATTTTTCATAATTGTATACTTAAGCTATAGAGGAGCTCGTCATTGTATACAGACATACAAATTATGTACGCATAACTTATAACTTTAAAGTTTCTTCGGTAACTTTACAATATTGTTAGCGGTGTTGTAGGCATGATTACATGGTATTCAGGAGAAGTTCAGATACTCTACTTTAATTTAAAATTGATGTAAATGAAATGGAGTACATAGGCATGTCTAAGTGAATAGTCTGAGATTTTATTTTATATATATTTATTTACACAGAAACTGTAGCACCCTAGTGAGGGTTTTGGTGAATTTTATATATTTTATAAAAATGTGGTAAACTAAAAAAAAGCCAAATTCCAATTTGTCAGCAACATTTTATTATGTGGTAATTATTTTTATGTGTTAGGGGGAGCACACCAATACTATTTTGGGTCCCTTTTCAACCTCCGTGATTTTATGGTTACAAATCGGTGTCCTTTCCTTTACCACGTCTCAAGCTTTTTCAGCCGTTCTATCTGGATTAGAAAACGCTTTCACATTGAGGACAATTGTCATAATGGCCGGTATCTTTGTTAGACTGAGATCTTCCATAGCATACACATTTAATGTGTCTACAGCGGTCTGAGTCTCTTTTACCTCCAAGTATGGAGTTCAGGATTCTCCTATGCTCCATCGGTAAATATACGGATGTCATTATCGATGCCCTTATTGTTCATGAATCCATCCGATGCTGATCCTCGGCCACCTTCACTTCATATGCTCCATCGGCATCTGTGTCTTCCTAAACTCTTAACGTATGAGGTCCATTCCCCTACGCCCAATCAAAAGATGTTGATAAAACCTCTATACCATAAACGTGCAATATCACCAAGGCATGGAAACTACGACAAGGTAACATGCGCCTGGGAGGGTTGTCGTAGTCCTTATTGAAATTTGTAACAAGTCTCAAAGTAGACTAGGATAGTATGCTTCACTCTAACAATATTCATCTATATATATAAAAGTGAAACTCTGTGTGTGTGTGTTAGCTATAGACTCCGAAACTGTAAAACCGATCGGATCGGCAAGTTGTTGTACACATTCCAGGGAGTGTTTATGGGTGGCAAAAAGTGGGCGGGGCCACGCCCTTAAAAAATTAGTTATCATTTTTAGATAATTGCACTTGACCGATTTTTCTGAAATTTTTTACACATATTGAGCTGTCATGACTATACAGTTTCGTGATTAGAAAAGTGGGCAGTGCCACGCCCGTAAAAAAAGTAATAATTTTAAGCTTCTTGCACTTGATATTCAATTAAAATTCAGAATGTATTTTTATTCATTAAGGGGCGTAGCAACGCGCGCCGGGCTTGGCTAGTCTATCTATCTATATATATAAAAGTGAAACTCTGTGTGTGTGTGTGTGTGTGTGTTAGCTATAGACTCCGAAACTACAAAACCGATCGGGCTCAAACTTTGGTAAGTTGTTGTACACATACCAGGGAGTGTTTATGGGTGAAAAAAGTGGGCGGAGCCACGCCCATAAAAAATTAAATATCAGTTTTAGCTACTTGCACTTGACCGATTTTTCTGAAACTTTGCACACATATCGAGCTGTCATGACTAAATAATTGCGTGATAAGAAAAGTGGGCGGGGCCACGCCCCTAAAAAAAATTTTAATTTTGAGGTACTTGCACTGGACCGAATTTTCTGAAACTTTGCACACATACTGAGCTATCATGACTTTACACTTTCGTCCTTAGAAAAGTGGGCAGTGCCACGCCCATTAAAAATAGGTATCATTTTGAGGTACTTGCACTGGACCGATTTTTCTGAAACTTTGCACACATATTGAGTTGTCATGACTATGCAGTTTCGTATTTAGAAAAGTGGGCAGTGCCACGCCCATAAAAAAAGGTATCATTTTGAGGTACTTACACTGGACCGATTTTTCTGAAACTTTGCACACTTATTGAGCTGTCATGACTATATAGTTTCGTAATTAGAAAAGTGGGCAGTGCCACGCTCATAAAGAAAAAGTTATAGTTTTTAGCCTTGCACTTGATATTCGATTAAAATTTAGAATGCGATTAAAATTCATGAAGGGGCGTAGCAACGCGCGCCGGGATTGGCTAGTATTATATAAATATTAAATTGATTTCGATCCGAGGGGGTACAGGGCAGGTACACTTATAGTTTGAAGTAGTTGAATGGCAATACAGGAGCAGCTATATTTGGACAATAATATACAATTTATGCTATATGTATTAATGCCTATGAATATATAGAAATGAATAAGAGGAAAGTTCTTATTTATGTCCTCTCGGATAGCAAAGCGGACTTAAGGCTCTTATGTCTTACGACGTCAATTCGGCTACAGTGTTAGAATACATTTACAACGTTAACAGTCATGGCATGCACAAAAAAATTCCGGCTCATATGATAAATGCTAGAAAATTGTGGAGGGTATCATTAGCTAAAGGGACCAGAGCTTTGTTTGTGATGTACCTTCAAAGTACATTTGGAGCTCATTGTGTGCTCATTGACACATTTGCCTCATTAGAAAATGACTCGGGGACAACAACATAATTAAAGGTTTTGTTCCTGTCTAAATCTAAGTATAAGACACTCCTATCATTAGATAGGAATTACTTTAGGATACTGTATATTACGCAACCTTATACTATTTAAATAAAATTGGTGGTTAGGATGTAGTGACTTGTCGAATTGGCGACGCACGGTGTTCGATTCTTTAATCTGGCTGGCCAAAAACCCAAAAATGAGTTATAAAAAGGAACAAGAACATACCAACTAAGATATTTCTCATGATTTTTTGCTGGAATTTAAATATGTACGACTATAACGGTACTACGAATATCATGTAAAATGAAGAAAAAAATTTTGTTTATTTCGCTTGAAAAATTGCTTATGTTTAGAGGTCAATTACAAGTTGTCTATGCAATTTAGTTTATTAGTTCTTTTTTTACTGAGACTGGTATTATCATTAGAGTAAACGCGGTGTATTTTTCAGTTATCAGAATAAGGGAAGGTTGTAAGTAACATTTTTTTAAAACGAAAATAAAACTTTGTAGACAAATATTTTTTTCTTCTATATACTTCCATGATCTTATTACTTGTTTAGTAAAATTTGGACTTTGGACTAATAGAAAATAAAAAATTTTTTGCCCGAAAGTGCCCATGCCGAACAAAATTTTTCAAAAACCACATGGAGTCTACTACAATTTCTCGCAAAGATCTTTTTCAAATATGTTTATCCACTGTCAGTGGGCAGAGTAATTAATATTAATGCAATAGTTTTAAGTAATATGCCTCTAATATCAAATATACCAACAAAAAAGAAATTCTTTAAAAATCTCGTATTTTCACATGAGAAAAGTGGGCGTGTCTGTAGGCTGATTTATCAATTTTTTTGCAGTTGTTTTAAATAGAGAATTTAAAGTTTTTGTGCCAAAAATCAACTTTCTACACGTTTTATTACAAAAGTTATTAATTTTGGCCAGCTAGATTCAAGAATCGAACACTGTGCGACGTGACCAAAGAGCACGTTCTTTAAAATTTAACGGCACTTTATACTGAAAGAGTATAATGGCTTATATTGTGTGGATTCACTATGCCAACGGGAATTAGGAATTTGTTGTCGCGTATGCAAGCGAGAATATGTTCTCACCAACACATTTGCTGGATATAATTAAAATTTTAAATTAAAACTATTACGTTTTCAAATTAAATCTCTACTTTTGTTAATATCTACCAATAAAATGTTTGAATGTGTTGATGTCAGAAACTATTTCAGAATAAAATTTATTAGTTTGTTAAATCGCTAAATCGCTGTAAAACATATTTTTCTTATTTAGACATTATTTTCTACTTTTAATTTCTTTTAATGTTTGTTTTGTAAATTATTTTAAACAAAAATTGAAATTATATCCCAATTGAGACGTTTTTTTTTATAAGAAATTTATTGCATTTGAACAAAATTTTCAATTGTTGCTAAGTATTATTTTACACTTATAACTAAACTAGTATTAGAAATAATATTTCAGTTAAAAATAAATTCTCCCACATTTAGACTTGGGTAGGCTCCCAAGCATGTCTCACAAAAGTTAGAAAATAACAAACCCTTATTAAATAAGATCTATTAAATGTAAATGAGGTTTAAACCGTTATGAAAACACAGTAACAACTGCAACAAAATGTGTTAAAAGAAATAACCAACATTTCAATTAAATTCCATAACATGGCATTAAAAGAACATTAAAAATTAAATAAATAAATAAATAAAAAAACTAAAACTCTCTAAACAAGAAAAGATATATACATGTTAGTAAATGTGCACGATTATGAATGTAAGTAGGTATTTGCTCGAATGTACTTATAATGTTCAAAAACAGCCTACAAAATTCTTTATTAATTTTTTTCCAACTACAAAAACCCACAACACCTACACATATATTGCAATTAAAATACAAAACAAAAGAAAAGAAAAAATAGTTGAAAATATTTGAACAAATAAAGTAAAATGTTGAGGGCGTGTAAACTCCATTAAGTGCGTTTGATGCATATGAATGATTTTCCGCTTTTAAAAATGCAGAACAAACATATGCAAGACAGTAGAGTCTGCACTATAGGAAAAAACTACGAAAAAAGCTGGCTAAACATTTTATAAAAATATTAAAATGAAATTTTATAGTTTGTGTTATCGTTTATTTAATTTAAAAAATATTTATTAAAGTCTGCAATAACAATACCTTTGAATTCAACATGATTAAAGCGGCGCATAAAGCGCACCAAAGTCTGAGTGTTTTCTGGATGTAATAATGGTGTTTTGAACATGGCTTGAGGAATTTCATAGTTTTGAACGTGGAAATTTCGATTGTTGGCATGGCCATTTAAAGAAAAGTGTACTTTATCCGATTCCTGAAAAATTCTTCGAATTAAACCATAATTTTCAAAATAAAATTAAACATTTTGCAAAAGTCCGTCAGTGTATTCACGACTAATTTCCTAACCAATCTAACTTTAAAAATAACAACAGCATAAAGTTAATGCATAAATAATATAAAAGGTTTTCCAATAAGAGTGATATGATTTATTAAAAAACTCACTTATTGTTAAGGAAATTCAAAAGTTTTATATTTAATGTGAAGTACAATCGATACAATTAAGTTCTAAATAAAATATCATTCAAATGGCTTCTTCTGCAGGAACAAATTCGATGATCTTAATTTTCGAGCACGCTTAATATGGACTTGTAAAGCTTGAAGAGAGTCTAGTTTATTTCGAAATATCAATGACTTCAAATAACCCCACCAGAAATATTCTAATGGTGTTAAATCACAAGTTCTTGGAGGCCATTCAATATCACAATTTCTTGAAATAATCGAATCTCCAAACTTTTTCGTAATAATTTGAATTTAATTGTTGCATTTGCTGTGAGGCACGTAGCCCCGTCTTGTTGGAACCAAATGTTGTCAACATCAACTTTTTCCAATTTCGGCCATAAAAATTTGGTAATCATCGATTTATACCGCTCTCTATTGACAGTATCGGTGTTACCAGCTTCATTTCGAAAGAAGTACGGATCGGTGATTCCACCAGACCAAAAACCACACAAAACTGTCAATTTAGTTGTCTTATTGGCACTTGAACATAATGTAAAAAAATTGTAAGCTCAAAATTTTCAACAATTTGACGAATAGCGAGCACACTTGGACGATTATACTATCATAAAATGGAATAAGCGCACGAAAAGTTTCAATTGGACAACGATTATTTTGATAATAAAACTTAATTTCTCTCCATAATGAAATTGTAAACACTACTGAATACAATGAAAAACAAATGACAGATCATATTACAAATGGCCGAAACGTCACTTCAAAATCATATCATCCCTAATGGAAAACCTATGAGTTATCTTTAAACATTTACATTCACATTCAGACTTTTTTATATTCAAGCAAACAGTTGTTCCTTTCTTTAGAAATTTTTAAAATTTTTTTGTGTAAAAAACATTTTAGTTAAAACTACAAGTATTTTTTGTTAATTTTTCATTTTGAAAATATCTTTTAATAAGAAGAATTTTTCTATTTTTAAAATAATAATTTTCTATTTTATGTTAAATTTTTATTTTCACAAGACTTTTGGGATACATTTTATAATTTCAGTAAATACTTTATTTAACGAAATTTCATTTCCGTCCTCATAAAGTAAATATATTCTGAATCCTTATAAAGGGTCCGCCATCTAACGTTTTTTTTTAAACTAGTGCTTATTTCGTGAATGGTAACACTTAGCTCATGTCTGATTTGACAGATATTTAGTTTTATCCTTGAGCTGAACGAATATGGTTGTGTATACGCTTTTACAACGCTGAGAAATATTGAGACATTACTTTTAAAAGTGGGCCTGTGATCGACTTACAGAAGATGCCGATTTTGCCAAAAAAAAATCATCTTTTTAGATGAAGCTCATTTTGATCTTGGCGGGTATGTAAACAAGCAAAATTGTCGCAATTTGGGCACAGTAAACCCGCACGCATACCTTGAAAAGCCCATAAACACCCAAAACGAGTCACTGTTTGGTGCGGATGTTGGTCCAGAGGCATAATTGGGACATTTTTCGTTGAAAATGAGCAAGGAGTGTCCGTTACAGTCAATGGCGATCGTTATCGGGCCATGTTAAAATAATTTTTGTTCTCAAAAATTGAAGAGGAGGATATTGGCAACATTTGGTTTCAACAGGACGGCGATACGTGCCACACAGCCGAAGCTACATTCGATGTTTTCCGCCCTGTTTTTGAAGATCGCATTATCAGCCGCAGAGCTGATGTCGTTTGGCCACCTCGGAGCTGCGATTTGACACCGTTGGACTATTATTTGTAGGGTGCCGTCAAAGATAAGTGTTACGCCAACAAGCCAGAGACAATTGACGTTTTAAAGGATGATATTCGTGAAGCCATTGGTGAAATACAGCTGCATACAATCGATAATGTGCTTAAAAATTGGACCGATAGTGTCGGCTACTGCATGGCCAGCCGAGGCAGTCATTTGAATGAAATTATTTTCTATTATTAACCGGAAGGATTGTACTTTCAAATAAAAAAAGAAATTTTAGAAAATATTCAGTAGTTTTTTTTATAGCATTTCAAAAAAAAAAGTTATTTGGTAGATTTGATTTCGCTATGTCTGTACACGTGAGCGTTGAAATCAACTTTTTGAAGCCCCACAGACTCCAATCTGGTATTAATTTGGCAGCAAGGCTTTCGAGAATTTCGATATTGCAAATAAGCCATTTCGATCCACTAGCCACTAAGAGATGAACAAAAACCATGTTTGCTTCCGTTTTACTAAATAAAGTCAATCTCTGCAGCACCAAGATAACTTTTTGACCCGGGTTATCAGAACTGGCGATTTCTCGACAAACATGGCGAATTTAAAACTTGTTTGACGTAATAATTTTGGATTTGGCGACATGGCGTTTATAAAATATAACGAAAATAGTTTTAAATTTTGTTGGCTATTTTTAATGACCCATAAATTTGTTTCGAGAATTGTTAAATTCAATACGAAAAAATTTTAATTTTATTCTGATACGTTTTATATCTGGACGTTTTTGGTGATTTCGGCGAGTTTTAACATTGAATTTGACAAAAAACATGATCACACACAACAAGTATGTATGTATATGATGATATGCCATTAATCAACAAACGACAGCAACTATTGAACAAGTGCAAATTTGCGAAAGATTTAAGAAAACCTGTTTAACAAACTGTAAACATATGCTTAAAGTTGCATATTTACATTTTTGTGAAGGGTATATAAGATTCTGCAGAGCCCTCTTACTGGTTTTTAATAAAAAAAAAACTATTAATTTTTTTTTATTACTTTAATTTTATTTGAAGAAATATTTTTGAAAAATTGTCGGTATATAGTTTTTAAAAATTCTGCTAAGAAAAATATATATAAATTATTACTGTTTTAAGCCATAGTGCAGAGTTTAATTTAACAGCTCAAGTACAGTAGTATTTAAATGACTAGCAAAGAAACATAAGTAGCAGAATTAAACCAAAATCGACACTGCCATGTGCATATTTATTGAAACAAATTATAAAGGCAAGTTGCCAATTCTGCTGGTATTAGAATTTTTTATAGGACAAAACATAAATTTAAAGGGGTCTACTGTATGCATAGCTTTGCCAACAAATTAATACTACATATATTTTCCTGTAGGAAATGTACTGTACAATTTCCAAAAATTTCAACCCCCTGCTATAGGAAACGGGGGGGTTGGAAAAAGTAAAATTCTCACGCTTTAAATTCACACATTAATTAATGTTTCTTTTGCCGTAAAACTAAAAATGAATAAGCAATTTATTAGTATAAAATAGTTTTACCTTTAAGTTCAAGTATATACTAATATTTTAGGGGAATTTAGGGGTTAATTACAGTTTCTACTTAATGGAAAAATTAATTAAAATATAACTATGTATAGCGAATTATTAATGGTTTTTGTATACCAAATTTAAAATAGGATTAAGGAGTTTTGTGTATATTTTAAACTCATAAATTTAAGGTACAATTTACTGCAAGGTGTGTTTGGTCAAAAATAACATGGAAAAGGCTCATTTTGTTACAGGGTCCTTTTGCATTTTTTGTGACTGTCTTACTGGTATCATAAACACTCTTTTTGGTAGGTAGGTAAGTAAGGCTGGTGCGAAGTTACCCTCACACCCTCACCCAGAGACCAATATGGTCCATTGTGACGCCTTAAAATAAAAATCAAGATCAGATTAAAGTAAGAATAGAAAAAAAGAATAGAAGAAAGAAAAGAAGATAGAGAAATGATGAAGTAGTGGATATTAAATCAATGCCAAAAAGAGCCAAAACCCTACAATTGACCTATTCCAGCCAGGTCATTCTCATTACGAATCCTATCAGATTCTCGAGTTCACAGCTCGAGACATCCCCTAATTCGCCAAGGAATCTGATACGTAGCCATTTTAACCTGCTAATCTGCAGTCTGGGACATTGGCACAGAGTGTGCTCAACTGTCTTCAACTCCTCCGGATTCTCACAGCCTGCACATATCCGACAGGTTCAGTCCCATTCTAACCGCCATCCTGCCCAACATACAGTGGCCCGTTATCATTCCTATTATAGTTCTCACGCAGAACATATCTCTGTCAAGAAGCAAATCCGAATCACATTAACTGAGAATCGGCCACAACGTCCGTGATACTCTGCAGTCCGTTCGGTTACTCCAGTCTCGATTAGTCTCTCTCAGAACCCGAACACTCTTTTGAATATGTCCTAATATTACAATTACAAAATTATCTTCCACACAAAATGATAAACGGTTTTTGCTTTTTTTTAAATGTAAATATAATTTGACTTTTTTTCTAATATTTTTCTGTCACCATTGTAAGTAATGAAAACAACTAAAGAAACCCCCCAAAAGGAAAAAATTTTAAATTAATAAAAATAAGAAAAATTAATTAATTTTTATTTTACAATATAAACATGCTCTGATCTTTGTTAATAAAGATCAATTCTTTACATGATCAAAAAAAATTCCTCTCCCTTGTTCTTTGAAAAAAAGGAAGACAATTCCTTAACTATTAATTGTTTGAAAGAAACCAAAAACAGTAGTTAATGTTAAAGTGTCAAGTTAACGAGAAAACTATAAAACATTAAAAATTACAAATACAGCAATAACAACAACAAAATAAAATTAAGTAGAAAAGGAAAAAGAAGCCTAAGAGACCAAAGTCTATTTAATGGCAAATGTGGCCTCAGGTCGCGTGTTATTTGTCAATAAATTTCCAGTGTTTACATTAACAAAATAAAAGTTTTTGCTCTTTTTTTTATATAATTTTTGGTTAAGGATGGTTGGTAGCTGGATTGGATTGAACTGGTGTTTAAATGCAACGGTTAACTGTCGCATTACGATAACAACAACGTATGACAAAAAAAGAACCGTGGGTTGTGAGAAATACGAGAAGTTTGAATGTGATGATTAAAAATTAAAATGGGCACAAACTATGAGTATATGGCACATAGCTAGCAGCAGGAGCAATAGCTTAAGTCTAACGTACAGACGTATAGTATATTGCTGTAATTACAATTAAACTAAACTATCTAATGTTTGTAGTATTTTAAAGTAGCATTAAACATTTAGTGCTTTTCTCTTACTTCTCGTTTTTATTTTTTATTTTTATTAAGTACTAGAAAAGCCCGGCGCGCGTTGCTACGCCCCTTCATGAATTTTAATCGCATTCTAAATTTTAATCTAATATCAAGTGCAAAGCTAAAAACTATAACTTTTTCTTTATGAGCGTGGCACTGCTCACTTTACTAATTACGAAACTGTATAGTAATGACAGCTCAATAAGTGTGCAAAATTTCAGAAAAGTCCGCCCAGTGAAAGTACCTTAAAATTATAACTTTTTTAATGGGCCTAGCCCTGCCCACTTTTCTAATCACGAAATTATAAAGTCATGACAGCTCAATATGTGTGCAAAGTTTCAGAAAAATCGGTCCAGTGCAAGTACCTCAAAATGATACCTTTTTTTAATGGGCGTGGCACTGTCCACTTTTCTAATGACGAAACTGTAAAGTCATGACAGCTCAGTATGTTTGCAAAGTTTCAGAAAATTCGGTCCAGTGCAAGTAGCTAAAACTGATAACTATTTTTTTATGGGCGTGGCGCTGTCCACTTTTTTAAATACGAAACTGTATAGTCATGACAACTCAATATGTGTGCAAAGTTTCAGAAAAATCGGTCCAGTGCAAGTACCTCAAAATTTAAACTTTTTTAGGGGCGTGGCCCCGCCCACTTTTCTTATCACAAAATTATTTAGTCATGACAGCTCGATATGTGTGCAAAGTTTCAGAAAAATCGGTCAAGTGCAAGTAGCTAAAACTGATAACTAATTTTTATGGGCGTGGCCCCGCCCACTTTTTTCCACCCATAAACACTCCCTGGTATGTGTACAACAACTTGCCAAAGTTTAAATTCCGATCGGTTTTACAGTTTCGGAGTCTATAGCTAACACACACACACACACACAGAGTTTCACTTTTATATATATAGATGACTAGAAGCCTCAAGAAGCTGCTGAAAAACACTGCTGCTTGTTGTTTGTTAAAACAGTGTGGCATAAAACTATATTTACGTATTTGGATGGGGGCAAGATTTTGACATGCATGCACTCCCATCATCGTCATTATTATTGGGCGTGTGGCAATCGACTTTTTTTGCTTTTTCTTTTTTTGTTTTTAGAAATGGCAAACTTTAAAATAGCAGTAGTTACAGAAAAAAACAACAATAATAAAGTAATATCATCAGTTTCGCAATTGATGGCACCACTATGTTTGAGACTACTTTTATACAGTCGGTGATGGGAAAAAGTTTAATTATTTAAAAAATATCTTAATAAAAAAATAAACATAAAAATAAATAAATAAAAGTTGATATGTACTTTATGATTGATACCTTTCATTGCATTTAATATTTTTAATGTTCATGACAAGATAATTAGATTTTTTATACTTTTGATTTTCTGTTAAACTAATTTTCTATCAAAATTTTATTTACGAGTAATACTTTTAAACGTAGAAACTAAGCTCTGGGTGTAAAATTAAAAAAATAAGCGATTCACATCATTTAAATGCGTTTTTTGACTTCAATAACTTTCTTAAGTGTAGATACCTGTCATTTGTTTTCACTTAGCTATAAAACATTATGGCTTAATATAGAATGTTTTATGATAGTCCACAACATATACATCACCAATTAAAAAATGGATATTCATCTTTCGTTTTAAGATGCTTTGTGCGAATTATTCATTTTGACACGGCAAAGATCGCCCAAGCCACCTAAAAAGAAATTGAAGACTAAGTATTACTCCATAAGGAGCTTGCTAATTTATTGAGAGCTTCTCAAGCAGTCAATTTACAATGTTTGCGAGCAGCAGTATTAAAATCAGGGAAATTGGGTATAAAACGAATTAAAGCTGAGTAATATTTAAGGACGATGTTGCATGTACGAAATGCTGCTTTATTCGAATCATTACTGCAAAATTTATCCATACTATGAATCAAAGCGTAGGATAGCATATGTGAGTCTTAGTTAACCAGATGAAACGACACCAAAGCCAAAAAATGCCATTAAATCATACTCTATATGTAGTGAGACCAAAAGAGTTCAATCTGTTACGAGTAACTGAAATTTAGCTACACCATCAAAGGGAACTTGTAGCGAATGATTAATTTGAAGCGAGCTCTATATGAATGAAGTGGGAAGTGCGGCTACACATGAAAGAAGTGGGTAGTTTTGCCTCGTCTGACTACTATTTGTTTCGCTTAGTGCAGAACATTCTTGCTGGGATACGCTTCAGTTTAGAATAGGGTATCCGAAATAGACTAGCCCCAAAAAATTAGTAATTATTTTGGCAGGGAATGCATATGTTGCCATTGAGATGGGAAAAGGTCATAGCTAACAAGGGCCAATACTTTGAATAAATTCATATTGTATAAATGTTTCAAAATTAAAGCTAAACATTTGAAACATACTGCAATTTTTAAGTTAAACACCTAATACTTTATGAATTTACATAATAATGGGTAAACATTTTTTCAAAATACAAAAATATAAGGTTCGATGATTTAAAAAAAATCCAAAATTTACTGTTACGCTGTTATTAAACAATACATGAATACCTTAAGCACAGGTGGAAATTAAAAGTTGTAAAAAAGCTTAATAAGAAAGTAGTACATTCAGTAAACCGGAAGCTATCAATTTCGGTCTTGAAGTCAAGTGAGAAAAGAGGACTACTCTGATTGAATTTCGATTTTTAATACAGAAACTTACTTATTGGAATATCTTTCTATTGCTCAGTAATAAAGTTCATAAAGTGATAACTTTCTACACTTTGAAGTTAACCTTTAAGGATAAACACACAAACTTTTGTAACTTACCTACAATAAACAGCTTTGATACAATGTTATGAAATCTTACCTGAAAAATAAAAGAAAAATATTTAAATTTAAAATTTATTGCGTTTAAGAAAAATTATGTTGTAATTTGTTTTAAAAATGGTTTTGTAAATAGATACAAAATATATACAATTGACGAATTCAAAAGATATCCTTAGTGTTGCATTAACACAGTTTAAAAAAATTTACAACAAACCATTCAATACCTTACGTTAATTTTAGGGAACCTATTATATTATCGAAATACGAGAATTAGCAATTCTCTTGAATACACCAAATATATATTTATTTATTTTTTTATTACAAATATTTATCATTTAGAAATTAAGCTCAGACTTTTTTTACATTTCCAATTATTGCACAGTGTGACTAATCGCTAAATTTATGACAGTAAAAGTTGTAACACTCGTATGTTATATAACAGTGTATATTAAAGTTGTAGTCGCCTATCTATAAAAAATACACAATAAAAGTAAAAGGTTATACACATTAAATTGCATTCTCATGAGAATTTTCTATGATTATAATACCGATACTATAATTCTCTTACTTGCGATTGCCATAAAATGTCGTAGTTTTCCCAAGGCCGCGATTAATAAATTTAATTTGTATAGCCAAGGAAGTCGGAAAATGCAATTGAATTTTTTCTGTGCGACGTATTGAGATTTGGATAAGTCATTTATTTATTAGTTTTAAAACTTTTGTGATTTTTCGCATCAATTTGATAGAGCCTATTATTTGCAAATTTTTGACTTCACAGCATTCTTTTTGCATAATTCCATTTAAAAATCATATTAGCAGCGTTTTTAGAATTTATAATGCACTTTTAACACTGTAAGAGCATATTTTAATACTTCGAACAATTTTAATAGACATATAAATACTAGCACGTATTTCGCAGCAGTAAAAAAATACTTCTGGCAAACATATGGTCTATTTTTTTAGTGTCTATTATTAAATTAAACGTATTGACACATTTTTATAAAAAAATTTGTTTGAAAAACTATAACAAGAATTTTTTTTAATTTTAATTGTGAAAACTTAAAGTTAAGGCTATTTGCGAAAAAGAAACAAAAAATAGTTTTGATAATCATTTAAGAGCATATTTTCAAGTTTTTACTGCATATTTCATGCTTCTAAAACACTAGCCAAGTGGAGTAATTTCATCATCATTTTTTTGATCGAAACTACAAGTGATGTGTGTAAATATTAAAGGGCTGCATAAAATGTTCTAAAATTTATGTGTTCTATTTCACATTACTTCCAGTCACTACACTACTAAAAAAACGATACTCTTATGATTTAAGTGTTCTATTTCAGTTCTGTTCTAACCTTCAATATTTGTATTGTCAAGCAAAACGCACATTTCTTCAAAATTTTTTTTGGTAATAAAAGAATAAGTACGCACATAATTTAAAATTTAATGAGATTGCTTGTAAGTCATTATACCCTTCACCTGTGGTGCACAAGGGTATATATAGCTTTGTCATTCCGTTTGTAATTTCTACAATTTTCATTTCCGACCCCATAAAGTTTATATTTTCTGAAAGCTTATGAATAGAGGAGTCGATTAAGCCCTGACCGTCTGTCCGTCTGTCCGTGTGTTGGTTGAAATCAACTTTTAGAAGCAACTATGTATATGTTCCTCAGATCTGTATATGGTATCAATCTCTTGGAAATATCCAGGAATGAATCGCTATTGAAATTCAGCACAATCGCCCCATAACTTTCTGAGATATGAGCAAAAAACCACGACCACCTCGTTTTTTTTCACAATTACAACAACAACATACATACATACATGTAAAAAACATACCAAACAAAAAAAATTACAAAAAAAAAAAATATTAAAAATAAGAAAAAAATAATAAAAAAAAACTACAAAAAAAAAATTTTTTAAAAAATTTAAAAAATTTTTCTAAAAAAATTTTTTAAACAAATTTAAAAAAATATAAAAAAAAAAATATAAAAAAAAGTAATAAAATATAAATAATATATTAAATAAAATAAAATAAATTTTTTTTGGCTCAGCTGGGATTCGATGCCATATTTATTCTAACGTGTACGTATGCACGTATTTTATATGGGATGAATGGTGATACAAACAATTGTTATTGCATGACTACACGTTGTGAAAGGTTTATAAGATTCGGCACGGCCGAATATAGCACTGTTACTTGTTTTTCTTATGCTTGTGCAGCTCTTTAGAAAATGTCATATATTTAACTTAATTTAGAAAAAACATTTAAAGTGTTTAATATCACATTTCTTGTCATTTACTTATTGTTTTTTATTATTTGGTTTTAAAACAAAACCTTAAGTGTTTATATATTGGGCGAGACCTTTTTCTTATTTCACAGAAACTGATATGTGTGTGCAAATGCTATAAGAGTCGGTTAAGTAGAAGTAGTTACAAAATAATGTATACTTTTGTGGCCGTTTCACAGACCACCTTTTTATTTAGTAAATTATATTGTCCAAAGAGTCTAATGTGCGAGAAAATTTTATAAAAATCAGTTAATTGCATGGTGTTGAAAAAAATTTGTATTCAAGGATATAAACTATTTGAATTGTTGCAATAAATTAGTACATTTTTATTTGTTGGTTTCCCAAACATCAAACAACAAAAATTATGAAATTATGTATTTTTTTTTGTCGTTGAGTATATAAATGCAACATTATTTACGTTAGTTCAAATACTTACATATTTATGCATATGTAAATATGTGTATTTATCTATTATGTATGAGTGAATATATCGTACTTCACCAAATGATTACCTAGAGTATATGCTGCCATTAATGTACCATCAGCAATTTATTAAAACTACTATTATAGCGGGTAAGAGATAATATTTGGTAGTTGTTATTATATTTTATCATTGTGTTATTTGAAAATATTATTTGAAAGCATCTCAATAACTCTGCAGGCCACTACGATTTAATGTTTATTTTTCTTTTTATTTCTCATTTCAATTGTCCTACCTTTGTATAACCTCCTGCTCCACCCTAATATTTCTTGCAATCAAAATAGTACAACAACAACGAATTTTTGTTGGTTTATTAGAAAAGCCGTTACTGTTTGTGTTCAGTTCAGTTTGTCTTTTTTGATCATCTTTGTGCGGGTCAATTGTTGGTTGTTTTGGGATGGTTACGTTGGAGTTGTTGTATTTTTAGTTTAATCTTTTTTTTTGCAGTTGTTGTTATTAGTAAAACACACCATGCATGCAGCATGAAATCGTATCAAATCAAAATAATATTTTTTTATAATTAATTTTATATTATCAATATGGGTTGGTTGCTGTTGTTAGAAAGAAAATATCCTTTGATTATGATGGTCGTTGTTTGAAAAGATTTGTTTCACTTTGAAATGGGATTGATTGTGTCGAATGGGTGGGGTCAGGTTGCTGGTTCATTTAAATGCTGCTGTGTATAGTAAGTATGTAAGTAGTAGGTGTTGCAGATAATTAATTGCGTTTTTTAAGTTTGAAAGTGGTTATATATATTTTTTTAAAATAATTTTATTAATAAAATATGTAACAGATATGTTTGAAAACCAAATTTTACAAGTAAGCAATTTATTGAAAAGTTTTTTTAATTATGCATGTATTTTCTAATAATTTTAAACTAAAACTAAATTTAAATGAAACTCATTTTAAAAAAATTATATAAAATAAAAGTGTCAAATGCTTCAGTGGTGCATTGAATGTTGGTTCTAAATGATCCATTGTTTTACTTAAACAAAAAGTAGTCGAAAAGTGTCAAATTACATGGACGAGGTGGCCAATTTACAGGTCTATTTCTTTAGATACAGCATTCGGTTGTCAAACGCTTGGCTCAATAAACTGATAGTTTCACGCAATGTGTGGTATGTTGTGCCGTCTTGTTACAATTTCTCCTAAAAATGATTTGCAATGACATAAAAAATAACAAACCACGAATCACGAGTTTTTAAAACAGAATTCGGTTCGATAAATTCGAATCATACGTCACACTCGCGTCTACACCGGCGATGGTTTATTTTGTGCGCACGGTATGGGTTCGACTTGAATGAGTACTTATTGTCCGAAGGAATAAATGTGATTATGAGTCAAGCCAAAGTAAGGCGTATTACCTGCTTAGAAGGATGATTATGAATATATAGAAAAGTTCGAATAAAATATAGATATATATTATGACACACATGGCACGGTGTTAATGACATTCACGAATTCATTGTTCAGTGTCTATCACCTAGATGGACTTATGAAAATGAAAATATAAATACAACCTTGCTTTCAATAATTCCAGCCAAAGGATGGATATTGAAAGCATAACGAAAATGTATTACGAATATAAAAGAATATGAACATGTTAAATAATGAATTGTCATTTGATAGGTGAGGTAAAAATTCAACAAATTTGAAAATTAATACTAAGATTCACTAATTCAAATTTCATTAAATTGTAACATAAATAGGAATTTTAAATTACATAGTAGTATACCGAAAAAGAGTGCTGATGATGAAATCGTAGCTGATTTCGAAAATGCATTCCACTCGGCTAATATCGGAAATAAATTTAGAAAGAATATTCCTAAAAATGGTTGCAATTTAATTTAATTTGAATAATAAAATTAAATAAAAAGGGATAGATGAACTTAGGCCGAAATGAAGATGATTCACATTAATGTTTTTTTGAATTTTTAAATTAAATTTCTACGATTTGTCAACATTGTTCTAGTGGAAGTCTTTCAATGGTGGTTTGCCAAAATATACTGTAAAATAAAGTATAACACACTTTATTCGCATAACAACTAATTTTACAGTCATCCCTATTGTAAGTTTTTAACCTAAAAAAAAAAAATTCGCTATACAATCGCGAAGCCAATTTATGCGTTTTATAAGATTTTAATAATATCTATGAATTGTTTTATTTCTAAAAAAAAACTATTACCTTTTAAAGAAAAAAATTTGGTTTGGCGCAAGGAAATATTCTTTTTTCCACCTTGGATCTGCGCCTGATATATCTGTGGCAAAAGGAATAACTGCTTTAGTCGACATAAGCTAAAACTGAAATTACAAGACCGAATTTTTAGCTATTTTGGAAAACTGTACAAAAAAATATATAAAAACCCATATGGTTTTTAATTAATACTGGACGGAATTCCTACAATCTCTTTATTATGAAGGAAATCAATTTGTAAAAATAAACTCAAAATTTCCCTACCGAAAAACGATAAAAACAGACATAAGCAGTTTTCGTTCTTTAAGTAAAAATCAATTTTCTGTAGATTTCTACTACACGGAATATTACGATACATATTTAATAAACAGTAACACGTTTTATTAATGTGATAGATTTTCTCAGCTGATTCGTAACATCACGATACAAATCTACTAACTGAACCACAACGCGCGGTTAATTTGCAAGATTGTAGAAACAACATTGAATTTATTAAAAATAAAATTTAATAATTTTAAATAAATAAAAAAATTCTATTAATATAGAATTGTTTAAAATTTTCTAAAATAATTTGTATAAATACAGATTTTTCTAAAAGTAATCTCAATATACTTCATACACTTTAACACATAATTTTTATTGTCCTTAATCATTTTATATCACATGAATTTCGTGATTATAAACTTGCTTACAATCTATTTTTAATTACAAAATGACTATAAATTCTTAATCTTAGAAAACGTTTTCTCATCCTTAATTACTTGGAAAGCAATGTAGATCTGCTTTTAAAGAGAGAAAAAAAATAGTACCACTAAAACATTTTCATCCATTAAAGCACATAATTGGTAATATAAAAACGTAGCAAATAAAGAAACACTACGAAATGGTTCGGCTGCAACTACTACTTCAAACTTTATTCAACTATTAAACTGAAACACACTTGATTGCAAGAACTAAAAGCAAATCAAATCAAAATCAGCTTAATATTAATATTCATTAAATTTAATTGAACATCGATAAAACAGATAGAAAGAAAATGTTAAAAAAAAGAGGCACATGGTTTCAAGTGGTGATTGAATGAGATTGAATGATCATACTCCATTACTTACATGATGTTTTGTTCCCTCCTACTCTCTCCCTTACTAACAGCACCAAATGGACAATTTACAAGCAATTAAATTAAATTAATTAAACAAAGTAAGAAAAGAAAGAGTCTTTAGGAAGCAAATGAAAACGATTTAGGTTGAAATACAAATTGTGGCAAGTTGTTTATTGAAAAGGTAAATTGCCTACTGTTGGAGCCATTGGAGATTTTAAATTTATTGCAATCATACCTTACGAGTGTTATGTGCTAAAACATACACACTATAATAACAGAAAGTTGAAATTGTACTGTCTTTTAAGTTAATTGCATCTATTCTTTTTAAATAATTATTAAAACAATTAACTTTAAAAGCCACTGATTTTTTTATTTTCGAGCGATAAGATCTAATTTTTTAAGACAAACAATATTTGCTACTTCCGTTAGGTTCACATACATTAAATTTTTGTGGGTTAAATATAAGCTTATAATAACACAAAATGACTTTCGAATAGTGAAACAAACATATTTTTCTTGGAAAAAGTAGAAAATGACTTTTTCCTAAAATAGGCCAAAAAATTTCAAAAGTTCAATAAATGTCAAATTTTTAAAAAAATTCGAAGAGTCAAAAATCGATTTATTAACGATTGTAGTGCAATAAAATAACTTCAATATTAATTGTTAATTGCTGTTAGGGCATCTTCCTTAAAATATTTGTATGCCCTTCACCTGTAATGGCAAGGGTATAAATAGCTTTGTTTGTAATTTCTAAAATTTTCATTTCCAAAATTTAAAGTATATATTTTCTGAAAGCTTATGAATAGGGGGTCGATTGAGCAGAATCCGTCTTTCCGTGTGTGTTGGTTGAAATTAACATTTAGAAGTCCCCACAGGTCGCTCAGATCTGTATGTGGTATCAATCTTTTGCAAATATTCGGGAATGAATCGTTACTAATATTCATCACAATTACCCCATAACATTCCTAGATATAAGCAAATAAACACGACTGCCTTTGTTCTTTTTCATATTTTTATCATAAAAATAAAATTTTTTTAGCCCTAGTATGATTTATAGACACTTTTGCTACTGTAGGGCCCGCCAAATAACTTCTTTTTTGAAAATGCTATAAAAAAGTGTAGCTTCGGCTGTGTGGCACGTAGCGCCGTCCTGTTGAAACCAAATATTGCCAATGTCCTCCTCTTAAATTTTTGTGAACAAAAATTCGTTTAACATGGCCCGATGACGATCGCCATTGACTACGGCCACTCCTTGCTCATTTTCGAAGTAAAATGGCACAATTATGCCTCTGGACCAAAATCCGCACCAAACAGTGACTCGTTTTGGGTGTATCGGCTTTTTTTGCTGGTTTTCTGTGCCCCAAATACGACAATTTTGCTTGTTTACATACCCGCCAAGATCAAATTAAGCTTCATCTGGAAAGATGATTTTTTTTGGAAAAATCGACCAAAGCAATGTCGCAATATTTTCCCGCCTTGTTCCAGCGTATACACAACCATATTCGTTCAGCTCAAGAAATAATTCACGAAATAAGCACCATTGTAAAATTATTAATTGAGTTTATGTATGTATGTTGTTGTTGTGAAAAAAAAGTTTTTTTCGATACACACACGGACAGATGGATAGGGCTCAATCAACTTCAAAAGCTTTCAGAAAATATATACTTTATGGGGTCGGAAATGAAAATTGTAGAAAATTCAGGCTCCACGAAAAGCCCCCTAATGAAATAACGGTCAGGAAACAATCCCCAATGAATTAAACCCCAAAAAATTGGAAAGCAGTGAATGAAATAACATCGAAAAATAAATGAAATAAACCCCAAAGCGAGAACGAAACAACCCCCAATATATAATAATGAATGAAATAAATCCCATCAGCAACAAAAATGAAATTATGCCCAAAATTCATAAAAGAGTCAGTTTCACTAAGGATTTCATGAAGTCAATATGGACCAACAGCAAAATCGCAAAATTATTGATATAAATCGTGTGGAGGCCCGCAGGCGTCTTCTTCATAATAAGGATATATGCAACTTCGAAAGTGTGCCAGCATTCATAAACAATTTTTTTTTTGGTGAAGGAACATACAAAGCTCGTTTAATAGTGACTACTTTTGGTTTTGTTAATGGACTAAGTCAAGTGCAGTTATTTTCCCTTATACGATGGAAGATATTTCAGATCAGCCACCAACGAGCTATCCTAAAACTTTAAGAATGGTTTGAAAATCCAACTCATGGGAGACGTTATTATATATATTTTTAATATTTCCAATATATTTATTTTTGAAACCCATCTACCAAAAAATTATTTTCATGTACATACACAAAAAATAAACTTAATACATTATACGCAAGGAATGGTAAGAAAAACAAAATGGTAGCTCATGAATTCAAGATGGAGAAAATATACGTTGTATGTATAAATGCTGCCAGTTGGTTACACTTTGTTATTATGTACTCCTCACTGCTTGGCAGAAGTGGAACCAACAACCGATTACTTTTGATTTAGGGAAAACAATCATTATTGCCGTCCGTAGACTAATTTCGTAGTCTATCACTAAGGTAGCACCATCCAAATCCAGAACGTTATCATTTATATATTTGAAAAGATATTCTAATATATTCACAGGCTAAAAGTTTTTTTGTAAAAGGCCTATTTTTATATAATTTATTTACAAACACCCCCAAAAACCAACAGCTTTAAAAATGAAATAACCCCCGAATATAAAATGAAATATCACCCAAATTATACACGCTATGAAACAAGCCCCGAATTTTAAAAATTTGTTGGGTGTTATTTCATTGGAGATTATTTCATAATTTGAAAACCCCAAATGAGAAATGAAATAATTTCCAAAAAAAAATACAAGACGGCCCAAAAAAATTGGGAGTTATTTCATATGAAATAACACCCAAAAATGTATGAAAAAAATTTGGAGAATATTTCATTTCTCGTTTGGGCGTTATTTCATTGAAGGGCTTTTCGTGGAGCCAAAAATCACACGGAATGATAAACCTATATATACCTTTTTCACTTTTGTGTGAAGGGTATAAAAACTCGCTAATTAAAGTTTGTGTTTCTCTAATTTTTTTACTTTTTTTTCTACATTGCAACTGATTTTGTAAAATCAATATTTTTTTCGTACCTATATTTTCATAATATAAATTTTAAAACTAAAACTTAAACTATATAAGTCAGCTAAGTTAAAAATTTCGTTAATAATAAGTATAATATTTTATTGTTCGCTGTGTAAGGTAGTCTCTAACGTTCGTTATAGCAGCATTCGTTAATCCGAGATTTGCATGTTTGTATATTAACTTTTATATAAAAAAAAATAATTTTAACGGTCTCGGGTTTAATATTTATAAAATTATTTGTTTAGTTCTCAAATTTAAAATATTACCTCCGGATATAAAATTCAGAATTATATTTCAAATTCTTGCTTGCTGGGTAACTCGCTCACCAACACAACCGTATTTGAAGCTTTGGCTGACTATAAATTATATGCACTCACAATTTTAACTTATACTAAAATTCAGTATTTAATTGAAATTTTTTTTTAAAACTGTTTGAATAGGTTAAAAATATATGACTTTGCATCTAAACTGATTTAAATTTTAAAAAGAATTTTATTAACATAGAAACTGATGTTTTTTTAATTAAATCTCCTTTGAAAATTTCTGCCATTTTTTTTTATACAATTTAGCCTTTTTTGATTAGCACGAACTGGCAAAACTGATCAGTGGATACAATGGGTGCGTGTATGATGCTTCTGCTTTTAAGTGTTAAAATTTATTCCATGATCATCATTGTTGCATTAATATTGTATGCAGGTACGCAGTCGACTAAATATTTGTGTATGTTGAATAAGAGATGCGTATTTTGCTACATAAAGGGTGATCGTTTGTTTAAAATTTTAAAGTAAAACACTAAAAATAGAATTTGATGTTCTAGTGTTTTTTATGATCCGAAAGATTTTTTAAAATTAACTTTTTGATAGCAATTTTATTTAAGTGCTAATCGCGCCTACGCAGTATGTGATGTATTCAGTAGGTTCAGCTCATGATACCAGTTACATTTGGTTTCAGCAACAAGTTGTTATGGCATACACAGTATAATATTTTTTTGTCATTTTCGCTATGTGTTACTTTTGCAACTGCGTTTTTCATTGACCTTAAAAGATTTGATTATCTGTACGTTTTTACGTATACGCTAAGCAGTGAAGACAAATTTTCTTTTTATTAAGAACGCTCAATATGTAAACAACTTTGCACTTTAATATTACATTTTTTTAACTTTCTATTTGTTTTATATTAAATTTTAAATTTTAGGCTATAAGTTCAATACGATAACGACAGAATATCAAGGAAAAATTAGTCATCCGATACTAGCTGAGTGGAATGCGTTTTCGAAACCAGCTACGGTTTTATCATCAGCATTCTTTTGATCAGAACTATAGGTGTTGTGTGTAAATATCAACTATTTAACTCAATATTGTATTGAAAATTGAAACATTGAATAATTTGTCCTATTGATTTCATACACATATCATGGAGTTAGTACGAAATTTACCAACATCAGTTTTTCCTGTATTTTTTTTTTGGCACGTTATTACCTCAAATTTAATGTTTTGCCTTTAGCTTAAGATGTTGCTAAAGCAATTTTTGCAAATATGCAGTTGCATTATATATACATATGTCACAAACTTTGTTAAAATAGACAACTAAACTTTTTTATAAACACTTGAAAAAATTATAGAACGTTCATATTGGTCTTTAGAATCAAATAAAATTGCGTTTCCTTTACATCCTTGTCACTTCTTTTACCTCTCAGCCCACGTTACAAATACTTCAAAATTTTCATAAAGGAAAAGTTAAAATTTTTTGAAGGAAGTGGTCAAGAAACTCCATATATTGTTTATTTGTTAAATGCACTTGTAACTATTCGTCCAAAATCGGTAAAAAGTGAAAGAGTGTTTTCTGTAACAGGTGAATTTGTTAATAAAATCAGAAATATACTTTCTGACCAGTCAATAAAAGCTTTGAGCGTATTAAAAGATCATTTTCAAAGTCGTTAAAATTCTTTACGTTATATTTTTTTAATGATACCTTGTATTTACATGTTTTTAAAATTGAATTCTAATTTTTTTATTTTTGATCTCATAGCTGCAGTACCTGTATTTTTGTTTTTTTGTGCTCGTATTTGATCTCGTATCTAGAGAATATTTTGTCAATAAAAAATATTTTTTCTTAATTTATATTTTAAATTCAAGTTTCTTTATTAATTTTTATAGTTTTGAAGTGTTTCTTTTACATTATAAACTATTTTATGCTTTTAAATAAAAAAGTTTTTTATTAAAAACAAATTTACTTTTTATTTGTTTTGCTGCGGGATCCCGGGAAATTAAAAAAAAAATCTCGCATTCCCGGAAAACAAAAAATTCCGGGAAAAAACCCGGAATGCTTAAGCATTTTTCGATATTGTATATAAAAAGAAGATACAAAATAGCGTCTTAAAAAAAAATTTTTTTTTCGGCTCAGCTGGGATTCGATGCCACGTTTTCTCTAACCAGTATACACGTTTGTATGTATGTTGTTGTTGTAATGTTGTTTTTGTGAAAAAAAATCGAGGTGGTCGTGGGTTTTTGTTCATATCTCAGTTGTTTATGTACCGATGTTTCTGATTTTCAATACCGATCTACTCCCGAATATTTCTGATATTTTAATACCTTACCCGGGTCCAACCTATGTCGGGGGGCTTCAAAAAGTTGATTTCATTCACACGGACAGACGGTCAGACGGTCAGACGGACAAACTGACAGAGCTTAATCGACTCCCCTATTCATAAGCTTTCAGAAAGTATATACTTTATGGGGTCGGAAATGAAAATTGTAGAAATTACAAACGGAATGACAAACCTATATATACCCTTTTTCACTGTGAAAGAACATTTTAGAGCTCTCTCCCTCATTAATATTGCTGATCACATATTGTATACAACTAGTGCGTTCTGCGTTGTGGTGGTGCGCGTTGGCATAATTCTATTTATCTTTTCTTCTATTCCTCTATGTCTTATGTTTTCTAATTTTTTTTTGCAATAGCGATTAATACCTTGTATTTTATTAATGGTTTTGCAGATGGACGCGTACTGTTTGTGTGTTAAAAAACGTAAAAAAATTATCAATTGCATTGATTATTGTATTTTATTACTCACAGTTTGTATGAGGTGTTGCCTGTGTTCTTTATTAATTCTCTAGGTTATTTTAACTATTACTTTCTAAATGAATGTTCAATTGAAAAGTAAATTGAATTCATTTATTAAGTTTGAATGAATACTCACGCACGCGTTTTGGGTTTTAAAATAAAAAAAAAAAAATATTAGAAAGGTGCTTCAAAAAGTCAGTATTTAATTCTTAGAACTAAAAGCTTTTCTTTATATCAATTTTTGTAAATTAAGCAGCAGTTCTTCGCTGTTATAAATTTAATAAGTCAAGACTGGGCTCAAAATTTCTATTACGTTGTAAACAATTGTGGGGGTCTTTGCTTATCACGTTCTAGGAAAACTTTAAATGTATTTTATTTACAAAAAATTTAAACTTATTTTATTTTTAACAAATTTTTAATTAAGAACATATTTAAAATTTACCTGTACTTTGATTGTAAGGTATACATAGATAGATATGTAGAGGAATGGATATCGTCTGCTTAACTCAAACAATGATTTTAAATGATCAAACATATCTGAGGCATGTGGAGTTTTCCATACGTTCGTTGCAGAATACAGACGTGAGACAGATTTTATCTTGAGAGAAGTTTTTATGCTCTTATATTAAGACTCTCACTCTCTCAACAATGTTACCATATTTTCATGAAATTGCATAGATTGTAAACAAACATTTTTACATTTTTGGCGCAACGAATTATGAAGACACATGAAGACAAAACAGAGAGTATTTGAAGTTACTGTCATCTAACTATGGATCATGGGCTTTCTGATAGTGCTTTTGCTTGTAGTTGCGGACATTTACGTTAATTATGATTGTAAATTAAATTCAATTTTATAATTTATTTTAAATTCTGAAATATTTTATGGTTAATTGAAATAATATTGAAAAATTAGTCCGATACTAGTCGAGTGAAATGCAGCTACAATCTCATTATAACGTTATTTTATCGGTATACTTATATTAGATTTAACATTTCCAATTATGTTACAGTGAGAAGCATAACATTTTAATTTTCAAAATTTTCATTAGTACCAAACATTTTCTTCATGTTCATATTTCCTCATATTTTAACATTTTTGTTATGAAGGCATAGTTATTATACCCTTCACACAGTGAAAAAGGGTATATATAGGTTTGTCATTCCGTGTGAAATTTCTACAATTTTCATTTCCGACCCCATAAAGTATATATTTTCTGAAAGCTTATGAATAGAGGAGTCGATTAAGCCCTGACCGTCTGTCCGTCTGTCCGTCTGTCCGTCTGACCGTCTGTCCGTGTGTATGTTGAAATCAACTTTTTGAAGCCCCCCGACATAGGTTGGACCCGGGTAAGGTATTAAAATATCAGAAATATTCGGGAGTAGATCGGTATTGAAAATCAGAAACATCGGTACATAAACAACTGAGATATGAGCAAAAACCCACGACCACCTCGATTTTCTTTTCATAAAAACAACATTACAACAACAACATACATACATACAAACGTGTATACTGGTTAGAGAAAACGTGGCATCGAATCCCAGCTGAGGCAAAAAAATTTTTTTTTAAATTTTTTTAAAATTTTTTTAAAATTTTTTTTTTTAATTTTTTTTTTATTTTTTATTTAATATATTATATATATTTTTATTATTATTTTTTTTTATTTTTTTTTTTTTTAATTTTTTTTTTATTTTTTTTTTGTTTTATATATATTATATATGTATATAATAATTTTTTTTTTTAATTTTTTTTTTAAATTTTTTTTTTTTAAATTTTTTTTTTATTTTTTATTTTGTTTTTTTTTAACATACATACGTGAATTTACTGTTATTGCATGACTACACGTTGTGAAGGGTATATAAGATTCGGCACGGCCGAATATAGCGCTTTTACTTGTTTTTTATTATTTTTCGCTTATATGTGCTATCAAGGCGATAGACATCGAACCATAAATTCTTTAATGACATTAACAACGTGTCATATTTGTTTTTAACAACTAGTAGGTTCTATGGTCGACCCAATCGACTGTAATCTAGTTGGAAACGATTTTTCGTTCCTAAAGTTAATTTAATAAAGTGTAAACACCAAATCTAAACTGGAAATTATTAAAACTACAAAACACTATAGTAAATAGTAGTGACTACACTTTTTTACCATTCACACTAGAGTATAAAAGGGGATATATGTATGTATAACAGAATGACAAGCGTTTGTTATTTCTACAATATTCATTTGCGACTCCTTATAGAGGGAATCCTTATAGTGAAATCGATTTAGCTATATCAGTCTGTGCGAACGTTGAAATTAACTTTTTGAAGACCTGACATTTTCAACGGACTCCAATGTGGTATCAATTTATCGGAAATACTTTCGAAAATTTTGGCATTGAAATTCCAACCCATCAGCGGCTCTTCGTCTCTTTTACTAAACGAAATCAATTTTGCATTTTTGAGATAACTTCTCGACCTGTTTGTTGAATGTCACTATCAAGGCGAATTTATTTATCAGGTGGTGTTGACAAAATTTTTTCTCGTTTAGTTTTCCGTTTTATTGTTGAATTTTGTTTTTCTTCACACATTTAGTTTTTGTATTTGACAGCCGAACAGTATTTTTACACAAGCAACAACTTACGTGCATATTCTTTATAAAAATTTACTTTGTAAAATCTTTTAATTGAATGTTGCCGCCATTACAAAAGACATATCATTTCTGTAGTACAGAGTTGCGATCATTTAGTAAAATTAAAAAAAAAATTATAAAAGAAAAGTATTGTAAACAAGTGAGTGGCAATCAAGGCGAATTCATAATAAGTGGCTGCACTAGCGATTTTAGTCACAGCTGTTTTATTTTCAGTTGACCTGGTAGCAATACTAAAAATTTAAGAACATAAAAGCTTAAAAAGTATAACATAAAAAATATGTACATGTGTATTATTATTTTGGAAAAAAATAACCAAAATGAGAAAAATATTCACATCTCAACATTAAAGAAAAAAAATAACCACTTTGGTTAGAAATAACCAAAAACGGCAGCTCTGGTTATATTTTTTATGAATAAATGAGAGGCATGATCTATCTGCTCCAAGAAGAGATAAAATTAGCATTTATTACTTGCAAAAGAGACCTACAAAGTGGGACATTGCATGCAAAAAGTTTTCATGAAAAAAGCGCTCTTGGAAGCAGGAAAGCACAAAATTAGCGACTAAGGAAGCAGTTGTTATAAATGTAGTTTTTTGGTAGGGCGATAGTTTTTATTTTAAACATTTTTTTTTTTGACAAATTCAATATTTAAAAAAAAATTAATTTTACATTTCCAAAAAATTATTTAATGTTCTTCTTTTTGAGTTAATTCACACATTTCTTTTTTAATTATTTTACATGCATATATCTAGTTAAAAGTGAGAGTGAAATGATTTTTTCCGGACAACTTTCAAATTAACTGGCTATTTTTAATTTTTTTCAGGACAAAGTTGAACTGAGTTGTCATATATTGTAGTGTTTGCATAGAAAAATTTAAACGCCTTATTTACAAATGTATTTAATATGGTAGCCTTGATTTTTCGAACAAGTGAATAGTGCTGCTAAAAACTCTCAGTGAAAGTAAAAACAATATGTGGACAAAACCTGAGATCGGAACAAAGGATTGAGGTTACCTTTAGAGATTTTTAAAAATATACATATCAATAATAATAATTTAACAGAAATTAAATTTGAGAACATTTATCAATAGTTTTCTAAATCCTTTTTATACCACTACAGATCATAGTTCACCAACAACAGGCACCGTTGAAACAAAATTGCATAATATTAATGAACTTTGATCTAGAATAATTGTGCCGACATTTGAAACAAAAAATTAAAGCATAAATAGACGTCTTTTAACTGCATAGGTTTTACTACAAACAATTATGTAATTGTAATGTGTGCTAAAACTCATGCAAACAACATTAGTATTATTAAGGAAACTCAAGACAAAATCACCTGGTACTTGATGCAACATTATAAAATAAAAATAATAAACGCGCGTACGATTATTTAGTTACACTCAAGAATTAAGAATTACCAAATCCATAATCGTAAACTACAAAAAAAAACTTAGAGAAATCAATATGTACGATTAAATGTTGCTTTATGTACCTAAATATTTTATTTTACCTTTATGGCTATTTCTTTATGTGTTATAATCATTGTTATGAAACTATTTTTATTACTAAATAGAAAAAGATTTATTACCACCATGCTACTGCCAAAATAGTCAGACTTAAATAGACACTGACTCTTGCAATTGAACGAGCAAACGCCTTAAAAGTATTTGAACAGGGCTTTTATCCCAACTATTATATTTTTTCATTTTCCCCAAGTAAAAAGCACTTCATACTCTCTTAGGATGCACGTTTAATTGTTGTGCAATAAGTACTACATTTAAAGGTAAGACCAAGTATATAAGGAGACCCTTCCTTTTAATTCTTTTTTTTTCTTAATAATACGACGCGTTAGTTTACAATTGATAGGATGGCAGTCATTCGGGCAGGCTGGCTTGGCTGACTGGTTGAAGCAGCAATATATTTATACGTACATACATAAAAGAAGTTTAAAGAAATTACACAAATCCAAGTATAGTAGATAGAAAGATCGTCTGTTTATCCCAGTGTGTAATACTCTTGCGCACAACTTTAAAAAAAAGAAAGACAAAGGAATCAGAAATCACTATCGCAAAACACTAAGCACTTAAAATAGACCTTTATCAACATCATTGCAAAAAAAAATCATTGATCAAGCGCAAGGGTGCAGCCAGAAAGCTAGCAGCTTTGGGAAAATATTGTTTTTAATAAAAAACAACAACAACAATTATAACATGGATAATAAAAGGAGAATTGAGGGAAAAAATACAACGACGCAAAAAAATCTTTTGAAAGAAATCCTAGAATGATAATAATAGAGTATAACCAAACATAGCGTATAAATGGAAAATCTCTGCTCATGTAAATAGCAAGAATAAACAACTTTTCCTTAAGCTTCTTTCTACGATAATAGGGGTGTTCACTGAGGATGTATAATGACTGACTAACAGTTTTTTTATCATCGCAGTCTAAACGCGAAACGCTAGATACATGAAATTTGGAAAGTTTTTTCGTTCCTCTTCTTATTTATAAAGGGTCCGCCATCTAACGTTTTTTTTTCAACTATGCCGAATTTGCCGAAGAAGATCATCTTTTCAGATGATCTTGGCGGTCTTGGCGGGTATGTAAACAAACAAAATTGTCACGTTTGGGGCACAGAAAACCCGCACGCATACATTGAAAAGCCGATACACCCAAAACGAGTCACTGTTTGGTGTGAATTTTGGTCCAGAGGCATAATTCGAAAATTAGCAAGGAGTGGCCGTTACAGTCAATGGCGATCGTTATCGGGCCATGTTGAACGAATTTTTGTTCATAAAAATTGAAGAGGAGGATATTGGCAACATTTGGTTTCAACAAGACGGCGCTACGTGCCACACAGCCGAAGCTACACTCGATGTTTTGCGCCCTTTTTCAAAAAAAAAAGAAGTTATTTGGCGGACCCTATGTCCTGTAAGAAGGATTTTCGCATATTTAAGAGGGTAAAACTGTAAAATCGAGTAACTAAAATATCAATAAAATCACTTAAATGGAATCGTAATCTACTCAAAAAAGCTGATAGGCATCTGATGTACTTTTTGATACTTTTTGGGTGTCTATTTAACTTCAAAGGAGATTAAAATAGGAAAAAATTTAAATTAATTGTATATGAATATGTTGACACATTTTGATGTATAATATAATAATATAATAATGTAGAATAATAATAACGATTAACTTAACAGTTCTACTTAATGACATCTATAGCAAACCGCTACCACAGTACTGGACGAAATAGTTAAGGAACTTTGTTTTATTAAGAGAGGCATAGTCTGGACTATTAGCAATGACCTTGATTTCGTCGATGACTGATGCCTTCTATGAAATAAGATCGGTGATCTGCAATGTTAGCTAGAAATTAACATCTCTAAAAGAAAGGTTATGTGGATCAACAACAACAGGTCACAACATATCGGGCTGAGCAACCAACGTTTAAAATACGTTGGCGAACTTTGTTATCTTGTCATCATAATGGCAACATCTGGTGCAACATTGTCTACAGAATCAACAGAGCAAGAGCAACCTTCGGTAGATTTAATGCTGTATGGCAATCAACACAAATATTAAATCGATCCTTTTTTATATATGTTTCCAAATAATATTTAAAAAGCTTCCGATAGAGTCCAACAGAGAATTCATGTTAAAGCCCTATGCTCCGTTGAAGAGCAAAAAGGGAAAATAAATACATTTTATTATGGGTAAAACAAAAATATTTTTATCGTCTTGAAAAATTGTGAATGTAAAATATTGCCTGCCAAGTAAAGCATCAAGAATATCAAATTAACGGCCTTTTTGTTTAGACGATCTTTTGTTTCAAAATCGTATTAATAAGCGATTTCCACTGAAAATCACTAAACTAGTGTTGGCAAGCATTCAGTAATCGGTGTACTCAATACTATAATGTAGTTTCTCGTTTCTTTCAGAACTGTATTTTTGGAATTATTTGAAGCAAACATTTAACAGCTTAAATACTACTCTGTTAAAAATGCAACCCTTTAGGTCTACTACCTGTATGTAAGCTTACAAAATTAGGCTATCATCAAAAGCAAACAATTCTTTAAGGTCTTATTCAAATCAAAATTAAGTGTTAAGTATTAGCACTAGTATATGGACTAAGGCACATTTATTCATCAGGTAGTCTTGTTTCGTCAGCTGATTACTTTTTTTCTTCACTTCTTTTTAATTTCAGCTGTCAAAGTCTATAGATAAAAAGCAATTTTCTCTCCTCTCTCATTAGTTTCAAATGTCAAACTTCATATATAAAAAACATAAACAAAAAAATTCTCTCCGAACTGGACATTATTGAAAATGAATTATGAATAGGCTAAATCTATTAAGTAGGAATGTACAGCCTCAATATTGGCATCAAACAAATTCTAATAAGTTAGAGTTCAAAACGGCATATAAAATTGCGGATATATTGGTAAAATATAGTAATTACGGCTTAACCCCTACAACCCCACAATATTGGTATCAAATGTAAGAGCTTGACCAGCAGAATACAGTTAACTATAAAAACGTTAAAACGTTCTCAACCCTATCAATATGGGTATCGAATGAAAGGCCTAGTGAAATACAATTTACTATGTAAAAATTCCAAAAAGCGAAATGACGTATAATATTAAATCTGAAATCTGGGATTCGCTACGATGTGGTCATACATATAACTACTTATGTAAATGATAGTGAAGGGCATTATTAGATTAGAGACGGTCGAATATAACATTCTTACTTGTATAGTCTAAATTTGCTATTTTACTTGAGATTTTGTATGATTTTCAATATATTGGCCCATGTTGGCATTCCAAGTGAAATCAAATTATTCAGAATTGTCATAGCGATGTTTTTATAAACAACTACTGCAATCGCTTATCCGATTTATTTAATTTTACTCGATTTGCAGAACATGAATGATTGTTAAAATGTAAAATTGTTCATAAAATTTAGCATTTATAGAAACCTAATAAATTTTCTAGAGAAAACCACATTTGTTTTTTCAATGTGAATTGATCCTCCCTAATTGCTATCTACTTTTAAAAGATCGTTGCAACATTTCTGCTTTCTATTGTGTAAAAATGTATGTGTATGCGTTTGTGTACTTATTTCTTTTTGTTTTCGGATACACACCACGTTCAGTGAACGTAACTCTAGAACATTCACCTTTTAAATGAAAGGGTTTCTACGTTTGTTTTTTTTATACCCTTCACACAGTGAAAAAGGGTATATATAGGTTTGTCATTCCGTGTGAAATTTCTACAATTTTCATTTCCGACCCCATAAAGTATATATTTTCTGAAAGCTTATGAATAGGGGAGTCGATTAAGCCCTGTCAGTCTGTCCGTCTGTCCGTCTGACCGTCTGTCCGTGTGTATGTTGAAATCAACTTTTTGAAGCCCCCCGACATAGGTTGGACCCGGGTAAGGTATTAAAATATCAGAAATATTCGGGAGTAGATCGGTATTGAAAATCAGAAACATCGGTAAATAAACAACTGAGATATGAGCAAAAACCCACGACCACCTCGATTTTTTTTTCACAAAAACAACATTACAACAACAACATACAAACGTGTATACTGAAGAGAAAACGTGGCATCGAATCCCAACTTAGGCAAAAAAATTTTTTTAATTTTTTTAAAAATTTTTTTTTTATTTTTTTTTTTATTTTTTATTTAATATATTATTTATATAGTTATTATTATTTTTTTTTTAAATTTTTTTATTTTTTTTTAATTTTTTTTTAATTTTTTTTTTGTTTTATATATGTATATTATATATATAATAATTTTTTTTTTTAATTTTTTTTTTAAATTTTTTTTTTTTAATTTTTTTTTAAATTTTTTTTTTTTCGTTTTTTTAACATACATACGTGTACGTATTTCATATGGGAGGAATGGTGATACAAGCAACTGTTATTGCATGACTACACGTTGTGAAGGGTATATAAGATTCGGCATTGCCGAATATAGCACTCTTACTTGTTTATTCTACTCTTTTTCGTTTTTTTTTCTTTGTAAACTTTATCATTATAATACAAGAAAGTTTAAATGTATGTATATAACGTCACTGTTAGATTGCTGAACATAAAACGTAGTTGTGAGTCGCAGTTGTTGTAGTTTTCTTTATATATTTTTGTTTAACTATCAAAACTGCTAAGTCGTTTTTCGTTGTGTACAGATAGAAATAAAAAAAATCCTTTTGCTTACGCTTTAGTAGAAATTAAATTTTATTATAAGTTTTCTAGCCTTTTATGCCTCTTAAGCTCACATTAACTAAACCCATTATCATCAGCATCATCTCATTCTTAGACGTCGATGTCGTCGCCGTTCTCATCTTTTGCTTTATCTATGGCCAGACCGGGCCGGGCACATCTATAAAAACTCATCTTTTGATAGAGAAATGAAGCAGAAGAATAATAGAACAAAAAATAGAAGCGTACTTTTGTATTTAAACTCGTATGTGTAAAAATAATGAAACGTTGCCTTCTGTTAGAACAACAGACTCTTGGCATTCAACAAAGCGAATTGATGATGCAGTAGATGTAAAGAATGAATTCATTACAGAAAATGTATGGATTGCAATTTTGTTATTGTGGAAAAATTATAAGTCTTTGAACATATTGTATTTGGTCGTATGAATAATAGAGGGTGAAAATAGTTAAGAAGCCCTGGTTTGACATTTGATTAAATAAGTTTAAAATGTCTTGCATTTTCATTGATGTATTGTTATAGCTTTTATTCAAACATTTATAATCTTACTTTTTTTTAAGCAATGGACATTTTAATTCTTTTAAGTCTTTTGAACATGTTTAATATTTCCCGGTGGTTTCCTATGGCTTTCTTTCCTATAACTTAAGTGATCGTTGCATGTATGTTTATGTGAATAACTGAAATAGTTGTATTAGTAATGCTGCTGGGTTTTTTACTTGTGCTTGGTAGGTATGTCTTGACTTCAGTTATAGCTTTAGCTGTAGCAGCAACATCTTTGCCACTTCCTACTTTTATCTTCTATCGTGTTTGACTGTATTTTATTTTTATGTTTTGTCATAATTTTTTTTCAACTCGTATATCGTTTTTTTGCATTTGTTTTTTTCTGAATGCGTTGTTGTGATTATCGTTTTTACAAATGTTTTTGTGTGTTTTCTGCAGTTTTTGTTATTGCTGCCGTTGTCGTTGTTGGTGTTTAAGTTTAAGTGAGGATGAACACTCATAATTTTCCTTATTGTCAATCTAATAGAAGCAATTTGATACTTGGAAAGTGGTCTTTAATGTTAAAATGATTATTATATCTGAATAGACGACAGCAGCTACAGCAAAAACATCACTTTATATCATATTCTAAATTCTATGATGTACATGTGTATGCATGTGTATGTGTATAATTCAGATTGGAATAACATACATAAATAGATTTCGACTTGTGTTTTTTCTCTTGCAGCTGCATTGAATTCAATTTAGACCAGAGGCAAGAATACTAATTTCTTAAAAGTATGGGGAAAGGCACTTGGGAAGCGGATAGGGTTATATGGATAAGGGGCACTATAATTTAAGTTTAAACACTTTTTAACACTTTTTGTAAAAAAGTTAAAATTTTTCGTTTATATATTCTATAGCTTCAGCAGTATACAACTAGTTATGCGATGGCTTAAGTTTGTAGACCAGCGGAATTTTTAGATTGGGATATTTTTTGGTGGCGCCCTCATTCGGTGGTATTCTGAAAAGAACTAAAGTGCTGCTCAAATAAAATAATTAAACATTTTTATACACTGACAGTGTTGCTTTTAAAAAACCTTTTTTTTTGAATTAATAGAAAAACAAAGATTTTATATGGCATGTGATATTATTTTGTTGAATTCGCACAATTAATAACGAATTACGATATGTAACCAATAGCGCGGCATACAAGGGTGTGACGAAAACAATATTTCTGGATTCTTTTTGAACAAGCTTTACACCACTTTGGACCACCCTAGTGAACATAATTATTAACAAAATCACCGGAAGCAGTAGTACATAGTTAAATTGTTCTTAAGAAAAAATCAAGCATTGAATAAATATGAAGAAAGAGCATTATCAGGGATAAGAAGAAATACTTTTTTATAAATTAGTAATTAAAGCTAAATTGTAAGATGTTGTTTAGTATCCTAATATAATAATGTAGTCGCTTAAATAATATCAAAAGAATATGTATTGCGCTGCTAGTGTCTCGAATTCGGCAATCGGCAATCGGCAATCGTCTTCGAATTGTGCAGTTATTGTTCCAATTTTAAACGTTTCTAAATAAGGATTTGATATTGTTATTGTATTTTATTAAGTTAAAATTATGTAGGAAAAAGTAAATTAAGTTGTTTAACTTTATTTCGCGTCGTTTTTTTCGTTACCCTAATAACTGCAAAAATCGTTGTATTAGTGTATATACTAAAGACCTGCACAAGGATAAGAAGAATGGTTTACAAGCAATCTTATTTAGATCTCACTAGAGAGAGAGAGAATGTTACTTTCTCATTATAAAATACATACTGGCAAAAATATATGTTTTGCCATACGATAAAAATACATATTGAGGAAAGGAACAAAACTAAAATTGAATAAAGTTGGAATAAAAAAAAGCTGTATTAAAACAAAGATTAAATGTTAAAACTAGAACATTTGAAACCTGCTTGAATGTTTTGATAGAAGATTCTGACCAAAGAAAAATTTACATAAAGAGAAATTTATACCTTTTGTTCACATGTATTAAACCTTATACTTTGAACTGCCCTAAGTGAAATTATTTAGTAGTACTGATTTTATATTATATTATTTTTTTACGATTTCTATATGTGTTCTATTGTTGTCGATGTTTTTGCTATGATTTGACGTTTCATTATTTTATCGCGCTTTGTGTTTTGATATTCTAAACAATTCTCGAAAAACTTTTCGAGTGATGATTTATTTTATTTTGGTGAGAGTAATGTTTTGTTGCTTATGTTTACACTAAAATATAGTGATTGGAAGTAGTGTGAAATAGAAGACATAACTTTTAGAAAATTTTAAGCAGGTCTTTAAAAGAAAAGGCTCCAGGAGAATTTTAGCAACAACATCTTTTTAAAAAAATATTATATCCAGTATTTCAAAGCAATATTTTATTTATAATTGCAAATAAAATTTGTATTTGGAATTAATTTTCGCACCAACTATAAGTCCAAAATTATTGCAATTATAAGTTAATGATTTTGAAATAAATATAATTAGATTTGTTTTAGACTTTTACAACTTTTTTTCTGTGATAAATAATACTGTTTTAAAGAACTTATTTATAGCATCAAAATATTACAAATGTTTCCTTTTTTAATTTAAAAAGTTGTATAAATGTAAATAAAAACAATGATTGTTAATTGTGTAAAAAACAGAAATTTATTGAAAAATTACAATAATTATATCTAAAATAAGTTAAGAAAGACATCACTTAATTACAAACCTTTTTTGATGATGTTGCTGCCATTGCTGTTGTCAGTTGCATTGCAATACAAAATATTGTTGTTAAAAAAGTCAAACAACAAAATGTTTCTATTATTTGTTGTTGTGTTTAAATGGCTGTATCTTAGAAAATGTGATATATTTTTTTATAAATGCAATATTTAAACAAAAACTAAAATAAATTCAAGATGCTGTTTAGAAATGGAAATAATGACGTTAACAAACCAATTTTTCTCTGCAGTTATGTAAGAAGAAAAAAAAGAAAAAGAAATTGTAGTGGCTAATGTTGTTGTCTCTAGCTGCTACTGCCGTATACGTGGTAGTTTGTTTTTTAGTATGTTGCTGTTGCTATGTTGTTGTCGTTGTATAATTTTTAACGTGACACAATCAATTGTTAACGATAAAGACACAGAAGACATGACAAACAAAAATACATAACAAGAAAAAAGAAGGAAAAAAACTGAAACATGAAAAACAATAAAAAAAATATGAGAAAGAAAATTATGCCGTACATTTGGTAGCAAATACTTTGTACTCATATTCATACGTTAAAATTGCTTAGAAATTAATGGGGAAAAACTGAAGAAAAATGTTACAACACTTACTTGAAAATATATTTGTGGCTTGGAGCTAAAAGGGCCAATGTCAAAATATTTACTTTTGAGAAAATTGGAATTAAACTTTAATTTTTTATATGCTTTCATAGTGACATTGGCCAGCATTTTATTTATGAAGCTGTTCTGGGTTAAGTATGACTTTATCTGTTTTACCATAATGAAAAAGAACAAGAAAACAAATCTAATGCAATGATTAACTCAAAAGAGCAAAAAAGTGACATTGGCCCTTTTAGCTCCAAGCCACAGATATGTAAACGAACGCTGCGCAATGGGGACGGTTATGAAATTTTTAACCTTAAAAAATTGTTTTATGACATTTTTTATTCTTAAAAAATTAACCATTTTTTTAACTTTTACTAAGAAGTAGAATTTTGAGTTTTTTTAAGTTCATTAGTTTAGATAGCTACGTGTTCTATTATAATAAATTGCCATATTAGTGGCAAAAATTGTTGCACATTTTGCTTAGTATAAAAAATAAACTGTTTTAAACATACACATTTTTTTTAACTCTAAGTCGATTTAAAAACGACAGAGATAATTACATATATCTTTTACTAAATGGTACGAATTGTTATTGACGAACTATTTGTGAACATCGTTATCCGGCCTACAAGGAGTTTTATTTCTTACAATTTAAACAATGTCTATGAGTTTGATTAAAATTTCCTTTATTAATCACAATTTTCGTTTGCAATTAATTTAGCTGTTAATGTATATGAATACATATTAGCTCGTTAACCAAATTCTGTGAGATGATGCCTGTATTTTTCTTTACTCGACCCATTCATTGGATTGTTCATGTTTTGTTAAAAATACAACGTAATAAAAAAAGTAACACATAGTGTGAAAGTAAGAGAAACGTCAAACACTTGCATGTACAATAATTACAAAGAGATAATAAAGGAATTGAATTGCAAAAAAAAACAATACAATACTTGTTTTAATTCACAGAAATTGACGATTTGTTCAAAAAATTTGTTTGATTTGTTCAGTAAATGTGTTTAAATTGAACTCAAGCGAGTAGAAATGGAATAAATAAAATGAGCAATAATCTTACTTTCTTCAACAGTTTGATTTTTTTCAGTTTACATAATATGAACAAGAATTTTTAACACGTGGGGATTGGGTTATAACTACTTATTTATTAAACTCGAGGATCGGTCATATTTAAGAAGTTTGAACATTTAGCACATGGAACTTAAAGTACACTGGTGGTCCGACGATTCTAAATTGAATTAAGATTAAGAAAAATTTAATAAGTCCAGCTGCTGAAGAGAACGCGAAGATGTTCCAAGGTGATTTGGAAGTGGCCAATTGTTGCAGACACATCTGTCAGATTTACTGTGATTTATTCAGTTTGTTTTGCCAAGTTACAATACTTGCATATTTGATATTTTTTTCATCAAAATGGGTGTTCTGTTCAGGCAACGTTCCGCGCAACATTTCATTAAAAAATCATCTTCAGCAAGAAAGCTCATTTCTGGATAAAGGGTGCGTTAAAAAATTGTCGATCCAAAGAGCATTTAATGCATCCCTAAATGATTCATTAAGTATAGAGTTTAGGCTTCTTAAAGAACAAAGTTGGCCAGACCGTCACCGGCAGCAGTAAGAGATATAGATAAATAAGTAAAAACTTCTTTTGGCCTGAATTGGATGATATGGATACTAACGAAAAGTGATTTCAGCAGAACAGGGCTACGTGCTTTACAGCTCATAACACATCCGACATTCTGCATGAGCGTTTTGAGAGCATGACGGAAATTTGCACAATTTTATATTTTTTACATAAGGGCATCTAAAGGCCTTTAAAACGAATAAAAAATGTCGATGATATCTCCAACACACTTTATTTTATTTAAATATAAAGATAGAAAACGCTTAATGTATGTGCTTCTGCAAATGAAGTGACGCTGAGGTGGGTTAAGGACAGGCGACCATAGTTGGGATTGAAGCGGCAGACGAACTTGCGAAGAAGGGAACTGCGGTAACAGTTCGAGAACCAGAACCCAGAATTGCCCTGAATAATGGGTTGGAGCGGGCAAATGTCTTTCAATGGGTAAACTTTATAAATCTGAAAAGGTGGATGGAGGGAACTACTTTTAAACAGTGCCCAAAATCTCGTGGCAGGATACTGGGATTTATTCGGATTACGGATTACGGCTGAACAACTGCGTTGGTTACGAGACACGAAAGTTTTAACATCATCTGAAAAAGATGCAAATACTTAGAGGATATAAATGTTTGAAGAATGTGCCTGGAGGATGCTAAGAAAATAATATTCGAATGTCCAGCATTGGCTGTGGGAAGATTGAAGATCCCAGTCAGGCACACATTAAGTGTTGATGCTTTGGAGACTTCAGTTTGAAGGAGATGCTGGAAATGAAGAAAGACTGTGCAATAAGGATTGCCGGCAGTGTGAAATCGTAAAATTGTGACGCGGCATTAGGTGAAGAAATGGATGCCAATCAGAAGCCTTGAAATTGCTGGGGACGGAAGGGGGTTGAAAAAGGAACCCAAAAATTTTAGTATGACTTCGATATTCCTCCTACACAAAGAAAATATTGTTGTAATAGTGGGATTTTTAGATTTTTCGGTAGATTGATTTCACATTTTTATTTATTTAGTTATTTAATTCAATAGGTTACAGTCCTATAGGCCTGATAAATCAAGAAATAATATGGCTTTAAAGCAATTTAAAAATCTAAATTTTTTAAACAACAATATATTAATTTTAGTGCTTTTTTAGTAATCAAAAGCTGGCAAAGATTTTATTAAGTATTTGGGATCTAACATATAGTTACAAAAAAGGATTTTGAAAATTTAGCATAAATTGTGCAAAAAAACAAAATTTAAATTCCGAAAACCTAGTTTGATCCGCATATTTTTCGTTTTTTTTTTATTATAAAAATACAATATCAAACATTTTTTTGAAATAAAAAAAATCTGTAAAAAATTTATTAAGTAATATGTCATAAACTTAAAAAAATATTTATTAAATTTTCGCTAAAAAAAACAAGCAACACCTAAAATAAAAATGTTTTAAATTTATTTTCTATTGTATTAAAATTTAGGAACTATAATCAAGTTTTGTATATAAAGTATTTTATAGTCCCACAGTGCAAAGAAATCAAAAAAAAGTAGAATGTAAATAAAGGGTGTTTTTTTAAGCCCGATAGAACTTGAAATTGTAAAAAATAACACAAAAAATTAAATTGTAATCAAAATTTTTTTTTTATTCGAAAGATCAATACGTGACATTAACATTTGAAAATGATTTCGGGCATATGGGCACCGCGGCTGTTCTTGACGAAGCGCATTCTGGACGTCCAATTTCGGGCCACTTTTTCGAGCACTGCTGGCCGTATGTCACGAATAACACGAACAATGCTGGCCTCCAAGGCGTCAATTGTTGCTGGTTTATCAGCATAAACCAGTGACTTCACGTAGCCCCACAGGAAATAATCGAGAGGTGTCAAAACGCACGACCTTGGAGGCCAATTGACAGGTCCATTTCTCGAAATCAACTTATCTCCAAATTTTGATTTCAATAAGTCGATGGTTGCGTTCGCCGTATGGCACGTAGCGCCATCCTGTTGAAACCACATCTCCTCCGGATCAATGTCATCCATATTTTCAAACAAAAAATCATTGATCATGGTGCGGTAACGATCTCCATTGACCGTAACGCGAGCTCCGGCCTCATTTTTGAAGAAATAAAGTCCGATGATGCCACCAGCGTGAAAACCGCACCAAACGGTGCATTTTTCTGGATGTAATGGAGTCTGTAGGGTCTCTTGTGGATTGGTCTCGCTCCATATGCGGCAATTTTGCTTATTAACAAACCCGTTAAGCCAAAAATGCGCCTCATCGCTGAACACAATTTTGCGATAAAACAATAAATTTAATAAATTTTATACTAAGAATACTATAAGGTACTATGTAATAAATGAAATATAAAAAAAAAATACAATTTCACCTTAAACTAAAACAGACAACAAGAAATGAGTTGTCGTTGAGATGTTATTTGTTGCTGTTGCTTTTGCTGTAATATGCAGTTGATGTTGTAGTTTTTGCTCTGACTTTGATGTTTTATTATTGCTGCTGTTGTTGTTGTTGTTTTCGTTGTAGTTGTAGAACTGACCCAACTTAATAGACGAGCATGAAATCTAGTCACGAACTTGATTATGAATAAACCGTGCACTAGATCCATGTTCGCCGACAAAATAGAGTCAGATTAATGGTAAAAAAAAAATAAAACAAAAGATCTGTAAGTTTCTTAAATTTCTAAAAAAAAAGGAAAACTATATATACACTACAAGTAAAACTATCACCTACAATGGGATTTACGAAACTAAGCCGAGTAGTATTTTATTATAACATAACTTTATTGTTGACGCCATTACAACAACTTAACAATTGCTGTTGTTATTTTCTTTTTTGTTTAGTTTAACAAAAACTAAATTTTTAAAGATTTTTACAAGCGTTTGACGTTGCAAAAATGTTGTTTCTTTTTCATTGTGTTGTTTGTTGTAGGTGAACATGTCAAGAAATCTAATTTTTTTTTTTTTTTGGTAAAAATTTTTAAGTGTTTCTTTCTGGTTCACAGATTTAAACTTTGTGAACTTTTTATTTTACGAAATGAATAGAAAAAAAATAAACTGCTTTTGCAGCTCTTTAACAACTTCGAAGTTATGTTAATGGCTCTTTTTTTTGAATTTTTTTTTTTGTTGTTGTCAGTTTTCATAAGTATACAGTAAGTGTTTGTGTATAAGTGTAACTTGAAAAGTCATTAACTAAAAAAAACTATTAAAAAAAACATGGCGGTATTTAAAAAAAAATACTATTTAAACTTCAGATTATATTTAATTAAGGAGTAAAATGGTGTTAATTACAAATGTACTTTTATGAACTAAGACGCAAAATTACCAGATAACTAACGTTAAGAAAAATAATGGAAAAAATGCTACAAGTATTGGAGATTTAATTTTTCGGAATAAAATTTTTAACCGATTTGTTGATACTCCTTAGTATGTGTTTATGTTAATATTACGTACATCCTAGATCTTTTCAGACATTTTTAAAATGTTTTGTAAAGAAAAACAAAAAGATTTTTTCCAACGTAGTAAACGCAATATTGATGAATAGCTAATAATTGCTGTTTAAATAGGTCACGTTGAACTGTAAATCGTGTGCTTAATCAGTCTAAATTTATTCGCCGCCAAAATACAAGTATGCGCCAAGATAATTACCTCCGCCAAAAAATGGAGCATTTAGAATTTGCCAAAAATAATTAAGATCGGATTGGAATAAGAACATCTTCACAATTTTCACTAAATACTTAAGAAGTTTTGTTTGTTTAAAATTTTTAACCGACGAAAAAAGTTATTTGCTTAAGGTGCAGCGCTATTTTATCAAAAGAAATTTTGGTGGTGTCAATTTTTTGACCATGGTGTACTAGAGTTATCTTTTCTCAATACCAAAATGAATTCGACAGAATACACAACTTTGCTCCAAATAAACTTGAAACTTTTTTTCATGAGAAATCGTAGAAAAAAGATGATTTTTCAGCAGGATAATGCCGTGGTTCACCAAAGTTAACAAACCTGATTGTGGCTAGAATCAAATAACAAACCACAAGTGGAACGGCCAGTTTGTTCTCCAGATTAAAATCCTATGAAAAATATCTAGGGAATCATGGTTATAGAGTTCAAAGTGGCTGCTATTAATGCTTAGGAGACAATCACTAAAGAAGTATGTTAAAAACTTATAAAAACTGTGCCAAATTGAATCTTCCAGCTCATTTCCAGCAATAGAGACCCAACTTAATACTGATTTATAAATAATTTCTAGTTGAAATATGATCTTAAGAGTGCAGCTATAATAGCGCACCTCTCAATTTTTCCCCAATATTTTTACCAGAAAAGTTGAATTTTTTTTTAGTCTTCCGATTATTTTCTGGACAATGCCCCAGGCTATTCTTAAAAAATTTTGGACAAATCGTTCTCTAATCCGCAAAGTTATAGGCATATATATATTAAGTTCGCATAGCTCCTAATTATTTTTGGAGACACTTAAGACAGCCGTAGTCTCGAAAATTATCCTAAAATAAACAAACAATTCGTTTTGCAACTAACTGAGATATAGGCATCAAAATACAAATATTTTGTTTTTTTAAATTAATTTATTAAAACTTTACCATCTCAATAACAAAGTTCATGACCAGTCCTTATTTATTTAACTACTAGCCAAACCCGGCGCGCGTTGCTACGCCCCTTAATGAATCGAAATGCATTCTGAATTTTAATTTAATATCAAGTGCAAAAACCTAAAAATTTTAATTTTTTTTATTGGCGTGGCATTGCCCACTTTTCTAATCACGAAATTGTAAAGTCATAACAGCTCAATATGTGTGCAAAGTTTCAGAAAAATCGGTCAAGTGCAAGTAGCTAAAACTGATAACTAATTTTTATGGGCGTGGCCCCGACCACTTTTTTCCACCCATAAACGCTCCCTGGTATGTGTAGAACAACTTGCCAAAGTTTGAGTCCGATCGGTTTTACAGTTTCGGAGTCTATAGCTAACACACACAGAGTTTCACTTTTATATATATAGATGAACGATTTAAAATCCAAGATGACGTCCAAAACAAAAGGGCGTTTTTTTTCTTAACCCCATCAGTATGGGTTTCAAATGAAAGGATTTGACGAGTAGACTACAGCTAAAAACAAAAAAAATTCAAAATCAAAGACGACGTCAGAAATAATAAAACAAAATGGCGTATAACATTAAATTTGAAACTTAAGGTACACTATAGTGAATTTATTATACCACATGCTATGAACATGATGGTGAAGGGTATTATTAGATTCAGCATGGGCGAATATAGAACTCTTACTTGTTTTTTTTTGTCGCTTTCTTTTACCTAGTCCAAGTATTATCGATTTGCAGTTTAGCAGTTGTTGCTATTTTTATTTTTACGAAAAAAAGATTTGTATTGAAAAAATTTGCATTTTTAGAGAACACATTTTACGGCATGCTAAGTATTGGTCCCTGTGCCATAAAGGAAACATCAAAGAAACCTTTATCACGTTTCAGAGCCACAGACTATTATCATTGAAATTAATTTTATTAAGTACTTAATGCCTGATACAAATAGAAAAATATTAGTATATACTTCAAACTTAGTAGTAATATTTGTAATTATTTGAAAACCAAGGATTAGGTTTTTACTACATTTTTTGTTGAGCGTATATATGAAAACCTCTAAGATTATGTATCTAATTTACTTCTGTATTTGGCCATCTAACGTATTTTTTTCAACTAGTGCTTATTTCGTGAATGGTAACACTTAGCTCATGTCTGATTTGACAGATAATTAGTTTTATCCTTGAGCTGAACGAATATGGTTGTGTATACGCTTGAACAGGGCTGGAAAATATTGCGACATTACTTTGGCCGATTTTGCCAAAAAAAAATCATCTTTTCAGATGAAGCTCATTTTGATTTTGGCGGGTATGTAAACAAGCAAAATTGTCGCATTTGGAGCACAGAAAACCCATACGCATACATTGAAAAGCCGATACACATAAAACGAGTCACTGTTTGGTGCGGATTTTAGTCCAGAGGCATAATTGGGCAATTTTTCTTCGAAAATGAGCAAGGAGTGGCCGTAGTCAACGGCGATCGTTATTGGGCCATGGTGAACGAATTTTTGTTCACAAATTGAAGAGGAGGATATTGGAAACGTTTGGTTTCAACAGGACAGCGGTACGTGCCACACAGCCGAAGCTAACTTTTTTTATAGCATTTTCAAAAAAAAAAGTTATTTGGCATACTTTACATATTTCACTATTTACAGAAATCATTTAATATGATATATTTGATATCATTAAAATACATTTCATATATGTACAGTCAATTAAACTTATATTTGAATTTTCTTTATTATACCCTTTATCTTTAGTTTAATTTAGCTAATGTCTTGCAACTAATGAGAACATGTCCATAGATGATAATACATTATTTAATTGTATTCATAACAAAAAAAAAATATAATTACTGTTAATATAATGACAGTCTCTTTGCACTATTCTTTTCAATTTAATTATTTTTCTTTCTAATAAAAAAAAACTTAATTTATTTCATTACTACATGAATACAATTTTCTTTTCAACTTAAATTAAATCTTTGTATTAAAACACAAAAAATAAAAATATATTTTAAACTAATTTGCTTTGTTAGTTAGCAACAACAACAAAGAAGTTAAAAGGTGATTCTTACAAAAAAAAAACACTGTTTACCACCACTCCTTATCTAAACAATGAAGTTTTCGGTTTTTTTTTATTAAACAGTGCTTTTAACAAAGTTAATGGCCATTAGTTAATGACTCAAATAACAAAACGTGATCACTTTAAATAAAAAGGAAATCACCCGCCACTTCACCTACACTTCCCCACCCCACTAAGAAAACTTACTAGTTTTATGAAAATAGTTTATGTAGTTTTTTTTTAGTTAAAAAGTACAATAAAAAAAGTAAAAATTACTTAAATGTTGTTGTATTCATTTTGTTGTCAAACAATGTTGCAAAGAAAAAGAGGAGGTTAAAATGTTACGTTTTAGTTTTTCTATGACTCTTGTTTGTTGTAACAAGAGATTTGCTTATAATTTTGCAAACAGATCAATTGATGTCAAATAAACGTGTCTCGGTTTAAAATATTGATTAAACAAGAGAAAATAACATAGAAAATAATTTACAAGAAATTGTTTAGAAAATCATTAAAAAAGTGTTGCACGCTCTTTTCAAATAGTTTAAAAAAATTCAGAAAGATGTTAAAATTTTTACTCAGATATCTGAAACTAATAATGAATTTTTATAGAGGGAGCGGCGCATTTTAAAATAGTAAGAAACTAATACTCAAAACTACAGACCAAAATGTAAAATCAAAAACATTTGACTGCGTCATTGCCCCGAAGTGTGATCATATTGTTAAAAGGAGCTGGGCCACAAGGTCCTACAGAAAGGTCCTTAAGGTGCACGAAATAATTAACACTGATACTAATTAAAATTAAATATTAAATCCGTTTTAAAAATGTTCATTATAATTCTAGTTGAGATCAGTAAAAATCCTCTGTATGTTCTAATACAAAATGCGGTATATTGTGTGAAAATCAGGAGAAATAGTTATGAGCAGGACCAAGAAAAAAATTCTATTACTGAACATTTTATTTACATTTTTCTATATTGCAATAACGAATAACATAACAAAATACTGAAAATTAATTGCGTCTGCAACTTCTCGCAAAAGCATTGTCATATAAATATGATCCATAATTAAATCTACGGCAGTAGCGTCAATACTCTTATTTTATTTTTGGATTTTATTTTTCCATATTTCGTTACGTCAAAACAACAAAAGATCATTGTATTGTTTACCAAATATATCGGATTTTATGAAAATATGGCAACATTTTTGCGAGCGTGAGTGTTTAAAATAAGGGCATAGAGCACCGAATTCTAAGACGTTTTTTATATATCAATTGTATACAAAATTCGTAACGTCCGAACTCTATTTTATCATTAAAAATAATTTTATTTTTGGATCGTATTTTGTGGAAAACAGCGGGAAAGAAGAAGACAGGAATTATAATTTTACAAATAAAAATGTAATTAAATTATTACATTAATAATAACATTACAGAAATGAATGAAGCCAAAAATTAAAAAAAAAAATTGATTTTAATAAAGAAAGGAGTCTTGCTGTTTCTGTCAATTGATGCTTAACTCGCCTGACGAAGTGTCAGCTACAAAAACGCATACAATCCAAACAAATTTTAACTCCAAATGACATTGTCGCTCATTAAGTAATGCACGATGTTCGCGGATTTTTTTAAATATCTTTGACGAATTGTTTAGGCTGTTGCTCAATTATCGTTTAGGATTTTACATAGGTATTACATAGAATTGAACAATTATGTCTTCATATATACACCATTGTGTATAAAAAAAATAATCACTGATCAATCACATTTTTATCTTATCTTTCTGTTCTGTTGTCTAAAGTCAATTAAACAATAATGCGAATTTTATTTTTCCCTTTAAAAGATACGTTATTTTTAATGCTCATTTATGTATACACAAGAACAATTTGAAGACTTTGTCGCTCATCTTGTCATCCAACACTTTAACTCTTTCAGCCACGGTTTTACATATATAACTTAAAAAATAAAACAGTTGTATTGTTAGTTTAATTAAGGCTTATTTATTATAAAAATCAAGACAAATAGAATTAGGTCTTCAGTATTTTGCGTAATAGGGTGGTTAGTAAAGTAACCACCGTGGCAGTTGGCATAAAAAAATTAACAAGAAAAGTTAAGTATTTTTAGTCAAATAGTATAAAAAAAATTAGTTTTTGTGAAAATCTGGGCAAAATTACGGCATTTGATCACGATCGAAATTGTACTCGTAAGATCGAGTTCGGTGTGCTTTAGATATAGAGATTCTAATAAGAATTTTCAAATTTCGATCACGTTCGAATACCATAATTTTCCCCCTGAAAAACAGGTTTTATTTTTGCGAATGCAAATAGAAAGTTTACATGTTCTGCATTACCATATAGTACGCGCTGTATTTTTTTTGTGCTGCATCTTGCACATTTTCGTAAAAAGGATCGCTCTGCTGTTTATAATTATCTTTATTGTCAGAATCAAGATTGCAGATACTTTCCCCATTAGAAGATATATCTTCAAACAAAATATTTTCGATATCACTTTCATTGAGTACTCGCGACAACCTTACAATATAAAAAAAACTATGTAGAAAAACTCATTATATAAAACCTAATATAGTCACAGTGGTTAGTATTCTAACCACCATATTACTTACGTCATTTATCGACAAATACACTATATAAAATATTGATGTTATTACAAACCAACAAAACAAGTACTAGATAATAAAGTAACACTAAATTTGCTAAATAATAAACACTCTAAGCATTTTTATTGAACTAGAGAAAGTCCCGATACAAAAACAATGGATTGCCAAATTTTTAAATAAATATACCAAAGTAACCAGCGCACCCTAATGCAAAAATTTTTTACCAAACGATAAAAGATCACTTTAAAAAACGTAACTATTTAAGACTTTTCCAATAGATAGTGCCAAAGCATGTTTTAAAATGTCAAAAATAAGTGGCTAGAAAACTGACCACCAAACCTGAAAGAGTTAATAGACAACAATATGTGATATATGATCAGCTGAGTAATTTATCGCGAAAGCAGTCGTTACAAAGCTATTCATTATTCCATTAACAGCGAAAAGTTCAGTGAAAAATTTTGAGCACGAAAAATTTTAAAATATTTTGATAGAAATTATTAAGGAAAATATCGTCTACGGCGATTTTGCTGAGAAGTTACAATTATGCGTATCTATGGGTACATGTACATGTCCAGCAAACAAATGCATTTTACGACAACGAGCGTTTAAGAAAATTGTTATTAAATGTTTTTTAAAGATTAACTGCCGTATTCATGAAAAATATTTTAGCTTTATTGAAGGCTTATTCAACGAAGTTTTGTACAATATCTGTCAAATAATCCTTTAATAAACCTAAAATATTTTTTATGAATACGGCAGTAAATATTTGGATTGCAACCACATGCCAGCTTATAGATTTTAGTTTATTGTCGAGACATTTTTTAGAATCTATTTATAGAAAACTTAAGATAAATTCTAAAAATATATAAAATGTCTCTGATAAACTTTATGGTTTTTGAAAATGGACATAGTTTTGTAACACAATAGAGCTTTTGAAAGTTTTATTTTTAAAAATTTTATAAAAAATTTATATATACTTTTTAATAAAATAAGATGACATAGTTTATTCTACAATCGAAACTGTTGGCACATATCCATACATACAAGCAAGAATATACTTTTTATACCCTTCACCTGTGGTGCACAAGTGTAATTTCTACAATTTTCATTTCCGACCCCATAAAGTATATATTATCTGAAAGCTTATGAATAGAGGAGTCCATTGAGCCATGTTCGTCTGTCCGTGTGTTGGTTGAAATCAACTTTTAGAAGCAACCATAGGTTCCTCAGATCTGTGTATGGTATCAATCTTTTGGAAATATCCGGGAATGAATCGCTTTGAAATTCAGCACAATCGCTCCATAACTTTCTAAGATATAAGCAAATAAACACTACTGCCTCTTTTTTCCCCATATTTTTACCACCAAAATTAAAATTTTTCAGCCACAGAATAATCTATAGGTACCTTTGCTACTATTTGTAGATATAATATGCCTCTAGAGATATTCATGAAAAATTTTGGATTAAGCGTGCTCTAATTGGTAAAGTTATAGGCAAAACTTGTTTTTGAAAAATATATATTCCAAAAATTTACAAACTAAAATCAATTTTTTTAAGCAATTGAGACAATAGACAATTGAGTGAGTCAATATTGGTATCATCTGAAAGGACTTGACTAGCGCAATATAAGAACTATAAAAAATTTAAAATCATGTTGGCCGCCACTACAATATGGCGGACAATAAATTTAAACATGGATTAAATGTGGCATTTTAAAATGTAACTTCTTGAACCCTTCAATATTGGTATCAAATGAAAGGGCTTGACCAGTAGAATACAGTAAAATATAGTAAATTTAAGATGGCGTCTAAAACAAAATGGCGGAACAAATATTTTTAACACCATCAATATGGGTATCGAATGAAAGGGCTTAGCTAGTAGAAAACAGATAACTACGTAAAAATTTAAAATCGACGATGGCATCGGAAAAAATACAGAAAAATGACGTATAACATGAAATATAGGTTAAGCTACGATGTGGGATTATGCCTATGTACATGATGGTGAAGGGTATTATCAGATTCGGCACGGCCGAATATAGCACTTTTACTTCTTTAGCTTGCAAAACTGCTACAAATCTATATTAGCAATTATTATCATTTTATATTTATTTTAGAAAAAAAAAAATAATATTTAATAAATAAACGGATTCATAAGAATTCAAGGTTTTTTTCATAAAAAACCAATTGCGTGATCAAATTTATTGTATCAAACGGATACGTGTTATTGCAAATGACAATTACAGAGCAATGTATTTAGATACAAGTAGAAAAAAAAGAAAAAAAAGATATTTTCTAATAAAGCTTAAAGCAATTTTTATGCAAATAGTACATTTTTTATGACTTTGTTCTTATTAAATCTTAAAAAAAGAGCACCTACAACAAATATCTATGCATGTTAAATAGTTTTAACTTTTCAATAAATTATTTTTTTGAGTTAAAAACTGATTGGGTTTTTCATTGGAGCGAAGAAAAAAAAATATCTTGATAGCATTGAAATGTATTGAGTCAGCATTTTAAAAATGTATTTATTGTATTGTTTTAGATAAAAATTGATTTTAATTTTCAGTTACAATTGAATTTTGCTAGACGATTGGTTGCTATGTAGACTAAATTTCAAACACTGAAACAAGGTTTATGAGAAAAAAAACTAAAAAAAGACGTATAAAATAAAATCTTTAGACTTTTTATAAAAAAAATAAATATTTTAATTTATAAATATTTCAGGAGCAAACAAAAATCACAACATTCAAAAAATAATTAAATTTAAGTTGTGTAACTTGTACTTAAACTCGGATTAATGTATACTAATTAGAATTTTGTACACTGGCGACTTCTGATAAAAAAAAAAACGTTTAATTAAATTTATAAATTATTCAAAAAAGCTCAAAAAACTATAATTAACTCTTTTAAAAACGTGATAACTCTAGAGTATTTTATATAAAAATACGTCGATCAGTGCAAAAAAAAGCATCAAAAAGATCTTACTTTGATAATAATGAAATCTCAAATTTTCTTATCTCGATTTAAGTTCTTTTTATCAAAAGTCCACAGAATTTATTTTCATAATAATTTATAACATTAAAACATTTATGATGATTGATAATTTAAATATTCTATATTTCATTACTTATTGTATATACATTGCAATAAGTGACAATATTACGACTATAGATATCGTGTTGAAAAATTGTAGTTTTTAATTACTTAGTACTATAGTTGTCAAAAACGACTAACAGACGACATTTCAGTTTAGTTTGTGGTAGTCGTAAATTTAATATCGTGCTATATTGGTTAAATAACGACTACGACAACTACACTCGTAGTAAGGCTGACAGTACCCACGAATGTAATAAAAATATAAAGAGGGCTGTCTGCTAAAATATGCATGTACAGGCACTTAAATAAACACTAGGAATTTATTTTTTGTTTAAAGAATCATCTAAATTTAAACAAGAGCACTATATTCGGCTTCACACAGTCTGTATCATCACGTAATGATCATAACTAAAAATTAAACAGTGCATAAGTGATTGATAATCGATAATTTGAACTTTTAATTATAAATTTTTTTTAATTTGTTCGCCGTTATCTTTATTGGCAATTTACCCATTGAACATATATATGTATGAACGTAAGTAATAAACGTTGCAAGAAGTTCCATAGGATATGAAAAATGTGACTTTGTTTACATAAAAAAACAGAGGCAATTTTGTTCTTTCGCTCATATCGCAGCTCGTGATAATCCTGCATAACTCAGTTTCAATAGCAAAATTCTCGAAAGCATATCTGATTAATTTGCACCATATAGGAGTCTGTAGTATACATGGGAGCTTAAAAAAATTGATTTCAACATACACATGGGAAAATGGATTTAGCTAAATCAAGTTCTCTATCTATAAGGACTCAGAATATATACATATACTTTTAGCGTAAAAAATTAATTAATTTTTTATTAATATAAATAAGACGAAGAAAGCCAGCGCCATATTTAAGAGGCATCATTATATTGCACTTAGAAAAGTGGATCAAAAAATGGATTGCTTGAAGATTTTTTGCACTCAAGATCGTTGACGTGATGTTGGCCTTAAATCGTTCATAGCACAAAAAGTTTTAGAGAGAAATGCTACAAAAAACACGAAGGCAAAACTGCATGCTAAGAAATAAAAAAAGATTGTCGTTATGAATAGCGAGATGATGTTATAACAGTTTCCAGTCCTGGAATTATATACTGCCGACTCACGGGAAAGTGTGAATGACATATTTAAAAAAAGCCAATTAAAGTTTTCAAAAAATTCTTGTTTGACAATCTGTCTCAACTTGTGGTGAGAGAAGCAGGTATTTTGTGACAACGGGAGAAAAAAAAAATTGGAAAATTTATATAAAAGCGTGGTAGGAGAAGCGACTAAAGCCTTCTGTTAGATAACATGAAATGCCTACTTTAATTTTGCCCGATCTAACGCCCTACCATTTCAGCAAAGCGGAGTTAAAGTGGTACTTAATAATATGTTTTAGGGGTTTCGAGAAGCAAATCCACAAAATTGTTCAGCACTCAGGTCAATTAAAAGGTATTAGGATTTTTTTAAAAAACATCTATTATGGCAACAAAAGATCGCCATATATTCCAAAATTACTGCGAAAAATGATGTTTGGATATCAAAAGATATCTAATATTACCATAAAAGCGTTGATGTCAGGGGTACCAGAAAAAATAAAAAAAAATATGTTACGTAACGCAGTCTGTATTCTTAAACTTCGCAAGCGTTAAAAACAATATAAAACAATTATTTTGAGGATAAAAATGGTAGATTAATGTTACAGAAACATTCATTTCTGATACCATAAAGTGTAAATTTCTAAAAGCTTATGAATAGAAAAATCGATTAGGCGATGTCCATCTGTCCGTGTGTTCGTTAAAATCAGCTTCTTAGCTCCCAAATCTGGCGCAGAAGAGTGTGATCTATCAATTGTTTGGAAATATTCAGAAATTAATGAATTGAAAACCAGTATAATCGCCTTATAACCTTTTAAAATATGAGCAAACAAACACGACTGCTTTTATATTTTTACAAAAAAAAAATATTTAAGCCCAGTAATGATTTTTAGACACCTACATATTTATACATATGTTATGCCTCTAGGTCTTATTACTAATCGTCAAAGTTATAGGCAAAACACAATATATATATATAAAGTTTTTAAATATCTTAATTAATTTTTGGACACGCTAGTGACACGAAATTGCAAGCCGTAACATCGTAAAATTATTCCTGATTAAAACTAATCAATCACTTTTAAATTACCCGAGATATAAGCATCAAAAGACAATTGCTTTAGTACCTTGACTATATTTACAAATGAAAATTGATTATTTTAGCTTTTAGACCTAGCAGTATAGGTATCAAGTAAAAACGCTTAGCTAACGGAATTACGTACACTATTAGCAATTTAAAATTCATGATGGCCACCACTACAAAATATCGTAAAATAAGTCTAGTAATTGAACCCTTCAACACCCACAATATTAGCAGCAAATGAAAGGGCTTGACTAGTAGTAGTTTAAAAACAAGGTAACACCCCAAAACAAAATGCCGTATAATTTTTTTCCTTAACCCCAACAGTATGGGTACAAAATGAAAAGGCTTAACTAAGTAGTAGAAAATTTGAGATGGTCTTCGAAACATAATGGCGGATATATCATTGTTTTAGTCCCATTAATATGGACATCAAAATTAACAATTGACACGGTTGAATATTAATTATATTACATTAAATTTAACAACATCATATTTTCCCTGCCTGTTACTATTGCTGTTGATGTAGAATTTTCTATACAAGCTATTAAGCACTAATTATAGTATGAAGCGTTTTTTAAACTCTGAATTTGGGACACCCTGAGAGAGTCAAAAGCTATCGTCATTAATTATTATAAAAAACTGTCATTCTTATTAATGTTTAAACACTTGATATTTTATTCATAAGTAGGAGTTAAGTTTGTTATTAAAATAAATATTATTTTATGAACAGCTTATGTATTTAGACATTATTTTGCTGTATTTAGATGTATTTAAAACAAATAGGTATTGTGTGAAAAATCAATTAACTACTTGCATATACATATATAAAAGTTTCTCACGCTATATGGCGGCTACTAACAACAGCAGCTTCTAACGTAGTACGTTTAATGGCGATATAACAAACTGCTGTTATTTTTTATGGCATTAAAACGTGTTCATTTTTCAAATATTTTGTTAAGAGACATGTCTGTTCGTGTTGGTACTGTTTTTTTTTTCTAATTCAAAGAAAAACGCAAACATTTTAAATATTTTATATATTTTACTATTGCAGAAATAGCAAAAGAGTAATATTAATAATATTATCATCTATCTACTAAAAATAATCATCATCACAACCATTTTTATTTGCACTCGTAAACATTAAATCAATGACGGACTGACTAAAGCGTACGAGAGTAAAAAATAATGTCATGTGAATGGTGGATTTTAAGAAAAAAAAAACATACATACATACATACATACATAAACATATAAATATGTATGTGCATACATACATACAATATATAAATATTAAGAGATTATAAGTTTTAATTTTTTTTTACTTTTTCTTTTTTAGATGCTGCTTAAATGATAGCTTTGGATATTTAATATCAAGATCGTTGTCGTAATAAAATGAAAATGTTGTTTTGGCGAGGCTGCTAAAAAGAAACTAGTATTTTTGCAGTCGGCCTGCTAAGTTGATTAATATGTTTTTAGGATTTTATAAAGTTTTTTCAAATTTAATATAAAAACACTTCTAACTAAATATTTAAAACAAAACTTTTACAATTTAAAAATAATTTTCGATTCAGATAACGCTTATAAGTAAAGAAAGAAATTTCAATATTGTCAATTGTTTCTTTTTTTTCTGTATTCTCAGTGAAATTAAGTGGTTCGGAATTGCCATAGAAATGTTGTTGTTTATAACAACAGCTAAAAAAAAAATGTTGTAAATCAGCCATGGTTTTATCATTAGTACTATTTATTAATATACTAGCGTGTGCCCGCGATTTCGTTTGCGTAGTTTTGGGGACGAAAGGCAACCTATTTATGTTATTACTCAGGTTGTTAAATATCTGTGAGGCACATTTATTATACCCTTCACACAGTGAAAAAGGGTATATATAGGTTTGTCATTCCGTGTGAAATTTCTACAATTTTCATTTCCGACCCCATAAAGTATATATTTTCTGAAAGCTTATGAATAGGGGAGTCGATTAAGCCCTGTCAGTCTGTCCGTCTGACCGTCTGTCCGTGTGTATGTTGAAATCAACTTTTTGAAGCCCCCCGACATAGGCTGGACCCGGGTAAGGTATTAAAATATCAGAAATATTCAGGAGGAGATCGGTATTGAAAATCAGAAACATTGGTACATAAACAACTGAGATATGAGCAAAAACCCACGACCACCTCGATTTTCTTTTCACAAAAACAACATAACAACAACAACATACATACATACAAACGTGTATACTCGTTAGGGAAAACGTGGCATCGAATCCCAGCTGAGCCAAAAAAATTTTTTTTTTAATTTTTTTAAAATTTTTTTTTTAATTTTTTTTTATTTTTTTTTTTTTATTTTTTATTTTTTATTTAATATATTATATATATTTTTATCATTATTTTTTTTTAATTTTTTTTTATTTTTTTTTGTTTTATATATATTTATTATGTATGTATATAATAATTTTTTTTGAAATTTTTTTTTTATTATTTTTTTTTTTGTTTTTTTAACATACATACGTGAATTTATAATTTTACAATGGGATGTTTTTATATATGTATGTTTTTATATGTATGTACGTATTTCATATGGGGTAAATGGTGACACAAACTACTGTTATTGCATGACTACACGTTGTGAAGGGTATATAAGATTCGGCACGGCCGAATATATCGCTCTTACTTGTTTTAAATCCATTTATAGACGACGTTGGATGATTTATTATTTTTCGCTAGTACGTGTAAATATTGGTTACTCAAAACTTTTGAATTACCGACTAACTAAATACAAAAAGTTGTATATTGCATATTTCCGCGAATTCGACTGATTATCGTGATAAAGGGTAGCCTATGCGTTAATCTAGGCTACTGACTATCTCAGTATCAAATTTCAAATCAAATCAAATCGAATTATTATTTTTAAAAGAACGACTTCTTTAAGTCCATAATAGTAATGGATTATTTAGCTTATTAAAATCAAGTACTTATATATTGCTATAAAAGTAAGTACTTATTTAAGTCCCTATTTATGAGCTACCATAATAAGTACTTATAAGAGTCCCTATTTGCCAGCGAGGGTGGTAAGTTCTCACTTTAGTCCCTATTTCTAAGCGAGGGTGGTAAGTACTTGCCTCCAATGACTTCGCCGTGTTAAATAATGGGTTTAGATGTATTTGTAAGTAATGAAGAACTGTTTTCTAGTATTTTCAACTCATCATTTTGTAATGTGTTATTTTGCTGGATATGTATTATCAGATTCGGCATTGTGGAATATAGCACTCTTGTTATAATCTTAATTTTTAAGGGAAAAAAATTTTAGCTTTCGAAACAGCTCTTAATTGTTACTAAAGTAATTTTGATTTTTTAAATGTGTTAAGATTGTTATAAAATGTTGAAAAACAATTTATTCTATTCTTTCACTTTTAACTTTAATTGGCTCTGCAGATGTTACTTAATTACTAACGTAAATTATAATAAACAAACTTCAAGTTCGTGTTGCCAAATGTTTTCAACAATTTAAAAAACCAGTTTTAACAATTTAAGTGTAAAACTACAAAAAAGAATTTCTTTATTCTTATAAGTAAATCAAGTTACCTGTCATTGCTAACCATTATATTAGTTGTCACATTTTTAACCATAAAAATTTAATGTAATTACTTTGAAAAATATGTTTTAAATTTGATTTAATAAAAATCTAGTAGTCACCACCTCTGAAAAAACAAACTAAAAAAAAATCCTAAATTAATTGCTATAAAGAACAAAAAAAAACGCTTTTAAAGCATAAAACTAGTTCAATTATTTGGTTTAGAATTTCGAACGAATCTACAACTAAAGTGTTAGAAACAAAATAAATTGTGAGATAAAAAAATAAATTTGTTTAGAGTGATATAAAACAAATGAAAGGACTGAAAAAATACCAAAAAAAAAAGAGTTGGTTTTCAAAATGGTTACGGTATTAAAGACACATTTGTGTTTATCTAGAAGAGAGACTGCTTTCCAAAAGTGTGTTAGATGTATACCAGTCCCCTTTGGAATAAAAAAAATTAATCTTGTGCCTTTTAAAGATATGAAGGAGGCTGGCAAATAATTTAAATGGATTTTTTTTTTACTTTTTTTTTAGTTTGACTTAACTCCGTCCTTTATAAAAATATAAAATGCCATTTATGTGTTGATTTTATACACTTTGTTTTTTGACTATGTAAAGCTGTTAGTTGGTAAAGTTAGTTAGTCGGTCATGTGTTTTTTTTTGTGTTTTGTTTCTTAACGACAGGTGTCACAACATTCTTAAGGCAATAAATTTGCTAGCAGTTTAAAGCTAATTTAAATTGAATTTTAAACCTGTAGACGAAATATATGAATATATTTGTATTCGATAATATATTTTTGGCAAAAAAAAATATAAGTAAAACGATAAAAAAAAATAATACTGGGATATATTTTTAAAACTACATGTATGAAAAAAATAACAACTTTTCTGCATCACCTGTTTGTTTAAATCGTGCCGAATAAGAGAATGAAAAAAAACAAATTTAAGCAACAATTAGTGACATTATTTGAAGTTTTTTTTTTATTTATTGTTGTTGCCATTTACTTTCTATATTTTTTTTTGTTTTTACCCAATCTACAATAAATTTACAAATTATTTTTTTCTAAATTGCTTTTAACCACGTAATATTTGTGAATGACTCAGTTTCGTATTTTATTAGGTGTGTTTTGCTTCGTTTCTTTTTTGCTCTACAACCAACAACTATAAATTTTATTTTTTTTTTATCATTTGAGTAAAGTGTAACATGTAATACGTACTATTACAACAAATGCAGTTAGTAATAGTAAATTAAGTTGTTGCTTGAACAACTGAAGTTCCACTTGAGTAAAACAACGGCAACTCTACCGTACACTCATAAACAGAAAAACATATAAATACAAAAAAATTGAAATCTTTTAGCATTTTTTTTAGATTTTTTCATAATTTTGCCAAAAAAAAAACTATTAAAAAATATACAATAAAGAGAAGCCTGCTTTAATTTCAACGAAAAAAAGCAAAAAGGGGAGGGTAGATAAATTGTATTACAATTTCAGGCCTCTCAAAGAAATGCAAATCTTTTAAATTCGTAAAATTTTTTAAGAAAAAAAAAAATCATTTGTAACGACTGATATTTAAAGAATTTATTTTTTTTAATTTAAAGGTTGTTTTTATAGGCCATTTTAATGTTACGAACTGGTGTACCCGACAACTTCACCGGCCAGCAAATTACATCCCAGGAAGGTTCCAACCCTGCGCCAGGTTTGTAACGTAACACCAAAAAAAAAAATTATCTAATAAAGAAAAACTAACAAAAATACTATATTAACACACTAATACCCATCATTGCAGATTCCGAGAGGCTGTTTTTTTAGAGGCGGTGAATCTTAGGCTATTAGTACTGTTTTCTTTGACAGCTAATTTGGCAGTTTTCGGTTGTTTTAAAATTAGTTCAGTTTGTCAATTTATTGTAAATACGCTCACTTCAAAGTAACGTTTGCAAGTTGTGCTATAGAAATAAATAAATGGCTATGTCATCAATAAGCATACATGGCGTGGTGGTTCTAGCAGTATCCTGCCACATGTCATATAGCCTAAATACAGCCCGATTTACTGCGAAAGGATGGATGGATTCACAGACAGTTTAAAGTTATACATAGGTTTGTTTTTTCGTGTGAAATTTCTACAATATTTATTTCCGACCCCATAAAGTATATATTTTCTGCAAACTTAATGGGGTCTGTCTGTCCGCGTGTATGTTGAAGTCTGTTATTTGATGCTTCCGCACATCGACAAGACCCATTTGTGGTATCAAAATATTAGAAATATTTTGATATACTAAAATATGAGTAAATATATACGACTGCCACCTTTAAAAAATTAAAATTGTTTAGCCCTAGGATAATTTATAGACATGTCTGTGACTTTTTTTTAGATGTGATATGCCTCTAGAGATATTCGTTAAGAATTTTGGACAAATCGGTCACTATTCGGCAAAGTTATAGGCAAAAATTATTTGGTAAAATATATATATTTTTTTTAAATATATACAATTTTTTAAGCTCCTTAATAATTTTTGGACACAGTAAAGATACCATATTATAAATTAATTCTGATAGAAAATAACAAATCGGTTTGAAACTAACTGAGATAAGAGCACCGTGTTTGCTCCGGTGTTTTTTCTAAAATTTAAAAACGAAAATTGGGGTTTTTAGTTTCTATACAACCAAGAGAGCCAATATGCTATTAACTGAAAAGACTTGACAAAATCAAAGATGGCGTCGGAAACAATAAAAAGCTAGGCTTAACTACGATGATGCCATTATACCTATGATCAGATTCGGCATGTCCGAATATAGCGCTATTACTTGTTTTAATCTTCAGTTTTCTGCCTCTTAAAAAAACACTATTTATTATTATCTAATTTTGAACGAATTTTTTGATAAAACACACTCGCCTGTGTTTTGCACTCCGAGTGGAATTAAATCACTCGGAATTGCCATGAAATTGTTGTCATAAACAATAACACTACAATGACAATTTCCAGTGGTTTAATTACACTCGGAATGCAGAACGCAGGCGAGTAAATAGATTTTAAAATAGAGTTTAAATCGCTTAAACAATTTAAAAAGCAAAAAAAAGCAGTTTTTGTAAAGCAAACTTCATTATATAAAGGATTTTTTTATTGACTAAAAAACTATTGCCTCTTTTGTTCAGGTTTGAAGTAAAACGATGTATTCATATTCAATCATATTCAATTAGTTGTCTTTATTATAGCGCTTGGACCAGTGTACCCAAAAATACTAGAAATATTTTTCTATTGCTAATTTTACAAAGTTTTCTTAAGTGCTGCATTGTCATAATTTTAAGCGTTTAAAATTTTACATACAACTTTTACATAAACAAGAAAATATTGTTAAAAAAAATTTGGAAAATTATGCCATTATGACAATACGGCACTAAGGACTTCTTGTGAATACACCAATTATAAGTATGACTATTTAAAAAGAAGATCCATTAGAAGAACTGAATCATTCGATTGGCCAACAAAATTTTTTTCAGACATTACACGCATCACCAGTTGTGTAAATGCTTTTCGTTTAGAATATATTTGCTTTTTAAAAATGGAGTAAGATTTATATGTGTGGTTTTAGTTAGTACATTCATGTTTAACCTAATTAATTTTAACTTTTATAATTAAATCCCTAAGTCTTGTCTATCAGAAAAAATAGGAAGGAATTAAAAATGTTTAGCTTTTTCCGAAATTCTGGGCCATATACACGATACAAGCAAGTGCATACTTGAGAAAGAGCGAGTCTGAAAAAACTTTTACTTGTTTTTAAGTTAAATAAAATACTTGAAGCGTTCAATATAAAAATTTTTAAAATTTCGAAAATTAATTTAAAGATTATAAAATATTGGCATATTACTCGGTACTGATAAATTTATCAACTTTCATTAAAGATTTATTTTTTTATTTTTTTGGACGATGTGATCCACTGACGCTTAAAATCGGACATGTTCTGGAATACCTTTCCTGTCTTCTTTAATTCTAATAATACCTTACCACAGGCCAAAGTTTTAGACAGTTGGGTGAATTTGCCTTCTAAGGTACAAAATTAATATTGTTTTGAATAACACTTAAGGGCTTTTTTTCTATAGCGTCATAATGCCAAATAGGGCCAGAAAAATTAAGGCACTCTGTGCTGTTTTACGAAAGTTGAAAGCCGTTTTTGTAGACACTCCATAATTGGGTGATTCACAAGGTGTCTTATCATGTCATATTGTCCTATTGTTCTCAAATTTTACAATGGTTTAGAAATGTTGTTGTTGCTTTTCAAACAAAAAGTGTCTTATAATAATAGAACTTTGTACGCTATGTTTATTGTGCTGTCGTATTTAATAAGCAGAGACCTAAACGGCTAAGCCGGCTAAGCCAAGCCGCAATAGTTTTTGTAAGCTGTCGCTGTTCATTGTATAATTTTATCGGGCCGACATCTAAATTTAAGCGCAGTTGCTAATTTTTGATAACAAATCACTGGTGGCATCAAATAAGTTCGGATAACGACTCTGGTGTTTTTGTTTATCAAACAAAATTAAATTTATTTGTTATTTATTTACTTGAGTCTGCCATTACAACATCTAAAATGTACTTTTCGCAGAAACTGACTATTACTTTGTTTTTTTCACTTGTTTTTGGCATTATGAAAAAAAATATTTATTTTTATAATTGTCTTCCATCAGCTGATTCAAATTCAAAATAGCACACTTAATTATGAGGGGTTGTTCACAATAGTTTTAATTTTTCATGCTATTATTATAGGACATATGATTTTATGACACTACTGCGAATCCCCCAAATATATATTTCTGTTTTTATTGTTCCTGATATCACAAATAATTGGATCTTTTGCCACAACTGCAATAGGTAACAGTGAAACAAGCCGAGGCAAAATTTTCGGCGGCGGCGGGTGAGCAGTTTTTAAGCGGCGGCGGCTCAAAATTTCAAAGTGACGTCACTAAAAATTTTTCAAAAAATTCTAACGGTAAAATATTACTAAATTTTTCATCACTGTTTCGAAAAAAATTTCTTCTTGAGTCGACTGAAGTTAATCAAAACGGCGGCTTTCATGAGCCGTTTTAAGCCGACAAAAACAGCGGCGGCGTGGACATTTAAAAAAAACCCGGCGGCGGCGGTGCGTCGTCGGCTCTGAGCCTGTCGACTTGTTTCACTGATAGGTAAGCCACACAAAAAACATTTTGGTTGTTTTTTTTTTAAATTACCTCGCCCATTATTCGAGAAGTTGTAAAAACTTTGGCTGTGCATGAGGGTTACTCTATAATTCTATTCGAAACTAAAATTTTTCGAATTACTAGGGTTAATAAATTGTAAATACAAAATGTTTTCTTAAGAGTAACCCCTCATAAGTTTAAACATTTATCACACAAAAGGGATGTTTTTTTAAATAAAATTTTATCTTTTTATTTTACTATTAAGTACTTTATCGTATTGCGATCTGGAACTCTCTGAACTTTATACGACTTTTAACCAGAATTTGCAAAAAGACATCAGAGCATTTAAAATTACAAACTGCTTTTCTGATAGAAGTGTTTGTTGCTCTTGTTCGACTTATTTTGCCTTACCAATATCTAATAGACGTTTTTTTCTTCCTGATCCAGGTTCTCTTTCAATGTTCAAGTCTTACTTATACTGTTTAATGACTTTTAAGACAGTGTGGCGACAAGCCTTAAGAATTTGTCTATTCTTTAGTTTAAAAGTTGTAATTTATTTATTTTATCCATTTGGACCGAAATAACTGTTTAATATGAATGATCTAAAAGAGATAATACTGACACATTTTTAAAAGCTAACGTGATAATTTGTTAGACCTAAAATAAGTTTTGGCTAGAATAGTGTGTTATTTTTTCTAAGTCACCCTTTACTGTGCTTTTTACACAGTTACCAGGTTCCTCTTGTTTAATCGCGCACTAAAAACACAGAGTAGATTAGATCCATGAAGCTTGTGTCGTGTTTGGACCGAATTACCGAACGTGCGCCGTCTATACTTAAATTGTACATCAATTACACTATTTTGAAAAGGTTAATGATACTTTAATAATCAAAGTAATTTTGATCAGCCCTGTTGTACACCAATTAGACTGCAATATTTTAATGTGAACGTTGTACAGGAACTAATAAAATTTTTCACGGATAAAGGTTTTTGCATGTTTTATAGTTCGATAGCCTTAACATTTAGTCTTCTGTTTTTTTTTCCAAATTATTTAGTTTTTATATTTGAAAACTATAAAAAAGTTCTCGATTATAATTTTCTTTTTTCTTTTAGTTCAAATTATAATATATTCGTCATCCACATCTATTATTGTCTTTTTCACCAGTGCGTAACATGACTATTGTTTTTATTTATTTTTTGCTTTCGCAGACATAAATAACAATTAAATGAATAAATAAATAAAATATTCATAGAAAAACAAAAGTATCTAAGCTAAAATTTTTATATGTTAATTATTGTACTTTGTAAAAGAATTTTGCATAAAAAATGAAATTCATACAACCAAATTAACATTGTTTTTGAGGGGGTAGAATAGGGATGATTGTATTGTTTATTTAACACAAGTTACACTTATTTTAAATTCTGTGGAAAGTTTGCAATGTAATGCCGCTTTTAATTTATAATTAAATATCTGTCATAATAATGTCATGCATTAAGAATACATGGTAATTAGTTCAAAATCTCATGAATCGAAAATTTTATTGTCTTTAACTCAAGAGAAATTATCTTTGAATTTTTATTTTTTTTACTTAAATCTTAAGCTGCGCCAACTTTCCTCTCAGTGTTGCTAACCACAAAAATATAAGCTGTTTTATTACATCAGACTACTTTTTTTTCTCATAAAATTTTAATTTTTAATTATTTCCTTAACTTGTGTGTCAGATTGTCTATCGATTGATTTATAAATATATAATCGATATACTTGATTACGAGTAAATTTAAAACATGTTTTCAATGTATGCATCTCTAGATGGAAATTTTCTTTAAAATCATATATAAAATCTCTTTAAAAGGCCTTGTAAAATGAAGAGGACGATTAAGTAATTAATATTGAATAAAGCAATAGGAAAAACGTACGTAGTGACAGAGGTTCAAACACATCAATGATATCAAAATAAGGTTAGTAAAAAATAAACATGTGGGAAATGAAAATATAAACGAATCAATAAAGTTAATCAGGGAGCAAATTATGACATACGAACGCGATCAAAATTTTAACGAAAGGTTTGAGAATTTTAAAATTACGATAGCGGTTGTATAGCGTAATTTGTTTCCAGGGGGCGAATTACGATATGCGAGCATGATCGAACGTTCGAGAAAAATTTCAATCTCGATAGCGATCCGTAAGTTGCATTCAGGTCTATTAGAAACAAAAACAAATAAGAGCACTTTATTCGGCTGTGCCGAATCTTTTATACCCACCACCAATTTGATGTACTTTTTTAGTTTTGATATATTATAGAATAAACTATGTTATGAGAAAGTGAAAGAAATATTATGAAGGCTTAAGTTTATTTCAAAAAAGGGGTTGGTAAAATATAGTTGAGTGGTCAAAGTAGGTGGGTTCATGGGGTCATCACAAGATGGATTGGAGCAATGGTGACCATGGATGGGTGGGCGGCTGGAAATAAACATTTGTCTCCTGTAAAATTGATGTACTGGTAAAATGTTAGTTTCTGTTTGTGTTGTTTTTTTGTGTAATTTAATTGATACGGTCCTGAGGCCAGGATGATGGGATGATCCACACTGAGGGAGTCAATGCGGAAATATTTGACCGGCCGCTAATATTTATGTTGCTTCGAAAAGGGACATGTAACAATATAGCTCCGAATTTATTATTTTGTTATTAACAGTAATCGCTTTCGAATAATATTTTTATAATAAAATATGTATCACTTTCTTTGTAAGTATAATTTCGATATGCATGTTTTCGTAAATTTAGTCTTTTATTGAAAGTGAACGTCAAAGTGGGTGTGTCAATAAAGTTTCTGCTAATAAATACAACTTAGACATTTCAATATAGTCGTTTCTTCTTTCAAAATCTTTATTTATAGAGAAATTATATGAATTTGAGGTAGAGCGTTATATGGGAGGTGGGCGTAAAAGAGGGCGTGTCAGATTTATTTTTAGTTAGTACAAAGCCTTTGATCAAAAAGCAATGGCTGCAAAATTTCAGAATCATACATCTAATGTCAGTTATATTACGTCTTAAATTTTGAATATTCTGAAAAATACACTGCGCGGCATAAATTTTCCTATGATTTGTTTTTTTTTTACAAAATTGGAGCCCCCTAGCTTTTTCCGTCCGACCTTTATCGTGCGTTCAACAGACGGACGGACATAGCTAGATCGTCATCAAATCAAACCCTGATTCAGAATATATATTCTTTATGGGGTCTAAAATGTATATTTCGATGTGTTAGAAACGGAATGACAAAATTAATACACAAAATTAATGGCGGGTATAAAAAAGTACTCAAATTTAATTTAAATAATCGGTTTTAAACTGACCAAAATATAAATTTCTTGATATCTTTTTCTTAAATTCAAACAAAAATTATTCTTTTCAGCCTCAAGATAAATGACTGAATTGATACTCTTATTAAATGAAAGGGTTGGATAAGAATATAAAACTTCTTCTTCTAATTCCAAAAAAGCAGTTTAAAGCAAAATGGCGGATAAAATATTTTTTTCAACCTTCTCAATCCAGGTATCATATGATATTGGTTGATCAGGTGAATACATTATACCTTGAAAAATATTCCAAATACAAGATTGAATCTAATACAAAACGGAGGCATAATTATTTTTAAGTCCAAGATGACAAAATTACGGATTACATATATTATAAATCAATTCAATATGGGATGAAATATAAGTTCTTGACAAGCAGATAACAGCGAAAAATATTTCAAAAAGCCAAAACGACAAGCACTACAAAATAATGAGTTCTAAATATATATAAATATATTTTTTGTTCGCTATAAAAGGGAACACAATGAACCATATTGGTCTCCGAGTATGGGTGTTGGAGGTGTCTTTTGCGCCTCCCACTTTCCTTCCTACTTATATTTTTTCGATCTTCAATGTCATTAAACAAAAACTGTTTAGAATATAGATAGATGCAGATATAATTCTGAAAATAAATTTTTAAAAACCAAGTAAATGCGTATTGTCATAAACGTATTATCACTTCTTTGCCTTAACGGTACTGTCATCGAAGACAATGAACATTTTTTCTAGCTTTGAAGTATATTTACCAAAAATTGTGGCTCAGAGGTAGATATGAAATCACGTATAAACAAGAAAGGGGTTGCGTTCCTTTCGTTTCATAATGTCTAATGGTTAAATAACCTCATGCATTCAACTACAGTGTCAAATCTGTATATGGTTCTACAAAATGGGGTGTAACTAAACACAACATGAAGAAACCACAAGGGTAATTTAAGCGGTGCTTAAATCGAAATGTGTAAATCTTTTGGCCCAACGCCTTATCAACAACAGACCTACTAAACCTGTAAAGAAATGACAAAATAAAAATCGACATAAAAACAAAAATGGACGTCGATTGGACATCATTTACGCAGAGCCGATTGTGATATTAACAAGTTATCCCTAAAATGGAATCCACAAGGTCCTCGTCTACCAGGCCTACTCCGCATAACATGGATAAAATAAGTTAATCAAAAATACAAACCCACTAACAAAACATGGATCCAAGTTAAAAATATGGCTAATGATTGTAGAAGATGGAGAGAATTCGTGAAAGCTCTTTGTTCTTTATGAAGTCTTAGTTTTTCTATAATATTATGTCTGAGTTTATAGTTTTTCAGAAAAGCAATTTTAAATATTTCAGTTGATTTTTAAAAATTAATTCCTTTTCAAATAAAGACTGTTACATAAATTCTGTGCTACAAAAATTAAAAGAGCATATTGCTTTTTGTATACTTAACTAAAGTATAAGTTAAAATTAGCTATTATTCCAATTGATATTGATTTTTGATAAAATATAAGCAATAAGTTTTTATGCTATAACTTCCTGTAAGGTTGTCCAAAATAGTTGAAAGTTTGCCTAAGAATAGTTTTGAATTCCGGAATTGCAATGATGTGATCAGCTAAATTTTAACTTATGTCAATTCAAGCATTTTATCCCTTTTTCCATAGATATATACATTAGGATGGGTCATATTGTATGGATGAAAAAAACTGAGAAATCGTATAGCAAAAATAAAATCTACGAATAAGTCTAATTAAACTTTTCAAAAGAAACCATAGATGTAAAATCAAATGCTATTCTGCGCAAATCTACATAAAGATTTGAATGGACACTAATGAACTAAGAAAAAGAAAAAGATTTCATATATTAATGAAAATGTTTATATTTCTTTTCTATTTTTAAGAATATGAAGAAATTTTTGAAAACTTGCTTTCAAATGCTATTAAGAAATTCAAAATCAGTTAAAAAATCATCAGGTTACAAAATATTAAAAGTGCCAGTCGTAAAAAATTCACTGTAGTATAGCTTATTTAATATTGTAAAAAAATCTACAATACTCCGTTTTTTTGTTATTAAGTTGAATTAGTTACGTAAGAAATATAACGGTACAATTATATTCTACTAGCCGCCCGGTACGTGCTTCGCTACGTATTAAGTGAAATAATAAAAAAAATTTAATTGGAACATCAAATCACCTTGGAACACCAAATTTCAAAAAAGTGCCATTATCCTTCTAGGACTTTTTGAATTTTTGTGCTACATGCATTAGGTGCGAAGATACAATATTACCGATTTTACCCGTTTTTAGCCCTTTTACCCCTAAATTCCAAAATTTCGAAGAAGTACAAAAATTGTTTTAAGGAGAGTAAAACTACGTTTTTACTTTTTTTCCTACTGCTATCCCTCTCAAAGATAAATGCTGTTAAAAAAATTACCAAATTCAGTTTTTACCCGTTTTATCTCCTTAAAACTCAAAATGTCCAAAAACTACCAGACACCTATCCAATTATTTTTAACAGGCTCTTTGGTCTTTTCTAAATTTTTGTGTTATCTTTATTAAGCCCGGAGATACTGAGTTACCGATTTTACCCTTTGTTACCCGTAAAACGCTCGACGGATTTTGTGCAAACTTCACATAAGCCATCTACTTAATAGTCCGAACAAAGCCTAAACATTTGGTCCGGATAGGTGAGCCCGTTCTTGAGTTATAAAATTACAACGGAAACTGGCATTAATTTTTATAAGTATAGATAAAAGCTAAATGTAATTTGTGATGTTTATTGAAAATTCTTGATTAAGCTGCATTCGAAACGCACATGTGAGTCCGGTAACGGTTCGAATTTTTTTGTTGCTCAAATTCTTTTTAAAATGAACACATCATCAACATTCATAGATTCTTACGATTCGAGAAAGGATGTGTTTGTAATAAATGCCGGTCATTTTAATTTTTACCACAAGGCCTACGAGAAACTGTAAATATGTACATCAATTCAAAATAACTAATTTTTTGCTCAACCCGAAAACATTTTAAAAACAATGCTTTTTGATTAAAAAAAATGTACGCGAAAGAACCATTAAATAAAATTCAGCACCAAACTAAACTAATTGTTTATAACAAGCATTCAATTAACTTCGACTGCACAGATTTTGTGAATTGGATTGACTTAGAAGATGACAGAATATCACTCGAGCCGCCATTTACTGCAAACATTATATATGAACACTTATTTGATTATAAAGATAGCTTCATAATATAAAACTGCCTGATCTAGAAAATCCATCACACATTCAAGGAACTAAACGATGTGCACAATTGATTACCACTGTTTCGCGAGGAGTTATGGCAAAGAATACATAATATATATCGTATATATTTTTTACGCCCCTGCTACAAATGACTACTAGAATACTGCCAATTATAATGGTGTCTAAAACAAAATGGCGGATTAGCTTTTGTTAAAAAGTTTTTATAATTTTAATATACCTACATATTCACGAAGGGTATATAAGATTCTGCATAACCGAACATAAAACTATTTAGTATTTGTTGAGCAATATTCATTTAAACTTATTTAAAATACATTTAAAACATACTTCTATTAAATGTCCTTTTATTTTATTACTTCGCAGCTGCTCATAATAACTTAAATTTTAGCACATTGTTAATTTGAATATAATTTATTCGTTAGTTAGAACAAATATATAATTATCTTAAGACATTGATGAAGATTCGTGGATAACACAAGAAAATGTAAAAAAATACACCTGTAACCACAAGATCAAACAAACAGGGTTGTTTTTAATTTATTGAAATGACATTTTTAAAATGATAACAAAAAAAAAAAAAACAAAATATTAAAAAGATATTCTTAGATTGAGAAAAATTCTACACAAATTTTAAATTTAAATATAGAAATATTTAATTTGTTTTATTAAATGTATACATACACACACACATCATCTGTATGTGTATACATATGAATTTTTAGGAAGATGTAATCTATAATTTTAATTATGGTAGAATTTTCAATGAGAAAAAAAAAAAAATTCAATAAAAAAAAACATCTATACTGAAACAATGCTTTATTTGTTCTTACAAGGCTGCTAAAATGAAAAATCAAATTCTGCCATATTGTTGATTAAAATCTTATATTTTCGTTTAACTTTTCTTTCTATAAAATTCGAAATAAAGATTTCAGTTCAAATTGAAAAAACAAACAAAACTTTAAATTAATTTTTAATGGGTAACTTCAACATTAAATGCTGTAACAAAAAACAAATGAGCCAATAACATTGTAAAAAATCTGATCTTATAACACTACTTTATGGGTTGCAAACGCAGAGAAACTATAAAATATATAACGAGTATTAAAAAACAAAACTTACGACACAAAATCGCACAATTGGCCTTTTTTCTTGAAAGAAAGACACACAACAGCCAAAGGCAGTAATAAAAAAAAATATGCAAAAAAAAACTACAAAACCCAACAAAAAAAAAACAAGCAGACAGATAAAGAAATCAGAAAAAAAAATTAAAATATATATACATATGTAAGTATATATCAAGATATTACTAAATGTATGAAAAGAAAGGAAAACTTGAATGTGATTGAATCATGAAATGAAAGAAAGTCAGTCAGTAATTGATAAAAAAAATAAATATTGAGAAAAATGTTACAAAACAAAAAAACAAAAAAAAAAAAAAAAAATATACAAATAAACAATCGTACAAATAAATTTTTCTTGATTTTTTTATTTTAAAAGTTTCTTGCATTAAAAAGAATTACTGCCTGTTCAACGATGTCGAAAGAAAACCCAACCGAAATTTCATTCGTACAAATGTATTGAAAACAACAACAAAAACTAAAAATTTGTTTTTGTTTTCAACGTATTTGTACGAATGAAATTTCGCTTGGCTTTTCTTTCGACATTGTTGAACAGGCAGTTAAAAATAAAATTAATAAGGATACACTGAAACTTAAGATTAAAAGTACACTCACTTCAGATGTGATAATCAGTATTGTTATGAAATCAAATTAATTTCGATATTTGAATTAAAAATCACAAAAAAAAATTAAAAAATATTATATCACAAAGTCCGGTATTTTGATTTTAGGTTCTATCGAAAAAGTAAAAAAAGTAATTGTTTTATTTAAAATTTGACAGCTGCAGGATTCCATGACAACCCTAAATTATACTTCTGCATAAATTAAAATCAAATGTCGTTCGTTGGTAATCGCATCACTTAAGAACGGCTACATCGACTTCGCTAATTTTAATTTAAATGTTTTTCATAACTCAACTTAGGTTTTTACGAAAAGAAAAATTGACCACGCCCACTTTTTTAAATTACTTGAAATTGGAGAACAGCTGGATCGATTGATTTAATTTTTCTCTAATATTCTTAATTCGTGACGGCTATTATAATACGTCTTTCCATAACTAAAAGTGACCTGGGAAGAATACTGGGCGTGGCATCTTATATATAAGGAAAATCATTTTATGCAATATGTGGAAAACGATTACATTAATAATCTTTGTGTGCTTTTCTTCTATCGCATTTGTCTTATTATAGAACAAATTGCTACAACCGGAGAAGGGGAAGTTATATCGCCAATACGAAAAAAATCCAATTTTATGATATATTTTATTTATGTAAATGTTAAAGATATAGATCCTGATATTCGATTTTAATAAATATTTTACAACTTATTAAACAAATTTAAAAGGATGGAATAAGAGGGCGTGGTTCCTCCCATGCAAAGAAACTACTATATAGAACCATTATTACAACTTGCCGCTAAAGGCAGGATTTTGTCGGACCGATAAATGGCTTTGCATTATTAAGCCTTCATTTTTTTTTAATCCATTAAATATTATTGTTATTATACCCTCCACCTGTGGTGCACAAGGGTATATATAGCTTTGTCATTCCGTTTGTAATTTCTACAATTTTCATTTCCGACCCCATAAAGTATATATTTTCTGAAAGCTTATGAATAGAGGAGTCGATTAAGCCCTGACCGTCTGTCCGTCTGCCCGTCTGTCCGTGTGTTGGTTGACATCAACTTTTAGAAGCAACTATATGTTCTTTAGATCTGTATATGGTATCAATCTCTTGGAAATATCCAGGAATGAATCGCTATTGAAATTCAGCACAATCGCCCCATAACTTTCTGAGATATGAGCAAAAAACCACGACCACTCGTTTTTTTTCACAATTACAACAACAACATACATACATACATGTAAAAAACATACCAAACAAAAAAAATTACAAAAAAAAAAGATTAAAAATAAGAAAAAAATAATAAAAAAAACTGCAAAAAAAAAATTTAAAAAAAATTTAAAAAAAAATTTAGAAAAAATTTTTTAAGAATTTTTCTAAAAAAATTTTTTAAAAAAATTTAAAACAAATATAAAAAAAAAATAATAAAATATAAATAATATATTAAATAATATATTAAATAAAATAAAATAAAATAAAATTTTTTTGGCTCAGCTGGGATTCGATGCCACATTTATTCTAACGTGTACGTATGCACGTATTTTATATGGGATGAATGGTGATACAAACAATTGTTATTGCATGACTACACGTTGTGAAGGGTATATAAGATTCGGCACGGCCGAATATAGCACTGTTACTTGTTAATAATGATAATGGGAGTTGTAGAAATGTTAAGCTATTTATCGGACATAGAAAAAGTCCTACCTTTAACTAACGTAATGTATTAATGTGTTATAATTGTTAAATTATAATTGCTATAGGCTTTAAATTGTATTTAATTCTTTTCGATATAAGTTTACTTTTACAAGAGAAAAAAATCGATAAGATCAGAGCATGGAACGTGGTACCTCCATGTCAAAAAATATATTGGGTATCATTTCCGAAAAACTCTTAATTTAGAACTCCGGGTTCTAATAGCTGCAAAATAAAGTTTATTAAGTCTATCCTTAATACGAAATAAACTGGTTCTCAAAGTTTTAAATACATCCTTTATTAGGTACAATCTTGGAAAATTGTAATTTTAGAATCTTATAATTTCACTAGCAACGATATGTAATTGCAAAAAGTTATTGCCAAAATGCATAACTTCGTTATATTCCTGTAGTTTCTTCTCGTAATCAGTATTCCTCAGAGACCACTATGCCTAATTTAATCCCAACATTCGAGCTACGCGGTACTAAAGGTGGGGATCTATTCGCTGGTAGGGGCATTAATGACACAAATATATCAATGCCACAGCGTTGAGTGTTAACCATCAACGTATTAACGTTCCCCAGAGTTGGACACCACCAGAGATAATTTTCGCAATATTTTCATCTTTACGCCTATAACGTTAAACTCATTAAATAATTAAAGCGACAAATGCTTGAAAATTTGATGTTTGAAAAACTTAACAAAAGCAATACATTTGAAACAAAATCATCTCTTAATTATGTGACTGCCGTTACGGCTTGTGGTCAGACAGAATTACCGGCCGGTATTTTTTTTTTTTTAATTAGTCAGGATGAATTCTGTGCGCAATGAAACCATGATAACCACATTTTTGTGACCACAATCGAATAATGCTGACATCAAAGAATTTTTAATGGCGTTAAGAGTCACACATCCAGCCAAACAATTTAGTTGTTGCATGAAGTTTGTCGATATCAATGAGCTGGTGGATTCTTTTGTTGAAACAAATAAATTCGCTGCTCGCATTTGAAGACCAAGTTTATATGAAGAAACCAAAAACCACTAAAAAACAACTCTGAAAAATAAAATAGTATTACAAAGGGGTTCAAAATTTTGTGAAAAGAGTAAACGTTTGTCAAAGTGATAAAAGAGATGAACATTTGCCCGAAATCATATTTTATATTAAAGACTTCAAAGTGTGTCTATAACAATGGCGAATATAAATATAGTTTTCTAGATAATTTAACTATTATTTGTATATGGATGAAGTGATACAAACACCGATCATATATTAGAATTGAAATTATTAACCGCATTACGAAAGATAATGAATCTAATATTGTATCACTTCTGCAAACTAATACTCAGCACAGTATTAGGTGCTTGAAACCCCTCTAAAAGAACACACGACAGAATAACGAAGTTAAGCCGACTAAATAAATAAGGAATTCAGGATCGTAAATAAATAAGTGTCTAATTCACAAGTTGCCATGTCATAATTTTAAAACGATTTTAGAAAGATCTAAAAATTTTACACCAAGCAATACTACTTCTTAAAAAAGCAATAGGACTTCTTTAAAATACACCAATAGTATAAAAATGAAATGAAAAAAAAATTTAAATATTGCCAAACTTATATAAAGTATTAAGCTTAATGGAAATATAATACAGGAATTATATTATGTTTTTCTTTATTATATATGAAAAACCTTAGGCCGAAAAGAGAATAGAGAACAAAAAGAAACTAAAAATGAGAACTTAAATTAAAGCAAATATAAACTATAAGATATAAAACAACTTCCAAATTTGTTGACTATTAAATTGGTACCTAATTTCTTGATAGTTATTAAAAACCAAATTATGCTCTTTATATCACCAACTTGTTCGATTTAATACATTCAGGTTTTTGCTCTGAAACTTGCGCTTGTCAATAAAAATTACAGAATAAAACATACCCCTCTGATCATTGTGTAAAGAAATTCTTATACAAGTTATATATTTGAAATAAGGGTGTTTTTTTTTTTCTAACCATAAAACAAAGTGGTGTTATTTCTTATGAAATTATCAAATTATATGTTATGTAATTTAACATTAACCTTTTTGGAACATTCCCTAACAAACAAACAAACGAACAAACAACCCTTGACTTACTTTTAAAATGATCATAACGCCAGTTTAAGAAGAATGAGAAACAACCCTGTAGTAAAGTTTATTCGCTTCAGTCTTGAAGGCTAAAAATAATTTATGCAATTTTCTCTTGAAATCTGTTTCCTGTTTAAGAAAAATGTTCTTGTAAAATAATGCACAGATGTTATAGTTTTAAAAGTACTTAGTAATAAGAAAAACAAATTATTGAAGCATGACATCGAAGACAATGGTAAAAAATCAACCACCAGAAATGTTGAGTATTTGAAAACACCTGCATTTCTTTCTTTCTTTCTTTTTTTTTAAAGAAATGTAAAATTTGATTTGGTTAGCGGCATTTAAGTACTTCTAATTAAAGTTAAGGAAAAGAATTGAAATATAAGTACTTCTTTGTTGTACTATTCCTTGTAGTGTAAATCTCAAGCCAATTTATTCGTTTACAAATATCAATTTTACTCTCTGTATACTCAAACTTGCTGCACATTGAAATAATCATGGCACTTATAGAATAACTCTATTTCTGGTTTAACACGGTATTTATTAAAAATCCTAGTAACTGCGCATGCCTGGCAGTCCTAATCATATCACAGAGATGCAAAATGTATTCAAAGTGGCGATGAATATAAAATTAAACATTTTGTTTTATAGTCCTGTTGTTGATAAAATTATTGTTTATTCGATGCGCAGTGAGCAAAGTTTCAAATTTACCACTTTTGCGTAAAGTTTACCACGAACTGCCAAGTAGATTCAAAGGAATTCATTCCACCATTCGTTAGATAAAATTTAAAAAAGGTGCTAAATCCATCACGTAACCGTTAAATATTGCAGCAGATCATTGAGATTCGATCTGGGCAGTCGTAGAGAAGGTGAAAAACATTTTTCTTCCTTCCTTTTTGACAACAACTACAAAAGTGAACGCTTCTTGACCTACGATTGCGATTTAGAAATTGGATACATTGTTTCGCGTAATATAAGGGACGTTTCGTTTCTAAGTGTTGTATAAAAAATTAATGTAGAAATAATCCACAAAACCTGTACAACAACTACGAGGTACAACACCTACAAAAGCTTGTGAATTGAACAACTGTGTTAGCCGAAACTAAATGAATTTTTCTTTGCACAATTCGATAAGTGAAAAAAATATTTATTTTTTAAAGTTTTTAAGCTTCGAACACAATTTATCATGGTTGCCATTAACATTTTATATAAAACACAAAATGTTTAGCTTTAACTTCTACTTAAATATTCGCGTTCGTGTACGTTAATCCTTACAACCGATTACAATGATTGCATTTAAGATTGAAAAATGTTTTTTTTTGTACGATAAATGGCGTTTGTGTCAATATTTTTTCTTTCTACAAGATATTATTTCTGTTTTTCATTTAGTATTTTTATCAATCTTTTATTTTTAGCCTTCTTTTTCTTAATTATTTTTAATCAGGTTTTTTCACGATTTCACCAATAGCATATATGTAGTTTTCCTTAAAAAATAATATAAGTTAAACCTGTAAACTAAATTATTACTATGTATAACATAAACATTCATTTGTAAAAACAACCGTTTTTAATGAGTGTGGATCTAGTCACAATATCTAAATTTAACAAATGTGAAACACTGGACCCTCACTCACTAAAAACAGCAGTATTGAATATAAAAGCAATTTAAATTAAAACAAAAATAATGAAACAATAAAAAAACACTTGTTATATTTCGTTAAAACAAAAACTAACTAGGAAATATAATTTAAAATATGTGTACAGTGGGGAAAGCAAAAAAAAAAATAAAGGGACGGTAGCAGGTTATAACAATTTCAAATTTGTTGTGGTATATATTTTATTTGGCCTTCTTAATCTAATAATTTTTTATTAAAAATGAATGACGAAATATAGAGAAAATAAAAAATAAATTTTTTTCTTAATAAAAAAAACTGGCCTTAAGCTTGATTATTTTTATTAAAAAAAAATTAAATTTGTTTAGAAATTTATTTTGGAAAAATTTTATTTTAAAGAAAATATTTAATATATTCTCTAATAAAAGAAAATGTTAAAAACGATTATACACTTTTTTTCAAAAATATTTCTAATTAAAAACAATTATTGATAAATTATCTCTTTACTAAAAATTTCTAATAAATTTTTTATATATGGGCAATTCCATGTCATCGTACGTGACATTTGTACTCTTTTAAAGTGGAATAATTTTTGCAAAAGTAAGTGTAACTGAAAAAAATATATCTTTATGTTCCATTCAGAGGGTACTTTATTTAAAAAAAATATATTATATTTGAATAATTGTTATCTAAAATATCGAGCAAAATTAGAGTATATCGTACGTGACAGAAAACAGAACAGAATCTGGTAATTTTGGGAGGTATTTTTTCTTTTTTTAATTTCTTACACTAAACCACATATTTTTCATTTAAAATCCATCATACTGAATTAAAAACAATCTTTAAATGATTTTATAATAAACATAATTTAATATCGTACGTGACATATCGTATGTGACAGATTTTTCTCTTACAGTATTCTTAGGTATATATGTTAAGGAAAAAAGTTAAATTCTAAATTAGGTGCTAAGTTTTAACTGTCACCTTAGCCTACTACAAACTAGTTAAGTTTTAACTTTTTCCCTTAATAAATATGCAGTTTGAGAGACATGTACAAAGTGCTTGTCATAATATGAAAACGTATGAAGTTTTTTATCTTTGGAATGGGTTGGACAATTTACCAAATGATAATCAGATTAAACTCTTATTATTGCTCTTAAAATAATTTAATAAGCTCTAAATACCTGCGCATAGTTAAGTTTGAGTGTTTTTTTTTATCATTAAACTTTTATTGAGAGTTTTTGTTATTACAGTCGTGGTTGACATTTTCATGGAATTGCCCATCTGTTGACATAAAATATTTTTGATACATTTTTAATTTAAAGATATAGTTGTCGGTAATTTTTATATACATAAAAAATATTTGTTTTGGATTTATATGAATTTTTCTGTAAATTATATATATTGTTTATTTATATCATTCGCCTTACTTAGTTAGCTGCAAAATAAAATGAAAAAAGAAAAGAGTACAAAATATTATTTTTGTTCTCTTGTCCCACTGTACACATAATTTTTTAAATATATATGTATTATAAATAAATTTTTCATCGTTTTGTTTTGTTATAAAGTATAATTTTAGCATGTATGTACTATGTATGTATATAATATACATTTTTAAACTGTGTTCTTATTTTGTTGTTATGTATTCAGTTTGAAAACAAACTTTTAAAAAATAATTTATTTTCATTTAGTAACAATTATGGGAACAAAAATAAAACCAATCCATGTTTGTGATAAGATTTTTCTATTAATTTGCGTGTGTTCACTTTAACTACAATAATAAAACAAATAAATTAAAAAAAAAAATGGAACACAAACATATAATCATTATCAGTATTTAAAATAGTAACACTAAGTAATACTAAGATGTTTCAAATAATTCTATTTGTATTTTTGTGTTTATATGCTTTGTTTTGTACCGATAGTTTTCTGTTTAATTTAAAATCGTTTTTAGAAACAAAATAAATGGGAGGGAATTTAAAAAAATAGGAGTAAGAAATTAAATGTGATAGATTAAAGGTCCCAAAAAAATAGAATAAATAAAAAAAATTAAAACCAAAGTTTTTTTTTTAAATAATTTTTATTGTTTTTATTCAGTAAATTTTTTTTTTTTTGAATTTTTGATTGCAAAGAAATTGTCATAATTAAAGAATGAACACTCGAAACTGAATGAATTGATGAGAGCAATGAGTTTTCAACAACTCTTTGCTCGATTTTCTACTATAATCGGATTAACTCAAGCATTTTAGTGGAAATATAATGCAGGACTTATAAGCAATAATTTTTTTAAGAACTTATTTTTTACATTTTCAACACTTTTTATTTTCTTTATCTGTCGGATAATCTTGGGGATCTAATTTTTTTTGAGAATTTTTTTCATATCACAATTTATTTCCTTTGTCAAATTTTTACAATAAATTAGTTAAAATCCTAATAAAAATTACGATCATAGATCATAAAATTATTGGCGAAAATTAGTTTCCCAATAATAAAAAAACTTCATTATATTGAGAAATAACTAAAATTTCCAAAAAGAAAATCTAACAGAAAATGGCATGTTTCCAGTTCGATAAGCTTTAAACTAATAATTTTTAAATATTAAAAAAAAAACAGGAACATTAAAAATACCAATTTTAATTAATCAAATACTGCAAACAATATTAGTAAACAATAATTAAGTTAGATTCCAATAAAAATTTTAAAACAAAAAAAAATAATAAAGAACTAATTAATAAAACTTATTGTGGCAAATGTATAAAAAATTAAACAAAACAGAAAATAAAAACGATTAAAGTTCAATAAACCCTAAAACAAACAAGTTTAGTAAAAAAATTGTTAAAGTTTCGAATTTAATAAAGAAAAGAGAAACAACATAATTGATAAATATTTTTCAATCGAATAACACGAGTAACATTTACATACATACATATGTACATATAAAGAAGTTATAAATAAAGCCGGCAAAATGTATAACGAAAATATACAAAATAAAATTTAAGATTTGGGAAAGATAAAAAATTTTTACGCAAAATTAGAACTTAAAACCGGATTTATTTATTTGTTTAAAAACTCTTGTTTGTTTTTTTAAAGCATGTGCCATTTTTGCAATTAACTCTCTGCAAAAAGACTAGGACTGGGTGGTTTATGAGTCTTACAAAAGGCTGTTTTGTCCTGCGAAAAAATTGTGTCTTTTCTCTGTCCTTGCTTTTTACAATTAAATCGTATTCTGATTTAATGGAAAATTAAAGATCTTTTAAATATCGATTGCACTAAATACATTGAAAAGAATTTAAAACCATTTTTTCACATAGAAATTTTGACACAATGGTATTGAGAAATCTTAGTTTAATTGTTTTAATTTGTTACTAATTTATCTCCACTATAAATTCTATTATGCGCAAAATAATTCACTGTGCAGAAAGAGGATTTCTGTCCTCTGGTTTTATTTATGTGAATAAACAAATTTTTTTTTTATTTTAAATTATCAGTTTCTGTTTTCATTAATAGAATGTAAAACTAAAATATTTGAAATCTGTTGAATTCTCCTAAATCTATTTTTTTTACTTTACTTTTTCTATTTAAAATTTTTCATTTTTGTTTTTTTCGTAAAGCATTTTCGATTAAATCAACTTAAGCGTTAAAAGAATAAAATTCTTCTAGTTTATAAACAATGTCGACAAGGAAAATTTGTATTTAAAAACAAATACTTATTAACTTTTGATGTATTTGAAACTCAATTCTTTGTTTGTTAAACATTATTAGAAAATAAAAAACAATTTGAATGTTATTATTTAAAAAATATTAAAAAATTCAACAAATTATAAATTACTATTACAAAATAATAAAAAAAGTGAGCGTTATTTAGATTACTTGGTGGCAGTTTAATCACTGTTATATTTTTTGATATTAGAAAGAGAAACAAAAAAACATACTAAAATCAATTGTATTTAAATAAAATGTTTTTTATAATTTATACTAAAATACCCATAAATATGTAAAAATGTAATTTTAATTTGCTTGTAATTTTTATATTTTAAATGTACAAATTTCCACAAATTTTTGTTAAAACTTAAGATGGTTATTTATGTTTGTATTTGAAATTTTTACTAAAAATTAAAAAAAAAAAAATTAAAAAAGAAAAAAAATAATAAAATAATAAAATAAAAAATGTTCTCATAAAAATTTTTCACAAAAATTAAAACATTTTATAAATCACTTTAGGGGTTTTTAAAGTTTTCAACAAATTCTATTACATAACATTAAAAATACTTTTTTAAAAATCGGTATCAAACTAGCTTTTTAAAAAAATTTTTCACAAAAATTAAAACATTTTATAAATTACTTTAGGGGTTTTTAAAGTTTTCAACAAATTCTATTACATAATAATAAAAATACTTTTTTAAAAATCGGTATCAAACTAGATTTTTAGAATTTTTTTTATTTAAAAGTTTAAAAAATTTTAATTAAAAAATATTTTTATACAAAAAAATTAACTTACTTTAGGGTTTTTAAAGTTTGCAACAAAATTCTATTACATAATATTAAAAATACTTTTTTAAAAATCGGTATCAAACTAGCTTTTTAAAAAAAAATTTTTTTTAAGGTTACAAACATTTTAAATCGAAATCTTTCGCATTAAAAATGTGAAATTAAAAATTTTCTTATAAAAAAATTTTAAGTCAATTCAGGTTTTTTTTTAAATTCAAAAACTTTATAAATATTTACTGCAGTATTCATAAAAAATATTTCAGGTTTATTGAAGGCTTTTTTGACAAATTTATCTACAACATCTGTCAAATAAGCATTTAATAAGCCTAAAATATTTTTTATGAATACGGCCCTTAAAATACTTTTTGAAGAATCGAAATCAAAAGTAGATTTTTTAAGTTTTTTGATGTTTTAAATAAAAAAAAAAAAAAAATAAATATTTTAATATTAATATTTTTTTTCAAATCGAACTTTAAATTTTGATTACAATTTGAAAAATAAAAATGCTTAAAATATAGAATTGTTAGTGATTGTTGCGCCACCAGATAACATTTTTTGCCCTATTGTTATAATTTCATATAGTTTCTTATTTCTTTAATATATTGTTATTGTTCATTGTAGAATTTTTAAGCCATTTTGAAGTTTAAAAGAAAAAATTAACAATATAATAATGCGACATGACATTATTATGCCTTGTAAAAAATCCTCTAAACCTATTCCAAGCAATATTTTGAGTTTAAAGTAATAAATGTAGGTTTGCAAGTATTCTAACTTGTTAGAAAAGGCTCATAAAATGTTATTATACTTAAAATTTACCGAGAATTTGAAATTTTACAATAAAAAAATCATTTTTTTTTTGTTATCCACTTCCACTGCCAATCTTTCTGAGTTGTGCTTTACTGTACACATATGAAATAAATAAATTGTTTATTTATTTTTTTTTCTGTTTGCACTATACATAGGTACATACTTTATTATTTCCTCATAACAAAACAAACAATTAAAAATTTCTTTATAATTAATTACAATAATATTAAAAAATACACACATACATATGTACATGTAATTAAAATGTATAAAAAACACTTCACACAACAATAATGATGTAAATAAAATTAATATGTAAAAAAATAAATAATTAAATTACAACATAAGTATGTACACATATAAAAATAAAATTCCATAAAAAAGCGGCTTAAATATAACAGAAAAAAAGGGTTACCAATTACTTTATCGTCTGGGAAACTCAGCAAAAACTACAACACTTTGCAAAAACACACAGCTTACTTGAGAAAGACTCTCTGCACAGAAATGATTTGAGAGAAATTGGGGAGAATAAAAATTCGTTATGGAAACCAACGCCAAAAAAATGGGGAGTCTAGTATAAGTGTCACTGTATTAGTAAGACGAAAAAGTCTCCAAATTATAGAAATAAATGATCGCACCATAGTTATTTTTCAAATCGTTGTTGTTGTTCGTTATACACTTTATATATTCCAGTATATTTTTTTTATTTTTCTTTTCACTGTATTTTTTAATGAACGGCGTTATCTTAAAAATTATTATTATTGTTGTTGGTATAATTTGTTTTTTATTTTGCTGTTGATGTTTTTATATAATTTTTTTAGGATTAACTGTTAATATTACAAATTTAGAACATAAATTTAATTAATTTAATTTAGTTTTCAATTATGTTGTATTTTACAGTAAATTCAAATGTTTAATAAATATTTTTTGTTTAAATTTTAAATTAATGTAGGTATTAATTATAATACCTATAGTATTTTATTTGATTTAAAATTTCTAATATTTATTATTTTTCCTCATTTTATTAAAACAATTTATAATGGCGTTTTTTCCTAAGTACTCTTTGAAAAAAAAATATTCATTATTAAGTTTAAGTTTCATTATTAGCGAGTTGTTGTACTGAAAAAGCACGAATTGAAAACATTTTTTTATTGTTGTACATATATAAATTTTTTTTTATATATTTATGTACATTATTATTAAGTTATTAAGTTTCAACGCATACATTAGCAAAAGGCGGCAAATTTTTTTCTTTGCATTTTCAACCTCTTTTTTGGGCATTTTTAGGCTGGCAACAAACGGAGCAGAAGAGCTGTAAATAGTTTTTTTTTATAAAATATAGCGTGTTCTTTTTGTTAAAATTTGAAAAATGTTAAACTATTAAGAATTAAAATTAAGCCATATATTTTAAGAAAATAAACTTTTTCAGGATCTTTTTGCAAACTGTCTTATTTATAAAAAAATTTCAAGCACACAATTCTTTTGTATTCAAATAACAGTTTTCAAAAAAATTTCCGTTTTAATTTTACTGCTCGAAACCGTTTTTTAAAACAAATCTGTTATTTGCATACTTTTTTCCATTATTATTTTTTTTCATTTCTTTAAAACCGCCGTTAATTTAAAACGATCGTTGTTTACCTTAGCGTTACTCTTATAAGACTAAACTCTAGTTTTAAAAACAATGTAGCAACAAAGCGACCAGCAGTTTAATGATGGTTTGAGAGTAAAAATTGAGTTTTTTTTTGTTGAGTGTATGGCAACCCATAACTGATATTTCATTTAGTGCTCTAATCGTACAACATTTACTATCACGAATATCAGCACAAAAGACAGCTAGTACAATATCAAAAAAATAATAATAACCACTACTTAGAAACCTCTTGTACATTTACAATTTCAAACAGTCATTACGGAAAAGATCAGGGAGTGAAAAAACAAAAGCCGGGAAGCTAACACAGCGCGTTTTTTGGGAGCATTTCAGTGATTAAAATATTACTATTTTAAAAGAAAGATAAATTTTGAATAGTAAAAATTTTGTTGGCTCTTCTAAACTCTAGATAACAGGTTTGTTTGCAAAAGTCAATTTTTAGCGATTTTTAAGTGTAATGGTTCATTTGGTAGATTTGTATCGTGATGTTACAAATCAGCAGACAAAGTACGTCCCATAAGCAATGCGTGTTACTGTTTATTAAAAAAGTATGGTAACTTTCCGTGATGAAGATATCTATAAAAAAAAAGTAGATTTATACGGTGAGAACGTAATTTATTGGACATATTGTAAATATGTAAAACAATACAAATGTACTAACTGAAACATAATTAGGTTGAGAAACTTAAAAGTTTTATAATAAAAAACTATTTATTTTTATTAAAAAAATAATTTGGTCACATTAAATCTGATCCGTATATGGCTTCATGTATTAACGCTTTTTTGTAAAACTTTCTTTTTTCTGGAGTTGTACATACACATGTAGGGGGAATATCGAAGCAGACCACTACTACCACGGGTCCCTTTTCGACCCCCTTCGCTCCTCAGTGATTTCGTGTCTACCGATCAGTATACCTTCAATCACTGAGCCCCGCGCCACAACCGGCGTTTGCTCTGGACTAGGAAAACGATTTCACACTGCCGACTGGTGATTGTCGACAATCCTCATCGCACAGTCCTTTGTAATCGCCAGCATCTCCCTCAGACTAAGTTGTAGAGTTCAGACTGGAGTTGTAGAGTTCAGCATAAATAAATAGGAGAATTTTGAGCACTTCCTTTCGTCTCACTTAGATTTTAATTACGCAACATTGATAGTTAGGATTGTTCTCGATCCTATGAGAGTTATTTTCGTTAAAAATAACGCTACGTTAAAAGTAAGGAAACGCATTTAACCCAGAGTAAATTTTGCTTGAATTCATCATACTGTGTAGTTGAGACTTTTCTTACGAATAGATATTAAAATTTTGAATTATTGCTTTTAAGCAAACGTTTTTGAAAGAACCTCAGTTACAAAGTACTTAAACATCTCGTATCTTCAATGTTATTTGTTTTTATTAGCTTGACTTAAAACCGGTTTATAAAATATTTAAGACAAATCGGTTGTAGTATGAATGTATTTACCAATATCAAATATCCATTTAGTAACTGGAAATTAAAAATGAATCTTTGAAATTTCGTTTAACTAATTTCGATGGAAATAGAAACGTATAGTACTCAATGCAAACGAGCATAGTTACTCTTAACGTTTAATCTGATTTCTCTCTTTCTATTTGTATATTCTTAAGACCTACATATGTACTGTACATATACTGCCATTGCTAGCCATAATATTTAAGATAATTTTCGGAATATGGATATAACTGACTTACAGTTGGCAACACTTGAAAAAAAATCGTTTTAAATACATACAAATAGTACGTAATCATATACATACACTACACTTCGTAATATGTTTTTGCTCTTGTACTTTTTTACGTATTACGTATATATGTATATACATCCCAACATAATAGTTGTACAGACATGAAACATACAAAACAATCGATCTTTTTCTTATTCGTGTATTTATATGTATGTGTGTATTTAATTCTTTTCTTTTTTTATTTTCGTATTTATTTTTCAGTATTTTTCTTTGCCTTTCTTTTGTACATATTCCTTTTACTAAACTACTGGCAGTCAGCTAAACTAACGATGTTGGAGAGTTTTTTTTTAAGATTTCGACAGTATACCTTCTGATCAACATTTTAAAGAAGTTATTGCAGTCCTATAAAAGTTTAGATCAGTACACTTACAAAAACAACAAGTGATAATCATTATCATTAATACTAGTTACTCACTAAATTTTTCTAACTAAATTTTGAGTATTAAATTGAAGCAAAAGCACTATTATTAAAAAAAAATTTAGAAAATATGAATGTTATTTTTATAAGATTTACTGCCTGTTCAACGATGTCGAAAGAAAACCCAAGCGAAATTTCATTCGTACAAATGTATTGAAAACAACAAACAAAAACAAATTTGTACGAATGAAATTTCGCTTGGGTTTTCTTTCGACATCGTTGAACAGGCAGTTAATTACATGCATACATTTATTGTAAACAAGACTATTTTTTGAATGACAAAAATAATTCAAATAGTTAATGTTTTTCAACCTCAGATATCATTTAAGTAAAATCCGAACGACACCTATTCTGATCTATAAAACCGCGTGGCATGTATGTTCTCTGCAAATGTCTGGTACTTTGCCTGTAGATGGAAAATGGAGTAACATTTTTTGGAAAATTATAAAAATGTATGAAGCTTTGAATTATTACTTCATTCGTAAATCCTTGAACTATCTTGGGAAATGTCGCCTCAATCAAATTTTTGGGATTATTTTCCCTATAACATGTTAATTAAATTTTTTTTCCTTTTCTATACGTGTTCACTTAATTAAAAAAAAAATGATTTTGGGATTCGGGTTCTATAGATTCGCTGTAGTTATAAATATCGGCTTCTAAAAGCCTTTAGAGTTCATTACATAGTTGGCATATTTTGTTTCTAAAAATATCTAGTAGGATTAAGCCCAATACCCGAATGGCACAATAAATGTATATTCCAAAGCAATAAAAATAAAACCCGTATAACAAATGATATTACTTTCACGAGAACTTTTTATCAACTAACAGATACTAAAATGACATAAATAATGTGCTTACGATTGGGCACCATTGCTAATTTTATAAGTTAAAACTCAAAAGTACGTCTATCTTGACTGTAGAGAACAAATAGGATTACTTAAACTTTCTTTGATACTTAAAATTGCAATATAAACGAAATGGTTGGAAACCGACTGAAAAAAAAAAATTGTTTGAAACAGAAAGTCAAGAATAAAGATCAATGTTTTCTCTAATCAGACAGTTTTTATATCAGATAAATAATTTCTGTCAGTGCATTTATAAGAAAGAAAGAAAGAAAAAATCAAAAATCCAATAAACTAAGTCCAACAAATAAAACAGGAGAAAGAGACACATAAAGAGAAAATGAAAGATATAAATAAAAACAATTTCTTAAATACATAACATCTTCTTTCTTCGTATTTCTACATTTAATGAGAAAACTAAAAAAACACTTATACACATACAAACATACAGATATACATACTTATATACAATAATAAGACAATGACGTAGATAAAATAAAAACAGAATAATAAAAAATCTAGAATCTGGATTGATAAAAATCGTACTCCCGTCATTAATCCTATTCACAGTGGGTATTCCATTGCGAGTAGACTGGTTGTCATGCATACATAAAGTAGTAGCACCAAAGATTTAAGCTATTTATTTTCTTCTTTTCGAATCTATTTCTATCCAAATCAATTAAATAAAGGTGTCAGTTTTTTTTGTGAATACGGTTTGGTATTATTGCGTAGCATTAAGCGCGGTTCCAAGGGGGGAAGGATATTTTCAACACCAAACGACCAAGAACGAAATTTTCCTTTGATAAGTAATAGTTTTTGCAGTTATAAAACACACAGTATATATACATATTTTTACGCGTTAGCTGGATACACATTTAATAGCACATACAAACTTAATAGTATTAAAAAGTGGTTAAGAGTATAATTCTACTTATCATTTTGTCATATTTTTAAAACACATTTCGCAATTTCTTAGGGTGTCTCTTTTAATTATTTTAGAAGAGTATTTTTAGATGGAAAACATGTGTATGTATATAGAATATGTCAATAGGATCACTACTACTAACAGTATTGCAATTTAACCAACTAAAGGCAGTATTTAGTTCGAACAACAATAAAAAATAACTAATTATTTATACGTACTCATAGATTTAGGACTGTTTTTTTAGTGTTGATGATCTTAAAGAGAGCGTGCTTAGTGTGTGTGAGAGAGAGAGAGTAAAATAAATATATCACTGCTAAAATTGTGTTGTGTTTTTATTGTTGTTGTTTACACAAAATATGATTTAAAAATATTACTTTATATAGAAATTTTTTTTATTTTGAAATTACATACGTACTCTGTATGTAGGTACACATTCAAATTAAGTAACATGAGCTGCGTGATAACGATTTCATATAGCGAAGATTGCCAGTAAATTATAATATTTGAGCAATGATTTTTTTTTATTTGAATACCTCACGCGAAGTATTATATTAAAACGGATAACAATAATTATCGCATTGCACTGATAACCCAATAGACAAAAATGCAGAAAAATCTACCTGAAATAATTCAATATTCGGCGGGGCCAAATCTGATAACATACTTAACCATCAAACTCAAACTCGGAAGCAGTTATATTTTGGTGCTAATATAAATTTTCCTAAATACGTTTGCCTATAACTTTGCCGATAAGTGACTGATTTGTGTAAAATTTATGAATAGCCCTAGAATAGTAACAATCGTATCTATAAATTGTCCTAGAGCCTTGTTTGTTTTCTTATATCTCAGTAAGTTATACGGTTATTGTGTTGGATTGCAATAGTGATTTATTCCAGAATATTTCTGAAAGGTTGATACCACATAGAGGTGTGTGCAGCATGTAGGGATTTTTTAAGTTTATTTCAATCAACACATGGACAGACTTAGGCAGTGCTTAATCGACACCCTTATTCATATGTACACACTTATTCTTTGTACTACAGGTAAAAGGTATAGATTTTAAGCCTCCCGGAAAAGTGTAATATTTCTTTAGGAAATTGTCTTCGACATGCTTTCATTAATACAATTGAGTAACGCTGGACTGACTAAATAAAAAGGCATAACTTATAAATTTATAATATTATTATAAATTTATTAATTTTATGACGAGTAAACAAAATAAGCGACTACATATTTACTGCGCTGACATAAGCTCCTTAAAGAAATTGCTTTTTGTGGGAAATCAAAAACAAGAATCACGCCAAACGTCGGCAGTCACATCATCCTGATATTCTCTTACAAACCTGTTTACAGCGAAGAAGCCATTTTTGCTTTGACATTAATAACTCAACTTTAACATGTTTCATCGCATGTTTGTCGCTGGAAAAACTTTTATTTTACATCTCCAAGATTTCATAAATTCTTTTTCAACTTCTTTTGGACAAATGTGTTTCTTATTATAATTGGAAATGAAAAATATAAAATTCATTGTAAATGTCTGAAAAGCAATGAAAAAATTAAAGAAATTCTCAACGAAAAAAACACAAACCGCTAACACAATAATAAATGATGGAAAACTGACAAACTTAGTTTTATTAAAATTATATCTTCAGTAGACATTTTCTTGATAGATTGAATATGCTATCTACACATTTCCAGGTAATTTCGAAAAACTTCTTCTAATTTACGGAATATCAATACCATTGATTAAATGTTAACCATTAACGTAGTAATAAATTAAATAAAACCATTAGCAGTTCAATAAAATTTACCCTAAAAAGAAACAACAAATTAAAAAGTCAACCTAAAAACTTTTTACGACACACTCCTAAAATGAAAGCAATAAATTGATCAAAATTTCAATAAGGATTTATGATCATTTTGAGAATTGAAAAAAAAATTACTAAAAAATAAATAAATTAAACAAACTGCAGTAGAACATCGACCCGCATTTAAAACAAAAACAAACAAAAAAAATGTTTTAGGAGGACAAAAGGAAAAATAAACAACATTTGTGACATTATTGACATTTCCATAAAAGATCTTAAAAAAGTGGGATGACCAATCAATGGCAAATACGAAAAACAAGGAAGAAAACTACCACCTCATTTCTGGTTATTGACGTAAATCATTCACATAAATTTACACACTCGATGTACTCTCATTGTAGAGCAAATGCTGGCCGAGAAAAAAGTTGTGATGGTGTTGACTGATGATTGACGGAAAGTCTGACTTACTGCGTGGTAATAGTGGTGGTGCCAGTAGCGGTTGAATACTATTTTAAATTACAACAACAAAAAATCTACTTTTAATATATTCCCAAGTTTCAGCGATACATTCATTCATTAAATTTTCAGCTCTTTGGGAAAAATGCAAGCAAGCACTGCAAACAGTAACAAAAATAATTCATTAAACGGAGCAAGTTTTACTTATTTTTTCTTCTAAATATTGTATAAAATTTCTTACAAACTGCGGGTTTAACGCACGCGTCAATGACTTTTTTTTATTGGACTACAAATGAAATAACAATAATTTCAACGACAACAAAATGAACAGCAACAAAAACACATCAGTAATACAGGAAGAGGGAAGCATAAACAACTGCAAAATGCTAAATATGCATTTAAGAATATTGTTTAACATACAATTTTGGTCGCCGAAATTAAAAAAACGCGATAAAAAAGCAGACGAACAGACGGATATCTAGAATACCTTTTTTTAAATATTTTTTTCAAGCAGTTTAAAAAAGTTAAAAAAGTTTAATTTTAAAACAAAAAAACGAGTAACAAACTGAAAAAATTTCCACTGCAGAATATATAAATCTCTTTGGCTCTAACACATAACAAATAAATAAAAACTCTACTAGAATTTTACCAAAAAAAGATAGCGCATGCAATAGATTACTCACTGCAAGAGCGGGAAAAAGTCGGAAAGTAACGAATGTTTTCTTTGAAATATAGGACTCTAAATTAAAATAAAGACAAATGGTGTTTACTGTCAAGAAAGAAAATTCCTTCTCATTCAAATTTAAAAATACCGTGATCTAGCTCGAAGGGGCTTAAAACGGGAAAAACAAAACTCAAATTTTGTATTCCAAGACGTCAATCGTCACCCTTATAAGGTCCCGGAGTAAAGCAATAATTTTAAGACTGCAGCCTTAAATCGCAAGGTATTGAAGGCTTATTAAACGATCCATTACGTAAAACTATTCATTCAGCGAACGTTTCTTTCAATAAATCATTTGAAACATGCACTCTCTGTCACATTGCACCATCTTATTGAAACCAAGACAACCACTCATTATCCTAAGAATAATTGTTACTACAAATCGTATGATAAATCGCACATGTATAAAATGCTTTCGAACTAAAAAAGTATACTTTACTTTGTAGTTAAGTCAATTTAAGCTTAATGCTGAACAAAGTTGTGAAGAGTGCGATATGTATCTCGAGCAAGGTACTTATGCTTGAACCGTGAGAGTTATATACAAAAATTTGCCACTAGAAGTGGCGAATTAACGCATAAGTGTAACACAGTTATAAGACCACCAGATTATGGCAGATTATAACTGTCAAGGTCGGAGTTAATGTTAATTAAACAACGTCTGTCAATTTTGCTAAAATCTCTTTAAAAACAAATCCAAAATCCTTTTTAAACTTGTAATTCAAAAATATATCTTTTTTTGTTTGTTTTTACTTGTAAAGGAAATTGTTTAAAGAACGCAATTGCATTGTAAAAAATTCCTCATAATATTGTCAACAATCTAGAGGTTGTTGTCTTTTGAATTGTTGTACCTAAACTTAAATTGTTTTTTGTGGTTGCTATTAAGAAGAAAAAAGAAAAAAACAATATAAAAAAATATTTACCTAATTGTTACTAATTGCTTTTAAAGCTTAAGTAAATGCCAGCCTATGTACAGTGTGTGTTGAGTCTTGTCAATTACAACTGTGTACTTTCTCTACATTATTTGACATTTTCCATGTAGAAAAATATCTATTAGCCGTTGGTTGGTTGTTGCAAGACATCACAAGTCTTGCTAATTCTCTGTCGTCATTTGATTCAACATCATTATGCAATTCTTTAGAAAAAATTTTACATTTTCATACATGCAAGTAATTTGTGTTTATGTTCTCTGGTCATAATTGAACATTTTTATCACTTGCATTTTTCAAAAATACAAATAAAAAATAAAAGCCTAAAAAAAAATTTGCCCACAGATGGAGACAGTGTCTAAGGTTTTACGGCTGCCGCAAATGTCGTTAAGTAGACAATGTTATGTTTGGAACTATGAGAATTAAAGGGATCTTATTAGTAATCCACGATTATTGTAACTTGTAAATTGTTTGCATTGTTGACTCAGTTAACGCAACGTTTCATAGAAGAACCTCAGTTATCGCCACTTTTCTTCCAAAATGATCAATTTGTCACTTTAGATTTGTCACAGCTTTAGATTTACCGCCATACCAAGAATACTAAAATATACGTGTTGCACTTGTTTTTTGTATACATATGTCCTCAGTTGAAAGAATCTCTTTTCGTGATAGGTTTTTCTATATGCATTGAATAAAATGCCGGTGATTACAAAATTTGTAAAACTTTCAATTGAACAAAAAAGTGATATTCGTAATAAGCTAAAATAAAGGGGCATAAAGGGGTAAAAGTAAAAAAATTCGTTGCAAATGCTAAAATTGGACCACGCCAGCTTGTTACAATAAGAGCTTGTAAATATCTAAAAATAACAAGTGTTATATTCGGCCGTGCCGAAATTTATTGTCCGCCATTTTGTAGTATCGGCCAACATAAATTTAAGGTTTTTTTGGTGCCTTTATTGCTCTAGTCAAGTCCTTTCAGATTATACTAATATTGACTCTCTCGGTTGTCTAGAAGCTCAAAAAAAATTGATTTTCGTTTGTAAATTTTTAGAATATATAAAAATTTTTTTTTGCCTATAACTTTACCGATAAGAGCCCGATTTATCCAAAATTTTACACGAATATCTCTAGAGGCATGTTATATCTATAAATGGTAACAAATGTACCTATAAATTATTCTATGGATGAAAAATTTTAATTTTAGTGGTAAAAATATGGGAAAGAACAGAGGCAATCGCGTTTATTTGCTCATATCTCAGAAAGGTATGGGGCAATTTTGCTAAATTTCAACAGCGATTCATTCCCGGATATTTCCAAAAGATTGATCCCATACACAGGTCTGAGGAACATGTGGTTGCTTCTAAAAGTTGATTTCAACCAACACACGGACAGACGGGCAGACGGACAGACGGCCAGGGCTTAATCGACTCCTCTATTCATAAGCTTTCAGAAAATATATACTTTATGGGGTCGGAAATGAAAATTGTAGAAATTACAAACGGAATGACAAAGCTATATATATTTACCCTTGTGCACCACAGGTGAAGGGTATAAAAAAGGCTTTGTACAAGTGGTTTTTTTTAAGCCAAATTAAACAATAAACAAGAATTTGCGCCCTAAAAAATTGAGACTCGGTTATCGCAACAAACTCAGTTTTCGCAACGACCAAAATTTCTATAGTTGCGTTGAGCGAGGTTGCACTGTATTCTAAAACTATGTTCAGACATTAATTTACAGTAATTTTATTTAGGCACCACTCTTTCTGTTACAGCCGATTTATACGGACGGCTCAAAGATCTATCTCATTTTAATTTTGTATGTATGTGTTGCCAGATTGATTTTAATAAATGAATCCCTGAAGAAGTTGGAAAATACCAACGAAACGTCTGATTATAAAATGAAATAAATAATCTTTTATTTTTATTTTAAAACAATGGAACGTATGACCTTGAAAGCCCGAATTTAGGAAATTTATTGAAAAATATAAGATATCAAAAAGGTCGATTAAACAAAAATTTACGTAATGGGTTTATATGACATAAACAGAAACAGAGGTATATATGTACTTCCGTCTACCAGATCCCAATTCTGTGTTTCAGACGGAGATTATGGCAAGTACGGAAGACGTTAATTAATTGAAGGAGATTGGTAACGAAGCTTCGATTCGTATCCTTATAGCTATCAAGACCATAATAAAAAAATAAGTTGAATCTCGGCATATTTTGCAATGCAAGAATGTGGTAAACTCGCATGTGAATTGTGAACGTCTAGAGATAGGAGAGAGGATGAGATTTTGGAACAATTCCTTTGTCAATATTCTGCGCTTGGGCTTATTAGATACGAGAACTTTAACGTGACCAATATGCGGAACTTGGAATATCTAAGGAATTAAAAGTTGGAGTTGCAATTAAGAAATTAAGTTCCTGACCTAGTTAAATGAGTTTGGGATTATTATTCTTTTAATGCAATTTTCACTCCTTTAGAGCGCACAATATGTCAATTTTGGCCAACGTGTATACCTATTATAGGTTTGAGTTTTAATACCCCTCTTTACAAGCTAACCTAGGTAACTATAAATATGTATATCAAATGTGATCGTAGCTTAACAAATACATATGTCATTCAGTTTTAGAATTCAGGTAAACAAGTAAAATACCACAAGTATTTAGTTAAAAGTTCATCCACACTGTCTAAATAATGTTATTTTAGTAAAAGCAATGCTAATTCTTTAAGCAAAACTGTTGCGGATTTTATAATTTTTTTTTTCTATTCTAGCTAAAAACTTTAGAGAAAAAAAAAATAAGCCAAGCAATAAATAATTTATGCATACATCAGTGTAATTGTAGTAGATTTAAAACAAAATAAAAAAAATGAAAGAAACAAATAAATATATAGTTCAATTGCATTCATACAAAAAAGTGAAATGAAGAAATAATAAACGTTCATTCATATCAAAACACTTATACACACACACACACATGGACATATAAAATGTACAAAAATAAACCGACAGAAAACCATGACAAGGCCTTTACTTTATCGCAGCAGAATTTTTTTTTAGAATAAGTGATTTTTTTTACGGAAATACTTTCCATTAATATTTTTTAATCAATTAAAAAGAAGTGCAGAGAGTATTTGTTCATTTAATTTTTTTTTAAATTTCAGTATTGTCAAATAGTTATCTATGGGTAATTGACTTTTACCAAAAATATACTGCGGTCTTGGTAAAAAATATATATAAACTTAAGGATGATAACGTTTGGATGAACTCTAGAAATTTTTCTTTTGCAAGATCTTTAAGAGATATGGCATAATCTTTATACCGTGTAGCCTTCTTTGGAAAATTGTAAGATGTACTGTAAACTTCAAAACAAAGCATAGTTTATACGTTGAAAACGGAGAGAACCTTTCCCTGTGCTTTTATGAAATGGGGTTCTGCTAACATGTGGAGAGTTATCAGCAATTATGGGTGATCTAGGAGTTGTGCTAATACTGAGTAGAATGATGTTCAATCCCTCAATTCTTCCTATGTTGGGGATCACCTTTTGAATGATACTGAATTTTAACATTTTTTTATCCCTATGGATTCGTTTTCGTTTCGCTCTGTTGATAAAGCACAGATTATTTTATATTCCTAAAAAGTTACTAAATTTATATACCCATAAGTCTCCTTTTTATACCCTTCACACAGTGAAGAAGGGTATATATAGGTTTGTCATTCCGTGTGAAATTTCTACAATTTTCATTTCCGACCCCATAAAGTATATATTTTCTGAAAGCTTATGAATAGGGGAGTCGATTAAGCTCTGTCAGTCTGTCCGTGTGCATGTTGAAATCAACTTTTTGAAGCCCCCCGACATAGGTTGGACCTGGGTAAGGTATTAAAATATCAGAAATATTCGGGAGTAGATCGGTATTGAAAATCAGAAACATCGGTACATAAACAACTGAGATATGAGCAAAAACCCACGACCACCTCGATTTTTTTTTTCACAAAAACAACATTACAACAACAACATACATACAAACGTGTATACTGGTTAGAGAAAACGTGGCATCGAATCCCAGCTGAGCCAAAAAAATTTTTTTTTAAATTTTTTTTCAAATTTTTTTTTTATTTTTTTTTTTTTGTTTTTTTAACATACATACGTGAATTTATAATTTTACAATGGGATGTTTTTACATATGTATGTTTTTATATGTATGACGTATTGCATATGGGATGAATGGTGGCACAAACTACTGTTATTGCATGACTACACGTTGTGAAGGGTATATAAGATTCGGCACGGCTGAATATAGCGCTCTTACTTGTTGATGCTTGACTTGATAAACTCTATTTTTACATTCTCTTCATTTCCAAATGCTTGGAAAACTGCCAGAGTTGTACCTATTTCTAAATCTAAAGTGGTTAGAAGCCCTGATGACCTTAGACCTATTTCAATAGTCCCAGTTCTGTCAAAGATTGTTAAATATCTTCAAAAGACCAGATACTTCAATCTGTTGTACAATATTAATGAACCTCAGTATACTTTTCGTCGAGGTTATAAGGGCTGTAACAGTAAGAAAGTAATTTTTACATTTAGTTTAATTTTTTTTCAGTAGCAATTCCGAAATTCACAAGTTTTGCAGAATTTTTAGTCGATAAAGTGCAAATTATTTGTCAGCTATTCGAAGATTGGTTCAAAAATTGTAAAGAACTGAGTCGGCTATAGACTCTTATGCGTCAACGTACCGCCCAATCCCTTGTAAACATTGTTGTTGCAAGCTTCAAGCTTCAATTGTTGCATCAATTCAACATCGTTTTTAAAAACTGGAAATTTTACGAAGCACTACGCAGCAAATTTTGACAAAAGTTTTAAATCTTCAGGTGTACAAACTCATTTTATTTAGGAGCTCAAACCAAATGACCATGTAAAGCGTCGGTAATTTATTTTATGGGAAATGGAGCTTAGTTAAGTCAATGCGATTTTTCCGAAAAAAGTCATCTTCTCGGGTGAAGTGCATTGCCATCTGAATAGCTTCCTGAATACCCAAAAATTGTCAAATTCGGGTCTCATAAAATCCTGAAACTGTCTGGTGCGAATTTTCGGCAGGCGGCGTGATTGGGCCTTACTTTTTGGATGACTGTGTGAACAGCATTCATTATAGGTACATGATAATAGAGTTTTTGTGGCCTTAACTGGACGAAATGTGTTTCCACCAAGCTGCCACTATCTGTCACACCGTGTATGAAACAATCCATTTATTGCAGCAGCGATTTCGAAAACAAATTATTTCAAGAATTTCTGATGTCAAGTGGCTATCAAGATCACGCAATTTAACGCCGTGCTATTTTTTTCTTCAAGGTTTTTGAAATCTATGGTTTATGCGAATATACCATAAATAATTCCTGAGCTGAGAAACATCTGAGGTGAGATACATCCACATCTCTGTGAAAAAGTCATGGAAAATTTCAGAGTAATGGTCTATCATCAGAGCCTTGGGGGCCGTTTGACGGATATCTTATTTGATACTTAATCGAAACATGTCTTCTTTAGAATCCAATAAAAAAAACATAATTATCTAAAAAAAATACATGTTCTTATTTAGTTTTGCCTTCTTACTAAGACACTCTTGAATACTAAATACTTCGTTGCATGATCTTACTGATTTAACTAGAGAAAATCTGAAAGCTTGTAAGCTTAAACATTATTTTTCATATAAATCTAGTTAAGAAACTTAAGAATCAGATAGCAATTTAATGACAAGTTTTAAGTCAAGTATAATTTTTCCTTCATTCAGGTGTAGCTCAAGAATCTGTCTTGGGATCAATTTATTTATTTTTTTTTTGTCACGATAATTAAGTCTTTATATGAATATATAATCATTTAATGTGTACCTTCCATTGTAACTTCTATATAAAAGTTTTTTAAAAATAGTATGATTAAAAAAATATTGTTGACAAAAATAGTATGATGTTTTCGCAAACATAACATTATATTAAAAATCAATTAAAATTACAAAAAACCATTAAAAACAACAATTAAATCTCTAATGGATGGGTTTCCGTAAAAGGTTCACTAATTTAAAAGTATCTGAACTACTATTTATATCAATTCAAAAAAAAAAAAAAAAATAATAAAACTCTAAGATCAACCGTTTCAAATGATTAAATTTTATAATTGTTGGTTTTTTTTCGTTCTGAATTCTTTTTTTAATTTTATTTAATCTTGTTAAACCCGGTATGCATTGCTGGCCCCAACATTTTTTTGTATTGTAATTATTTTAAGATAAATTTTGATATCTTTGTAAGTGTATCTTATTTTATTTACTAATGTCGTTAATGCAATTTCATTTGTATTCCTCTTCCTGTAGTGTCTATTCATTTATTTCCTACCAATCATTTTATATATCATTTAATTTGCTATTTTTCTATTTTCTGTTGGAAATAAGACACTATCTAGGATCAAGGAACCTTCATACAAGTTTTATCAAATCCATCCAGTAGTTGTTGAGCCAGACGGGTTTAGCAGACAGATAGACAAAAATTTTATAAAGTGGTGTTTTGTATTATAGATCGTTTACTATATACATACATACTCTGCCATCAAAATTTTCCAAAAATATTTCATGTACAGACATAGTTTTTTTACAATCTCAATATACATACATAAGTATAGATTGTAAAGTTTTAAGTCACGATTTTCTACTGTAATCTAATGAAATCGTTTAATTTTTTCCCCACTTCTTTCCCTGATTTATGTATGCACTAGTATTCCATATTGTGCCTCCAGAATAAAAGAATGAAACAAAAAACAACAAGTAAGAGCACTATATTCGGCTGTGCCGAATCTTTTATACCCACCACCAATTTTGTGTACATTTAAAGCACAATAATTATTATTTTGTTATCGCTATTTAATAATATCTTTATAGTAAAATATGTATCACTTTCTTTGTAAAGGGTGGTTAGATTTTTTAGGGCCCATGTTGAAGGTGAACTACACCTAGTCTTTAAATTTGTTTTCTGCATTTCACTTGGCATTTCTCAATCTCAAACTTACTCAATTTGATCCGTGGAAAGATATGCAAATGAGCAACGCTTTAAAGTTATTCAGGTTTTTTATAAAAATGGGCGTTCAAATCAAATCGCATTTTGTGCACTTCGTAATTCTTTTGATCAACATAATCGTTCAAATTCGTCCACAATCGGGAGAATTGTAAAAAATATTTACATTTCTGCATTTACATTTCGGCATTCTGTGAATGCCTTCTTAGTTCGCTGAATGGGAACTACTGCTGGTTTTTGCGATAGTGTGGCAAAAGAGCAGTCAACCTCGCCTCATCATCATGCCCAACAATTGAGCATCAACATTGTCATTGAAAATTTGAACCATCAGATAGAGAAGTGGCGCCAAGGATGGGGGGGGGCATTTGGCAGATATTTTGTTAAATACATAATTGAACTATACAAATATTATCATTATAAAAAGAAATGATAATTATTTCTTAAATAATTTGTGTTTTATTTAAATTCAACATCGGTCCTTAAAATTTAACCACCCTCTGTAACTTAGATATGCTACTAAAATGCTTTTGTAAATGTAGTCTTTCAATGAAAGTTGGCGTTAAAGTAATCATGTCAATAAAGTTTCTGCTAATAAATACAACTTAGATATTTCAATATAGTCCTTTATTTTCCTAAAAACTTTGTCAATAGAGAAATTACATGAATTTAAGATAAACCGTTATGGGAGGTGGGCGTTAAAGTGAACGTGTTACCTAAACTTTTTGGCACAACGACTACATTGATTTGAAGGATATACGAAGCAAATTTGATCATCATACCTCTAATTTTGGAAGTTTTATGAGCTTTTAAATTTCATTAACGGTAGATAACGTGAAAAGTGGGCGTTATAGTAGGCGTGTCAAAGTTGTTTTTGCTAATGAGTACAACTTAGGTGTTTCAATATAGCCCTTTGTTATTCCAAAATCTTTATTAATAGAGAAATTATATGAATTTTAGGTAAAACGTTATATGGGAGGTGGGCGTAAAAGTGGGCGTGGCACATTGATTTTCCGTTACAAAAAAGCGTCTCACCAAAAAGCAAAGTGTGCAAAATTTCAGAGTCGTGCATGCAATTTTGTTGCTTTTATGACGTTTTTGTTTTTAAATATACCAAAAAAATACACTGTGCGGTATAAATTTTCCTACATTTTGATCGATAACTCCTCTCCTAATGCATATATTTTGATAATTTTCGGGGAAAAATATTGTTTTTACTCAGGAAATATATATTCGAAGTTTCATGAGTCTACGTTAATGCGTTTGGACACAATTCCATTTTATTCGATGTTTGAAGGACACGGTTTTTTCGACCTACTCTTGCTTTTCGAGCTATAACTCCCTTCCTAATATTCCGATTTAGCCCATTTTCAATACCAAACAAACCTTGTCTATAAGAAAGATTCTGGCAAAATTTGAGCCTCCTAGCTTTTTCGGTGCGACCTCTATCGTGCTTTCAACAGACGGACAGACGGACAGACGGACGGACATAGCTAGATCGTCATCAAATCAAACCCTGATTCAGAATATATATACTTTATGGGGTCTAAAATGGATATTTCGATGTGTTACAAACGGAATGACAAAATGAATATACCCCCACCATTTTTTTGGTGGCGGGTATAAAAAGGCTTGTCAATGTTTATTACAATGTTATTTTATTACATCAAATGTCGTTGTTGTTGTTATTGCTTTTTAGCTCCTCTCTTATTAGGCTCAAATATCTTATAACTACTTTTTTTTTGTATTTATTATAAAGCTAAAATTACATTTCAAGATTTTAAAACGAATATATCAAGAGATGATAGTGAGATTTGAAAATTGTTTTTAATGATAGCGAAGCAACATTGATATAAAATCGTAAATTTTTTACATAAAAATCCAATTTGATTTATTACAGAAATTTATAGCAGCCTAAAAGGTTTTTGAATGTTTAATAAAAAACATCTTTAAATTATGTATGATGGAATTTATTAAAGTTTTTTTCTTTCGCTAAAACAAATATCTTATCAAAATCCAACAGTTAACTTTGGTTAAACCAGATGCTGTTAAAATAGGGTATCATTAGAATATCATTAGTAATTATACACGTAAGTGTTTAGTGTTTACAAGGCTGTATTAAGAGATGTGTAGGAAATTTCAGATATTAATTGTTTAAAAAAGTCGATTTTAATGCTACAATGTTTATCACTACTGTTCAAAAAAAACTTTATTCCATTATACTATTTAAATCAGTTCATACATACATACATACATACATATGTTCAAATACAACTTAGCTAGTCATTATTTTTCTTAATGTGCACATTAAAGAATGAAAAAATAAAAATATGCAACGATTGTATTTTTTTTTTTTAAGTTATGACCACAATTAATTTTTCTTATCTACTTAGTACATTCACTACAAAAAGTGTGCGTGCAAAAAGAGCTGTCAGAAATATTTTCACATATATTAAGAATTATGTACTTGTTAAATATATTTTATACATTTTCTATTAATTGAAAATGTTCATATTGTCAAATAATAATTATATTTGTTTTGCGTTCCTTTCATATTAACGCTAATGAACACTGCTAATTCGACTTGCGTCGTTAATATATCGATTTGCAACGTAATACATTTTTTTTTGTGTTTTGTACTATATTTAATAAATTTAGTGAAAATTACATCGGAGAAAATGGTTGGATTTGCATTGTATTAATTTGCCGTTATAAATGACGCAGATCGGCACCGGACCATGCTTATTTAGTAAAAAGAAACACGTTAGAAAGTTATATAAGGCCGTGCCAAATCTCATATACCCTTTACAAAAGTGCAAATATGCAACTATAGGCATATATAAGTTGCTCATTAAACAGGTTTTCCATAATCTTTCTCTTATTTACACTTGCTCAATGTATACTGTTGCTGATTAATGGGTGTCATTATATACATACATACATATAATATATACATATGTACATGCAATCGTACACATTAATAAGCATAAAAAATATTACAACAACAAAACCACATACCATTATGTAAGGAGTGATTCAACCATGTTGATTGTGGATCACACATTAATGCCAAGTTTTTTGCCCAACTAATTTTAAAATTGTTTTGTTTCGGTGTTTGACAAATTTAACCACGGAGATGAGCGCGTTAAGACTGTTGACACCCATTACGAAAATGCGAGTTAAAAACATAATTAATTTCGTGCACTTTGTGATTTTAATTATCAGAACAATCGAGCAAATGTGTCTACAATCGGAAGAATTATGTGCAAATTTCAGCAAACCGGGTCTGTAGGAAATTTTAAAACACCTGTGCTTGCTGGACAAGTTCGTTCTACCGAAGCCAATGCTGTTGTTCGCTATAGTGTGGCAGAAGAGTCAGGAACCTCAACTCGTTGTCGTGCCCAAAAATTAAACATTTCACGAAAATCACTGATACGAATTTTTAATAAAAACTTGAATTAACATGGTTAAAATATTCACATGACTCAAGAGCTGATGCCTACTGATAATTTAAAGCCTCGTTAATACACCGAATGGTTGGTTGAGCAGACAGAAGTGAATGGTGAATTTACAAAGAAAATCATCTTCAGCAACGAGGTACACTTTCACCTCAGTGGATTCGTTAACAGAATTGCCACATTTAACAGAATTCGAATCCAAGAGTGATTATAAAAAAGCTAAAAACCCCATAAATGGCGGTGTCTTCGGGCCGTACTTTTTCGAAAATTAAGTCGGCCAAGCAGTTACAGTGAATGGTGCTCGCTATCGCTATCGACTTCTTTTGGACAGCAAGATGGTGCCACTTGCCACGAAACATGGCTCCTTTGCGAAAGAAATACAATAGTCGTGTTATCTGACGTCATTGCGATGTTATTTGGTCGCCACGATCATGTAATTTGACACGCTTGAAAAACTTTTTTTTTAGAAATATTAAAAAAAAAAGTGTACGCCAATATGCCTATAACAATCTAAATGTTAAAGGTTGAGATAATTCGGCACATTAAAGACGTTGAACCTCAATTATGTATCAGTGTCATTGAAAATATGAACCATCGAATAGAAGTATGACACCGAAGCCATGGAGAACATTTGGACGATATTTTGTTTAAGACATAATTGTTATAGATCCTTCTTTCAAAATAAAAAATATTAAGATTATTCTCTGACAACTTTACTGTTAATAAATGGACTACTCTGTACATACACACATACGACATGCTGTTTTTGTTATTGTTTTTTAAATAAAATATTGTTGCAATATTAATAAAAAAATTGTATTGCAAATATCTCATGTTTCTCATTATTGTAGTAACATTCTTTAAAACATATCTGATAAATTTTTATCATATAAAAGTCTAAAAAATCCGTGGAGGTTTCAAAAACTTGATTTCAACAAACACACGGACGGAAAGTTTTACCTAAATCAATTTCTCTGTCTATAGGATCTATAATGAATATTGTAAAAACTTATATATTCTCTTTTATTCTCTCGTCTTAAAGGTATAAAAAAAGCTGTTTTAATGAATATCGGGAATTTTTTTTTATTTTGTAAGCAGTGCTGACTTTATTCCCTAATGCATGACATGTTTTTTACATCTGACTTGACAAATTCCACATTAATAAATACGAACATGTCGTGTGTTACCTTTAAAACATTACTTCTGTAAAAAACATGTATTGAGACATCTGACAAAATTTCAACTAGAGCGCACTCTATTTTCTTCTGTCAAAACATGTGACATCAGCCGTTGGCAGAAATCTCTGCCGCTGCAAAGTATAATTTTGGCAGACATGTAGATTTACATATGTCTCACAAATTTTAAAGTCAGATGTAAAAAACATGCCATGTATTAGCTGCTTTATCTAATTGCAAACATAAAAATGCTACATTTTATTTGACTTTACTTCCGGCATAACAAGTCTGAATCTTTTACTTATAATACAGAAATGTATTAAGTTGCAAGAAATTTTATTAATTAACATATTTGACAAAAAAGATATTTACATACGAAAGTATGTAAGTATGTTTCCTTGGTTAATTAAGCAGTAAAAAGGAGACACATTTATTTCAACAGCAAGTTTTTATATATTTTTCTCTTACTTGCTGCTACCTTTTAAAGCTGTACTTCATTTATAAGTCTATGATTGACAACAAACAATAAATTATTTGATGTCATAAATAAGTGTTATGAATCCGAAATTTTAATTTGTAACATAAATAGTAATTTAAAAATACATATGAATATACCGGTAAAGATTGCTGATGATGAAACTGTAGCTGGCTTCCAAAATCTATTTTACGCGGCGAACATCGGAATAATTTTTTTAAAATATTCTTGAAATGATTGCAACTAAATTTAATTGAAAAAATGTTTTAGGGAGTTAAATAATAGAACAATTGCTTAAGCCAGAATAAAAGTAATTTACAAGGAATATACCCTTTTTAATATAAAACAACAAATTCAATTGAATGATCGAACTGTTGGATTAATTAGCTAACAAATTTTATGGCAATTAACATTTAAAAATAATTTCTGGCATATGGCCTTCGTGACTGCGTCTTTTGAACGCTATTCTGTCAGTTTAATTTTGCACTTCTTTCTCGAGCATACACAGTCATTTTTCGTCAATAGTGCATTTCTAGATACAAAAAGATCAATTGCTGATGGTAAATCATTACATCAAATGTTTTACGTTACCCCTACAAAAAGTACTACAAAGGTGTCAAATCACACGAACGAGGTGGCCAATTTTCAGGTGCATTTCTTGATATAATTCGGTTGTAAAAAAATTTGGTTTAACGAAGTTAGCTATCACGCACTGTATGACATATTGCCCCGTTTTGTTGAAACCATTTTTCCTGCAAATGATTTTCAATGATACGTGGAATAGACAAAAATCATGAATCACGAGACATAGTTGCTGAGACAGACATCGGAATAGTTAATACGAGTCCTCTGGCATACTCACGTCTATGCGACCATGGCCTTTCTTGTGCGCACGCTACGGTTTCGATTTGGATGCATATTATTCAAAAATTTTTGATCATAGTACTGCGAATTACTTGCTTATACGGATAAATAAACTTAAATAAGTACTCTATAAATTTGGCAAAGAGAAAGCGAATTGTGGAAATAAATTTCTACGATTTGTAAACGTTATTATGGTGCATAGTAATTTGCCAAATTAGAGTGATAAATAAACTCTAACCCACTTCATTAATATGACAGCGAGTTTTACAATTAACTCTATCAAAAATTCTATAACTCTAAAGCAAACACCATATACAAGCGCTCTTGCAAGTTGGTAAGCCTAAGTTTTGCGAAACGCTTTTAAGTAATCAAGTTTTTTGGTACGTTATTTCAGGTTTATAAAAAATGGCTTTAAATACATCCAGGCGCATTCACAAGGAAGTCTTTTCACCTGATCGAGAAGTAAGATGTCAAAATTTGTTAAATTAACCTTTAATTGTTTTTTTATTTAATATTCGAAATATTGTCCCAAAAGTTGTTGGGGTATATGGTATACCGATGATCTGGCATAAGCACCAGTGAAATGCATATATGTATACCAGTTTATGCTTAACAATCAATAACCACAATTATTAATTTAATTCTTAAAAGAATATTATATTAAAGCATTACTATTTAATCGTAAAGTTGGAAAGAGTTCAGTAATTTTTTTAGGTTTATTTAAAAGTTCACGAACAGATAAAATAAAGAATACAGTTACAGAGAAGGTGGTTATTTTTACAAAAACCTCACCTTAATGCTATTGCATTAAGGATCATCATCTTGATAATGACGATGACAAAGATGTAGCCTGAATTTACACATGTAATCCAAAACATGGAAAATTTTTGCAAAATTACAACTACAAAAACAAAATCTAACTAAAAAGATCTAAATAAACTTTAAATTCGAAAAATACACAATTCCATGAAGTACAATAACAACAACTAACGCTAACAAGTATTAAAACAACTAGAACAACAACTACGATGTTAGATTTTTAATACCCATAACACTGTAACAGCAGAAGTAGAGAAAGAGAACTCGATTAAAAAAGGTATATGAACTACAACTACTACGAAACTAAGTACCAAAGTTGTAATAGTTGTACGTTAAATTTACAACAAACTCCAAGAAACAGAGTCGTTAGAATAGAATATAAAACAAAAATAAAACTTTGATGATCGCCCACTTCCTTCTTTTTAAAAATGTTCTTGTATTTCTTTTTTTTTTCGTATTCAGCTAAACAAATTAAAAAACAAACAAAAAATTTAACAAATTTAGCTTTAAAAAAAAAAGTTAAAGGCCTTTTGGTTTAAATACACCCTCAACCGACTTAAAAAAATTACCAAGATTACAAGCAATATTCAAATAGAAAAAAAATGATTTAAAAGAATGAAATCATTGTGAAACGTATTTACTTTTGTCTAGTTTATATCGTGACATCTATCAGAATACGGATAGAGGAAAGATGGCGAAAGATAGAAGAGAAAAATGATTTCCAATAAGGACTAGTCAGTTAGGAAAAATGGTGTAAGGAACACCCAGAAAACAGACAATCAAATTCATTGCCAATTAAATGGTTTAGTTATTGTTATCGACATTTTTGTTTGTGGTTATACAATTTTTATTGCAAGAATCATAATTTGTTAGTGCTGATTTAATATTTATACTCCGAAAAGAAAATCTGTAGATACTTTAAAATTCTATTATCACAACTAAACTATGCAATTGGCAACAATTCTGGTACTCACAACCGATACTTTTTTCTCTTTGTATTAACAAAAGTCTTTTTGATCTCTGAAAACCCATGTATGAATTATGTGTAAAATATGATATCGCTTAAATAAATGCCGTGGCTTCGCACGATGTCACGGATCAAAAAAAAATCTTCCAAAATTTTGACATTTTAAATTTTCTTTTACACTTTCTTCCCAATAAATTTTAATCATTTGGAAAAAGTGACTTATTAGCAAGCAATATATTTAAAAGAGGTTGTCAAAATAATATGGCCGCTTCAAACTATCTACCGTTATCTATCTATCTGCCACAACTATTATATTTAGCTCTTTAAAAAATTTCATCTGACGATCAAACGCACTTAAGGCTACACAGCAACCTCTGCATAAAAATTTTAATTTTGTTTTCCTTATATGTAGATAATTAGGGAGATTTTTTTCCTATTTAAGCTTTTAGTGTCATTCCGTTATAAATAGTACGCTTGCAATTCATTGAAATTTATTATCAAGATTCGTGTTGTGTGAGAAATATGTTTCGTAAATTAAGTTCATTTTATATCGTTTAATGTGTTCGTCAACAAACAGAATTGCGGAATCTGATATGAAAGACAGTTCAAGAGTTGCCAGTACACCCTGAAAGATGCATAGTGCAGGTGTGGTGTGTGGGTCAGTCATAATTCGACCATACTTTTTCAAGAACGATGATATTGGCAACATTAAAGTTAATGGAGCAATGTACCGTCCTATGGTCACCTACTTTATCTTTGCCCAAGATAGATGAATTGGACTTGGTTGACAAGTCTTAGTTCGATAAGATAGTGGCTATATGACACAAGGCAAATGTTACCATGAACCTATAGAGAGCCGAATTAGTGAGCAAATAATCTTACGTTTAGAAGCAGTCCATTGGCCGCCAAGATCATGCGACCTGACTCAACTAGACTCTTGTTTAAAGGGAAACGAAAGTAGTCTCTTGTATACAAGGGCAATCAAGCCACAATTCTAGCCCTAAAAATAAACATAACATCTGCCATTGGCAGACTCCAGGACAAATTACAAAATAGAGCTCACGGAGAGACCATATTTCCGCGTGCAACATTTGCATTTATTTTTAAAAAGTACATGACAGGCATTAATTTATCGCCCAAATAAATTTTTAATTCATTTGGGGAAATTTTCTGCAATTTTGTAACTTTGAAATTTTTCACAAATAAGATAAAGTTTAGCTTAAGCTAAGCCAGTGTTGGTTAAACAGGCAGTGTTAAAAACTATTATGTTGTTTTTAAAATCCAAACGATCACACTGTACCCGGCCAATGAATATTGCTATTTTAAATTTTCAGAGAAATTTTTTTTTATAGAACTATATTCGAAACAAATTTCATTCAACTCTTTGTGGTCTACCAAGACGGGGAAAATTTACATATAACCGAACAAAAAAATTTCCTAATAAATTTATTTCAAGAAACTCAATATTTGCAGTCTCTTTGGTCTACTGACCTAACAAATTGAATCTGGAATTATTGCAAACATAACTCAGCAGGAAAATTTTGCATTAGTTTAATGTTTTTAAATGTTTATTAAATATTTTAAATTATTACTACAAAAGAAGGCATAAAGAATGCCTTCTCCAGATATGAAATAATTAAATTGTAATGATGTGCTTCAACAGGCACGCTACAAAAGTAGACCGATAGGGACAGCAAACAACGCCATATTTTTTGCCGCTCTTTTGACATTTCTCTTCAGTAAGGTTTGCCATTTGCCATGATGGAAAGATATACGAGCCAACAACGAGTTGAAATTATTAAAATTTATTACCGAAATTCGGAGTCAGTGGCCTTAACGTTAAGAGCGCTGCGTCCAACTAATGGTCGTCATAATCGTCCTACCAGATCAACAATTGAGCGACTATTTAGTAGAAAAATTTGAATCCACAGGCACAGTTAAAAATGTTCCCGTGCCAGTGAGACAAAGAAGTTCCCGTAGTGTCGAAAATATTGCTGCCGCTGAGGCTTCAGTTGAGGATCTCTGTGACGTCATTTTGGCAAATTTTGCGAAAATATCTCGGCCTACATCCTCCCAAGATCAAATTGACGCAAAAACTGAAGCCGTTTGACCACCAGAAGCGTCGTATGTTCGTGAATTGGGCTGAGCAGCAACTTGAAAACGATTCGGATTTTCATCGAAATGGTCCAGTCGATTGGCCGCCTTGGTCGTGCGATTTGACGCCGTTAGACTATTTCCTGTGGGGCTACGTCAAGTCTATGGTCTATGCCAACAAGCCAGCGACGATTGATGAACGTCATACGAATATCGAACATGAAATTGCAGCAGTATCGCCCAATTTATGCTTGAAAACCGCCGAAAATTGGGTTCAGCGTTTGGACTTCTGCAAGCGTGACCGTGGTGGCCATGCAAAAGAAATCGAGTTCCATACATAATGGCATCGAACGTACTTTCACAGGAATAAAGAATTTCATTGATATCCAAAACAGTTTTTGTTTTATTAAAAAAAAAAAAACTTTTGTAGCGCTCTTATTGCAAAATTCATATAAATGCATGCAAAATATCTTAAACAATTCATGTAAACAATCATGAAACATGGGTTTCTTTTCATCTACATGCGTTTTATACGCTTATTAGAATGAAGTGAATTTTGTAAATATAGTCATATAAACACATACTATCCAATGACACGTTATTGTTAAAACCATGCATGTTTCACCTAAATTGAACCACTTCAAAATGGGTTGAACTATTTCTTTTAATGTCTTTTATTGTTGGGGTGGGTTACAAAACGAACTCAATTAATTTAATGATCGAAAGGATCTATTTTATCAACAATTGGGGTTATTTCTGCTTCACCACTTAAAGCAGTTATAAAAAAAATTATTGGTAAGAAGCCCTTCTTAAGTCTCTCAGGGCGATGCCTTCTTAAAGTAAGATATTTTTTTTAATTTTAACACAATTTTCTTTTACTTTAAACAACTTATCATTTAAGGTACTGTCATTCAAAAGCCACAGTTTTAATTTTGAAAATAAAACGGTCAAAGTCGAATCTAAGTAAAACCAAAAAAATAAAAGAAGAAATAAAAAACAAAAAGTCAACAATCAAATCATCAAGAACAAAAAGCAAGCGAAAAAAGCTGTACTTGGAGACTGGTAATATTAACAACAACTATAATAATTCTAGAAAGGCTTATGGAGGGGGAGATGGCATCGGTACAAAATTTAGAATAAAAACTAATAGCAACTTAAATAAAAAGAAAAAAAATTGTAGTAGTTGAAACAACAACAAAAAGTTGGAAAAATAACAAAGTTTCAATATTTTATAGTGTGTAGAATTTTTGTGCTTTTATTTTTCCTTAAATTTATTTACATCAAAACAACAAAATAAACGAAAAATCTTTAAAACCAGTTTATCCAAAAAAAGAAACGAAAAAACGAGCAGCAGGAGCAAAACAAAAAAATCAAGTCAGTCAGTAACAGAACTACCAAACAACAAAAGCAGCAGCATAAACCGATCAACGAATACAAAAAAAAAAAAAATAAATAAAAAAAAGATCAACTGAAAAGGCTTCAATAGAATTTAATACTGAGAGTCGCCAGTGGAAATATTAGGCACAATTGAATTTCGTTATTGAAATAATTTATTTAAAAGAGAAATGAGTACATATAGCAAATAAAAGGCAATTATTCCGGCTTTAAAATTATATGTATATAAATTTTATCCCGTAGACCACATAAGGAGTGAGATCAAAAATTCGTAACATTCATATATAAAACTCAAAAATTTAAAAACGGTTGATCTTACTTAGACTTAATTTTTAATTTTATTTTTATTATTTAATTTATGATATAAAACAAGTTCTAACCACTAACTACTTATGTACTCATGGACCTTTTTTGGTAACCCTTCGATTAGAGATTTGATAGTTGGTTTAGCCACATTTTTGGACTAGTTTAATTATCTCTTTTCAAAAACGTTCATGCTGTGAAACACCTTGTTCGTGCTCTTCAATTTTCTTTGACAAGAGGCCAATACATCTCCACTGGTCTTAGTTTCGGGCAATCTGGTGAATTGGCCTCTTTGGTACAAAAGCAAAGTTAGTTTACTTCCCATTATGCCAAATCGGACCAAAAATATGTGGATACATTATGCTTCCTGGTGAAAGGAAAACAATTTATTTTTTGCAAACATTCTCAAATGTCTTTTTCGGTATTTATGGAACCTACTGTTGTAACAAATGACTTGCATTTTTTGCCGCTACTGCATAAAGCTTTTCATACCAAAAATTTTTAGGAAATTTTGTCTGCTTTTAGGTCCTAAGCTTATCTTTGATATTTCCTAGAACATTAACAACATTAAAATTTTGACCCGGAAGCTGCAAAAAATACAACATGATTAATTTTTGTGTAAAATTTGAATTTAAATTTATTTGTCCTATTTTCGACTTCTAAATGTTTTGCAGCATTTCTGTCTGGAACCTTTTGAAATTTGTATATTTTTAAGCCTGCACCAAATCGTCAGAGCACTGAGCTAACCAAAATCCTTTCTACCAGATGTGTTTGGAGCTCTTTTTAATCTGTTTTAAATTTTCTTGGCCTCATGTAGACTTGTTTGTCCTTCCCAAACCAGGTTTCCTATCAATCGTTAAATTCTCCTGACACCGTTTACCAAAATAATATTGGAAACTGTTTGACGGCAGACCCCAATTTTCTTTGACAAATTATTTCTAGAACCAGTTTGGGTTTTTTTTTTAAATCTTTAATTATTTTATTTCGTCACTTATTGTGTTCAAACTCACAACAAATCATCATGGTTGTCATTGAAAATATTATAATAATTACGGACATATGTATGTAGTTTTCAAAGAGAACAAAATAAAGAAAAATTAATTAAAATTTGTAAACTAGAGAGTTGATAAATATTTTAAATTTTCTACTGGGTCTTTTATTTTTTTAAAGTGTACCTTTTTTATTAAAAAAAAAAAAGTTTGTTAGCTGTAGGCATTAAAACAACAAACAAACTGTGTGCTCTAAGGTTGTTGTAGTTTGTTTAACTCACGATTTTTGGGTGTCGAGTTTTAAAATGGCACGAGCTTAAGTTTCACTAAAAGTTTATTTGCAAGCAAATATATCACTTTGCCAAAACAAAAATCCATGCAAAAAGTACTAGAACCACCTCTGTATCTCTTTGCTTGAGTTTTAATTTTTTTTTTATTAAACAAATTCAAAACATTTAAGTCTGTTGTTTTTACAACCCAAACGAGCAATTTGAGTGAAACTTTTCGTTCTTTTTTTTTGGTATAAGAAGAACACATAAGACTCAATGTTGCATACAAGCAAACGGGACAGGATACTTTAGACAACATAACGGTTTATATTCAAAATTTTAAGTTAAAAAAGATGAATTAAAGAAACAACTGCTCATGATAAATATTCATTATTAATTTAACACTTCGATAGTTATAAATAAAAAATCATTTTGTGAAACAGGTACTCCAAAGGTTTACCTACTCCAATTTAACGGCAGCAGTCTTTAAAAAAAATTTTGGATTAGAAACTGTATTTTTTAAGGCTGCTAATCACAAGGCGAACCAGAAAAAATTTCCTTTGTACTGAAATGAATATAACGAAAAACTCAGAATATACAACAAAGTAATTAGAACCTGTAAACAAAAATCGTAGAAACATTTCTAAGAAAATTAAGGCCTCATTCTTATACTAAATAAAGCGGCGAATAGTTTCTTACGATATAATAGTGGAGCGCCAATGTATACGATATGTGTAATAGTATTACATTTTGCTGTTCAGTTGAACAATTTTCAAATCTTCAGCACATTTGCTCTTTAAAATAAGACAGCACAATCGGACGTATATTCTGTACAGATAAGTATTGACCTATAAAAGACGTTCACTATACTTACCTTAACATGAAAGCGATGCTTAAGCTAACGTCATTATGTAATGAAAGCCTTGAGGCGTTTTGTTGAAAAAATTGCAAATAAAACAGAGAATTTACGCAATAGAAAAATTGTGATAGTTGAGCCCTGCTCTAGACAGAAATGGAACATTGTTATGTTTTAGAATGATGATGTATAGCTGAGAAGTAAAAGACTAAAGTCTAAGCATACAAAGCAAACGAAGTATACGATAGGGACATTCAGTTTTGGAGTAAAACTGTTAATACTCAAAAAAAAAAAAAAAAAAAAAAGATGGACCAAGAAAGTCTTCTATGCAGATGACCAAAAAGACAAACGTTGGAAGCTTTACCTTAGTTGAGATAATCAGAGAGTCAACATACATGAAATTGTATTTTCTTCGGCTCGGTAATTTTAATTTTGAATGATAAGTTGGGTTTTAGAAAAGTGTCTAATTGTCACAAAACTGCAAACATGAAATTATGCAAATTTAAAGGAACTAGAAAAAACTTATTTTTTGAAAAAAATAAATAATTGGAGAAAAAAAATAACTATCTTTTATTTACAAAGTTAGCACTCCATCGCGCTCAAAGCTCGCGTTCACCATTAAATAAAAATGTTCCAATTAGTTTTAGTAAATTTATCAATAAATGTCAATAAACAAAACTCCAACGCATTAACCCATTGTTGAACATCAAAATATTTATGAACCACAACAATGCAATGTCAATTCACACGAAATACAGAACGGGGCACTATGGGATATCTGCTGCAAAAAAGGCATTTTTTGACTTTTACTTTTAAAAAATCTAATGATGCTATTTTATAGAGAAGAGTCTGGCAAACAAAAATCTGCATTTCTTTTTAGATATACAGTAAACTCGCAGAAACATGAACTAATTTTTACCAAGGGTGTTCACGTTTTCCATATTGTTCACGGTTTAGATTGCATTTTTTCTGTAACATATTTTAGTCTCTTTTATTTTTTATTTAATTTAAATTTAAATTATGTACGTTATTTTCACCTATGAAACATGTTTTGATTCAACTTTTTGTAAGCTTCTGCCATATTTTAATGTACTACATAGCTACTATAGTTTGCAAAAGTGTTTTTAAGACACTTATTTCTAAATTATTAATTGAATTCATCCAAAATAGAGGTTTAGCATGGTTATTTTCCTTAATCTGATTGTGCAATTCAATAGCTTTCTTTTAACCATAATGCCGCTAACCCGCTATTGACGCCTTTCGAAATTGCATTTTTATTGTTTTTTATTGAACAAATCGTCGATTTAGCGACATTATACTTTTTCGAAAAACCAGTTACAGATGAACCTTTGCGTAAAAGCTGACTTTTTTTGAAAATTTAACCATTTTAATTTTTTATTAGACATATCTTCAATAAAAATATTTTAAGAGATCACTTGTTTATATTATTTATATACCTTTATAAATAGTCAGCAAAGAGAGATGCTTCCAGTAGAACTGCCGCATTAATACTAAAGCTACTTATCATGCAACAAAAGTTGTTTACAACAAAAAAAAACTACGTAATTCTTCTGCGGGGAATCCCAAAAAATTTAAATGATCTTACAAAATTGAATTTTAACTTTCGATAAAAAGTTCACGTTTTAGAGCCTTCAGCCTTTGTTCACGTTTTAGAGTAGTCAATGTAAGAAAAAAAATTTTCATGTTTCTGGGTAGTTCATGTTACTGGATGTTCACTGTATGTATATATGTATATTCTTGGAAAAGATCGGTTGAAATCAGGTTAATGTTGTGAAAGGGAAATATATGGTAATGTTGTTCAAATTCAGATATTTATATATCGAATATGTTTCGAGCGGAAAAATCTGAGTGTCGATTTTGTTTAAATCCGAAGCCTTGTTTTTAATTTAAAGAAAAAGTTATTGGGTACATAATTTGGAATATATGAGTGCATCAAAATTGTCCTTAAAAATTCAGCATTGGCTGTTTTCGTTGGAGAAAAAGTCAGTTAGCTCGGTTTACCTCCGTGCTCTCAGTATAACGAAATGAAAGGTAAAAGGCTCTTCTTTCGAATTAGTCACAAAAATTCACAAACTTTTGTCAATCTTTTAAAAAAATTCAAATTTAGTAAAAAGTCACGCATATTGCACCCTAGCATTTGTAATAAAAAAGTTTTGCATACCTTTTGGCTTAACGTTTTAAAAAAATTTTAGTTATTAATTATAACAACAATTTGTTAATAAATTGTTGACAGTTGTTTTTAAAAGTGAATATGAATAAAAAAAACCAAAATCATATGTTTTAATAAAAGAAAATGTATAGAAGAAAACCGCTTAAATTGAAAACAAAATTTGCAACGAATAAATAGTTAACGTTAATAAATATTGTAATAAAATTTAAAGTATAATTCTAAAAATGTTTTTATTTTCTGTGTCATATAGTGAATTGTGCCAGGAACTTATTGATTGTGATAGCAATGTCGATTTGTTAACAATTTTTTTAAAACAGGAGAATTCGGTGCTTACTATTGATTAAATTGAAATAATGTAAAAGACAGCTTAAAAGCGGGTTTTTAGTCATTTTTAAAATCGTTGGGGAGAAGCGCACAAAATCAAATCTTATTTCTTTCAGAAAAATGCGACTTGGTTAGAAAGTGAATACATCTTTAAAAAATAAATTAATTAAAAATAATTAATTTTGAATATTATGAATTTTTTTTTAGAAAGAGCTGACGACCGCGATGATCGAAAAATGGAGGTCCAAGGGAGGTACCCTAGGAGTCGACGAATTTCCACCAAAATTTGTAGTGCTCTTTTTTAGATTAACTTATGGACATCTGCTAAATTTTACCAAATGCGAATTAAGGCCCATACGTTGAGAAGAAAAATAAGCGAAAAAATGGGGGTTCAAGGGAAGTACTTTTAATGGTAGACGGATTTCAACTAAAATTAGCAGATCTATCTCTTGTATAAATTTATAGATGTATGCCAAATTTCATCAGATTATATTGAGGATTACGCCCTATATATTCAAAAGAAAAATAGGTGAAAAAATTGGCGGTCCAAGGGAGCTACCCCTAGGAGTCGACGGATTTAAACCAAAAATAGTCGAGCTGTTTCTTGGATCAACTAATAGACGTGTGCCAAATTTCGTCAAATTCTATGAAGAATTGCAACCTATACATTGAGGACAAAAATTCGTGAACAAATTGGCGGTCCAAGGGAGGTACCCCTAGGAGTCGACGAACTCTTACTTAAGTTCGACCTACAACTTGTTATTGGTCGAGGCCTTGTTAATTAATGATTTTCGAGCACCAGCCAGCGCAAACGCTGTATTCAATACGCTTACGGTTCGTTCGAGGACTATACTCCCCATTTACACAATATGTGGGTTGATTAATGCCATGTGCCACAATCTGACGGTGTTCTAACCACTGGGTTGAGTTTAGACGCAAAACAACTGTAGCGACAAAATCGGATGTGCGGAACAACAGCTCTCCGACACATACATGGTTCCCCGATGTTGGGCTTTTCCAAATTATGGCTCCAAGAAACCAAAGGAGTTGGTTTCGATGCTGACATCATTATATCTATTATAGGCGGAACCGAGGCATATAGACCTTTTGTTACCCCAATACTGCCAATGACGACCTCCACAAAGTCTGCAAGCATAAGATTAGTTTTGGTCTACTTTATTTTCTGACCCATCTCTGTTGATCCTGAAAAAAAGACGAGTAACACTCGCTCTATCTTTTCGAATACGTCAATGATGTCCGCATATGCATGAAAAATGTGGTTTGTTGTTCACTATTTCTTCTTCTTTATTAATCTTAGTTTTTTCCAATATTTTCTCCTTCAGAATTGAAAGAAGTTGCACGATAAGCTCCTCTTGGAAAAGTGAATGATTCGGAGAGCTCGTTTTTTATTTTTACTGAGGATCTAGTGACAATCAATCAATATACAAAGACGTACAAGTTTTGATAAGGTCTCGTGAGCAAAAATTCAAAAAATGTGTCGCTTGTAGGCGAGTCAATGACAGTTATTTAGTTATTCGTTATTGCCCTTTTAATCAGACCAAATATTCAGGTAAAATTACATTTCAAGTAATTAAGGCATTTCTAATTTCAAAAATATTTGCTCAGTTGCCAAGCTTCGTAGAAGTCGTAAGTAATAAGAAATTCACTTCTACATATTGAACAAAAAACGGCGATACGATTAATATTTCCATCTCTGATGTATCAATACGACATTCTATAAACATAGGTAAAATTGTTGTGTTGTACAAAAAAGTAATGGAGAATTTAACAATATAATTCGTACAACTACTACGACGTACAACTTCTGCAATAGGTTATGAATTGGGCAATTATATCAAAAATTAACTGAATGTAAATTCTCCTGTTAATGACAGATAAAATTTAAATGCTTTGCATGTAAATTAAATATCTAGATAAACTTTATTTCTTTTAATTACTTATGAACTAGTGAACTTTACAAACGTTCTCCGTTTTCTTGTGAAAGATAAAAAGAACGTTGAAGCACCAAAAACCTTTAAGAAAGTGACACCCCAGTGTAAAAACTGTTTGAATTAAATTCTAAAATAAATGGGTTAAAATGTAAAACAGTATCTTGGGCAATTCACAAGAATTATGACTTTCAACCAAATAACTACACATGTATTAATGTGTGTAAGAAAGTCTGTGTGTTTGTGATCAAGTATAATGAATATATACACAAAAAATATACATACATATGTAATAAATCAAAAATTCATAGAAAATTATATAAAATAAAATGTTGGAAAAACTATTCTGGCTGAAATGAATGACGGATAGATAGATAGATAGATAGATAGATAGAAAACATACAGACAGACAGACTTTTATGCTAAATGAATTTTTGAGTAACATTTTAAAGTCATCAGTTATGGACCTAATAATGACTACAATATGAACAACAACAACAACAATCAACAAAGATAAATGAACTCCAAAAAAAAATAATAAAAAAAAATTTTTGAAGAAATAAAATACCATTTATTGTATATAATAAATTCGTTATTTTTTTTCTAACATATTTTTAACTCTTTTAAAATTTCTGTTGAAGTGAACATGAAAAGTAATTATGTCTAGAAATTGGACAGAAAACAGTAATTAGAAGACGTATAACGAGAAAATACTTGTACAGGCCAAAATAATGAAAAATAAATGAGTATTTTTTTCATAAATGGACAACACTACTTGGTAACAACGGAAAATGAAAGAGAATTGACATGGTCAGGCCAAAGAGTCATGCTTGAATCACTACTACTAAATAGTGTGGCAACATGTACTTTAACATTTAATTGAAATTCTCAAATATTAAAAAATTACAATAAATTCGTCATTTATAAAATAAAAATCTACACAAATACAAAATTAAGAAAAGAGAAGCATTTGGAATTTTTTTTTTAAACAAATTTAGAACGTAAGGAATTTTGAGGTGAATCTTATAAATGAAGAAAGTTTTGCATTAATTTCCATTTTAGCAAAGTATTTGAATATTATTTAATTTGTAAGATTTTTCTAAAAATTTTATATTAAAAAATGTTGCCTTAATTTATAAAATGTAAAATTCTTTTTTACTAGAAATAATTTTTATCTAGGGAACAAGATTTTAGAAAATTGCTGGGGCCGAATGACGACACCAAAGATCGATCAAAAATTTAAAAAATTTTGTTAGAATTCAATACAAAATGCAAGAAAAACTTCCGGGTTTGATTCAAATTTCGATCGATATCGACTGTCGTTATTTGGGCTCTGTTAACGTGTATCTGTTAATATTTCAAACAAACTGTTGTCAAACTTTTTATAAAAAATTCGTAAAAAATACTTATGAAATAATGTGGCTAATCAGTGCTCTGTTTAAAGCGTAAAAAACATATTGTTACGTTTATACCTTTTATAAACGTTGGATTATTTCCTTTAAATAAACCACTTGAGTTCTTTTATTGCAATTAAAAACACTTTAAATTCGTTATAAAATTAAGAGCACTTTATTTATTTAAATACACTCAAATATTGTTTTTATATCACTTTACTTATTACACTTATAGTTATACACTTTTATTATCAAACTCACTTTGATACGCACTTAACAAGCTCTATTGTAATACTGATTATGTTAGCTGTGTTGTTCGGCTATTTATAGTAACATAGTGGTATTCGGTAACATTCGACAAAGTTCTCGTTTGTACATTCTAGTACATTCGAAAACCGTTACATTTAAATTAAGACGTTAAGTAATATGCACGAATAATAGAAGTGCCTAAAAGTATGCTACACATAATAACAAACATCATTTTCGAACAACCAACGAAATAAACTAATATAAATAAAACTACAGTAACTTAAACTACTACAACTAAAATAAATTATAATGTAAATTAAGCTACTTAAAAATAAATCTGTAACAATATGAAATATTTTCATCAACATTCTTTATTAAAAAAAGTTTTGAATAAGTCTATTTGTATAGAAAACTTTTATGCATTCTTTTGTATTAGAAACAGTTTTAATCTAAGGAAATGCCTTATAATCATAAAATGCTTAATGAAGAATTTCTATTAGGATTTTAGAAAAACTCTGGGCCGAATTACGACTTAAGAGATCGATTGAAGGTGCAAAAGTTCTTATTGGAGTCTAATACAAAATGTAAGGAAATCTTCCAGGTTTAATTGAAATTTCAATCGATATCGAGTGCCGGAATTCGGGCCCTGTAATATCTAAAATGTTATAGAATATCTAAGAAAGACTTTTTTATAATAAAACATTTTAAAAAATCTGCATTTATAGAAAAGCATCAATTAAATTTTTATTTTCACGAAATTTTTTAACACCCCTGTTAATTATATGAATTTTTATTTTAAATTCTTAATAATAAATATCTTTCCTTAAAAATGATCTGCGGACTATTGGTGTGCATAAAGGTGGGCTCTATAAACATGAGAAAAAGGATAAAGTCAAACTCATAATAACAGGCTTAAATAGTGTCTTAGAACAAGGCCAAAAGAGGAAGTCGACTCACACAGTATGCAAGTCTTTTTTTTAAGATTTTTAGACCTGAAGAAGACTGAGACGAGTGTGCACATGCATAATGTGTACACGCAAAGAAAAACCATGGTTACGACATGATCACGACGGTCATATTATAGTTTCTTTAACAATATTTGGTTGTCGAAAACAATTAATAGTTATTTTTGTTTCATTCCATCATATATTTTGTCACGATAATCAAGCATTTGTTTGAATTGTATCATTCAATGTTTACTTTTCATACAAATTTTAAAATGACTATCATTTAAAAATAGTATGATTTAAAAAAATTAATGCGACTAAAATAACATTATATTCAAAAGCATTAAAAATTACAAGTAATCATTAAATAATATGTGAGACAACAAATTAATCAAGCTGTGATTTTTTTCTAATAATAATTTGATTTCAACTCTTCTTCTTCATGCTGAATAAATTTTTATTATTTTTGAAAAGTTTGAGATTAAAGAAAATTTAAAAATAAATGAGAAAATTTAAAAAATATTGCTATAAAAATTGCAATTAAATTGGTAAGTACAATCAATATGTGTATGTTACAGCAAAAGACAATATTTTGCCGTAAAAAGCAATTGTAGTCATATATATATATGATTACTGAATGATACTTAAATTAAACATAATAATGATAACTGGTCCATTATAAGTTTTAACCATATGTTTGACCATACAATTCAATCATAGTATGATGCTCTTCGATTATGGTTACCACAACCATATTTTTTCTTTGCGTGTACACACTAAGTGACAAATGCTGAAGATTGCAAAAGACACCACGAGGAGATTCAGGGAATCAAGAATCAATCACGTAACAGTAGGAGGCCAAAAAATACTGAGGACAAAGATGCACGAAGGCCTCCCAAAATCTATATATGTATTGAATTAAGACACAAATTTTTTATATTGTTTTTAGAAAAAAAAATTCTTTATATTGGCAAATTTTGGAATATGGATTTTTTGAAAATTTTTGTTAAATTTTCAATATATTCGCCTGTGTTCTGTATTCCGAGTGAAATTAAATCACTCGGAATTGCCATGAAATTGTTGTTATAAACAAAAAACTACAATGGCAATTACGAGTGATTTAATTTCACTCGGAATACAGAACACAGGCGAATATAATTTGGTAAAAATTGTCTACTAAAAGAAAACTGTTGTGGTAATCCATTTTTATTTGAGGAAATGTTTAAAAAATTAATAAAAAAACAAATAAAATAAAAAAAAGGATCAGAAAGACTCATACAATTCCATGAATTCATAACTCTCAATTGTTTTTTTTTTTAATTTGTCATGAAGTTGGCATTATAAAGGTATTCGATTAATCATGGAATAAAATATCCATAAAATGGCCCCCAGAGATCTGATTACAGGCCATTACTCTTTTCATGAAATTATCCGTGACTTTTTCACAGAGATGTCGCTGTATTTCAGGAATTGTTTTTGGTTTATTCGCTTAAACCCGTGATTTCACAAAACCCAAAAGCAATTATTGTATGTGCTAAATTACATGATCTTGGTGGTCAGTTGACATCAGAATTTCTTGAGGTAATTTGCTGTGGAAATCGTTGTTGCGATAAATAAAATGTTTTATGTGCGGTGTTGCTGAAATTACAACTCCGTTATCATGGTCCTGTAACGAATGCCGTTCACAGTCACTTCAATTTCGGCCAATCACGCCGCCTGACCAAAATCAGCAATTCGAAAAATTTGTAAATTCACGAACCAATTTAGATGCAAATGCTCTAAATCGGAAAAGATGACTTTTTTCGAAAAATTGGCATAGACTTTGCTCCGTTACCCATTAAAGAAATTACCGACGCTTTCCCTGGTCTGCCGATTTTAGTTCCTAAGTAAGCTGAATTATTTACGCATGAAGATGGTATTTTTTTAAATTCACTGTGTACTGCTTTGTAAAATCTTAAGTTGTTGAGAACGATGCCGAATTGATGTTTTTGAGTTATTAGCGACACTCACGTTAACAACAGCAAAGTTTTCAAAAGACCAACCGGTACGATGACGCATAGGAGTCCTTTTGTACATAACTAACGCAGTTTCATCAAATTTTTTAATGACTCTTTCTCAACTGAAAATTTACAAAATTTGCGAGCTTGTTCTCAGCATAACTTTTCGATTTTTTGCAATAAGTTTTCACAATTATAACTCGTTGCTTTTTCGTGAAGCGCTCCATTTTCAATAATCGAAGTAAACATATGTGATAGCTGCCGAATTTTCGAGTTGCTTTTTGCAAGACAAACAAAGTTTATACTTAATTTAAAAAGTGCATTCTAACTTTATAATTAAACTTGTGTTTTCAAATCACAGAACAGATAAACTGTTTTTGTGTTTTTTTTTTAATGTGTTATTTTTTATTCATGTATTTCTTTATTATAGTTCACTATAAATGTGTTACAAACTAAATGACAAATCAAAAATATAGCCTACAAGTCGGTTAAAAAGAGTACCACACAAATTAAACATGATATAATTTTAAATAGACTGTCAAAATGTAGATTGACACCCAAATGACACAGACATACAGCACGACAACGCTAAGACAGAAATTCTTGTCAGACTGTAAAGTTAATAAAAGAAAACAAGCATTATAAAATTACAATAAACTACAATGGTCACAACGACAACAACAACAACACTTTACAGCAAGCAAAGATAACGACAGACAGATCTTTAATTTTAAATTGAAAATCAATTAAACTTAGGATTTGACCATATTTGGAGGAGGCTAGCCATAGACACATGAATGTGATCACAAATACAAAACCAATTCAACTCAATTCCATTCAAAGCGATGTTGCTCGGCAGCAGTTTAAAAAAAAAACTGTTAAAGTAATTTACTAAAATTTCAAATTCAATTATGAAGCAATTTTCAAACAATATTTTGAGTCTATTATTGTCAAGACTAATTTTTGATTAGTCTCTGGAGCCAAAATAGAAACTAGATTTTATTAGATTTCTTTTTTTCTTTTTTTTTGTTTTTATTAATGTTGCGCCCACAAATCAATTATCCAATAGATTACATTTCGTTATTTACAATTGTTTTCTTTAGTTTTTCTTTTTTTGTTTCACATTTTTTAAGACAATCAAGACAAAAGTCATACAACCAAATAGGAAACTATTGGCAGCAATGTCTTATACATCGTGAGAATTGTAACAAAACGAAAAAAAAGTTACTCAAATTAAATTAAACAAAGGTAAAAACAATACAATTTAGTATTCAAGTTAATGTAATGAAAAAAAAACTTTGTTTAATATACACAAAAAAAAAAAAACATAAAGGGAATATCAGTTAACCCGTTAAAGGCAGTAAAATGTTGGAGGGTATGCAATAAAATTAAATTATTTCAAATAAATATATGTCCTTTTAGTTAAAACAAACAGAGTATGTGGCAAGAATTTAACCTGCAAACTGTCGGTTGGCTAAAAGCTTTCCCCCTTTTTACGTTTGTATGATTAATCTACAGAAGAACCAAGTGACCCTTTCATTATAGGTATGTGTTCCGCATGTGTTAAAGACTACAAGGAACAATTATTAAGCATATTAAACAGCAAACTTTTTTATATATATGGGTTTCTTTTTGTCCTTTTCAGATGATAGTATTTCTAATAAATCGATTTGAACGTCAGAAATAAGTCAAACTTTAAATGTGTTTAAAGTTTATATGCCGAAACGGAATTTCGCCGACAACTTCAAGCAAAAACGTTGTCGAAGAAACGTGACCCATAATTCAATCATACTCGTATTCTCTAATTATGAGTTTTGACAGAATTGCAATATCATATTGGTTTGTTTAAGAAATTAATGAAAATGTTTAAAAATATTGTTTAGAGAAAATAAAATAAAAGCATATTAATATATGTACAGGCGATTTGTCTAAAAAATTGGGATTTTTTGCATCTTTTCTAGGGACAGGAGATTTTCATAGAAACATTAATTTGTGGATTTTTGGGGATAAAATTTTATAGGACTACTATTATTTTGGTCAAATAAAATAAGTACTTAAACAAATATATCATTTTCTTTCACACACTCTTAATACTAAATTATAGTACACTAGCTGAACCCGGTCCGTATTGCTGGCCCCAACAACAATTCTGTATCGTGTTGTTTATAAGTCTGGTTAGTAAAAACTATCAACATTAACAACTTATGTGCTATTGTTATAAGACAAGTTTGCATGTGTATCGTGATTGGAATTAAAAAAAAAAATTGTCATAAGTAGTACAGGGTGTCCGCCGGGAATATACTACTTTTTTTGTTTATAATTTTTGATTAAATGAAATAGAATGGATCTTATAGTGATAAATATTTTATTTAATGTAATAATGAAATATAATATCAGATAAATGTCCGCCTCTGTTAGCCTCACAATTGCGAGCCCTTTTGAGTAAATTTAAAATTACATTTTCACACATTTCACGCGGTATTTCATTAATTTCATCACGAATATTTTGTTTGAGTTGCTCCTGCGTTTCTGGTTTGTTTGCATAAACCTTGTTTTTCAGATATCCCCACAAAAAGAATTCCGGAGCAGTCAAATCAGGCAACCGTGGAGGCCAATTAACATCACCATTAATTGAAAGTGGAAAGAAGTCTCGCAGTAATTCCAAGCTCCTGAACACGACGTCGAATTGATATTGATGGATTGTTTTGAACGCTTTCTTGAGCACCAGTACGTTGTGGTACATGCTTGGGCCTTACAGCTACATTCCCTCTTTCTTCGAAATCATTTACTACATGATAAATAGTGCGTTTTGTTGGCACTTTTTTTCTCCCAAAAATTTCACGTTACTTTCTCATCGTCACAGTAATCGATGATTGATTTTGATAAAATAATTAAAACACGAAAAAAACGATTATTTTGCCCTAACAAATTTGCCACGTCTCTACTTAATGACTGCCAAATATGAACTGTCAATAATAATAATTTTTACCAAAATGGCGGCAAAAGAAAGTAGTATATCTTCCCGGCGAACATCCTGTATTTTATTCGTAAGGCAGTATTACTCCCCCTTTTCAATCGTTTCCATTTTTGCTTCTAATTAGGGAATTGTTATCAAGGTAATTTGTACAAATTTTAAGCCAAATAGCTTTTACGGCTGTTCAGAAATTGTATCAAATTTTTATACCCTTCACACAGTGAAAAAGGGTATATATAGGTTTGTCATTCCGTGTGAAATTTCTACAATTTTGATTTCCGACCCCATAAAGTATATATTTTCTGAAAGCTTATGAATAGGGGAGTCGATTAAGCGCTGTCCGTCTGTCCGTCTGTCCGTCTGACCGTCTGTCCGTGTGTATGTTGAAATCAACTTTTTGAAGCCCCCCGACATCGCTTGGACTCGGGTGAGGTATTAAAATATCAGAAATATTCGGGAGTAGATCGCTATTGAAAATCAGAAACATCGGTACATAAACAACTGAGATATGAGCAAAAACCCACGACCACCTCGATATTTTTTTCACAAAAGCAACATTACAACAACAACATACATACATACAAACGTGTATACTGGTTAGAGAAAACGTGGCATCGAATCCCAGCTGAGCCAAAAAATTTTTTTTTTAATTTTTTTTTAAATTTTTTTTTTATTTTTTTTTTTATTTTTTTTTTTATTTTTTATTTAATATATTATTTATATTTTTATTATTTTTTTTTAAATTTTTTTTTTTTTAATTTTTTTTTTATTTTTTTTTGTTTTGTATATATTATATACATAATAATTTTTTAAAAAATTTTTTTTTTAAAAAATTTTTTTTTTTTTAAATTTTTTTTTTTTTAAAAATTTTTTTTTAAAATTTTTTTTTTTTTTTTTTGTTTTTTTTAACATTCATACGTGAATTTATAATTTTACAATGGGACGTTTTTATATATGTATGTTTTTATATGTATGTACGTATTTCATATGGGATGAATGGTGACACAAACCACTGTTATTGCATGAATTCACGTTGTGAAGGGTATATAAGATTCGGCACGGCCGAATATAGCGCTCTTACTTGTTTTTATATATTATATGCTCCAAACTAAATGTTTTCCTTCCAAATATTCGCCTCTTTCAACTAGGACTGTGACACCACCCGCTCATCCGGTCCTATCAATTGTTTTTGCATAATTTAAGAAATTTTTAATAAAATGTCTAATACAAGGTTTAAAATCATTAAAAATTCTAAAAATATGTTATTCAGTAAGCTTTTTTTTGTATTGGGTTTAGCATTTTCCTTGCTCAACTCCTATTGTTTGTGGCCTGAAATAAGACAAACGAGATAGAAGTGCGAAAAGTTTTAAGGTTATAATTTAATATTATTCGCAATATCTTATAAAATGTATTTTCTTTATATTGAAGGTGACAGCATCATTATAAGCTAAACCATGAAAGTTACTATCATATCTGACACGAATTTCAAATAATTTAGATATTACAGTACTCTGCATATGTGGCTTTTAAAAAAATCCTTCTAAGCTTTAAAGATTATTTTTAGAAAAATTTTTGCAAAATAAATCCATCCGTTTTGCGATAATGCGCTTAGCAACGAACATCATTTCAATTTTTATTTTTATAGGTTATGGTAAGAATAATTTAAGCATTGTTTTTAAAATAAAAAAATATTGACCCTGACGGCATTTACCATAAATTTCATTCAACTGTACTTAGACAGCTCTTTCACGCACTCAAGAGTTTGCCAATTTTAATTTGCACGTGTGAAAGCCATCTTTTATTAAACCGTTAATTTGTAATTTAGAATGGGATGATGCCACTTCTAATAAGCATGTCAGAATCAATTTATCAAACTAAAGTAGTGATCAAAAAATTTGTTAAAATTTTTCAATCAATCTCTATTAATATTACTCCGCTTTTTACAATACAAGTTTAACTAAAGCTACCGTCAAACACAGTTTAATCTATGAAGTGTCGCTAATATCTTGGCAGTGTTTTTGTTAGGGTATCTATACCGAAGTTAAGGATTTTTTTTTAATATTAGAGAAAAATATTGTATTTCTAGTTATGGGAATTGGCAGGGTGTACGATTATCAGCATACAACCCTTTTTAAATTTTTGTTAAGTTTTACACAGGAAATAAATAAAAACAGAGTCAATTTCACTCAATTTAAATTAAAGAAAAAAACAGCTTATTAAAGAGTGAGCCAGAGTGCTTGTATAAAGTTCAATAAAAAAAAACTCTCAAAAATACGTAAATTTATTCAAATCCATTTACGATTAAAATCGGACATGTCCTGGGATATCTTTTCCGTGTACTTTAATTATTTTTTTTTTCAAGAGACCAATATCTTTCCAAAGGTCAACGTTATGGTCAGTCGGGTGAATTCGCCCCTCGTGGTACAAAATTGATATTGCTGTTTGAACATTACTCAAGCGTTTTTCTTCAATATAATGCTAAATTCGGCAAGAAATATGAAGGCACTTTGTGCTGTTCTAAGAATGGTTAAAGTCGTTTTTGTGTATATATTTCGGTGTTTAGCGTGCCTGATGTCACAAAAATAGTTGTCTTCTTTTGCAGCAACTGCAAGCTGGTATTGTTCTTGAAAATTATCTCATCCATCAGCCGCATAAAAATCTTACCCGGAAGTTGTAAAAAGTCTGCCAGTACATCCTTTGTGCAACAAGTGTATTTCTTTTATATAATTGGACTTCAATTTTTACGCCCGTTATCTCGCTTCTAAATTATTTATCGCGTTGCGATCTAGAACTTTCAAAGTTTTATAAGACTTTTTCACACATAACAATTAAAGCATTTAACTTTACGAGCTGCTTTTCTGATACAAGTGTTCGGAGCTCTACGAAAGAGTTAGTCGACTTCTTTTGCGGTACCGAAATCTGTTTGACTTTTTTTTTTTTTCATGATACAGGTTTTTTTAAGTGTTTAAGTCTTCCTTATACCGTTTAAACAGTGTGACGATGAATCTTTATATCTTTAGCCACTTTTTTGAAAATCCATATGGGATTTTTTTAAATTTTATAAATTTTTTTATTTACTTTTTTGCCGAAATAATTATAGAAAATTAATGATTTAGAAAGAAAAATCTAAATTTTGAAATACAAACACAAGTGTTTTGGTTTCTATAACTTTTTAATTAAGGAATTTGACATTTTACAAGTTTGAGAACCCTATCTCTCGAATAATATTCTAAGTTATACATAATTGAAACTATGAACAAGAAAGTATGCTGCTCTTTATGCGTTAATTCATTAATCCGATGAGTTGATATGTGCACAACTATAGATTGGTTACATCAATAAAGAATATACATACATATGTATGTATGTATGTATGTATGTACATATGTATGTATGTATGTATGCACATATACTTGAACATTATCATCAGTATTATTGAGTTGATTACAATAATTACAAATCAGCTATGCGCGCGATTGAGCACACAATAAAAAGAAAGAAGAAAAATGCCAAAAGAACAATAATAAGTTCCCTCAACTTGGCTCAATTTAATTTGACTAACAAAAATTTCAGAAAATTTAAATTTTTTTATAATTTATTTTAGCTTTGTCGTCTTTGTTTAAAACACTCATTCGTCATCGACGAAATTCTCATACACAAGCCTAAGCGAATTTGAACATCAAACGTCATTTTAAACATTAATTCAGGCATTCAGCCGTTAAGAAAAACACAAAATAAATTGGTAAACACAAATACAAGAAATAAAAAAAAAAAAAAAAAAAACAAATAAAACAATGAAAACCAAAACAAATTTACAGAAAAGATTGACATACACTCTTAATTTATTTAAGGGGGGAAGACTAAAAGTAAAGAAATTAATTTAAACACATGAAAAGTTTTGTATGTATTTGCAAACGGATTTGTTTTTAATTTTATAGAATTAAATAACTTATAGTCAGATATTTTAAGATTCGAATTTAAAAAAAAAAAAAAATATTTGGTAACTCATACCATTTAAACTCGTACTTAAAAAATGGAGACAGTTTATTTATAAGCTAAAGAAATTATAGAAAAAAAGACGGACATATCACAGGACAACTATTCACGAAGTCTTGTTGGAACTATTAAGAGCAAAAAGTGGTCAATTGAAAGCTTATTATAAATAACTTAAAAGTACTGAATCCTTTATATCCTTTACACTGTACCATATACATATCGTCGTTCGTAAATTATTGTGTTCTATGTGACGTATAAAACCTATACAAATAGAACACAATAATTTACGAACGACGATATGTACATAGTGCCAGTATTTTGATAGTCTTTACTTGCGTTGCAACGGGTATATACTTATAGCTTTGCCATTCCATTTGTAATTTGTTATACCCTTCACACAGTGAAAAAGGGTATATATAGGTTTGTCATTACGTGTGAAATTTCTACAATTTTCATTTCCAACCCCATAAAGTATATATTTTTTGAAAGCTTATGAATAGGGGAGTCGATTAAGCTCTGTCAGTCTGACCGTCTGTCCGTGTGTATGTTGAAATCAACTTTTTGAGGCCCCCGACATCGCTTTGACCCGGGTGAGGTACTAAAATATCAGAAATATTCAAGAGTAGATCGGTATTGAAAATCAGAAACATCGGTACATAAACAACTGAGATATGAGCAGAAACCCACGACCAACTCGGTTTTTTTTTAACAAAAACAACATTACAACAACAACATACATACATACAAACGTGTATACTGGCTAGAGTAAGCGTGGCATCGAATCCCAGCTGAGCCAAAAAAAAAATTTTATTTTTTTTTAATTTTTTTTTATTAATTTTTTTTATATTTTTTTTAATTTTTTTTCTTTTTTATTTAATATATTATTTATATTTTTATTATTATTTTTATTATTATTTTTTTTATTTTTTTTTTTTGTTTTATATTTATTATTTATATTTTAATTTTTTTTTTAAATTTTTTTTTTATTTTATATATTATTTATATTTTTATTATTATTTTTTTTTTAATTTTTTTTTTAATTTTTTGTTTGTTTTATATTTATTATTTATATTTATTTATTTAAATACATATGTATATGGAAATATGAGTTAAGGGTTATTCGTAATAAGTTTTGAAAAGGTAAAAATAATTTGAGCTTTGAGGCATCGATCTTAAGACAGACGGATCGAAGATTATTATAAGTTTTTATGACATAAGCCGAAACAGAGGTAAAAACTTCCGTCTATCTGATCACAATACTTTTTTGCAGTTTGAAAGTATGGCAATTACGGAATGCATTAAATGGTTAAAAGAGAATGATAACGAGGCACCGATTCGTATATTTACGGAAAGCCAGTTTGTTATTAGGACACTAATGAACGAAAAAAGTTGAGTCTTGCAATACAAGAGCGAGATAAACTCACATGTAAACTGAGAACGTCTACAGAAATTATGAATACCAAGCCATAATGGCATAATCAAAAACGAAGAAGCTGACTAACTATCAATAATGGAATCATTTTTGTATACTATAACCTTGGAAAATGCTTAACCATTTCAACGGTTCAAAACTGAACTTAAAGTTTCGGTAATGGAGGAATATGTCAGAAAATAGCAAAATACTATTATCGGTAAAGTGACGAACATACTATAGGGTAACCCGAATCTTGAAAAATCTTAGGAGATTCTGAAATTGAGTAGATTAACTAGTGTAACAATTTAAGAACTCATTAAGCTCGCATGGGAAAAATAACATTCCTATGACAAACTTTGTTAACTTAATTTATTCTTATACTTTTTCCATTGATCTTTTGTTTCCTTATTAACTGCCAAAAAGAACTAATCGCACAGTTGATGAAATTTCATATACAAACACACATACATACAAACTCTGCGTAAACGAATGCATCTGTTTAAATAAAATCTCTCTTTTGAAACATGAGTCCTCTTTAAAGGCCACAAAAAATTCAACATGGTAACAACTTTAAAATATTGTTTATTGTATGAGAAAATTTTGAAAACTTAACGAAATGTGTGTAGAATTTTTATTTGATTATTTTCAATGTATTTTAATAATAATTGAAGTAGTGTATGTGAGTTTAATATCAGAAAAGGAGAATTAATCAAAGCTTTAATAAAGGGAGAGAAAGTGGAGAGTTTCTCTTCGTATATTAAAAGTGGGGAAAATCAATGGAAGTAATTGAACTACTATGCCAGGGTTTGAAGTTTACAATGTTAAATTTATCGATGATTAAAAATAATATTAGAAGTATTATATAAAGTTTAATACACATATATGTAATCATCGAATAGGGTATCGTTAAATTCTTTCTTTACTGACTGCACCCTATCGTACAGTAAATTATTGGGTATTTCGCAATAAATTGTGTTCTGCGTTTGAGTTACAAATAAGTCCCCAGCTAATTATAGTTGGAATGGTCAGATGTAAATCGCCATATCGTAAGATTGTACGTCTAGTAACACAACCCACCAAAAATTTGTTAAAATTTTGTAATCAGTGCAGACATTATTCCCTTAACTTATTGAATCTTAACCACAACAAATTCTGAATTCTTTACTATTACTATTATGTACAATTATTTCAGTAGTTGCTACCTTTTTTAGCACTGCGTAAGAAGATGGAATGATTAAGCTGTTTATGGTAGAGATGAAATTTACGCTCGAAATTGCAAAAAAGGGCTCTACGAAGTCGGACACCGCATATAAAAATTATGTCTTCCAAAAGCGCTCTGGGAAGCAGGTAAGTGCGATTCAAGATTTGTAATGAAAATTTTTGCTGGGTATTACTGACATCGTTCTCAACAACTTCAAAATTCACGAAGCGAAACCTTAACCTTCATGTGTACAAAATCTAGCAAACTCCATTAGCAATTAGTTTAATGGGTAATGGAGCAAACTGAAGTCAATGCCAATTTGAATAAAGCCATCTACTCTGATGAAGCCCATATCCATCTATGGCTTCGTCAATACACAAATTGTCGAGTTTAGGGGTCATGAGAAATATATGCACCAACAAAGAACGTATTTTTTTGAATATGAGACCTAAATTGCAGTGACTGTGAACGACAATCGTTACAGGAATATTATAACGGAGTTTTTGTTGCCTCTATTGGGCGGTGTGGAGCTAGAGGACTTGTGGTTTCAGCAAGATGGCGTCACCTGCCACACCGCGCACGAAGTAATCCATTTAATGCAACAACGATTTTCAGAGCAAATTATATCAAGTAATCCTTATGTCAACTGGCAACCAAGATCATGCGATTTAGCGAAGTACGATTTTTTCCATTGGGTTTTGTGAAATCTCGAGTTTATGCAAAAAACAAAAAATGCGTCACAAAAAAAGAAAAGAGTAATGGCCTCTCATCAGAGCCGTCAGGGCCATTTGATAGATGTTTTATTCCATAACTTATCGGAGCATTTCTTCTTTACAATACAATATAACAATCACAACTGTCTCAAAAAATACGCGTTTTTATTTAAAAATAAAAAAGTGCATTCTTACCGAGACACCCCTTAAAGAAAAAATATAATATTTTCAAAAATCTTTACAAAACGTTGTTTCACTATAAATGTTAATTTCTTTTATAAAAACTGCGTATTTTTTACAATTTAAATCCCTTTTAAATATGACAAATATACTTTTTTCCTTTTTATCTCAACTCTAAATAGTTGCTTAGGTACATTGAATTAAAAGAATTATTTAAGGTTTTAAACCTTAGGCTTGGATGCAATTAATTATATCACATACATTTGAAACTGCGTAAAATTGCATGCCACAAATGCATTTTATTATTTTATATTGTTTGCAAAATATATCATTAACGTTAGCATTTGAACATACAGCAATAAAATATCTTACTAAGCGTAGTTATGTTTTTATAGTCATAACTTGGATTTAGTATTTCTTATATTAAAGCGTTTTAATATTAATAAAGCTGACTTGTTGCCCAAATAAAATTCACTGTGGACTTATTAGATAAATATTTTGGAAATTTATGGTTTTCTCTACATTATTTTCTCAGATACTTATTGTTCTTCATGGAAATTCTGAAAACATAGAATAAACTAATTCAAATGAATTACAATTTGTTTTTGTTTGATTAGAAGTGATGATTAAACAAATTCTTAGTAAATTAAAACAAGAACAATTTTAGAAACTTGTAAAAAAGCAGAAACACAAATCACTAAGACAAATGCTATCCCATAAACCAAAATTTTAGTTATATTTTTCCATTAAACGATTGTAAATAAAATTATCAAAAATACAGCATCTATGTATCTCTTCGAATGAAGAGAAGAAGTCATGCAATAAAGTTACAACAAAAAAGGGAATCAAAGAATCAACAAAAGCCAGAGCAATGAAGAGAAAGAAAATATTTACGTTTAAAAATGTAAACAACGGTCAAAAACAAAGCAGCAACAACAACATTGTAATAGACTTTAAGTGCTTCAGTGCAACAGTGCAAAAACATATAAAAGGACAGATGCAAAAGGAAGCAACAAACTGACAGCAAAAAAAAAGAAACGTCATCATCAATGGATAGTTGCAGTACGTACGTACACACATACATATATAAATACACGATAGCAGCAACAGTATTAACGATAATTTTGAAGAGAACTTTTAATCCTCACAAGAATGAACCTACTTACACACACCAACCAGTAACAAAATTATAAACATAATGAATTGTGCTTAGCTAAGCACTTTTGATACGATACTACAGCTTAAGTTTTTATGTTAGTATTGCTGTGGCTGGCTGTGTTGGTCTTGCTGACTTTAAATTTAAACTTTGTCTATACAACATCGTTGTTGTCGTCATCGTCATTATCTCCATTCCATTTGTCTGCTTTTGATCATTTTCTTTTCAATTCTCTTTTGCTTTTAGTTCTTATTTCGTATGTCGTTGTTGTTGAGAAAGATGCCTGCGCTGCATCCATGCATGTTGAAATAAATAATTTACTGTACTATTAACACTACACAACAGCGACCATAAGTTAAAAGGAAAGAAATATAAAAGGGTGCATGGAGTGAGAGAACATAGCAGTTACTCAAAGATTTTAATTCTTTTTTGATAATGTATGTATGCAAAATGACAGATAATTTTCGAAATCAATTTATTTCTTTGTTCTTAAAAGGTGTTAATATTATTTTCAGAATTTCTTTGGCCAACTATACTCGTACCTATAGCTGCTGCTTACATAGCTACATTGTCTCCGTAGTCAACTTAGGCTTATTTCTGTTTTCACAGGTACAATAAACGGATCTATTGCTGGTAATATATTAACGGCGTTATGCATAATACCAAACTGTATGTTAACTAACGAGCTGGTATCTTTCCTTGATGGAAATTTTCGCATAAAAAAGTTAACAGATATGGATGACCAAACTTTTGTACTGAAAGACTTTATACAATTGCTGGATCAATATTTTTATATTCGACAACAATACCGGAGCAAAAAAAAAACAAACAAAATTTCTCAAAAAGTTTCTTGTGTGGCAAGACATTTGCACTTGTGGCAAAAGAAGTCACGATATTACGGGTGTCTACAAAAACGGTTTTTACCTCTCTTTGAAAAGCACAGATTTGGCATCATTCCACTATGAAAAAAATGGCACCCAATTGGTATTGGGCTATTGTTAAAAACAGAATTAAAGACACAGGAAAGTTATCTCAGGACGTGTTCGATTTTAAGCGTAAATGGACAATATTTTTGAAAAAGGGGATAAATTTATAAATAATAAATAATTCAATGTGTTTGTATTTGTATTTACAATACTTAAATAAATATAAAAATGAATCTCTTTTTCCCTTGCATCACGCGTGAATGGCTGGACCGATTTCACTAATTATTTTTTTGTTGTATTCGTTATTATTAGAAGAAAGTTCTTACGTAAGAAAATAATAATAATGTGTCACTGGCAGTAATGTTCACGTAGTTGGCATTGAAACAAAGAAACGTAGTTTGCATGCTCTTTGCAAATATATCGGTCGGAGTTAGTCTGTGGGCGGAGTTATAATAATAAAATACCTACATAATTCATTTACCATTTCTTAGTGTACTTTTCACATTGGTTTCTACAGGATAATTTGTACTGTGTGTTTTTTTTCTGAAGTGTTTGTTCAACAAGGTTAGTCAAATTAATATAGTGTTGGAAACTTTCGATAGACCATTTTAATACTTTTACAAAAGAATAGGTACAAAGGATAAGACGTTTTAATTCCACGGATTCCTCTTATTTCGAACGACATGCCGTTCGACTTTAAACGGTTCAATTTGCAGTGCGGCTAGCATTTGCAATGTCGATAAATAAATCACAAGGGACTGCAGTCGCTAAGTATTTGTGGCATTAATCTTGAAAATTCATGTTTTTCACATGGCCAGTTATATGTCTCCTGTTCCCGTGTCTGAATACCAACAACACTATTTATATACGCGTCAGAAAATAAAACTAAGAATATTGTGTATCATAAAGCATTAGAATAATAAACACTTTGTTTTTGGAATAATTTTGATTTATTAATATACCAACAGCAATACTTAATAAAGAAATTAACGTAACTCAGATAAAAAGGTAACAGATATTTCTTGATTATAGGGCGGTACGAAGTTCGCCGGGTCAACTAGTACTCAAATAAATTTACGTTTTTTTTTTTTGGAAATATTTATATAAAACAGTTGAATTTTTACTTAACTTAATACAAGCATAGGTTTTTTCTGGCTCACTTTTTATACTGAATCGCACTTTAACAAGTAAAAGCGCTATATTCGGCCGTGCCGAATCTTATATACCCTTCACAACGTGTAGTCATGCAATAACAGTAAATTCACGTATGTATGTTAAAAAAAACAAAAAAAAAAAATAAAAAATAAAAAAAAAATTTAAAAAAAAAAAATTTAAAAAAAAAATTAAAAAAAAAAAATTATTATATACATATATAATATATATAAAACAAAAAAAAAATAAAAAAAAAATTAAAAAAAAAAAATAAAAAAAAATAAATTATTAATAAAAATATATATAATATATTAAATAAAAAATAAAAAAAAAAATAAAAAAAAATTAAAAAAAAAATTTTAAAAAAATTTAAAAAAAAATTTTTTTGCCTCAGCTGGGATTCGATGCCACGTTTTCTCTAACCAGTATACACGTTTGTATGTATGTATGTTGTTGTAATGTTGTTTTTATGAAAAGAAAATCGAGGTGGTCGTGGGTTTTTGCTCATATCTCAGTTGTTTATGTACCGATGTTTCTGATTTTCAATACCGATCTACTCCCGAATATTTCTGATATTTTAATACCTTACCCGGGTCCAACCTATGTCGGGGGGCTTCAAAAAGTTGATTTCAACATACACACGGACAGACGGTCAGACGGACAGACGGACAGACGGTCAGGGCTTAATCGACTCCTCTATTCATAAGCTTTCAGAAAATATATACTTTATGGGGTCGGAAATGAAAATTGTAGAAATTTCACACGGAATGACAAACCTATATATACCCTTTTTCACTGTGTGAAGGGTATAAAAACGCCGCCGAAATATGTAACTAAAAATTAACTGTAAAAATCTTAACATAAAACGTCACATGATACCAGATGGCGCTATAACATGTAATGTTATAGGGAATAAAACTTTATATCTCTTTTAATTTTCACTTCTCATTATTTTTCGAAGGTGAAACAAAGTAATAAATACTAACAGGTGTCTTAGTTTAACTTCTCGTATTAATTATTTGCATCCCCACCTAAAAACTTTCAACTCGTTTAAGAAAAAAATTTTCTAGAAATTTCGTAACAACTAAATTGTTGTGTGGTCGTGCAAACAACGATATTATTTCATACGAATTATTTTCGTTAATTTCTTAGAAAAGACACATATAATGTTTGGCAGCCTTTAATTCAGGAAGAAGTTAAAATTAATGCAAAATTTTGCGTGAAGTGTCTCTGATGATAACAAAAGTTGACCCATTTTCAAATCTTTAGGTACATCAGCCATTTTTGTCCAACTAAGCCCACTACGAATAAATTTTTCTGGTCTACAAGTACCGCAAGCTTTGAAATAAGAAACTAAATTACGCAAAACGGTCTCGAAACGAAGCTGATTGTGAAGAAAATTTGTTTAAATTTTCTGAAGTAATGCATTCAATTATGACAATAATTGAAATTCTTTACTCATTCGTGTAGGGTTACATGATTAAAATTTTCAATTATGTAATTATACTTAAAAGGTTTTTTATATAAAATTTGACAATTGTTAATTATAAAAGATGAGAGAGATGTATGAAATTGTGACATTTGAAAATTAGCAGCTGATGATCAGCTGATGAATTGAGGCTACCTAGTTTAATATACCTTGCAATTTCCCGAGTCTTTACCAAATTGAAGTCGAAAGATGACAGTTTGATTCTTGATATTTCAGCATCTGACAGCACATTTACTTTATAACAAAACCTTTATATCAGAATTTTTAAAACCGAATTTTATATAGTCGCCTGTGTTCTGCATTCTGAGTGAAATTAAATCAACCGGAATTGTCATGAAATTATTGTTATAAACAATAACACTACAATGGCAATTTCGAGTGGTTTTATTTTACTCGGAATGCAGAACACAGGCGATAAATGATAATTAAAAATGTCAAAACAATAAACGGATGTATATACTCTAGCTCTGTAATGGTTAATGCAAAAGTATAAGAAATGATATTTTCGTAATTCGTTGATAAGAAGCGTAATAAGTTCCAATTTTATTCCTTTAAAGATTTAACTCTTTTACATTCAAATAAAGATTTAAATCTTTTACATTCAAACAAGTAAGAGCGCTATATTCGGCCGTGCCGAATCTTATATACCCTTCACACCGTGTAGTCATGCAATAACAGTAGTTTGTATCACCATTCCATATGATATACGTACATACATATAAAAACCATACATATATAAAAACATCCCATTGTAAAATTATAAATTTACGTATGTATGTTATAAAAAAAAATTTAAAAAAAAAAATTTAAAAAAAAAAATTAAAAAAAAAAATTTAAAAAATAATTAATATATATATAATAAATATAAAACAAAAAAAAATAAAAAAAAAATATTAAAAAAAAAAAATAATAATAATAAAAATATAAATAATATATTAAATAAAAAATAAAAAAAAAAAATAAAAAAAATTGAAAAAAAAAATATAAAAAAAATAAAACAAAATTTTTTTTGGCTCAGCTGGGATTCAATGCCACGTTTTCTCTAACCAGTATACACGTTTGTATGTATGTATGTTGTTGTTGTAATGTTGTTTTTGTGAAAAAAAATCGAGGTGGTCGTGGGTTTTTGCTCATATCTCAGTTGTTTATGTACCGATGTTTCTGATTTTCAATACCGATCTACTCCCGAATATTTCTGATATTTTAATACCTCACCCGAGTCCAAGCAATGTCGGGGGGCTTCAAAAAGTTGATTTCAACATACACACGGACAGACGGTCAGACGGACAGACTGACAGAGCTTAATCGACTCCCCTATTCATAAGCTTTCAGAAAATATATACTTTATGGGGTCGGAAATGAAAATTGTAGAAATTTCACACGGAATGACAAACCTATATATACCCTTTTTCACTGTGTGAAGGGTATAAAAAGATCAATATGCTGTGCAAAAAGAAGATATTAACGATTTTTATATTGAATGTTATTTTCATCTTCAAACTGTTTTAATGGAGTAAAAACATGCTTTAGGAGAATAAAACTGAAAAAGGAAGAAAAAAAATTTTACTTCTTCAGCTGATCGAAAAGAGATATAAAAACAGAAACAGACAGAAAAGAAACGAAGAACACACTGCATCATGCCAAAGCTAAAGTTAATTATGATGACGTTGATGTGCTTTTGTAGCATGTTCTCGCTTGCGAGTGGTACAAGTACTTGTATGCAACTGTGTTGTTCATCTTTTGCAAAAAACTAAGACCAAGACCAAGAGATGTAAAAAAGTTTACAGCAGATAGATGATTGTTGCTGTTGTTGTGTCGTTTTTTTAAAGGAAGTTTCTAAAACAATGAAGGAAGGAAGAATTGCATTTGTTAACACCACACAAAAAACGCCTTTGGATACGATGCACAAATGGAATGGACGATTAAGTGTGTGAGTGGCAGAGACTTAAATGAATAATAAAGATTAACTTAAAATTCTTAAAAAAAATTTGGGATATATTTTACCATGTCGAATCTTCTTAAAGGTTTCAAAATAAAAACTTCAAAAAAATAAAATTATATTAATCTATTAAAGTCTAAAATTTTTTTAAGCAGTAAATCTTATTGAATTTTATTTTTTAGAGCTCTGCATTTAAACCAAAACAAATACAATTGCAATTTCAGCATTAGCAATTGCATCTTGAAAAAACACGCTTCTATTTATCTTTCTAGCCCATTGGAGACGTAGAAAAATTGTTGTTTTTGCAAAAGTTCATTAAATTTATATACTTGGACATAAAAATTTGTTCTTGTATTGTATAGAGTTGTTGCTAAATTTGTCTTCTATATACTTGTATTTATGTACGTACGTAGGTACTATTTATATGAATACATCTACTTAGTTAGTTACTGGTGATTGCAAGGAACATTTGGTTTGAATTTTTGATAAAATCTAAGCAGTGGGTCAATGAATATAAATATTTAAATTTGAGTCTCATAAGCCCCCCAAGGGGGAAAAAACTTGATTTTTTAAATCGAACAGAAGAAATTTAAGCCAGCAATGCGGACCTGGTTCAACACTTTATTACATAAAATCATAAATCCTGATCACGAATAAGTCTCAAATATTCAACATATGAACATCTATATATATAAAAGTGAAACTCTGTGTGTGTGTTAGCTATAGACTCCGAAACTGTAACACCGATCGGACTCAAACTTTGGCAAGTTGGTGTACACATTCCAGGGAGTGTTTATGGGTGACAAAAAGTGGGCGGGGCCACGCCCATAAAAAATTAGTTATCATTTTTAGCTACTTGCACTAGATCGATTATTCTGAAACTTTGCACACACATATTACGCTGTCATGATTATTTAATTTCGTGATTAGAAAAGTGGGCGGGACCACACCCATAAAAAAGTTAAAATTTTGAAGTACTTGCACTGGACCGATTTTTCTGAAACTTTGCACACATATTGAGCTGTCATGACTATATAATTTCGTGATTAAAAAAGTGGACAGTGCCACGCCTATAAAAAAAATATCATTTTCAGCTATTTGAACTTCACCGATTTTCTAAAACTTTGAACACATATTGAGCTGTCATGACTATTTAGTTTTGTGATTAGGGCAGTGCCACTCCTATTTAAAAAAGTTATAATTTTTAGCCTTTTGCACTTGATATTCATTTAAAATTCAGAATGCATTTTTATTCATTAAGGGGGGTAGCAACGCGCGCCGGGCTTTTCTAGTATATATATACACTAGAGATATAGGGCCGTATTCATAAAAAATATTTTAGGTTTATTAAAGGCTTATTTGACAGATATTGTAGAGAAATTTGTCAAATAAGCCTTCACTAAACCTAAAATATTTTTTATGAATACGGCCCATAGAGTTTATTTATTGATACTTCGAAAAAAAGATGAAGGCAGTATTATTATTTTTAAAAAATTTACAAAATCCAGCTCCGTTAGAAATAAGGTAGTGACACTAAAGAGTAAGTAAGTAAAAGAAATTGATCAAAGATTGTATGAATTATGCGCGTCACCAATGTGTAAGGTAATTGCGTTGCCTATTGAGTTTCGGACGGGGTATACAAAAATCATGTCATAATGATTTAAAATTAAATTCTCTGAATGTGCCATTAATAAAATTCTATAATCGCCTCTATATATTCAATCGAGCATAGATAAAAATATAATGAGACGAAGACGTGTTCACATCGTTAATAAACGCATTTCCAAGGCTAAGCTAAACAAAAATTTATGAAATATTTTAAACTATTTTTGAATAAAATTTTTGAACAATGGACGTTGTCGATGGTTCTGATATAAGGAAGTATTATTAATAATAAATGAAGTTATTATAAATGACAGAGAGGATCACACATACAAGATTATTTTTTTCTTTTTCTGGATTTTTGTTTGGGTAATTTTGAAATTTGAATTTGAACTCTAGACTTTAAATACTCAAGAAAAGACAAAAGCTGAACTTAAATGTTATTTTAAGATTTAAAAATGTTTATCCAAATTTAATTTGCTGTGTTTAGAATCCGAATGAATATAATAAAAACAAATTACACGCAATATTTCAATTTAAAGCACTTGTTTGAATTGTAAAAACAGCTAATAAACACCTTAAGAATAAAATAATAAAGAGTATAAAAAAAGTTTTAAATATCTCTCTTATGTTTTTTTAGATTATTTAGACTCTCATTTTATTTTGTTTAAGTCCATATGGTCAATATGAAAATGCTCAAAACAATTTGATGCACGACTATTTTACAACAAATACTTTATGTCTTTATTCCTTTTACGAGTTTAAATGAAATTTCTACTCAGCATCATCTGTTACCAATTATTGTCTTTGTCTGCTTCAAAGATGTTTCATTAATGTTTGGGCTTATAATTTTTTCTTTTTTTTTGAGCTTAAGAAAGCAACTACAACAATATATCTTTCTTGGCTATTTTACTTTACAAGAATATTTTTTTATATTTTTTGTTTTTGTTACCACACTACAACTTGTTGAATATTATTACAGCAGTTTTGTTAGTTGATAGTTGGATCGTATACGGTGAGTACTTTGTAGTATAGTATACTCCAACATATTTTTGAATTTTTAGCCAAATTTTATTTCATTTTGTTACTGCTATAAAAATGTTGCATTATGTTGATGGGGCAATGAATGGCAGCAGCAGCACATGGTAGAAGACGATGACGACAAAGGGTCATTGCTAAAGCGGTAAAGATCGGTTTGAATGTTTTTTATGTTTCTTTGGTTCGGTTGAATGGTTTAGTATTGTATGTAGATGCCATGTGATGTAATATACATAAATATTTAGTAGATATGTATGTATGGAGATGTATTGAATATTTAATGTTTATTGTACGAGTGCTTGGCTTGCTGTTACAAATATAGTTTCATATTTATGATTTCTTTTCTTATTCGATATTCTTTATGTATGTACATATTTACATTATTTTTATTTTGTTTTTGGTTATTTATTCTTAGACTTCTTTTTTTTGCTAAAGTTATAGCATTTTTTATATCAATCTTAAACTTTAGCCTTGAATTTATTACAATGAGTTGTTTAGTTGCCTCATTGTAGGTTTTTCTTGGATTATTTTGATTTTTATAAATATAAATCATTTGTTATGGCACAGAAATATTTTCTACATGAATTTAAAATTCAGCTGCTATTGATAATAATCAATAGAAATGCACAAATTCTGAAGAAGTATTGAGGTACTTACAATATCTTCTATTAGGTCATTGATACTTGACTTATGCAATATGTAGTTGATTCTTGACTTACCTGAAAAGAAAAAAGAAATAAATATTCATTAAAATTTCTTTTAAACTTAACAAGATACTTTTCTTTATTTATAGAGAACTGTTTTTTTTTTAATACACACTTAAAATTTTAAGTTTAAAAGCAAATTTTTATTAAATTCTTTTTTAATAAAATATTAAACAAATTTCCGATTTATAGAAACATTTATTATCTATAAAATTTGTCAATGTGTGACAATAAAAAAAAAATAAGTAAAAGTGCTATATTTGGCCTTGTCGAATCTTATATACCCTTCACAACGTGTAGTCATGCAATAACATTAGTTGGTATCACCATTCATCTCATATATGAATATGTACATACATACGTACATACGTACATACGTACATATGTACATAAAAAAACATCCCATTGTAAAATCATAAATTTACGTACGTATGTTAAAAAAAATATTAAAGAAAATTAAAAAAAAAATAATAAAATAAATAAGAAATATAAAAAAATAAAAAACTAATATAAAAAAATAAATAAAAACAAAAAAAATTAAAAAAAAATAAAAAAAAAATAAAAAAAAAAAACAAAAAAAAGAAATTAAAAAAAATTAAAAAAATAATAAAAAATATAAATATATAAAATAGAAAATAAATAAAAAGAAAATTTTTTTAGGCTCAGCTGAGATTCGATGCCACGTTTACTCTAACCAGTATACCACGTTTGTATGTATGAGTGTTGCTGTTGTATGTTGTTGTTGTCGTGGACACACGGACAGACTGACAGAGCTTAATCGACTACCCGATTCAAAAGCTTTCAGAAAATTTATACTTTATGGGGTCGGAAATGAAAATTGTAGAAATTTCACACGGAATGACAAACCTATATATCGATGCCTTACTTCCTCAACCTCGTATCTTAAAAAAATATGGTTTTGACTTTTTCATATCAAACGATTTCTATTTTTGTGTTCCATTACTGCAACAACTTATATTATTACTACTTATATACATAAATGTAATAAATTCCTTAATAATTGCATTTTAACTTTTAACCAAACACCAAAGTATAAAAAAATGAACCGTTTCTTTCTCTCCTAAAGAGTTGTATTTTTTAAGTTACGAGGTTGAGGAAGTAAGCCGTCGTTATATCCTTTTTCACTGTGTGAAGAGTATGATAGATAAATCTCAATAATTTCTTACTGGCGTATTCATAAAAAATATTTTAGATTAATTAAATTGTTATATTTAAATTTCGTATAAATAATAATATAATATTATTTTATTAAGGCTTAAAATATTTTTTTGTGAATACGGCAATTGATTTATGAAAAGCTCCTGAAAAATTGGGTCTATAAAAAATATCGATTAGTTTCGATTTGTAAAATAAATTACCGTTATATAGAAAACATCAGATAATTTTAAATTTAAAACAAATTTTCTATTAATGCAAAATGTTTAATTCATAGGTTTTATTTAAATATTGCTTAGAGGAAATCCATTTATAGAAAAACATTCTTAAAAACAAATTTTGACGGAAAAAATTTATATTAAAAACATATTTAAAAACATAATTTATATTTTTTCAATTTTATATCAATAGTTGTTTTTTGAGCTTTTTTTTATAAAAAATAGTTTTAATTTTGTCTTCCAATATTTCACTACCTCATTGGGTAGCTTCTTTAGGAAAAGTATAAACAATTAAGAAGAATTAACAATATGAAAATTATTTATAAACAAATTTAAAAAAATAAAAAGTTTTTACGTTCTGTACAGTTAAATGATGTGAAAATTATTAAAAGCAACAATCGGTGTTAATTTGTTAAACTAAAAATGTATAATGTATGTATATAATATTAATTTAGAAGGATTCGTAAAATAATAAATAATTAATAAATTAATGAAAAAGTTTGAAATTAATTGTGATTTTTTGAGTTGTGTTTTTTAGTGATGTAAATGAAATCCAAACAAATAGAAAAAGCTCGTTATTTGAATAACATTTCTGCTCACTGATATTTAAATATTAAATTAACGTTTCGCAGAATAATCAAACCGAATTTTTGTCATAAAAAGAGCTAAATGATTTCTGTAACTCCATATTATTAATGGGTTATTTAGGATACTTAAATCAAGTACTTAATTATTGCTATAAAAGAAAGTACCTATTTAAGTTCCTATTTATGAGCTACCATAATAAGTACTCATATGAGTACCTATTTGTAAGCGAGGACGGTAAGAACTTATTTAAATCGCTATTTGTAATAGAGCTTGGTAAGAACTTGCCTCTAATGACATCGCCGTGCTAAAATAATAGTTTTAGATGCCAAATTGTAAGTAGTAAAAAACTGTTTTTTTTTTAGTATATTCAACTCATTATTTTGTAATGAGAATTTTCGCTGAAAAGTTATATTCTTGGTTACTCTAATAAGTTTGTATACAAAACAAACAAAATGGGTGCAAAATTAATTCATCATAGTAAAGGGTTTTTCAACAGGCACACTACAAAAGTCTGGCGGCATCATTGGGACGTACTTTTTCCGTGATGATCAAGACCGGCACGTTACTTAGAATGGGAATCGATACCGTTCAATGATAACAGAATATTTTTGGCCACAATTGGATGATATGGACTTGGAGGACATGTGGTTCCAACAGGACGGCGCCACAAGCCACATAGCGAATGTCACAATCAATTTATTGCAAACCAAGTTGGGAGAACGTGTTATTTCACGAAATTTTCCAGTCGATTGGCCGCCTTAGTCGTGCGATTTGACGCCGTTAGCCTATTTACAGTGGGGCTACGTCAAGTCTATGGTCTATGCCAACAAGCCAGCAACGATTGATTAACTTCGTACGAATATCGAACGTAAAATTGCAGCAATATCGCCATATTTATACTTGAAAACCGCCGAAAATTGGGTTCAGCGTTTGGACTTCTGCAAGCGTGACCGTGGTGGCCATGCAAAAGAAATCGAGTTCAATACATAATGGCATCGAACGTACTTTCACAGGAATAAAGAATTTCATTGATATCCAAAACCGTTTTTGTTTGATTAAAAAAACACTTTTGTAGCGCTCTTATTGAAAAACCCGATATGTACAAAACAAAGCAATTGTTGTAACTCTTTGTTTCGCAAAATGTTGAACTGTTTTTTTTCGAAATGTCAAAATTTTATATATTTTATCTTTTCCCCCTAGTTCTCAGTTGACAAACTTCATATAAAATTTTTTTTCAAAATATTCTCTCCGAAATGCAATCACCTTTTATAATAACACCATGCGTACAAAAAAATTTCGAAAAATTACTTTATTTTATTTATTATGTTAAAATTTTAAAAAAAGTGTTGATGTTTATAGAACATAGTTAATTAATTTCCACTTTTTATTTCCAACAATGTTTAAAAAAATTCTAAAAAAAAAAATATCATATCTTTCCTCTTCTTTTAAATTTTTATTTAAAAAATTATTTACAAATTTTTTTTTATTTTTATATTTTTGCTCTGTTTATTATTTTTAAAAATTTTTGAATTTACAAATTTACAAATTTAATAAACATTTTAACGAATTTTTAATAATAGACTATTACGCTTAAAAAATAATGTTGCTAACGGCATTCATCGAAAAAATTCAAGCAATAACAACAAAATGAGGGCAATGACAGCAACTGCAAAATATGAGCAAAGTTTCCTCAAGATATTTTATCAAAACTAGCATAAAATTTATTTTAACACATTTGATGTTGTCAACGTTTTGAGCGTACAAATGAAGTATTTATTTGTGTAAGTTTGTGGCAATAGTATTTTGAAATTTAATACTGTGTTGCCACATGCATTTAACAAACTAGTCGTTTATAGACACACGAGCAGGAGCATACAGCGAGTGCGATAGCGATTGTTTTTAGGTCTTTAGTCCGGGCTTTGCATATCTTTAGATTTTTTTTTCTTTTCCACAGACATTTTTAATTTTTTTTTGCTAAAATCAATGATTTATAACATTTCTACATTATTATTTCTACATACGATTTTATGTATGAATGTATGTACATATGTAAGCATAAATTATTAAATGTTTGTATCTACAGTTTTTTTTGTGATAAATTTTCCAAAGCATTTTTTTTTTTTTTTCATTTACAACAGGCAAAAAAGAAAAATACTGTAAAAAAAGTTCAACGAATATATTGTTAGACATACATATGTACATACATACATCGTAAGAGTAAAATGCATATTAGTGCAGTTAGTTGCATTTCATTTCTTTATGTTGCTTTTTTTTTGTTTTGCAAAGCAAAAAAAAAATACTCCCTCAAGACATGACAAGAAAAAACTGCAACCACAGCAGACCAATAACAAAAATTAAAGAAAATTTTCAACGGCATCTCTGGCACATTATAAAGTATGAATTCACAAACAAAAAGTAGCAAAAAGACCTGAAACATTTATTAAAAAAAAACTTGAGAAAAATCAACCGAGTAGAGGTTACCTGTGGTTATATGGAAATTTTTCTTTCAAGGAAAATACTGTTGCGGCAGCATCCCCAACACTAGTAACAACAAAAAATCATAATGATATACTTGAGTTAAACTCAAGTGGAAAAAGAAACATAGAAAAGCAAAAAAATATATTTATGTATGTACATATAAATAAAATAGAAACCCATAAGATACTTTTTCCAAGAAGCATAAGAAATATATCTGCAAGGAAAACTTTTAGTAATTTTTTTGCATCTTTTTTAGTACGAAATGTATTGTAGCCAAGTTTGTAAAAGAAAAAATTAAAACAACAAGAAAGTTTATGCTAAAGTCGCAGCTTCTCTTAGCCTCCAGTTGGTAAGTTGGTAGGTAGTTGCTCATCTACATATGTACATACATAAATACATACATATTTGTATATGTAAATATGTACTTATTTATTTACAAAGTGAGGTAGGTAGGTTGCTAAGCAGCAGCAACATCAACAACAACAACAATAAGTAGATACAACGAAGAAATAAGTATTTCTCTCTAAATGCACACAACTATTATTTACACATAAATATTTAAAAATATACATTTGCATGTACTTATGTAAATCATATACTTCTAGTACTAAATATAAGTTTAAAGACAGTACTTTTAATGGGTATTGGTACAATTTAAAAAATAGTAGCAAAAAACTTTATTACAAAAAAAGCGCTACCTGAATCATTTGCTTAGTGCTTTTCCAAAAGCACTAGTAGAAGGCATAATTTTTATATGCCATGTTATACTTCGTAACAAGCGCTTATTTCATCCTTACCAAGATCAGCCTAATCGTGGCTTTCCCCTACGCACTGCTGAAGAAGGTAGCAGCAAGGAAGAAATAAAATAAAAAAATAATTTTAAAATGAATTTGTCTTCTGTTTTCTACTACAGAAATAATAAGCGTACGCAAACAATTTTTGCAATTCTGTGTAAGCAATACGGTAAGCGAAAAAGATGTGTACAGCTAACAAAAAAAAAATGTTGGTAGGCACTTACTTATCTGCCTGCTTCCGAAAGCAATTATGCATGACACAATTTTTACTTCATAAACGATGATAAGCTATACTTGGATTTCATAATTTATCGCATTAGTTGCTAAGTCCAATTAACCAAACATCTATTTATAATCTTTATTACTTTTTATTGATTTTTGAAGCTCTTTTAGCAATTTTTACTTTTTACAAAATGGATCTTGTCTAGATTTAGACTTAAGTATTTTAAAACTTAAAAGAAATTCGATAAAAATCCTAATAATGCATTCACATTGCACCGAAATGAAATAGAATGAATTTGAAATCTTTCTCAAAAACTATAGTTTTGTGACATTTTGCAAGATTTTGTTTCCATCAAAGTGTTTTGATTGATAAGGTTGTGTTAGAAGATCTATATCAAGGCATATCCATAAGGTACTCGTATCCAATCAGCTGACTGTTTTTTTTTTAAATACATTTTAAAAGCGTTACCAAGGCATATTCATACAGGTATATGCAACGGCGAATTGATACAACAAAGCAAATTTTTAGGGGATTTTTTCTTTCAAGGTCAGTTTGTATAACAAGGATGGAAAAGTTGTTTTTGTATGTTTTATCAATAAAATTTTATTAAAAAAAGGATATGTGCTTGTGAAGCACATTATAAATTGTGCAAGCACAACAAATATACATAAATTTGGTAAATTTATTATCATAAAAAGCACAATTAAGTTAAATGTTTAATTCGGAATCCAAAATCTAATCTTCCATTTCTGCATTAATAAATAGAATAAAGGAGAATTCAACAAATTTAGACATTATGTTTCCCCATCATCATGTGCTCATAAGTGCACCTGTATGAATTCGCCTTAGCATTACCAACTTTTTTTAAAAGTCATGCCTGCAGTTGTCAAACTTAATTTTTTAAATTTTATTGTACAATAAATAATTCGCAGATTCAGTTGGTTTAAAGCGTGTTAAAAAATACAAAACCGTGAATTAAAAGTTTTCGCTATAAAGTTTTTTAAAAGTTGTTCAAATTTGAGAAGAAAATAAAAAAAATTGTTTGACTTATGCCGGCACATATACAAAAACAAAATACATGTGTTTTTTATTGTTGTGTTTGTTGCCGCGATGCATATACCTTATGGATATGCCTTGATCTATATGTTTTGCGATTTTAAATTCAAACAATAAAATTCGTTCTATTTTTTTTTAGTACAATTTAATAAAAACAAGGGGTGCCCCGGTGGACTATTTAGTCAGTAGTGTGCTGGTCTGCTAGTTTGGGGGTTGCGGGTTCGATTCCCGCCATTCTTACTTTTCTATTCAGGTATCACAATGGGATCAATAAATTGAACCCAAGTGAGCTGCACAACAGCTGCCTGTTCTACCTAACCTAACCTAATAAAAACTAGAGATGTATCACTTAAGGAGCTAATACACGGCATGTTTTTTACATCTGACTTGTCAAATTCTCCACTGCTAATACAAACATGACGTGTGTTACCTTTAAAGCATTACTTCTGTAAAAACACATGTGTTGAGACATCTGACAAAATTTTAATTAGAGTGCGCTCTATTTTCTTCTGTAAAAATATGTGACATCAGTCGTTGGCAGAAATATCTGCTGCTGCAAAGCAGTCAGCGTAAAAGTACAATTTTGACAGACATGTAGATTTACATATGTCTCACAAATTTTAAAGTCAGATGTAAAAAACATGCCGTGTATTATAGCCTTTAGTAATACAAGATTTTGAGAAGAATTTTTAAAAATAAATAAATAAACTTTATAACACCCATTATGTTGCAAAGATGCGAAAAAATTGTTCATTTTCTCTAGAGATTCTACAAACTCCAAATTTATTGCAGCTCCTTAATCTATAGTACATATGTTATACAAAGTGTCTCAAATAAAAGTTTATATTTGTTTACCATACTGTGAACGCAACGAATTTGAAGGTCATACAGGGTATGTTAATCGGTTAGATGTCATTTGAAAAAAAAAAAAATGAAAAACCGAAAGAATATTTTGCCACGAACACCAATTAAGTACATCGACTGATTTTTCGAAGTGAATCGCAATTAATATAAATAAAGCGCAGGTGCCATCACTAAAGTGTTTGGATTAAAGGTGAATTCACCCATTTGTTTCGAACAAAATATTTATCCGAATAAAGTTTTCTGCATCACGATTAGGGTGATCGACTCGGTTTTACAACCGGTGGAAAATCCGGTTTTTTCCTCTTTCAGCTGGCGGTTTTTTCTAAATGTTGATTTTTCGAATATCGAATACACCGTTTTTTTTATCCGAAAAAGCCGGTTTTTTTAAAGATTATTTTCATATATTTTTGTAACTAATCGTACCATAGTATATTAGGTACGCGAAATGTTTCAAAAAATCAGAAAATAAAAACTATTAAATGTTCTTCCATAATATTGTAAGAAATTTTTTTGTTGTTTAAAAAACAAATGTAAAATAAGAAAAAAATTTGAGCTTAAATATTTTTTTATAGGATATAAACCTAACGTTAAAATTTAAAGGTAACTAAAGCATAAAATTAACTGATCGATCACTTTTAGATAAAAAGTGTAGTTACAATAAAGAAAAACCAATAATCTCTCCTTCCAGATCCTAATTTTAATTAATGGCATTAAGTGTCTGTTAACTTAACTTAACTCGAACAAACTAGTTTATGCATACATTTGTATGTCTGTCAGGGGTATAAGAAAATATTTTAAAATGATATTTTAAAAATGTTCTCCCTAGCCTTTAAAATCTATTTGAAATTACTGAAATCATTTCAAACAAAATACGTTAGTACATATTAGTTTAAAAGATCTATTTAACATTTAAAAAATGTACAGAAGGAGCTACAAAAATTTATAACAGCCTTATAAAAAGTCTTATTTATTTATGTATTAATTTATTGTATTTATTTATTTTACTTGTAAAGAGTACCTTTGGCCTTAAATTCAACTTATTAAAACCAAATTAGTCAACTGCATTCATGGCAGTTATTGCGTTATTGTGCAGCCAAACGTTTATAAACTGTAAAAATTTCATATTTAGATATAATTTTTATTATAAACTTATTGTACAATATTTTTTAATTTTTTCTCCAAATATTATATTTTATATATTCGAACCGGTTTTTTCTCAATTTTCAAAATAGCAACCGGTTTTTTTTAATTCTAAATTTCAAACTATTTGAAAACCGGTTTCTTAAAAAAGTCGAATAATCGATCACCCTAATCACGATTCATTCTTTTTGAAAAATTGTTTCAGAAAATCAAAGCTACCATATGAAATACGTTTGTATATAAAGGCATTTAATTTTTTTTAATAACGAATTTACAATTTCATTATGCATTCCATGATATGGAACTCATTTCAACTTTGTCCGAACAAAATTTTTTTTTTCGCAGTTCGCCTTTTGAAAATTTATGCTCACCCGTGGACAACTTAAGGTGCTTCTTTACGAGTTGTAAACCGTATGACTATTCAGTCTATTTACCAAAAATATTGTGTATCAAAAAGACCCGTTGTAAAGAGAATATATGTAAGTGTAACCAAATATTTTATTTTACATGACATTGTAACGCATGCCGGGTACAGGCGACATGTCATAGATAGTGATTCTAAATTAGGGACTAGGTGCAATCATAGACTGATAACAATCAAAACCAATTGGGCTTTGCGAATGGATATCGATTTAAGTAATTCTAAGCCGTTCGATGAACATACAAGTAGAGTTGACAAATATTCAATTCGGGCGTTATAACACATATGTATGTCGATAAGAGATAAAGAAAGATCTTAACCTTGAGACCGCCTGATTGAAACCAAGAGAAAAGTTTGTTAAGAAAACTTTACTTACATAAATGTTAATAATAATAATATTAAAAATGGCTCATACTAGTTTTACTAAAATTTATTACATACTTTCAACTTAAGAGAAAATTTTCAAACTTTATTTTGCCTTCACTAAGCTACAAAAGTTTTCTTACGAGAAACTCTACTGTGTATGGAGTTTTTTCTGATTTTTTTTTCATTTTATTTCTTCCTTTAAGAGTTTCTTTTTCGGTATTATTAGTAGAATAAAATAACCAAAGATGGTAATCATTTGCATCATCATGCATTTTGGCATGAAAATATTCTTCTATACATAAACCTTAACAAAAACAATAACAAAATAAGCCAAGACTGTAGGTTTACAATAAGTTATAGGATCCTTTATTACTCTTTTTTTTATTTTTTTCTTTTCTTTAACTTCTTTATGTACCTAAAAACATATCTAACATTTTCTCAAGCTAAGCTTAACGTTTAAGAAACAGCCAAAGTCAAGGGTATCAAATAAACACAATATTTATTTAAGAAGAATCACCGCTGCATTAAATAACTTTCAAATAGCAATGACAGCACAAGTAGCCATGGCGGAATGAAGTTAAAAACGAAAGAAAAGTTTTAGCAAAACTTCAAAGTAAAATATAAATTTTCAAAAATTGTTCTACAACCAATAGAAATGAAGAGATCAAATGTTTAATTTAAGCTTAAACTTTTTGCAATAAATTTATTAGAACTTAAACTGTTTGAATTAAATAGCCGAAAAAGATAAAATCAAAGTATAAAATTTCACATGGACTTAGCGAAGGTTTCAATTAAGACATAGCTTTTTTTACAAGTTTAAGCTTGTTAGAAAGGCTGCCAAAAAAGCAGCTATTTAACAATAGATATAAGTTTTTAATTGCCGGTATTTATTTAATTTTAGAATTTTTTTTTCTATACCCCTGAAATATTATAACATAAATAGAGTATTCAGTAGAGTGTAGTCTACCAACTTGGGGGCTCCAGGTTCGATTCTCTCACAATCTCTGACCTGCTACACTACAATGGTATTCGTCTCGCTTAGGTAAAAATATTTAATTTGCATCTTTATAAGAGAAATCATAAGACAACGTCAGTTCGCCCAATAGACAAAATATAGCAAATCAGGTTGGTGGTGTCTATATTTCAAGAGGGTCAATTAACATAATTTTCCTTTTTGGGCACAAATTTTCTATTGCAAGAATCATAATTGCTTTGTACTGACTATACGTTTGGAATTAAAAAATATCTATTGAACGAATTATAATTTATCAGGATTCTGTAAAAACAACTCTAAAATTATACAACGATTAAAAGCAAGTCTGGTTAACACCACCAAAATATGTTGTTTTTATGAAAAGATCTCGAAGTGTTTCCAATAAGCTGTTGGTGTTTTTGTATTAAAATTTCGAAATAAGATTGATGTCTATGTTATTAGATTTTTTACGACAACATATACAAAAAGACAAAAGCAGCATGGTATTGTTGGTATACAATCTTTTACAATGGCAAAATATATTTATTAAGCTGACGATAATATAATACTATCAGGCAGATATTTCGTTTAAAGATCCTCCAAATTTTAAATGTTTGGGTAGTATGCTTCGAAGGACCAACCGATCTACAGATTTAAGAATGTGTAAGACAATTGACAGTATTGCAAAGCTTGAAAGCATTAAATTTTGCAGAGACTAAGAGTAGAAAAATTTACACTAAAAAATCCGTACAATAAATTTATATATGAGTCATACATATCTAGTAATTAAAAATGTAACCACTTTAAATACCTTAATATTGGTATCGCAATTTGTATGTTATTAAGCTATAAGAAAGTTAAAATCCAAGATGGCGAATAATTTTTTTCTCAACTCCATCAATATGGATATCAAAGGAAAGGGTTTGACTAGTTGAATGCAGCTAACTACAGCTACAAGTTAAATAGCAAAGATGGCTTAGAAAATAATAAAGAAAAATGGCGTACCTATGTTCTTGATGGTAAAGGGTATTATCAGATTCGACACGGCCGTATAAAGTTATTATCAATATGGATGTCAAGGCATACTCATACAAATATAGACAACGGAAAACAAACTGAGCAATTTTTTTGTAAATTTTTTCTAGCAAGGTAATGTTGAATAGCAGAGATGGAGAAGTGCCAATAATTAGTTTATTTAAAAACTTTTTTATTTAAAATAGTTATATATTTGTGAAATCCATGAAACAAAAACAAGATATTCAAATAAATGTAGTACTTTTGTTTTAAAAATAATTTTAAAAATAGCTTATTTCCCATCCCTGCATAAATAAATAAAATCAGCCCAAATTTCACAACTTTTCTTATTATGCTTCTTGATCAGCTGTTGCGACGAGACTTACTTGTGGATGTACCTTGACGGATATCTGTGGCAATAAGGAAAAACGGCTTAAAAAAAGCAATTTAAAATTTCGGAGTTGAATTTCATAAATAGATTTCTCTTGAAATTAGGACAATTATAAGAATTCAATCCTGTATTTATTAAAGAGCATAAATCAAAATTAAATTAAATTTTTAACCAAATTAGAAATTTAAAAATAGAGCCCACACCATGCCTATCGAGCATACGTGTGTACCTGTCATGGATTTGGGCTAACCTAGTTATTCAAAATGATATTGCTTATTGGAAAAATATCGGCAATAGGTTTTCCTGTATAGTTGTTTAAAATAGTTGAACAATTATCAGAGGGTAGTTTTTAATTGCGGGATTATAATGGTGTTATTATCTCCACTTTAGTTACATGTCGACTTAAGCAGTTATTAATTTTTGCCACAAATATCGTATGGAAGGGAAAAATCGGAGAAATAAAATAAAAATATTTTTTGGAGAAAAAAATTTTTTTTAAACGTTCTTTAAAAGTTTTGATTAAAATATTTCTTTAAAAACTATGTTTTACCCATGGTGTAATTACATAAGGTGATAGCGTAAAGGAGAGCGATTTTTGGGTCTCTTTTTTATATGGAGTTTGACAATTCTTGGCACTGAAATCTCTTTTTTTATATAGATTTTGACAAATAATGGGTCACAAAAAGATAATCATTTGGGCTGGCACCGCAACCTGTATAAGTGTACCCTGGTTGTACCCCTTTGTGACTTTAACCTCTTGTTTAAATTGAGAATATGGAAGGATTAATTTTTTAAAAAGCATTTTTGTTTTCTGACGAACTATTGAGTGTGTGATAGAATTCGCGTTACATGACGTATAGTTTAAACGCAGTTTTTGTTTGTATTAGTTAATATTATATTTTTGAAGAGAATTATTTTTATATTTCATTATCTATGATATCTTTATCAATATAAAATATTTTTTAAACAAAAAAAATATTTCATATTCTGTATCCTTTAAAAATTTTAAAGTCCTATTGAAAGCAAGTATCAGAAAATGAAAAAAATTAAATAGGCAGTTGTGTTACTTTTAGCTTGTATTGGGTTCAACGAATTACAAAAAAATGTATTATACGTTAGGGTTCAATCACTTGAAAGTGCATTTTCTCATGTAAAAAAAACGTCAGGCAACTGAAAACGCCACGAGAAGTACCAATTCAAAGCAACCACACAAGTCTTACAGTCAACTTTGACACATGACCATACAAAGCATTATTTGAATAGACTTATAAATAATAAATATTTGAAAATTGGGATATGCTCAATGGCAAAATAAAATTCAGGCGTTTTAAAATATAAATTTATAAATTTTCATAGGTTGCAACATTTTTTTAAGACCACGCCGTATCGTTTATACACTTTTAAAACCATATTTTAATTCCCTGTTCATTAAAAGCTATCGTTGTGGTAGGTCACAATTATGTATTAAATACTAGTTATTTATTTGTGTATTTAACTGTTAATAATAATTTTAATAATTGAAATACAATAATACTAAATAAATTGACCCCATTGTCAAAATACAATTTGTATCTGACATTTTGTAATTGTTTGCAAATAAACTTAAAATCATTATTAAAGCAATTCAAATGATTGTTAGTTAATCTTTTATGTTAAACAAAATCACGATTCAAAATTTCTCGATTTTTATCTTTAACACAAGCAACTAATAAACGAATACATTTGAAGGAGGAAATAAATACAAAAGTAAATAAACAACAACAACAAAAAAAGACTAAAAATAATAATAAACATTAAAATAGATTTTATGGCAATTTAGACTAAACTTTTATAATAACATGAATTGGTTGGATGGTTGGCTAGGAAAAACAAAGGCTTCACATTCAGCTTAAATGTTAATTTAGGTAAAATGTTAATAAAACTGAACATTTCACTTTATGATCAAAAAGTTATATGTATATAAAAAAAAATTAGAAACAGCAGTAACATTTGAAATAAAATGAAACTAAGCCATTCCATACCATAATTGAACTTAAGGCAATTTTAAATATGGTACGTGTATGATGATGATGCTGATGATGTTAAGATGTTGTTGATGGCGACGGCTACAATGATGTTGGCGCTGTTTGAAACGGCCATCTAACTCTCAATAGTCTGAAAGGATTGTTATTTGCGAAATACAATAAACATAGAAATGAAAAACCTAAAACAAATCCAAATCAAACAGATTTTATTTCCACACAAATAACGTGGGAACCAAACAATTTTGTTGGTTTTTTTTTCGCGCTCCAAAAATGAACCACAACATACACATACAAGCCAAAAAAAAGTCACTTTAAGGAAGATAAACAGTTAGAAAGCAGTAACAACATTTAAAAAAGAAATAAGAAAATTATTACCAAACTCTAAATCTCCAAACATGGACCATATAAAATTATGTACTGCAGTAATACCTGCATGCATACTCGTTGTATAAAGAAATTATAAACTAAAAAAAACCTTTGAAAAAAACAAATAAATTTTCCAAACAAATAAATGAAATACAGAACAAAAAAAACAATTGATGATGGTATTGTTGTGTACAATTGCGAGTGCCAACCAACAACATGTAAACCAAATTTAGTTTTAAACCAAACCGCCAAAACCATAAGTAAACCTATTTTTTTATTAACCTCTCCTTAAACTCGCATTTAAAAATACGAATAAAATGTTGCCATAGGAGCAAACAAATAATGTTAAAACAAATAGAAACCACATACTTACGTACTATTTGCTATAATCCTAAATATATAATAGACAGCTTGTATTTTCATTCACGCAAATCCAAAATCTATGATAACGTTACGTTACTGCTTTCTGATTTTTATTTATTTTTTGTTTGTCTTAATTTTTTGATCTGTGTTAACTTTACAAAATAAGACAGTGTTTAGAGCTGGGATACATATCGTTATATTAAGTGAAAAAATCAAATTTTAGATCAAAACTTTAATAAAAAAACAGTGAAATGAAAACCTTTTTTCAAAAAACAAATTTTGTTTTTTTTTAGAACTTTGTTGTCTTTTTTAAAAATTTAGTTTTATTCAAGGCATATCCATAAGGTATATGCATCGCGGCAACAAACACAACAATAAAAAACACATGTATTTTGTTTTTGTATATTTGCCGGCATATGTCAAACAATTTTTTTTATTTTCTTCTCAAATTTGAACAACTTTTAAAAAACTTTATAGCGAAAACTTTTAATTCACGGTTTTGTATTTTTTAACACGCTTTAAACCAACTGAATCTGCGAATTATTTATTGTACAATAAAATTTAAAAAATTAAGTTTGACAACTGCAGGCATGACTTTTAAAAAAAGTTGGTAATGCTAAGGCGAATTCATACAGGTGCACTTATGAGCACATGATGATGGGGAAACATAATGTCTAAATTTGTTGAATTCTCCTTTATTCTATTTATTAATGCAGGAATGGAAGATTAGATTTTGGATTCCGAATTAAACATTTAACTTAATTGTGCTTTTTATGATAATAAATTTACCAAATTTATGTATATTTGTTGTGCTTGCACAATTTATAATGTGCTTTACAAGCACATATCCTTTTTTTAATAAAATTTTATTGATAAAATAACAAAAACAACTTTTCCATCCTTGTTATACAAACTGACCTTGAAAGAAAAAATCCCCTAAAAATTTGCTTTGTTGTATCAATTCGCCGTTGCATATACCTGTATGAATATGCCTTGGTAACGCTTTTAAAATGTATTTAAAAAAAAAACAGTCAGCTGATTGGATACGAGTACCTTATGGATATGCCTTGGTTTTATTGAAATTAAAGTTAAGTAGATTTCAAGGCCTATTTATTCATCAAGTAACCGGAGTTCAAACATAATTTCTTGTTTATATTTTATATCAAGGCATATTTATTCATCAGGTTATTGCAGTTCGGAAAGAATCTTTTTTTCTATTTTTTATATATGAAGTTTGACATTTACAATAAACAAGAGAAGAGAGAAAAATAGTTTTTTATCTATAGGCTTTGACAGCTGACAATGAAAATTTTAATAAGTGAAGAAAAAAATAATCAGCTGACGAAACAAGACTACCTGATGAATAAATATGTCTTGATTTTATATGTATATGGGCTAATCCAAGGCGAATTCATACAGGTGAAATTATCAGCCCAGCTGATTGTGAAACATTTTGTCAAAATTGGTTAAATTTGCCTTATTAATGCAGGGAAGGGAAATGTGATTTTAAATTCTGTATTAAACAATTAACTTACATGTACATTTTTGATAAAAAAATGTGCTAAATTTATGTATATTTGTAGCTTTTGCGTCATTAATAATTTGTTTCAAACAATTATATCCTTTTTTAATCAAATTTTATTATATTTAATATGTAAAAACACCTTTTCCATCCCTGATATACGAATTGGCCTTGACATAAAACATCCCATGAAAAGTTGCTTTGTTGTATCAATTCGCCGTTGCATATACCTTATGGATATGCCTTGGGCTAATCCTGCGTTGCGGACGTTACGTTCGTACGCATATTTTTTAATACTGTTGGCGCTCTGAGCGTTATATTCTTAAGTAACCTACAGTGGTACGTTGGCCTTTGAAAGTACTTTCAAATGGCAAATGGTTACAAATATTGTCTGAGTTTTATCAGTTACGATATAATTGTAATTAAATTACTGTTGCGGACGTTACACAATACAGAAGTCGTTGTGGAGATCAATGCAAATTTTCATAAATTTTTAGCGAATTTTACAGTATAAAAAAAAACTCCAAATATATTAAAGAAAGAGGAATGTTTAAGCATATCAAACCCACTTTCGAGGCAAAAAAATAATTGTTAGTTTATTCACAATTTTGTCTTACATTTGTTGCGGACGTTACATTTTTGACCACTGTCCTACTCATATACATAAAAAAAAAAAATATTTTTGTTTTTATTTTTAAAAAAATATAAATTTTATTTTTCTTTTTAAACTTGTAGTTTATGTTTAGGAGATACTGCAGTGCGTGCCATTTCGATAAAATTTTCATTTAATAAAGAAAAGTGATGATGAGATTTTTCGCCTGTAATATTTTTTATATTTAGCCATTTCTCACCTAGAGATTGAGTTGTGGTTTTTATAACGTTTTCTGTATCGTATATTAGTTTAACCCCATCGATATTACTTTTGGCCAGTCTGTAAAAATCGTGTGCATCCTTCAAAATAAGATTTTGAGCTCTTACTAACTGCCAAACTTTACGTTTCACGATAGCGCCTACTCCGTCTACTGCACCTTTGCCATGAGAAGTAGCGAAAAAATTCCACTCAAAATGGTTAACACCAAATTCATTCTTAAAATGTGGAATGCTACGTGAAATAAATTTGTTTTTAAACTGACTGCCGCATACATCGGAAAAAACACGGATTTTAGATACTGAATGATGATTTTGAATATTTTTAATAAGTATTGATAAAAAGCAATAAACATCGTATTTATTGTGTGTTAGCTGATCACTTATAATGGCAAATGATTTAGTGCAGCCATGTAGCCACGCTACACAAGTGAAAATAGTTACTTGAGCATAGCTGAAATGAGCAGACTGAATTTCATTTTGAGAAATAAGTCTGTAATTTTCGGCAAAGTCAATTTGCAGAATCAAATCATTTGGCTCCAATGCTTTCCGTTTTTCCTCAAAGTATTTTTGTTGAGATCGTTTAACAAAAGTATGTAGTTTAAACGACGGCAGTTGGGATTCCAATTCAAAAATTAAATCTGCCACTGGCGCTTCGGTAAAACTTAATACCATACGATTGTCTATAATTCTCCATTGCTTCCATTTAGTAATCTCATCAAGGCCACTATTATAAAAAACAGGGACAAGCTCATCTTTAATGTCTTTTGTACAGTTATTGCAATCATTTGACATGCAAAATTCATTTTCAACGTTACAGCAAACTTTTTCTAAAAAGTCACCAAAGTTCAAAGGGAATACAGGAATATGTTTGTTCAAACTATCCAATAAAAATCCAAAATTCGCATGGTATTGACAAAAACACACATGTTGTGAGGCAACTTATCATACAATTCCACTATTGTTGGTCGATTCTCATGGAATTTCGTTCGAGACATTTTTTTGATCACTAAACTCAGCTTGAAACAGCTGAAAAGCCTGATTTACCGTCATTATCATAAATCTCTTAGCTACTGGTAATTAATAGGACCCAGCTAGTAGTGTCGACTTTCTTCCAGCAGCTTGCACGGAAATGTCATCTCGATAAAAAAAGTCGTGAATCAGTTTTGTTTTCTTATCTAATTGCTCATTAGGTTTAGCTTCTTTTCTATTACAAAGGTATTTTTCATAAAGTACACTGAGGACTTTACATTTCTTTTCCATATCAGCTGGCAAAACGCGCTCAACTTTTCTTACAGCTCTGCTTAAGGCAATAATACACGGCATGTTTATTACATCTGACTTTAAAATTTGTGAGACATATGTAAATCTACATGTCTGTCAAAATTGTACTTTTACGCTGACTGCTTTGCAGCAGCAGAGATTTCTGCCAACGACTGATGTCACATGTTTTTGCAGAAGAAAATAGAGCGCACTCTAATTAAAATTTTGTCAGATGTCTCAACACATGTGTTTTTACAGAAGTAATGTTTTAAAGGTAACGACATGTTTGTACTAGCAGTGGAGAATTTGACAAGTCAGATGTAAGAAACATGCCGTGTATTAGCTCCCTTAGAGTCTGCCTGCCTGTATAGGGACTGACTAGCGTTGTTGTTTTGTTTTCTATTTTCTATATGTATATGAAGAATGGCATTTGAAATAAATGAGAGAATTGTTTTTTATGTATGGACTTTGACAGCTGATGTTCAAAATAAGTAAAGCAAAAAAATAATCAGCTGACGAATCAAGATTACCGGATAAATAAATATGACTTGGTAAAAATATGGTAATTAATATTGGCTTTCGCTATTTTCATAAAATTTTAAACTCCATTTTGCTACAACGTTTTGCCTTACTGAATCCCTTTTTTTGAGCATTAGCTGTATAGCCCAGCTGATAAGGAAGCATAATGTCAAAACTTATTGAATTCGCCTTAATTTCATTTATTAATGCAGGAATGGAAAATCATATTTTGGTTTTAGTATTAAACAATTGATTTAAGAGTTGACTTTGATAATAAATGTACTATATCTATGTATATTTGTTGCTTTCGCACCATATTTGAATGTATTTTCCAAATATACATATATATTCTTTTTCTAATCAAATTTTATTAATATAAACATATCGTAACAACTTTTCCATCCCTGATGTACGAATTGGCCTTGACAAAAAATATCCCCTAAAAACAAGGCGAATTCATACAGGTGAAATTATCAGCCCAGCTAATTGGGAATCTTTTTGTCAAAATTGGTTGAATTCGCCTTGATTTTATTTATTAATGCAGGGATGGAAAATGAAATTTTGGTTTCGGTATTAAACAATTAACTTGAGTGTACTTTTTTGATAATAAATGTGCTAAGTTTATGTATATTTGTTGCTTTTGCTTCATTAAAAATGTGTTTCAAAAATTTATATCCTTTTTTAATGAAATTTTATTATATTTAATAAGTAAAAACAACTTTTCCATCCTTGATATACGAATTGGCCTTGACATAAAACATGCCTTGAAAAGTTGCTTTGTATTATCAATTCGCCGTTGCATATACCTTATGGATATGCCTTGCCCTAAAAAGTTGCTTTGTTGTATCAATTCGCCGTTGCATATACCATTATGAATATGCCTTGTGTATAGCTTTGTCATTCCGTATCTAATTTCTACAATATTTATTTCCCAAAAAAAACATATATTTTCTGAAAGCTATGACTAGGAGGATCGATTGAGCAATGCACGTCTGACCGTCTGCCTGCGTTTTGGTTAAAATCTACTTTTATGCTAGACGCACAATTAGGACGAACGACGAATTTTTCGTCGCGAATATTCGTCATCAAAAATAAAACACATTTGTGTGCATACAATTGTGACGTCAGTCGAAGTTCGCTTTACGGGGCGAACTCTGCATTAGATTTATTTCTATTTCTTCCGCCGGCGAACGACGAACAAATTGATACAAGGTGACCATTTTTTTATTAAATTTGGGTTTTAAAGTTAGTTTTTACTTTAGAAATTGTTTTATTTTTTATTTTAAAGCATTTAAAATAAGTATAAAAAAGTTAAGTACAAAAATTTGTTTTTATTTGTGTTTTTGCAAATTTTTAAGTTTATTAAGTGATCTTTTTTTCATATGGTCACACTATTAGCTGTTATACACAAACAAAATTTGTATTATTGTTTAATGCACGTACCCACTATATTGTTTGCAAACGTTTGCTTATACGTAAACAAGTTTTTATTATTACAGAAATTATATTTATTGTTTTGTTGAGTTTCACAAGAAATTATTTTTTATTTATTTTTTTTATTTATTTATTTAATTTAATCAACATAATAATATTTACAGTTGAGCATTTTTAATTTAATTACAAAAATAAAGAAAAATAAAAACAAACATTAAACGTATGCATTTGAGTTTAGAAATCTTATCAGCTTTCCACTTGTTACAGCAACATTATCAGAAAAGTCAATGTGAACATAGAACTTATTTACCTCAGCACAAATTCTTCTAATTGGATCAAAGTTAATGTAGTTTGATCTATGAAATGGTACATATAACGGTTCATAAAATCTAAGCTGCCTATTAGGAACATTGATGCATATTTTATGTCGAAGATATGTAGAATCAATTTTGCCTTGAATTATATTTATGACAAATGCAATATTGGAAACAATTCTTCGGCTTTGTAACGTTGGGAGCGCAATGAGTAGTAAACGACTACGGTATGACGGTAAGTTTGTATTAGGATTCCAACGAAGGTTACGAAGGCAGAACAGCAAAAATTGTTTTTGGACTGATTCAAGTTTTTGAATATAAACATCATATTGGGGATCCCAAATTACTGATCCAAATTCCAGTAAAGGTCTTACCAATGACGTTAATAGATTTTTTGTTACATAAGGATCATTAAATTCCTTCGCCCAACGCTTTATGAAACTTAATACCCCATAAGCTTTATTTACTGTCATTATTACATGTGAGTTGAAATTAATTTTTACATCAAAGAGAATTCCAAGATCCAAAAACGAATCAACAACATTCAAATTAGAGTCATTTAGAGAGTAAACATTCGAAATCGGTGAATATCTGCAGAAAGTCATAGATTTGCATTTTGTTAAATTCAATTCCATAAGATTTACCGTACACCAATTAAAAAAATTATTTAAATCAGCTTGGAGATAAAAACAGTCGCCAACAGTTCTAATCCATGAATAAAGTTTAACATCATCAGCAAACATTAAAATATTGCTGTATTGAATAGCCTTTGGAAGATCATTTATAAGCAATAAAAATAAGATTATTATATTCTAAGATTATTTTTGTTTTTTCTTTGCACTTTTTCGTCGTTGTTGTGCTTCACACGACGAATTTGCACAACGAATTTTCACCGAAGAGTTCGTCGTGTTGGGCGAAATTCATCGTTCGTCCCAATTGTGCGCCGAGCATTAGAAGCCCACGCCTATTGCACAGATCTATATGTGGTATCAATCTTTTGCAAATATTAGGAAATAAATTGCTATTAAAATCCAGAACATTCGCTTCATAACTTTCTGAAATATGAGCAAATAAACACCACTATAGGGCTAGGGTAATTTATAGACACATTTGCGACAATTTTGCAGGCTATTCGTAAAAAATTATGGACAAATTGATCACTATTCAGCGAAGTTATAGGCAAAAATATATTTTTTAAATAAAAATTTGTTTATATACATACATATATATTTTGTTAAATAATTAATTGTTGGATAGACTAAAAACACCAGAATACAAGCCGTGGTCTGGAAAATAATTTCTGAAAAAAAACTGACAAATCAGTCAGAAACTGAGATATCGGCACAAAAAAACAACTACTTTGGTGGTTTTTCTAAAATTTAGGAACGAAAATCGATTTTTTTAGTTTTTGGAAAAGAGAGTGAAGTGATATGGGTATCAGAAGAAAGGGCTTTAATAGCAAAATATAATACACTATAAATAAATTTATAATCCATGATGGCCGCAATCACAAAATGGCGTACAATAATTTTTATTATGGGCTAAATCCAGTTAATAAAAATGTATCCACTTCGACCTCCTCAATAATAATATTTATAAAATTGAAGGACTTGGCTGGTACACTCTAAAACTTTATACCAAATTTAGGATCATATAGTGTGTAAATTATTGTTGAAAAAATTCGTTATGTCTAAAATTAAATCGATTTTGTGGTTATTTGTAGCAAAAAAACATAATTTGTCTAATTTTACTCAAAAAAACAATTATGCCGTTAAAAGTGTTTATTTCTAAACATATTGTGTTTAAAAATCAGCTGCATATGCCTAAGTAACATCAAAATGTTGAATATTAAGCATATCTGTCTAAAACAGCAGAAAAATGTTTAAACAAAGCTACAAAAGAAAGAAGAAGCATAAAAGTGTAAACGCTTCAATAGAAGCACGTCATATTTTTCGATAGTGATTAAATCAAATTTATTGTGTTTAAAGTAATTTAAAGTTTATAATAATTCGTTTCTTTATGTAGTATTTATACTCTGCTTAGATTATATGTTATAAAATAGTGATAAGACAAAGTTAAGTTATAAAATCAAAAAATGTTTGTGTGCAAGATTTTTAAAAGAAATTGCAAAGTTTAAGAATTTATAATTTGCATTTGTACTCACATAAAGAAAAAAAAACAATGTGTTTAAGTGTTTGTATATAAAATGCGGAAAAATATTTAGCAATTATAATTACTACGCAGTACATTTCACATGAAATCACTCTTCTATGGGCCTCGACCGCAAAAATAATTTGCGTTCTCATATTCAGATCAGATGTTTGCTGAACTTTTGCCATTTTTTTTACGCTCATCTTTAAAGAATATAAAGTAATGTTTGCATTTTCTTAAACCTAAGTTTATAAGACTCTTAAATATATATCATTTTTGTATTCCACAGTTTGGCTCCACGCTGGACGAGGTTAAAGACAATATAGAAATAGTTACTCCGTAGATACCTATAGTTGGTAAACGTAATTTTTAAACTTGATCTAAATTAAAAAAAAATTGTCCTAAATTAAATTTTTCATTTGTACTTTTAGAAATATCCATAGAGAAAGGTCGTACATCCGCTGCTTATATTTGGTTTGAGATTGCATCGAAGGCGAAGGATTTTAATATACTTGATCTAGTTTTACAGTTGCTGTGCTATTGTTAAATATTTAACATTGGTTATCTCAAGGATATATCGCAAACTTTTGAGTTCTTAATGCAATATTTTTTTAGATTTTATCCCTCGCAAATGAGAGGCAAAAAGCTGCATATTATTATATATTATTTGTGTACAATGTCTTGTTTTAATAAATGTAATTTTACAAGATACAAAAATTTTACGCATTTTTTATAAAAGAAAAAATATTAAAAATTAAACAAAAATGGGAAGAAATTAAACACAATTTGTGTAAAAAATTTAAACATTTTTTGTTCCAAATTAAATAAATTATGTTTAAAAATCAACACTATGTTTAAAAGAAATAGTTGAGTAATTTTAGGTCGACAATAGCTTGTAAAGTGTTGCCTACTATTATCGACCTCATTTTCAGCAAAAGTGTTTTAGAGTGTAGAATACAGTAAATGCGTTAAACTTACTATATATAATATATTATTAAATATATATATATATATATATATAATAATCATGTAACGTGTAAAAAAAGGATTTCTCTGCAATTTGGACTTGTTTGAAGTTTAATTAGTGTAGTGAATTATTTGAGGACACAATTTTCGATATCAACCACTGTTTAATGGTGTGTCTTCTAATCGTAAGTTCACATTTTAAACAAAGAATACATAAATGCATAAATGCATAAAGAAAAAAATAAAAAATAAACAACAAGAAAATATACAAAACCTTTTGTAGTAACCCTACAGACATAAACTAAAAATCACAAATCCTAAAGTGTGTAAATTTAGCGCTAATAATTCCTCTGTTTTTTTATAATTTTCATTGGCCTTTTTACGAATGACACAAAAACAATAACAAATAAAATCAAAGAGAGATTTGGAAAATTGTAGTTTTACCTATTTTGAATGACATTTATTGGAATATAATCGTTTTTCTTTTTAGGGTAAAGCAAAAAAATTAAATTAAAGAAAAAAGGCCAAGAAAAACCAAACGCGCTATAATTTTTTGGCCATGTTTCTTTTTTACTTTTAGGGGGATTTTGTTTCTTCACATGCTATAAAAAAATGTAAAACTAATACTTTGCCTTAGAAATCATTATAGATTGTTATTGGTGTATTTGTTGTTTTCGTACACTAGGCTTCTCTATACTTTTCATCATGATAAATGCAACAGTTTTTGGTTAAAAAAGAAGAAAAAAAGTTCTCCATTCCAACTTGTTAACATTTATTTTAGCATTTGTAAGCATTAATTTTCAGCTTTACAATTTGCTGTTTAACTAAGTAAGTAACCACCAGCCAAGCAACGAAGCAACCATTCTTTGCAATGCGAACTGTTTCATATTCCGAAAGCAGAAAACATACACTCAAATCACCACTTCTATATACACTCATGGGAAAATGTCCGTTAAAGGACATTATGCATGAGGTTACGTGAATAACTTGCTAATTAAAGACTCTTATTTATGTTTACATTGTATGAAAGTGTTGTTAGTGATTGCATTTCATGAAATCTTTCGCTTAAGATGCAACCGCCAATGCAATCTAACTGATGCACCAAACATCTGTAGAAAGAAATTATAATTTACCACAAATTCGGAATATAAAAAAATATAAAAGAAAACATTTTAAGGACGGTATATTACTACATAATATCATTTGTTCATTACTATAGGGAAGTATGTTTTCAAAAGATTTATATAAAGTTGTTAACAGATGTATAAACTGCATAGTTTATTACATACAACATGAGTTGAATTATTGTCTTTGACTATTGAAATATTAACTGATTAGATTTTTTTGGAAAATATTGCTAGTTCTAATGGAACTGTAGAAATTTTCAAATATATGTTTATTAATAATTGAATTATTATTATTATAATGGCTCTTTAAAATTGTCAAGCACATTTTTGAAAAATCAGATAAGTTTTTACACAGGGCGCAGTAGTAAAACTTTAAGTTGTTTTAAATCAATAATTCACTTGCTGTCATTTTTTTAAAAAAACATTTTAGGTTTATTTAAGGCTTATTTGATAGATGTTGAGAATTTTGTCATATAAGCCTTCCATAAACCTAAATGCGGAGGTTAATGTTTAGGATATTTTGCTACAAAAAAATGTATAAAAGATATTTAAAAAATTTGTCTTATAGACCGAAGCTCAAACAAACGCAAACACTTTTATTTTGTACAGGGGCCATAAGTGTAACTGTTTCAAGTTTTAGTGGGACCCAAAAGAAAATTTTTGTTTGTTTCCGGAAGTGTGACTGGTGGAAGCGAACCCTGTCTGAGACCATTTCCGAGCCTTTATTCATCATCGCAAACATTATATCTGCGATAGCCAATCTTTTTGCAAAATATGTAAATAATTCTTAAAAAACAATAATTTTGTACGAAAAACAATTAAAGTTTTCATGAAGTATCCACCGAACAGTCCTGCCGAATACCCCCAAAACTACGCATGACGCATATCAAATCATCAGGGACTCAGTTTAGAAGCATGTATTAAAGTTACATCATTTCCCAAGTTTGTTGCGATAACTGTATTGTGAAAGTTTCAAACTCACCTAAGAATAGTGTTTGTACATAATATAGAACTTATGTACGGCTAGAAAAAAAAATCTTAAAACAAGTTCGCGGCAATTTTTAAAAGTATGAGTATTTAATAAAAAAAAGTGCGAGTTAATACAGTTAAAGAGCAAACTTAAATTAAACCTCCAATTATTAAAAAAAAAAATTAAATAGCAAAAGTAAAATTAAAAAAAATTAATAAATTAAAATAAAAGTTCAACCCAAAGGATATTTATTCATCAGGTAATCGCAGTTCGAAGAATATTTTTTGTTTTGTATTTTTTATATACTAGATTACTCGTAGTATAGCCATGAAATGGAATATATGAAGTTTGACATTTAAAATAATTAAGAGAAGAGAGATATTTTGTGATTAATATTTTATATTAATATTTTGTTTATTTTTTATCAAGGCATATTTATTCATCAGGTACTCTTGTTTCGTCAGCTGATTATTTTTTTCTTTATTTACTTTAAGTTTCAGCTGTCAAAGTCTATAGATAAAAAACAAATTTCTCTTCGCTTTCATTAATTTCAAATGTCAAACTTCATATATAAAAAAATATAAACAAAAAAATTTTCTCCGAACTGCAATTACCTGATAAATAAATAAACTTTGATTTTTTATCTAAAACCAAAACAAAACGTATGTGTACTATGTTGAAAAAATTATAAAACTACCCAGCAAAAACAGCTATGACAAAAAAGTGAATTTGCAGGGGTTGAACTGGTGACGAAGTAATTAAATTAAGGTGAAAACACTAATGATTTTAACAGTAGCGTGTCATCGGAGATCATGTCTTTATATGAATATTTTAATGAACTGCACTCTCATTTAATAAGTGCACAGAACTAATGCATAAATGGTGAAAAGCATTACATGAGTTAATTTTGTTTGTTTACATTAATTGTACAAGATATTTTACATGATGTTGCATTTATTTTTAAGCACATCATTTATGACAAATTGCTTCGCATTTAGGGAGTCATTTATAATTATTGCTTTTACATAAATAATTTAGAAGTCTTTCAAATGTAATTCGTTTTGGACTACTTTTAATTTTTTTTGCTGGGTATTAAAGCAAGAATTATTTGATTAAAAATAAAACATTTCTGTAAAGTATTTAATTCATTATTAAACTCAACATATTTTTTTATCTATGGACTTTAAAGCTGAAGTTGAAAAAAAGTGAAGAAAAGTATAATCCGCTGACATATCAAGACTAATGAAAGCTTGGTCGTAATAATATTTAAACTTCGTCAACTATTAAGATATTAATTGAAAAAATTAGGGAGAGTAAATCCGTTTAAGACGCCAAAAACAATTGACGTCCAAAAACAAGCCGTTCAAATGTGAATATCAAAACAGTGCGTGAGTGTCGGTGATAATCTAAGAACCCTAATTCGTCGTGGATGAGAATTTCAAATTTCAAGAAGCTCTCTACAGTATACTCAATAACGAACAGTTATTTTTGTAATTGTTTTTGAAAAAACATTGCAACATCAGTGTAACGACCGCAATCAAAAAAAAAAATAAATAAAAATAAAAAAACAAGTAAGAGCGCTATATTCGGCCGTGCCGAATCTTATATACCCTTCACAACGTGTAGTCATGCAATAACAGTAGTTTGTGTCACCATTCATCCCATATGAAATACGTACATACATACATATAAAAACATACATATATAAAAACATCCCACTGTAAAATTATAAATTCACGTATGTATGTTAAAAAAACAAAAAAAAAAAATAAAAAAAAAATTTAAAAATAAATTAAAAAAAAAAAAATTAAAAAAAAAATTAAAAAAAAATTATTATATATATAATATATATAAAACAAAAAAAAATTAAAAACAAGTAAGAGTGCTATATTCGGCCATGCCGAATCTTATATACCCTTCACAACGTGTAGTCATGCAATAACAGTTGCTTGTATCACCATTCATCCCATATGAAATACGTACACGTCTGTATGTTAAAAAAACGTAAAAAAAAAAAAAATTTAAAAAAAAATTTAAAAAAAAAATTTAAAAAAAAATTATTATATATATAATATACATATATAAAACAAAAAAAAAATAAAACAAAAAATATTAAAAAAAAAATAATAAAAATATAAATAATATATTAAATAAAAATTAAAAAAAAATAAAAAAAAAAATTAAAAAAAATTTTTAAAAATATTAAAAAAAATTTTTTTTGGCTCAGTTGGGATTCGATGCCACGTTTTCTCTAACCAGTATACACGTTTGTATGTATGTATGTTGTTGTTGTAATGTTGTTTTTGTGAAAAAAAAATCGAGGTGGTCGTGGGTTGTTGCTCATATCTCAGTTGTTTATGTACCGATGTTTCTGATTTTCAATACCGATCTACTCCCGAATATTTCTGATATTTTAATACCTTACCCGGGTCCAACCTATGTCGGGGGGCTTCAAAAAGTTGATTTCAACATACACACGGACAGACGGTCAGACGGACAGACTGACAGGGCTTAATCGACTCCCCTATTTATAAGCTTTCAGAAAATATATACTTTATGGGGTCGGAAATGAAAATTGTAGAAATTTCACACGGAATGACAAACCTATATATACCCTTTTTCACTGTGTGAAGGGTATAAAAAAAAAATTATAAAAAAAAAAATAATAAAAATATAAATAATATATTAAATAAATAAATAAAAAACAAATAAAAAAAAAATTTTAAAAAAATCAAAAAAAAATTTTTTTGGCTCAGCTGGGATTCGATGCCACGTTTTCTCTAACCAGTATACATGTTTGTATGTATGTATGTTGTTGTTGTAATATTGTTTTTGTGAAAAAAAATCGAGGTGGTCGTGGGTTTTTGCTCATATCTCAGTTGTTTATGTACCGATGTTTTTGATTTGCAATACCGATCTACTCCCGAATATTTCTGATATTTTAATACCTTACCCGAGTCCAACCTATGTCAGGGGGCTTCAAAAAGTTGATTTCAACATACACACGGACAGACGGTCAGACTGACAGAGCTTAATCGACTCCCCTATTTATAAGCTTTCAGAAAATATATACTTTATGGGGTCGGAAATGAAAATTGTAGAAATTTCACACGGAATGACAAACCTATATATACCCCTTTTTCCCTGTGTGAAGGGTATAAAAAATAATAATTGTTTAATTGACAACTCCCTATTGTGTTCTGTACCGTCTATTGAAATACAGTTTTGGTTTATTTCCAATTTCTTAAAGAATTGATATTAAACGTCAGGCAAAAAAGTCAGGTAAAGTTGATAAAATCTAACTTCTTAAAGCCATAAAAAAGATTATAAAACAATATATTAATCAACAAGAAATTTAAGTTAAAAAATATTATATATTTGTTATTTTAGGAAGAAAAACAACAATACTACAAAAATTATTTGCATAAAATGTTTATTTCCCATCCCTGTATGAATGTTGCATACAATGGTATATTAATAAAGTACTCGTTTTTTTAAGCATTCACAAGTAGTGTCAAATAACGTGTCTCCATCCGTCAAAATAAAATTAAAACATAAATATTTTTTAAAAATACAGGGTAAACTAAAATATTAAATGTAAATATTAAATTCCTTTTGTTAATTTTTAGATCTTATTTATTAGACCGTGTTTTACAACGATGCAAAATTTAATGACCAAAAAACGATAGGAAAACCGATAATATTTACAAAACTAAGTGAACATTGACAATGTCGAAGAATATTTAGAAAGTTTAACGCGAAGACATTCTGGACAACTGGGTATCTCTAAAACATTACTTTGACGTATTAAATAACGTCATTCATACATGCATCTATATAAGATCCAATTGGTCTAACAACTTTTGCTATCAAAGACTAACTTAAGCAAAGTGCTTCGTGAAGTTGTGCGCAGAATTTTACGAGTTTCTTAACAAATTCGTAATGACAGATGAACACAATTATGTAAATAAACGGTTGTCTTTTGCTAAAGCGTATTTAATTTGACCACTTGAATAATGAAAGAACATGTGAACTGAAAATCGTCTAATTAATTGGAAAAGGTTCCAGATTTCTTATCCGAAAACCACTTAATAACGAATTTGAATTGATTTTGAATTGTATAAGTATAATGGTATTTTCATGTATAGGTGAGGGTCCCATTATATAATATTAAAACAACTACGGATGCAGCTGTATATTTAAAAATCCTAAAGGGGTTAAGTTAACATATGTTTTCGATAAAATGATAATAAAGTGGGTCTTTCAACAAGACAATTACTTCAATCACACCGGCAAAACGGCAAACAAGTGATTTGTTAATAACTTTTTACTGTACAGTCGCCGGAATTGAACCCTAGCGAAAATCTTACGGCAGACGTAAAAAAGTCAGTATCTGCAATGAAACCAACAAGTATAGAGAGCGTTTGGAAAGTTTTAAATAAAATATGGAATTCAATTCCTGTAGTAAGATGTCAAAACTTAATAAATTCTTACCACTGAATATGTGTTACCGGTGTAGCGTTGTGCGGCCGTAATAACATGTGAACGATATGTAACAAAATATTGCAAATTCATTGTTGAGAAAACACAAAAGTGAAATATTTTAGTTTTTCTTAAATTTCATAAGTACAGCGGATTACTTTTTTGAAAAAGTTAGATTTTGATCGATTATTTTTAAAGCTTTTCAATGAATTATTGACGTTTTGAACCTCTTAAAATATATTGTTTAAGTTTGTGCTATTATTTTGGATCGCTGCTGTATGTGCAAGTACTGCTTAATGCTTATAACTTTTAAAATACAAAACCAAAAACACATTTTTTTTCCTTCAACACTTTTTTCCTTAATATCTTTAGATATGCCTCAATCTGTCACACTGTCTTGCCAACTTTTTCAACTTATTTTAAAAGATCAATTTAATTTTTGAGAGTATATAAATTTGATGCCATTTCAGCGTATGAGAATTAGTGCAATTACATGTTACATTGTCTTTAAAACTTTTTGTTGGACTTTAGCCTTTTTATTATACTTTTTTCTGTTTGTTGCTGCTCTATTATGCTCTTGAATTTACGTTTATTAAACTAAAAAAAATCGTTTGGTTGGTCTTAGCAGTACTTCTAAGCATAAGCGTTTTTTTTTGTACTCGATCGTGTTTGAAAAACATGAAAAATAAATTAGATTTTTAGATTAACGTGAGGATTTAAATTTTGAGTATAGTTTTACTTTCCTATTTTTTTGTTTCGGACTTCTTTTTTCGTTTTTTGTTGTTGTTGTTGTTGTTTTTGCCTTATGTAAAAGTTTAAATTATTACAAAATGTTGAGATTGTTTAGACTTTTTTTTTTTGCATTATAAATAAAATACATTTTATGTAGCTGTTGTTTTTGTTTCAAAACCATAAATTACAATTAATGTTTGATTTAAATGTTATACGTTTTAAATTACATTTTTAGGTTAATTTAGAAAATAAATCAAACTTTTTTCCGTTTATAATGTTGTTAGTTTTTCTGTTCGCCCCTCTAATGTTTGAATATTAAAAACTATTGTAATCAGAATAGATTTTTTCGTTATTGTAAGGCATTGATTGATTGTTTTTAAATATCGTTAAGGTTTTGTCAGACTTTTACAAAAAAAAAAAAAAAATGCAGTTTTAAAAGTTTAAAATTGTTGTTGGTAAAGAATAGACTTACGGCCATATGCATAAAAAAATAGTTATTTTATGGTTATAGTGTACAATAGTTATTAAACGTTTTCTCTATTATAAACCACTAATAAGAATTTGTATTAAAAAAATGTTTGTAGTGATTTTATTACTATGTATGGCAACTCTTTTTATATTTAGTTGTCATTTTATTGCCAGTGGTGCTCATAACTACTATAAGATTTACCCGGTTATCAAGTCAAGGTAAAATTTTGTATAAAATTAAAGCACAAAAAGAACGTAGAAAAATAAAAATTATATAACTTTGGTATATGAAAAAGTTTGAGCAAAAATTATAATCCAAACAATATTTTCTTAATAACGATAAGCAAAGTATTCGGGTTGCGAGTTTGTTTACGTTTTTCTTACATCACTATTATATTCTTTTAGTTTTGTGTAATTTTAAATATTTTAAAATTATTATTTTCTTTTGTTTCAATTGCACTAACCTATACGTCGAAATGTGTTAATCGCATTTATTTAATTTATTTAATAAATAATAATATAATATTTATTTTAATATTTAAATTACTTTTTAATATATAATCCTACTAGTAATATAATAAATGTGAATGTTTGTATGTTTGGATATTTGTTACTCCATCACGCAAAAACGTCTAAACGGAGCTAAATGAAATTCGGCACATATATAGATAACATCCTAGATTAACACATAGGCTACTTTTTATCGCGATAACGCGAAGTCGTTGGCAAACTCATCATAACACATCCCAAACGGGTTGTTTGTGTTGTAAATATTGTTGTTAATACTAAGTCTACCTTTTATTCCGATAATTACTAGCATTTATTTCAATATTTCAATTACTTTTTATTAAATTTGTTCACAAAATTTCTTTAAAAAATTTTTTTAAAGTAACTATGCATGAAATGTCGCCTTATTATACCCTTCACACAGTGAAAAAGGGTATATATAGGTTTGTCATTCCGCGTGAAATTTCTACAATTTTCATTTCCGACCCCATTAAGTATATATTTTCTGAAAGCTTATGAATAGGGGAGTCGATTAAGCTCTGTCAGTCTGTCCGTCTGACCGTCTGTCCGTGTGTATGTTGAAATCAACTTTTTTAAGTCCCCCGACATAGGTTGGACCCGGGTAAGGTATTAAAATATCAGAAATATTCGGGAGTAGATCGGTATTGAAAATCAGAAACATCGGTACATAAACAACTGAGATATGAGCAAAAACCCACGACTACCTCGATTTTTTTTTCACAAAAACAACATTACAACAACAACATACATATGTACATACAAACGTGTATACTGGTTAGAGAAAACGTGGCATCAAATCCCAGCTGAGCCAAAAAAATTTTTTTTTTAATTTTTTAAAAATTTTTTTTTAACTTTTTTTAAATTTTGTTTTTTATTTTTTTTTTTGTTTTTTTTTATTTTTTATTTAATATATTATTTATATTTTTATTATTTTTTTTTTAAATTTTTTTTATTTTTTTTATTTTTTTTTTTTATTTTTGTTTTTTTTTTTGTTTTATATATATTATATATATAATAATTTTTTTTTAATTTTTTTTTTTTAAATTTTTTTTTAAATTTTTTTTAAAATTTTTTTTAAAATTTTTTTTTATTTTTTTTTCTTTTTTTTTGTTTTTTAACATACGTGAATTTATAATTTTACAATGGGATGTTTTTATATATGTATGTACGTATTTCATATGGGATGAATGGTGACACAAACTATTGTTATTGCATGACTACACGTTGTGAAGGGTATATAAGATTCGGCACGGCCGAATATAGCGCTCTTACTTGTTTTTTGTTTAAAGAAGGGTAAATCCAACAATAAAATTTTTGATTTTGTAAATGGTTTATAAAAGGTTTGTAGGTCTATAAATGGTTTATGAATGCAACAAAAGTGAATTTTGCTTAAAACGACTTATAAGCCTGTTATAAGTTTTTATGCATATGGCCGTAATACTTAAAGCTTGTTTCAATCTATAAAAGAAATAACTTTAACTCTAAATCTAAAAAACCCGTTGATTTTAATAACGAGAATGTAATTTTATATAATTACATATTGTTAAATTATTCATTACAATAATTTATGTAACAATATTTCCAAGAAGACGATTATAATTAGAATGAGAACATACTTACATACATGCAAGTAAATATAATAAATGTCTTGTTGTGATTGAAAGCAGAAAATTTTTGTTATAGCGCTGTGCTATAGTCATTAAATTTAAATATTAATAAGAGTAATAATTCAGAGAGGAAAGACAAAAATGCCATAGTCTAGATGTGAATGAGCGCATAAACCCTGATAATTCTTAACCCGCTTGTCTAATGATATTAAGGTTTTAGGTTTTAATTTAGTGCCTCAAACAGTCGGTCTCTTAGGCATTCATTTCTAGCTTAGCCTTAATCTCATATATTCATGGCCTGCTGAGATCTATTTTATTCCCCATATGCAAACAAACTTACACACATATCCATTTTATATCTTTAACTAATTATTCATAATTTTTATAAATCTGTAAATTTCTTCTCGCACTTTACATTCACTAAATACTCACAACGTTAAATAATAAAGAACAAAAATCATAAAAAATAACTTTTTATACACATTGGGTAGAGAAGTTCTAATAATAGTTAATAAAACAGCAAAGAAAAAGATGTTAAAAGGAAAACTGTGGAAAATGTTTGAGTCATATTTTAAAACATTAAACAAAAAAAAAAAAAAAGAAGAAAATAACAGCAAATAGAAATAATGGTTTAGCATTAGAGACTTAACACTGTTTTTAATTATTTTGAATTTACATATACATACACACACATATCTAGGTAGTTTGGACGGATGAACGATAGGATGGACAAATAGACAGACAGACATAGATACATACATACATAAATAGACATGAAAAGAGAAAAATTTACAATACATACACTAAATTTCCATACGAAAGCGTTTTATAGTTTACAACAAGTCATAATAAGTACAAATTCGCATTAAACAATGAAATGTTTTACAGGCAGACAGGACAAGACGAATTTTGTAATACCCTAAGAAAATTATTTTAAAAATATAATACACGTCGTGATAACGAAATGATGGTGTAAAAAGCTAAGCTTCAACTAGAGGTTTTCACTACAGGTATTTAAAATCTTATTAATAATTGTTTTTGATTTACAAAAATAAAGCAGCTGATCGGTGTTCCATGTAAAATGTTCAGCTTAAATCCGTGACTTTGTAATTATTTTATAGCATTAAAAAATTATTATCATTATATTATTGTGTGAAAACGAAAGACACAGTCGTTTTAAAGTAAAAAGTTGTAGCTTATATTACAGAGTTGTAGTTAATATAACAGAGTTGCATTTTTAACAAAACATAGCCTATGTGTTAGTTAAAATACCTTTCAAGTTTTTGTTACCAATCGATATATCTAAATTATAATCTAATTGCTTGAATCCAAGGATCCAAATTCCAAAAATTTAAAAAAATTAGGTGTGTATACGAGAGCAGATCAATAAGTTCGTGACTTTTTTTAATGAAACACAAAAATTTGGATAAAACATAATTTTATTTTTCAACATAATCTTCTTTAAACCCTACGCATTGTCCAATGTTTCTTCAATTTCACTGGTCTGCAACAAAAAAAAAAAAAAATAAGCGCCTTGAACAAAACTATGTGAACTATAGATTCAAATCCGTTTTCAGTTTTTTTATAGGCATGCCTTATATTTCGGCCAAAACAAGGCGGTTATACTGATACGATACATTTCATCACAACTTGAGAATGATTAGCACGATTTTAATGAAAATATTAGCAAATTGTTCGGAATAAAATTTCCCTCTAGTCTAAACTAAATAAAGTTTTTTTTTATATTTTCAATGGTTTAGGAGTTATTCGGATATTAGTAGCGATACATGCAAAATGAGTACTATTATTTGTTTTCTAAGCGTCATTCAAAAAATATTAGGATAAAAATTTTACACTTTTATCATTTTTCAGAAAGGTGGGATCATTTTAAATAAAATAAGCTATAAATCATAAAAATCGGTTGATAGATATTGCTTTTTGTATCCCTTCCAAAAAATAAGATTTGCGGAGGCCATTGAAAGACGTTGGTATTTATTTGTGAATTCGTTAAGAGTTTAAAATTTTTTTAGCTGAGCCATTTCTTCATGTTTGGAAACAGGAAATAATCTCTCGAGACTAAGTCCGGAGAATAGAATTTTTTTCTGGGAAGATGCTCATATGTGCACTATTGCATTGCCTTGGTAAAAAAAATTTTTGGGCCAAATAAAGTGGTTTCTATACTCCTTTCTATTTTACCCAATAGGTTAGCTTAAGCTACATTGAAAAGAGGGACACTGAAAAACCCAAACACATGACAGGTATACACGTATGCCTAACTGGCACGTTGTGTCCTCTCAAGGAGTTAAAAATTCCTCCACAGAATCATACTCCCAAACCCAGCAAATATTTAAACCAACTTAAGAAGCTATCCCTTCCTTAGCAACTTTCATATTGAATTCCTTAGGTGTTCCAAGTTTCGTATAATGTCCACGTTAAAGTTCTTGTGTTTAATAAGCCCAAACACAGGACATTGACAAAAGTCCAAAGTATCATCTTCTTCTTGTCTTATCTTGCTCTACATGTCGTTTTATTCGACAGTCCCATGCGATCTAGATGAATTCTCATCTCCGTGTGACCTGATATTACACTAGTTAATAAAAGTTTTGACCTTCTAAGTCCTTCGATTTCTCAAAATTTGGTTCACCCCATACTATGTTCGTCATCTTACCGACAGCAGTATTTTGGCACATTCTGACGTGTTCTTCTTCCATCAGTCAAAATTTAAATTAATTTTTGAACCTCTGAAAATTTATGATGTGATTCAAAAATTATACCATTTAGGAAAATTGTTGAGCTTTTTTGTTTCCAATTATAGCGTGATGAGCTGGTATCCATATTCTCTCTAGACGTTTACACTTCGTATGTGAGTTTATCTCTCTCTTGCAGTTTGTTCCGAGATTCAGTTTCTTAGGGTCTTGATCTTGATTGGCTATCCATAAATATACAAATTTAAGCTTCGTTCTCCTTCATTCAATTAATGCCTTCCGTAATTGCCATAATTTCAGCCTTTAAAACAATATCGTGATCTGGTAGACGAAAATATTTACCTCTTTTTCGGCTTTTCAAATATAAACTGATTACAGTTTGGTCACCAATCTTCAAACCGCCCGTATAAAGATCGATGTCTTGGGTATTTGCTACTCTAATTACTTTATCTCATTTCCCTTTCTCTGGTATTATGATGATGCAGTTAAGACTTTCATATCTCGTTGGGGTTTTGTCTAATCTAACCTCTGTAATATTTTCAAATAATTGGGCATAATTTTGAGATTAGTTGGCAAACCCACTTCGGCCTTTTTTGCCAATGAATCATTGCGAGAAATCTACTATTTTGACAGTTGTATGTCCGATCTGTCCGTTACACAACCGCCAAACACTCCTGCGAACTTGTTATCCGATTAAGTTTGTTGTCGATTTTTGATAATCTCGGCATTTGTCTTGCGGAAAGCTTTCTCATACCAAAGTGATCATTCAAAAAATTTAAATCACTAAACTATGTGAGATGGTTATGGCTTTCACAATTCCTTAAATCTCGGAAAAACTATAATGTGAATTTTTATATACATATGTTTCCATACTTGCACGACCACAACGAAATATAAATAATAGTGAAATGAATGATGTAGAGTCTTTATCAAGCTTCTTTTTCTATTTTCTCCTTAAATCACGGCAGTCTGCTATTAGTGGCTGTCAAACACAAACAAAATTACACATTTTGTTTCAATTTTAACAAAAGTTAACTAACAAATATCTGCTGACAGGAGCAGTGTTGCCGTTTCAGTCAAGAAGAGGGAAAATTCAAAAACTCACGGAATTCAAATTGCATTTTCTTTTCTGTTAGAAAAATTTTTTTAACAAAATTAATATTTTCAGCAGTTTGATAATTAAAAGTGTGTCATTATAAAGAAAAGGTTAGACTTGTTTTACAAAATATGTAATGTTGCAAATGCCTTAACAAATTTAATCTATCTCAATAATATTGCAAGGACAAAATTAACAAATAAAATAATCATCATTACAAGTACTTTTTAGTTTTACTTCTCGTTTTTTTTAATTTTGTTTGTTTCTGTTGGCTTTTGGAGCATATAAACTCTAATTTAGTTTGGTAATAATTACTAAATTTAACAACATCACTTTTATAGACTACTAGCCAATCCCGGCGCGCGTTGCTACGCCCCTTAATGAATCGAAATGCATTCTGAATTTTAATTGAATATCAAGTGAAAAAACCTAAAAATTATAATTTTTTTATTGGCGTGGCATTGCCCACTTTTCTAGTCACGAAATTGTAAAGTCATAACAGCTCAATATGTGTGCAAAGTTTCAGAAGAATCGGACCAGTGCAAGTACCTCAAAATTAAAATTGTTTTTATGGGCGTGGCCCTGCCCACTTTTCTTATCACGAAATTGTAAAGTCATAACAGCTTAATATGCGTGCAAAGTTTCAGAATAATCGGTCCAGATCAAGTACTTCAAAATGATACCTTTTTTTTATGGGCGTGGCACTGCCCACTTTTCTAATCACGAAATTATTTAGTCATGACAGCTCAATATGTGTGCAAAGTTTCAGAGAAATCAGTCTGGTGCAAGTACCTCAAAATTATAGCCTTTTTTTTATGCCACGCCCACTTTTTTAATCACAAAATTATAAAGTCACGACAGCTTAATATGTGTGCAAAGTTTCAGAAAAATCGGTCCAGTGCAAGTACCTCAAAATTAAAACTTTTTTTAGGGGCGTGGCCCCGCCCACTTTTCTTATCACGAAATTATATAGTCATGACAGCTCGATATGTGTGCAAAGTTTCAGAAAAATCGGTCAAGTGCAAGTAGCTAAAACTGATAACTAATTTTTTATGGGCGTGGCCCCGCCCACTTTTTTTCATCCATAAACACTCCCCGGTATGTGTACAACAACTTACCAAATTTTGAGCCCGATCAGTTTTACAGTTTCAGAGTCTATAGCTAACACACACACACACACACACACACACACACAGAGTTTCACTTTTATATATATAGATGTACTGTAGAAAAGACTACGGATAAAAGTGGTAAATGAATAAAGTACAAGAGTTCAGATATTTTTCTTCTTGTGTTTTTTCTTTTCTTTTTTTTTTTTTTTTTTTTGAAACATTAAGAAATGTTTTTCATATAACCAATTGTTTTGGTTTTTTTTTTTTGTTATTGTAGTATGTAGTTTTTGTAGGTAATTTTTAGCTGTTTCATGGTAATGCGTTTACGCTTGCGCACTGATGCATAATTCCCCTCCAACACCTGAAAGAGGTGAACAAACACACAAAATCAACAACAACAACAACTATACATATTCAGATTATTGTTAGACGATTTTTTTAAACATTACTTTATATTTTTGTTTAGTTTCCAACACTTTATAACCAAAACTTTACAGAGATTTACTGCTATTACTAAATTAAGATAAAAAAAAAAATATTTAAATAAAAGTTTCTTTTGTGGTCAGATAGTTAACGAAGTAAGTACACAAAGAAAAAGAAGGTTAAGTTAGAAATTTAAAAACAAGAACAACAACAGTTAATTAGTCATTTTTTTTCTGAACTATTAAAAAATCATCATCTTTGTCAGTGGTTCTAAAATGGTGGTATGTTCGTACAAAAGTTTTTCTGTAATTTTTTTTAAAGAAATTACAAATTGAAAATCTCGTTATTTCGCAATTCTTAGCTTTTATAATCATAAAAATAAAATCTTCAAAACCTATGTTTTTGTGCTAAATAAAAATATCACATCATGAATCGCTTATTTAGTGCTTACCTGCTTCACAAGGCGCCTCTAGAAGGCATGATTTTTATATGCAATGTTTCACTTCGTACTTTTCTTTTTTGTAATTAATAAGCGCTATGTTTTTTACATCTGATTTGAAAATTTGTGAGACATATGTAAATCTACATGTCTGTCAAAATTGTGCTTTTAAAGGCAACCATCGCTGACTTCTTTGCAGTAGCAGAGATATCTGCCAACGGCTGTTGTTAGATGTTTTGACAGAAGAAAATAGAGCACGCTCTAATTGAAATTTTTTCAGATGTCTCAACACATGTTTTTTTTACAGAAGACATGTTTTAAAGGTAACACACGACATGTTCGTATTTAGCAGTGTGGAATTTGACAAGTCAGATATAAAAAACATGCCGTGTATTAGCTCCTTAAAGAATACTCAATTAGTGTTTTTTTGTCGAAATAATGTCAAAGTAAAAACAAAGTAATATTAATTTGAAAACTATTTACAACAATGTCGACCATTGGAATAAAAACTTAAATAAATCCATCAAGATATTGATGAAAAGTGCGCGAATTAAAAATGCGTGGGACCTGCTGTTGTACTGTGTACAAATACATCATCTGTACAGATGTGCACCTAAATATTATATTTTTACAGCATTTTTTCTGGTTACCGCCTGCAGCTACTGCTTGCTGAACTTACATTTTCATAAAAATTTTAAAGTTTTGTTAATTCTTTGGTTGCATATAAACTTAAATATCTACCATTAGAATTTGGTTTTGTTTCTTTCTTTTCCTAGATTTGTTCGAATATAAAACATACAAATAATAGAGAAAATTATGCGTTGTTTCATTATAAACCTTCACCTTTTTAATAGGCCTTCTAATTTGTTGTTGATGTTTTTTTCCTGCTTAACTAAACATTTTACGAATCTAATTTCTTTTTTTTATGATACAACCGATAGTTATAACGATTTTTGAGGGCAACTTTTTTTTATTATTATGACATGTTGGCAGGTAAATGTTAGTTTTTAATGTAACAAAGAAAAATATTTAAATAGTTTATGGTCAGATATGAAGTGTTAAGATTTCCACTTAGATAAGCATTTGTTATTATAAAATTTAATTCGCCCCTTTTTTATGTTTGTATTTTTTTCTATACAGTTATAGCTTCATTTCTAGTAATTTGTTTAATTTTTTTCATAAATTGGTATTTTTTATATATTTATTTTATATTTTTTTTGTTTATAGTTTATCTAAATTTGTGAAAAATTAATTAGCATTGGGTGAGTGACTAAAAATTAAATTAAAATTTTGTTGATACATGCTTAAGAAAGAATCATAAAAATTAGATTTAAACATAATAAACTATTAAAGGTGATGTGTAAATGCATAGAATTTTAAAGCACGTTTTTTTTTTAAATATTTTTTTAAGTAAATAGTTCATGGTAAATCTTATGTAAATTAAATGTATCAATAATTTTATTTCTTTGCTTTGGTGTTACACATTAAATATTTGTCTTTCAAGTTGTAATACACATTTGAAAAGCACTTTTTTACTAACCCACTCAAACTTTTTGAAATACAAAATCAGCTTGAGTTAAGTTTTATACTAGACTGTAGGTTAGGCATATAACCAAATTTTACGAAAAATTTGGCATCAAAAACCAAAAGGAAAAGACCATTTTTTACTTAACACCATACTTTTCAATATATTTACATACTAGAAAAGCCCGGCGCGCGTTGCTACGCCCCTTCATGAATTTTAATCGCATTCTAAATTTTAATCGAATATCAAGTGCAAAGCTAAAAACTATAACTTTTTCTTTATGAGCGTGGCACTGCCCACTTTTCTAATTACGAAACTGTATAGTAATGACAGCTCAATAAGTGTGCAAAGTTTCAGAAAAGTCCGTCCAGTGAAAGTATCTTAAAATTATAACTTTTTTAATGGGCCTAGCCCTACCCACTTTTCTAATCACGAAATTATATAGTCATGACAGCTCAATATGTGTGCAAAGTTTCAGAAAAATCGGTCCAGTGCAAGTATCTCGAAATGATACCTTTTTTTATGGGCGTGGCACTGCCCACTTTTCTAAATACGAAACTGTATAGTCATGACAACTCAATATGTGTGCAAAGTTCCAGAAACATCGGTCGAGTGCAAGTACCTCAAAATGATACCTTTTTTTAATGGGCGTGGCACTGCCCACTTTTCTAATGACGAAAGTGTAAAGTCATGACAGCTCAGTATGTTTGCAAAGTTTCAGAAAGTTCGGTCTAGTGCAAGTAGCTAAAACTGATAACTAATTTTTTATGGGCGTGGCCCCGCCCACTTTTTTAATCACGAAATTATAAAGTCATGACAGCTTAATATGTGTGCAAAGTTTTAGAAAAATCGGTCCAGTGCAAGTACCTCAAAACTTTAACTTTTTTAGGGGCGTGGCCCCGCCCACTTTTCTTATCACGAAATTTTTTAGTCATGACAGCTCGATATGTGTGCAAAGTTTCAGAAAAATTGTCAAGTGCAAGTAGCTAAAACTGATAACTAATTTTTTATGGGCGTGGCCCCGCCCACTTTTTTCACCCATAAACACTCCCTGGTATGTGTACAACAACTTACTAAAGTTTGAGCCCGATCGGTTTTACAGTTTCGGAGTCTATAGCTAACACACACACACACACACATACACACAGAGTTTCACTTTTATATATATAGATATAATATTTATATTTTTATTATTTTAAAAAAAATTTTTTTTTTTTTTGTCTTATATTTATTATATACTAGAAAAGCCCGGCGCGCGTTGCTACGCCCCTTCATGAATTTTAATCGCATTCTAAATTTTAATCGAATATCAAGTGCAAAGCTAAAAACTATAACTTTTTCTTTATGAGCGTGGCACTGCCCACTTTACTAATTACGAAACTGTATAGTAATGACAGCTCAATAAGTGTGCAAAGTTTCAGAAAAGTCCGTCCTTAAAATTATAACTTTTTTAATGGGCCTAGCCATGCCCACTTTTCTAATCACGAAATTATATAGTCATGACAGCTCAATATGTGTGCAAAGTTTCAGAAAAATCGGTCCAGTGCAAGTAGCTAAAACTGATAACTAATTTTTATGGGCGTGGCGCTGCCCACTTTTCTAAATACGAAACTGTATAGTCATGACAACTCAATATGTGTGCAAAGTTTCAGAAAAATCGGTCCAGTGCAAGTACCTCAAAATTATACCTTTTTTTAATGGGCGTGGCACTGCCCACTTTTCTAATGACGAAAGTGTAAAGTCATGACAGCTCAGTATGTTTGCAAAGTTTCAGAAAATTCGGTCCAGTGCAAGTAGCTAAAACTGATAACTAATTTTTATGGGCGTGGCCCCGCCCACTTTTTTAATCACGAAATTATAAAATCATGACAGCTTAATATGTGTGCAAAGTTTCAGAAAAATCGGTCCAGTGCAAGTACCTCAAAATTTAAACTTTTTTAGGGGCGTGGCCCCGCCCACTTTTCTTATCACGAAATTTTTTAGTCATGACAGCTCGATATGTGTGCAAAGTTTCAGACAAATCGGTCAAGTGCAAGTAGTTAAAACTGATAACTAATTTTTTTTGAGCGTGGCCCCGCTCACTTTTTTTCACCCATAAACACTCCCTGGTATGTGTACAACAACTTGCCAAAGTTTGAGTCCGATCGGTTTTACAGTTTCGGAGTCTATAGCTAACACACACACACACACACAGAGTTTCACTTTAATATATATAGATGGTGTGTCTTAATAAGAAGTGTTTTAGTAATGACTTGATTTATAATGTGATACACAGGTACTTATTTTTCAGACATTTGCCTAGATGCACACACAATACAATTTTGTATTGCGAAATTTGTTGTTACAAGCCATTTAAACTTTACTTCAACTTAACTTTTTATAATTCTCATTAAGTTTAACATTCTAAGAGTATAAGTAATAGTGTTTTTGACCATAGCGGGAAAGCAAACTGATGACTTATTGATTTTCACTGATTTTAAAATTTCAAATTAACGTATCAAGGAATAATCAAATCGAATTTTCGTTCTAAGAAGAATCGAATGACTTCTGTAAGTCCATTATATTAAAAGGTTATTGAGGTTATCAAAATCAACTACTTATTTATTGCTATAAAAGTATGTACTTATGTAAGTCCCTATTTGTAAGCGAGCATAGTAAGTACTTGCCTCTAATTACATCGTCGTATTAAAATAATGGGTTCGGTTGCAAAATTCTAAGTAGTAAAGATTTGATTTTTAGTACCACCGTTGTCAACTCGGTGATTTTAGCACTGTTTTAATTGCTTTTTAAAATTTTTGGCGCGGTGTTCGGTGTATTTTTTTTTTTAATTGTTAGTGCATTTCTCTTTTCTTTGATGACAATAAATTTAAAATTTCTTTAAATGCAAACAATTTTTGTATGGAAACGGTTAATTAAAAAAATAATAAGGATTGATATTACATAATGTTTCCGTTGTGACAGGTCGTCACAAAATTGCTCTTGGATTTTCATCACTCATAATCAAATTTTTAATAAAGTTTAATTTATTTCTGGATAACTGTTGAAAATAAACACAAAAATTTATAAGATGACGGGTTTTAATTCTTACACCAATTGCACCTTACACGAGAATAAATAAAAACTTTATTAATTTTAAAAAATTTAAATATCAATATGGTAACGCTTATATGGGTAAATATTTACTTTTAAAATGTGAATATAGCCTAACGTTCTTGAAAGCTAAATCTTACAGTAAACTTAATTTATATACACATGGTTTTCTAATTTCCTAAAATAAACGTGACGCAATGTTAAGAAAATAACATAAATTACTTTAAATATACCAAAAAGCTACCCATTGCTCCCACCAACCATGTTTTTAAAACATTTTATTAAAAACATTAACAGATTTTACAAAAGCACACAAGTATGCAGTATAAAACAAAAAGAAAACTAAAGAAGAAATACCTTTATTGAAGCTTGTATTATTTACGCTTCGCAACCGTTGTTAAATACGCATTAAATTTTTACTCAAAAAATATCAAAAGACATTTACGAAAAATTATTAAAGCATAGAAAACCAAGCAAGAGCACTTTATTCGACTGTGCCGAATCTTTTATACCCACCACCAATTTTGTGTACTTTTACAGCACCAAATGTATTATTTTGTTATTAACAGTAATCGCTATGGAATAATCTCTTTATACTAAAATATGTATCACTTTCTTTGTATAACTTCGATATGCTGGTAGTTTTCGTAATTTTTTTCTTTCAATGAAAGTCGGCGTTAAAGTAGGCGTGACTATATAGTTTCTGCTAATAAATAAAACTAAGATATTTTATTCTTCCAAAAACTTTGTCCATAGAAAAATTATATGAATTTAAGATAAACCGTTATATGGGAGGTAGGCGTTAAAGTGGGCGTGTCAACTAAATTTTCTAACATAACAATGGCATTGACTAAAAGAATATATGTAGCAAATTTCATTATCATACTTCTAATTCTTTCGGATTTATGAGCTTTTAAATTTAACTAACAGTGGATAACCTGAAAAGTGGGCGTTATTGTAGGCGTGTCGAAGTAGTTTCTGTTATTGAATACAACTGAGATTATTCAATATAGTCCTTTATTATTACAAAATCTTTATTCATAGAGAAATTACATGAATTTTAGGTAAAACGTTATATGGGAAGAGGGCATGTCATATTTATTTTTCGTGAGTACAAAGCCTTTGACCAAAAAGCAATGGCTTCAAAATCACACATCTAATTTTGTCAGTTTTATTACGTTTTAAATTTTGAATATAGCGAAAAATACACTGTGCGGTATAAATTTTTGTACATTTTGATCTATAACTCCTTTCCTAATTCGGAGATTTAGTCAATTTTCGAGAAAAACTATTGTTTTTACTCAGGAAATATATATTAGAAGTTTCATGGCTCTACGTTAATGCGTTTGAACACAATTCCATCTTATTCGATGTTAGAAGGACACGGTTTGTTCGACCTACTCTTGCATTACGAGCTATAACTCACTTCCTAATATTCCAATTTAGCCCAAACAAACCTTGTGTATAAGAAAGATTCTGGCAAAATTTGAGCCCTCTAGCTCTTTCGGTGCGACCACTATCGTGCTTTCAACAGACGGACAGACGGACGGACATAGCTAGATCGACATCAAATCAAACCCCGATTCAGAATATATATACTTTATGGGGTCTAAAATGGATATTTCGATGTGTTACAAACGGAATGACAAAATTAATATACCCCCACCATTTTTTTGGTGGCGGGTATAAAAAAACCAATTTGGTGGAAGAATAAATATAGTAGTTGTAGCAGTGGATGGATGGATGGTTGGATAAATATTGTTCTACGTTTGTATAAATGATGTTGATTAGTCGGCGAAAATAAAAATGGAAAAAAAAATATTTTCATAATGTACAGAACAGAACAGAAACAGTTGGTAATTGTTTGGTTGGTTTATTTTTATAACTTTTATAGTTAAATTTTGTTTGTAATAGATAAAATGCGACAAACAACATTTTTCCAACAGCAAAAACGATAATCATTCACATCATTTCTCCATTTACAAAAAGAAAACAAAAATTTTATGAAGTAAAAATTAGTTTGAGCATTGAATCTTAAACACCCCTTACAATTAATTGTAAATGTACAAAAAAAAACAATATTTTCTTTTTTAAAGAACAACATTTTTTATTATTTATATATTCAATGTATAGACATAGCGCTTCTTTTTATACAAAATCGTATCTGTTAAATATATTGTTCAAAATAATAGTCCAAGATTTTCACACTTTTCGCTTTGATTTTTATCGCTTACGTTACAATAATTTCGATAGTTTTTTATAAACAATGGCTGGTTACATACGAATATAAGTACCATAAAAAGAAAAAAATACCGATCAAAGGGTACTGATGGTAAAGACGTACGTGGTTGTCGGTAAAAACATATATTTTCCAAATATTTTTTTTAATTATCACCATTTAATTTCGTAATAAAAAGAAAAAATCTAATGTTTCAATATAAATTTTTTAATTGAAACCATAAAAATTTGACAGAAAATAGTAAAAAAAAACTGATGGTTGCTAATTGGCCAAACACTTAACGTACTTCAATAAACTTAATAAAAGTTGCAGCGTTATTGATGTATATTGTTAGGCAAAAAGATCTTTCTTTCGTTTGTTATCAATAACTTAAGTCTAGCACAACTAATAATTTGCTCGATAGGCAATAATACACCTTTTCTTGCTTTCAATTTAAAACAACAACAAACTTTTTGAAATGCATGTTAACGGTACTTTTCTTTCATCGTTTGGAGTCAATTGCCCAAGGCGTATTCATAAAGGTGTATGAAAAACCGAGTTGCTTCAACAAATCCAGTTTTTTGTTATTGTTTTCTCTCAAGGCAAATTCGTATACCAGGGATGGAAAAGTTCATATTTATAGTTTATTTACTCTTGCGAAAATTTAGTAAATATACTTTGGTCGACATGAACTCTATTTGTAACAAAAAGTTGCCTAATGTTCAGAACACGAAGATGAAATGTTAATAGCCTTTTAAGGTACTTAAAATGGCTAAAAGTTGGTAAAAAATACAACAAATATGTCGGGAATATTTATGTACTAGGTTAGAGGTAGTACAAAAGTAAGTCTTAGTACGAAATTATTTTATACAAAGTTGTTGTTGTGTGTTTTAAAACATTTTTTTAAATTTTCGCAATCTTGCAAAATAAAAATACTAACATCGGAAACGTGAATACCTTTACTATTTGATTAAAAAACAAGTAACAGTACTATATTCGGCCGTGCCGAATCTTATATACCCTTCATATCGTATAGTCATGCAATAACAATTGTTTGTATCACCATTCATCTCATATAAAATACGTACATATGTATATACTGGTTAGAATAAATGTGGCATCGAATCCCAGCTGAGCCAAAAAAATTTTATTTTATTTTATTTAATATATTATTTATATTTTATTATTTTTTTTTATATTTTTTATAAATTTTTTTAAAAAAATTTTTTTTAATTTTTTTTTTGTAATTTTTTTTATTTTTTTTTTATTTTTAATATATTTTTTTTGTAATTTTTTTTTTTTGCGTGTTTTTAACATGTATGTACATATGTATGTTGTTGTTGTAATTGTGTAAAAAATCGAGGTGGTCGTGGTTTTTTGCTCATATCTCAGAAAGTTATCGGGCGATTGTGCTGAATTTCAATAGCGATTCATTCCTAGATATTTCCAAGAGATTGATACCATATACAGATCTGAGGAACATATAGTTGCTTCTAAAAGTTGATTTCAACCAACACACCGACAGACAGGCAGACGGGCAGACGGTCAGGGCTTAACTATTCATAAGCTTTCAGAAAATATATACTTTATGGGGTCGGAAATGAAAATTGTGGAAATTACAAACGGAATGACAAAGCTATATATACCCTTGTGCACCACAGGTGAAGGGTATAAAAACATATATATGTGAAACCCATGATAATGGGAATCAAAACAACAAGTATAGTTAGGTTTTTTTAATACCGAAAGAAAAATCTAATTTTCCATCCCTGCACAAGTAAGTAAAATCAAAACGAATTAAACAAATTTTAACATTATTCTTGCCGATTAGGTATTGCGACGAAACTATCTTGTGAATGTGCCTTGTTTCAACCTTTTAATGGTTGAAAACAGGTAATATATAATATCGCAGCAAAAAAGCCATGCAAAAAAATACATGGGTTCAACCCATGATGAAGTGCTTTTTTAACATTAACGTGTCATTGGTGAGTATGTGTTTATATGAATATATTAATAAATTTCACTTCATTCTAATAAAATGAAAAGAAACCCATGTTTCATGAGTTAATAATGTTTTTTTACATGACTTGTTTAAAATATATTGCATGCATTTTAAAGCAAATCATTAACGAATAACTATTTTGGATTTAGAGAAGGCATTCTTCATGCCTCCTCTTGCACTTATGCATAAGAAGTATTAAAAAATGTTATGCACATTAAAATAGTAAAAAAAATTTTCGGAATTCTATGTTTAATTGACTCATAGGATTTTAATAAGTCAAGCTTAATAATGTTTCAATTCTATCAATAAGTTTATCTTTGGTTGGTAGATCTTGTGGTTTAATAATTCCCAAATATTTTCTGTAATACTAAAAACACAATATTTTGGTTAGCAGTTTTACTAAACTTGTCGAGCGTATTAGTGTATCATTTTGACATATACACTCTAAGGATCAAAATATATATTTTATCCTAGAAAAAAGTTTTTGTAACTTTTTTGGTCATTTGGGTATTGAAGGCCCATACCATATTACATCTCTCTCTCTTTGTCCTGAGATGACGATTAAAAAATGTTTTCTATTTGTGAATTTCATAAAAATTTAAATTGTGGTCTTAGTTGATCAAAAAATAATATACTTTAACTATTATTATAAAAAAGTGGTGAGAGGTACATATAATCATTATGTCATTTTATTTAAAATAAATAATAACGTGGCTGACTGACTGATTCATAATAGGACATTCCAAACGCAAAAAGCTAGACATGAAATTTAAACAAGAAATTGTGTACAATATAATTCTTAATTACTAGGTCAATTCGGATAAAATTTGTATATTATTTCGCCAGACATAAACAATTATGTAATTTTATTAAACTTAAAACACATTTATAATGGGAAAACAGTTTGATACTTTTGAGAACATATTTGTAGACTTAGGGCAATTGTTACAACTTCCCGACAAAGTTAATGTTAATTAAAGGTAACTTTTGTTAACGTGAGCAATAAACTGACCATTAAGTATTTTTCGTTATTACAACCTGCCTGTAAAATAAATTGTATTTATTTTAACTCTTTCAGGTTTGGTGGTCAGTTTTCTAGCCACTTATTTTTGACATTTTAAAACATGCTTTGGCACTATCTATTGGAAAAGTCTTAAATAGTTACGTTTTTTAAAGTTATCGTTTGGTAAAAAATTTTTGCATTAGGGTGCGCTGGTTACTTTGGTATATTTATTTAAAAATTTGGCAATCCATTGTTTTTGTATCGGGACTTTCTCTAGTTCAATAAAAATGCTTAGAGTGTTTATTATTTAGCAAGTTTAGTGTTACTTTATTATCTAGTACTTGTTTTGTTGGTTTGTAATAACATCAATATTTTATATAGTGTATTTGTCGATAAATGACGTAAGTAATATGGTGGTTAGAATACTAACCACTGTGACTATATTAGGTTTTATATAATGGGTTTTTCTACATAGTTTTTTTTATACCTTTTATAGCTTTGTCATTCCGTTTGTAATTTCTACAATTTTCATTTCCGACCCCATAAAGTATATATTTTCTGTAAGCTTATGAATAGAGGAGTCGATTAAGCCCTGACCGTCTGTCCGTCTGCCCGTCTGTCCGTGTGTTGGTTGAAATCAACTTTTAGAAGCAACTATATGTTCCTCAGATCTTTATATGGTATCAATCTCTTGGAAATATCCAGGAATGAATCGCTATTGAAATTCAGCACAATCGCCCCATAACTTTCTGAGATATGAGCAAAAAACCACGACCACCTCGTTTTTTTTTTCACAATTACAACAACAACATACATACATACATACATACATACATACATGTAAAAAACATACCAAACAAAAAAAATTACAAAAAAAATAAATATTAAAAATAAGAAAAAAATAATAAAAAAAAACTACAAAAAAAAAATTTTAAAAAAATTTAAAAAATTTAAAAAAAATTTTTCTAAAAAAATTTTTCTAAAAAAATTTTTTAAAAAAATTTAAAAAAAATATAAAAAAAAATAATAAAATATAAATAATATATTAAATAAAATAAAATAAAATTTTTTTGGCTCAGCTGGGATTCGATGCCACATTTATTCTAACGTGTACGTATGCACGTATTTTATATGGGATGAATGGTGATACAAACAATTGTTATTGCATGACTACACGTTGTGAAGGGTATATAAGATTCGGCACGGCCGAATATAGCACTGTTACTTGTTTATATTGTAAGGTTGTCGCGAGTACTCAATAAAAGTGATATCGAAATTATTTTGTTTGAAGATATATCTTCTAATGGGGAAAGTATCTGCAATATTGATTCTGACAATAAAGATAATTATAAACATCAGAGCGATCCTTTTTACGAAAATGTGCAAGATGCAGCACTAAAAAAAATCCAGCGCGTACTATATGGTAATGCAGAACATGTAAACTTTCTATTTGCATTCGCAAAAATAAAACCTGTTTTTCAGGGGGAAAATTATGGTATTCGAACGTGATCGAAATTTGAAAATTCTTATTAGAATCTCTATCACGATCGAGAACAATTTCGATCGTGATCAAATGCCGTAATTTTGCTTAGATTTTCACAAAAACTGATTTTTTTATACTATTTGACTAAAAATACTTAACTTTTCTTGTTAATTTTTTTATGCCAACTTACTTTACTAACCACCCTATTACGAAAAATACTGAAGACCTAATTCTATTTTTTCTTGTTTTTTATAATTAATAAGCCTTAATTAAACTAACAATACAACTGTTTTATTTTTTAAGTTATATATGTAAAACCGTGGCTGAAAGAGTTAAAGTATGGCAGCACCAAAGCAAATGCTGAACAAATTTATTAGTTCTTTAAAACCAAAGTGGCAACGACAAGCAAATAGTAAACAATTCCCTTATATGGTAGAAAATATGGTAACTTTAGAGTGATATGGTAGGTAGAGTGATCTTCCCTTTAACTTATCGGACACTTTTATGTTAAAGTGAAGTTGTAATAACGAAAAACTAGTTATCTGTCCGATAACATCCTAACTTTAGTTATCGGTAAGTTATAATAATGGCCCTTATTCACTTTAAATTATGACTATTAAATTCTTTTATTGTTAAATATAAATTTAAAAATTTAAAACTTTGTATTTGTACAATGATATACATTCATATATGGGAAACCCAACAAAATACTTTTGTAGTTTTTATTTTACCACAACTACTTTTTGTACTTTCTACTTTTGTGAAGCTAGAATTTTATAATTCAAGTTGAGAATGAACATTATATGGGCGACACAAAAAGTACTTTCTCTCATTTTTATTGTACTTTTTGTATAACCTACATTTGCGAAGCAAGAATTTTGAAATTAAGGACTATTTCTTCACAGTGAGGTTGAAAATGTTATCGGCAATCAGTTATTGTCTTTTTTAACGTTTTTTTTTTTTTTTAATAAGTGGCAACTGATCCGAGGCGGAAAAAAGTACATTTAATTTAATGGCACTGGTATTTTTTATGTTTTTAAGTATATATGTGCATAGAATTCCGAAATTAGATACAATTAATCAAACTAAACTTTAAAAATTATAAAGCAAAAAAGTTAGTTTTCTTATTATACCCTTCACCAATAGTGCCAACGGTATATATAGCTTTCTCATTCCGTTTGTATTTTATACAATATTAGCTTATAACTAGGAGAGCCGATTGAAGAATGTCCGTGTGCTGGTTGAAATCTAATTTAAAATTAAGATTGTGGTATCAATCTTTTTCAAATATCGGATAATGAGTCACTCTTGATATCCAGTGCAATCGCTGTATAACTTTCTGAGATAAACGCAAATAAACTGCCCCTGTTTTTCACATACTTTTGCCATGAAAATCAACACTTTTCAGCACAAGGATAATTTATTATCACGTTTGCTACTATATGCCTCTAGGGATATTCGTAAACAATTTGGTCATCAATTGGCAAAGTTATAGGCAAAAATATATATTTTTTAATATATCAAGTTACTAAATAAAGCCTTATTCATTTTTGGACACGCAAAAGACACCAGAATACAAGCCGTAGTCTCGAAAATAATTTTTGAGAAAAACTGACAATCAGTTGAATAAGCACAAAAAACAAACGATTTTTTGAACTTCTGCAAAACAGAGAGGAGCAATCAATATAGGCATCAAAAGAAAGGACTTGACTATTAAAAATAATATGCTATAAACAAATTTTAAATCCATGATGAACGACACTACGAAATGGGTCAAATCTAGTAAATAAAATGATACATAAGTACAATAACCACATCATAGCTTATTCGAGATTCCAATATTCATTTTATACGACATTTTCCTAATTATTCTCGACGCCATCTTTGATTTTGAATTTTCATATAGTTAACTTTATTTAGGGTTGCCGTCCGTCCTCTTTTCCCCGGACACCGTCCTCTTTTTTAGGGCATCCGGGGCAGTCCTACTTATTTATTTTAGCAAATGTCCGGGGTTGTCCGGCTTTTTGCACCTTCTCTGAAGTTTTTTTTTTACATTTAAACTTTAAATCACAGGTCACAAAATGTATTAAAAAAAGATTTAGGTGCTCGTACAATTAGTTTAGAAAAAGTACAATCTTAAAACTTCTCTTTGCACAAAATTAGTTTTATTATCCTTAATTGTCGCTATTTATCAAAGTGGCCTATTTTAACTTGTCCTTTATTTTAAAAAAGTTCGGCAAAGGGGTCTGCTTGTCAGCTGTGTGTTTTTCATAAAGTTTGTTTTCCAGATATAGAAAAAAGTCTTGAACAAAAAATATAGTAAGGGTATATAATTTTTATATGGATTGCCTAGAGTTTTACAAATATTTGAAGAGATACGATGGTATATTGGCACAAATTGGAAGTGTTGAAAAATATATGTAAAATTTTTAAAAGTGTACATTCCACATAATGAATGCAATGAATTTTTGTTGTTTTTTTTGTTGGTTTTTTTGTTTTTATTTTGAACCATTAAATCAGAATGATATATTCAGTTTTTATTGTAAAAAATTTTTTTCGTAAAAACAAATTTTGTTTTTGTACTTTATATGGCGTCGTAAATTTTATCAAATTTAATTTTTTTTTTAATGTGTCCTCTTTTTTTGGGCAAATGACCTACATTTTTTATGCTGGCGTCCTCTTTTTTTTTAAATAGAAATGACAACCCTAACTGTATTCAAATAGCAAAGAAAATTTTAGGAAAAACAGCAAAGCAATTGTATTTTAATGCTGATATCTCAGTTAGTTTCGCACCGATGATTTTTTAGATCACGCCTTATAATTGTGGTGATTTTAACGTGCACAAAAATTATTTAGGAGCTTGAAAAATTTTAAATAAATTTTAGTTTTACCGATAATTTTACGGGTTGGTGATCGATTTGCCTAAAGCGTGCCTATATATTATCCAAGGCCTAAACATTTTTATTTCTTATGGTGAAAATAATGGAAAAAAAAACAGAGGCAGTCGTGTATTTGCTCATATCTCAAAACTGCAGATTTTTAATACCGATCTGTTCCCAAATATATCTGATATTTTGATATCACACACGGATCTGGGAGATGAAGAGGGCTTCAAAAAACTGATTCGAAGATACACACGGACTAACGGATATTGCTTTTAAAAAATATATACTTTATGGGGTCGCAAACGAATATTGTAGAAATTCACACGAAATGACAAACTTATATTAGAAATGTCATCGAAAATAATAAAACAAAATAGCATATAACATAAAATCTGAAATCTTGGTTAAGCTACAATGTGGTTTCTTTACATGTTTACAAGATAGTGAAGGATATTATGAGATTCGGCACAGCCAATTATATATGTTTCTTACTTGTTTCAATAGTAATTTTAAAATTTTCTGAGTTTATGAACCTTAAACTTTGAAACTAAGAAGCATTGGTTATAAACTATTAAGTCAATTTATAAAATGGGGGTAGATAATAATTTTAAAAATAACATGTAAGAGTGCTATATTCGGTCGTGCCGAATCCTTTATACCCTTCACAACGTGTAGTCATGCAATAACAATTGTTTGTATCACCATTCATCTGATATGAAATACGTACCTACATGTAAAAAACATACATATAAAAAGCATACATATAAAAAACATACATATGTATATAAAAACGTCCCATTGCAAAATTATAAATTGAGATTACGTATGTATGTTTCCAAAAAAAAAAAAATTAAAAAAAAAATTAAAAAAAATTAATAAAAATATAAATACTATATAAGATACACAAATAAAATTTTTAAAATTTTAAAAAATTTTTTGGCACAGCTGGGATACGATGCCACGTTTACTTTAACCAGTATACCATGTTTGTATGTATGTGTTGTATGTTGTTGTTGTGGAAAAAAAACGAGGTGGTCGTGGTTTTTTTGCTCATATCTTAGAAAGTTAGGGGCCGATTGTGCTGAATTTTAATAGCGATTCATTCCCGGATATTTCCAAAAGATTGATACCATACACAGATCTGAGGAACATATAGTTGCTTCTAAAAGTTGATTTCAACCAACACACGGACAGACGGCCAGGGCTTAATCGACTCCTCTATTCAGAAGCTTTCAGAAAATATATACTTTATATATATACCCTTGTGCACCACAGGTGAAGGGTATAAAAAGGTTCTCTTTACAGTCTATAATTTTTTTTTTATAAAATTATGAATTTAATTAATTAGAGAAACTAAATAGTTTGCATATATTTAACGGAAAATTATTTTGTTATTAAAAAAAGAATAGAGTTTGAACAAAAAAAGCTACGGGATGAATTTTTACTAAAATATTACCAAAACATCAGAAACGTTGGTACTGGAAAAATCAAAGAAAATAAAAATAAACAAAAAAAAAAACATCTCGCTTGCGTTTATGTCATTGTCGTCATCATCATTATTACTGTTATTGCTGGTTTCTGTATGTTGTGGATGACACTTTTGTTGCTGCATTGTTAATCATTGGACGGTTGTTGATCATTACATGAAAAAACGTCAAGAATGACAAAGAATACAAAATGTTGGTAAGTCATTTAACAAAAACAAAACAAACGAATGAACATTAAAACAGCACATAGAAAGGACAGAAATCCGAAAATAAACGGCGACAGAGAAAAACGATCATCAATAACAGCGTCATCACCAACATCAGTTTCGTCTTCCTTTTCAGTGTAATCATCAACGTTCACATTAGGTTCGTTCGAGAACTCACAAATTTGTACGAATTTGTACAAATTTTTACTGCATTTTACGAAATTGCGTTCGTTTACACAAATTTGTAGTAAATGAGAGCACAAATAGAGAGCGAAAAATAACATTTCTTGACTGAGTATTTGCAAATTTTTACAACAGAAATTTCTTGCTGTAAGATTTAGCAAAACCAAAAAACATATGATTCAAAAGGTAAACAAACAAAAGTAAGCAAACAAAACGTATACAATTTGTGAAAAAAATATTAAAAAAAGGAAAATCCAAACCAAAGTGCAAAATATTATTAAATTTAAATTGTTTGTGAAATAAAGTTAGTTAACAATGTCTACAGATGAAAGAATGGAACTGCCTGAATCTGGCGCAGGTATACATACATAAATACATATTTGCACATATGTATGTATGTACATAGTTACCATTAAACTTTATTTATTTGCCATCAGCTGTTGCTTCAATCTTACGAATTTTTACAAATGTCTGTTCGAGTACTTTTTTGAACAAATTCTCTTTTTGAGAGTAAAATTTTCAATTTACTAAATAATTACTCATTTACTACAAAGTGCAGTAAAAGTACTCGAACGAACCTATTATTATCACCACCAACTACCGAGGCAAAAGTATTAAAGTAATAGAAAGAAAAATAGCAAAATTTCCGAGAAACATTTTAAAGGCAAGGGAAAAAGTTTTCTAAACTCTAATATATGTATGTACGTACATACATACATACATACATACATATATACATACATACATACATACATACATACATACATACATACATACATACATACATTCATACATATACATATATGCATACATTCTGATATGTCTTTCCTCATGAGAAGAAGAAAATCCTCAAAGTAACAAAGATTGTTAAGTTACCAAAAGAACAGGCGCAACATCAAACAAAAATATCACAGCAACACACCAATAACAAACAGCAACAATATGTGTCAATACGACTTCATATATGTATATTACATATGTACATATGAACGTTCATACATACATATATTCATACATAAGACGCTTTGTCTGTACGTCTGTCCATTTGACTGCTTTAACAATAATATAAAGGGAAAACTTTTATAAAAATAAAAAAACAAAACAACCATGCATATGCGCAACAACTTTTACAGAAAAAAAATATCAAAAATGCACTAAACAATTCTTAAGCCCATGCTTAGTGTCGCATATACATGCAATATTCTTTGATTAGTTCAGCAACAAAAAATAAGCAAAAAGTGAATATAAATCTATTAACTATGGGTAGCAACAGTACAGATTTTGGATGTCTACGTGCTTTTAAATAACCATTAAAAATATCCTATATACATATGTATGTACATACGTATGTATTTTAAAGAAAAAAAAATATTTTTAAATCGAAATTCAAAAAGCAGTCGAATAGAACAAAAAATCTAAAAAATGGTTTGAAGTTATTTAAAGTTCAACAAAACTAAAGAAAATCACATATTTTTCAATCTCCCAACCCATTGTGTTAAAAATTTTTTACAAGAGAGTGCGTTCAACGCTAAGCGCGTATAGTTGCAATTGTTTTTTTGTTTCTGCTTTATGCATGTTATTGCAATTGCAAATTGGAATTGAAATAATTATCTGATGTAACTTTGACGCTTTGACGATTAACTTGACGAATTACGAATTGTTTGTTTGTTCGTTCTTTCGTCTCGATGCATTCATACAAACTATGCATACACGCACAAATAAAACAGCTACAGTGAAACAATCAATGGTTTCGTAGTCATATCTATACCCTACATTGGCAAGCCAATTCTTGTTCTGGTTAACTGTGACCATAACATCGTCACTCATACTTTTACACAACAAGAATTGACGCCCTTTACTTGCAGTTGAAACAAAACAGTAATTTGGAAAGTATCAATTTTGAATGGACAGTTGTGTCGTGAAACGATAATTTGGTAGCAGTAACTAAAGATTTTGGCAAGTCCTACTTAAAGAACATCACTATCAGGATTGGGTCTCCCAAGTAGAGCAATAATGCTGATTATGTCATCTCCTAAAAAAATATAGCTATATTTCCACCTTTCTGATGAATGCAGTGTTTTTCAGGCAAAAATTTTTCACTGCAATATTGGTATTTTTGTTGACAGTCAGAAGAAGACACTATCAAATAACATGAGAAACTAATAATGCTAATAAAAACATAGAGGGCATAACGTGAAAAATAAACACAATTTTGCTTGTTGAATGCATATGGAGGATGTTGATAATAATGACTACAACTATGATGACGGCGTCAGACCAACAGAACTCAACGTCATAGATGTCACTCAATCTACGTATATATTGAGTGTTTATATGTATGTTTTCCTTAACTTAAATCGTCGCTAGGAAGGTAATGGGAAAAGAAAAACAGTACAGACAATTAAAATTTGTAAGTTGTTATAGAGACTTAAAGATTTATGGTAAAATAAATAAGATTGAGTGGGAAAATTGCTATTGGAAAAACATAACAAGAAAAAAAAAATCTTATAAATTGTATGATATCTCTAAAGAAAACTTAAACAAATCATACGATACTTTTTTATTAATTCTTACAAATGTGTTCAATTAAATTTTGTCACAATTAAATTTATAATTAGCCATCAATTAAATTTAAAACAACAAAATCTTAAGCGCCACTGTCGTTAAAAGAAGAAAATAAAATGACATGAAATAATTACAGTCTTTTGCTAGAGTTACATGTCGTTGGTCACAGGTAGAAAGGCCCTAACTCAAATAATAGTAACTTTACAGGAGAGGGCAAAAACGTAATAGAAACTGTATTACCATAATGTAATTTCTTTTGTAAAATTGCTTGTAAAACTGTTATTTTTGATGACATTGCATTGAATTTTTGTATCGCGGTTTATTTTGTATTGGAATCACTGAAAAAAAATCAATTTCGTAAAAAATAGGAGTTAGGATGTAAAAAATATTTCCGAAAAGATATACATATTTAAAAAATAATAATTTTTTATTATTTTCTGAAAATTTTAATATAAATGTTTAGCAAATTAGCTATTTAAAATTTTTTTTAGATATCACGATACATATAGTTAATATCGTTATATGTTTTCTAAAAATCCCCAAGTTGAAAAATTCGAAATAGATTTTTTGATTATGATGCACTGTATCAAAATACATATTCCAGCAAAATTTCACACTCCTACAATTGAAAATAACGTTCTAATCCAAAAAAAAAAAATCTAAAATAGAAAAATACCTAAAACAAAAATGTAATTTACACATTTCGATAAAATAATATATAAATCATTTTTTTTTCTGAACTAAGTTCATTTTTCTACTATTAAACTTCCTAAAAACATTTATTAAATTAAATTGTAATTATTGAAGAATATTGAAAAACTTTTTCGATATTAGCCGAGTGGAATGCATTTTTGAAACCAGTTACGATTTAGTCATTAGCTCTTATAATAAGTATACTCATGTATTATTTTTAAACTACTATTTGTGTTAAAATTTAATGAAATTTGAATAGCCTTTTTCTTTCTTATCAAATGACATTTTTCTTCATGTTCTTATTCTCTAATATTTTAAATACATTTTTTTTATGCTTTCTATCTATATCCTTCGGGTGGCAGTATGGGATGCGAATTTTTTTTTTTAATTTATAAATCTTTCTAGGTGATAGACGTCGAATAATGAATTCCTGAATGTCGTAAACACAGTGCAATGTGTGTTTGTTAATATTTATTTAAACCTTTTATACCCGCCAACAAAAAAAAGTATATTTATTTCTTCATTCCGTTTGTAACACATCGAAAAATCCTTTTTTGACCCTATAAAGTATATATATTTTGAATCGGGGTTTAATTTTATGACAATCTAACTATTTTCGTCCGTCTGTCTGTTTTTTGAAAGCACTATAGAGGTCGAACCGAAGTGGATCAAATTTTGCCAGAATTTGTCCTATACACAAGGTTTTTTTGGTATTGAAAATTCACTTAATCAGAATATTAGGAAGAGAGTTATAGGTCGTAATGCAAGAGTAGGTCAAAAGAACCGAATGTAATTTTCTGAGAAAAAAAAAAAATATTTTCCCCTAACAATTGCTCAAATTTATATATTACGAAAGGAGTTAGCGATCAAAATGTATGAAAATTTTTACCGCACAGTGTCTTTTTCGGTATATTTAAAATATAAAACGTAATAAAACTGACAAAATTAGATGTGTGATTCTGAAATTTTGCAAACATTGCTTTTTGGCCAAAAGCTTTGTGCTAACGGAAAATAAATATGACACTCCCACTTTAACGCCTTATAACGCTTTAACTTAAATTTATTTTATTCTTATATGGACAAAAATTAAAAAAAAAGAAGTCTGTAATGGATTATTTGAGTAGAATTAAAACATAAATTATATAATTTTAAAAGTAGGAGGTACATGCCCACACAAAGCTTATATTATTTTTAAACTACCTCTATGTATCAAATTATACTCTTCATATTCCGTAAAAATACAATATTACAGGAAAACAGAGTCAGTAGTATAATTTCTAATGTAGAAATTCTTAATGTTTCATTGTATGACTAAATTTAAAGTAAATCGAAGTTACACAATCAAAGTTATACATATTTTAGTATAAAAAGATTAATCCATAGTGATATGAACTTTAAAGCACACAAAATTGGTGGTGGGTATCAAAAATTTGGCACAGCCAAATATAGTGATCTTACTTGTTATTTTTTAAATTTATTATAAGTCATTTTTATTTTGGCTTAAGTTCATTTTTTTTCTATTATTAAACTTCCTAAAAACAATAATTAAAATAAATAAGAAAAAATTTAAAATGATGTGGAAACATCTAAATGTGGGTCATACTAAAATATATTCATAGTTTTTTAACCACATAAGAATGAGTAATTTTTATTTTTTTATAGAAAATATTTATATAAATAAAAAAAAAAAAATTAAAGTTTTAAATATATTTTTTGTAAATGTATATGAATGTACATATATTATATTATTTAATATAGTTATATATATTTTTATGTTTTAAGTTATTGCTATGTAAAATAAAGGACATATAAATAAAATGAAAATCGAACTCTGTCGAAATACGATTTAAAATTTATATTTAAACAATTAAAAATATTTAATTTTCTTTATGCTTGAATTTTAAAAGTTCATCTGTATTTTTTTTTTTTTTTTTTTTTTTGCTTTATGAGAAGGTATACATAATCAAGGTTAATTATAATGGTGAATAATTTTCTTAACAAATTCTCAAAAAATTTTACAGCAGGCAAAGTCACAAGTAATATTTCGGAGCTTAAAAGGTCGGAAATTTTCAAAAGGCATTTTTTTTGTTCATAATACCAGTTGTTCACAGGTTTAAAAATTTCCATGTGGAATTTTATTCATGATAACCGTGAATATATTTTTAAAAGAAAGTATTAATCGAGGTATATAATAAAAAAAAAATAATAAATTATCGTAATAAATAAAAATTAATATGTGTTTGTTTTGTATATTTTCAATATGCGATTAAAACACTAATTCGATGGAGACAAAACTTTTCGGAACGATTCTCTGTAGGAAGTTCAAAGTCTTATTTTATCTTTTATACTTTAAAAGGGTCTGGCCCCTCCCATACAATACAAATTGTTAAAATCGAAAATATTTAAATATTCAATATATGTATGTCTGTATAATTTTATATTTTTTTGTATCCATATCATCTGTTTGCTGTAGCAACATAGTTATTAGCAATGTATTCAGTTTCAATAAATTTTTAAAAATTAATTTTATATTAAACATTTTTTGATATTTGAAAAATATTAATCAAGGTAGATTAATAATATACCTACCTTGATATTAAAATTTTTACAAATTGTTGTTTTTGACTTACCTTAGGTGTACGACAAACCGTCGGCGTTCCTGGCACATTTTCGCTTTCATTAAAAGTTGTGCTGCTACCGACACCAATTATATCCGGTATATAGTCATCCATTACTTCATCATCCTCCACACCGTACATAGCAAGAGGATTAGAATTAACAGCGATATCGTTTAAATGAGTAAGATTAGCTATAGCTGAAGGCAATTTGTTTCCTTTTTTCTTGCTGGCAGCTAAAAGTTCCTTTTCACGTTTTGTTTGAAAAACTTTACGTTCAAACTCGTTGAGATTCTCTAAGGATGGTTCCGCACCATTCAAGTTAGATATACTGAAAGCAACCCATTGTTCAACAAATTCGGCAGCATCCTCAATATGATAAGTAATACAAAGTTCGACAGCTGTAAAAAATAAATTGTATAAATTTATATAAAAATATGTTTTCAAATATTTGAAAATATAAAACCTACATCTGTCAACTACATCCTGCAAAGGCTCAATTCCCATATCATCAAACTGTTGTTTTAATTCAGCATCCATTTTTATAAGAAATTTATAGTGGTAATGATGGAAGTTAAAGTTTAAAATAAATTCAGATATTTATTTAACAAAAATACACTTTTAATTAAAAAAAAATACAAAGCACTGCTAGAATGAAACACGATTTAATAAAATATTTATTTGTTTACAAATAAATGTCAATAAAAAGCGCGCAAACGATCAATCAGTAATGCCAAGTTTTAGCAAGTTTTGTCTTTGATACTTCAATACTGGTGGGAGCAACTTGGTATCACTTTCACATTATTAACAGCTGTTTGACAAATTTGCCAAACAGATGGACAAAATAAAAAGATTCATCGTAAACCTTTTTGCTGTAATTAATAATAGCAGTTTTTCTTAATTAATTTTTTAGATTACATTAAATAAAAAGTCATGGTAATAGGCGCCTTTCCAGCAGCCAAATTAGGTGTGTTGGCTATTAAACAAATAAGTAAACCCATAGCTAATATAATTAAAGCTAAAGCCAAAGAACATCCACTATTTCGTAACTATGTTTGCATGCCACCGGCTCAGCGTAAGTTTATTTTTAATTTGTTATCTTGCTGCAGTGTTATTGGTGTCTCCTAAAACTTTTTTTATATTTTTAGTTTACAATTGGGTTGAGGTTAAAACAAAAATGTGGGCCTTAAATTTGGGTAAACCTGTTAATGTTCCACCACTAACAGAAGCTATGGCTGTGGAGCTAGGAGCCAATTTATTGGGTGAATTTATTATATTTACCATTGGTGCAGGTCTATTGATATTTGAATATGCCAGGTAAAACAATGTTAACGCAAATTTGTTTAATAATATTGCTTATAATAAAGCTATTTTTATTCTGGGAAATCTATTTTAAATATATTTAAACACTGCGGAACTAACTACAGTCGATAACATTTCAAGTAGCTAGAGCGTTTTAAGATAACAATATACTCATTGATTTAGAATCTTCTTTTTAAAATTCAAAACTTTAATTTTTTCTTATTAATCTAAATAAATCTTTAAAAAACGCAATAAGTAGCATATAACTTATGATTTAAAAATGAGTTTTTTATGTTAAATTTTTTAATTTTCTAAATTAATACATGATTATTTTGAAGTGATTCCTTACCTTCAAGCTTTTAAATAAGTTATATTGTAACCTCATATTACCCTTTACTAATACTAAATTTTTGCCCGTAAAATTTTAGACAAACTAGCAATGAGACTAAGAAACAAGAAAAGGCAAAATTAGAAAAAGATGAGCTTACTAATCGTCTGGCGGAAATGACATTCCGCTTGGAGCGTCAAGATGCCCAATTAAGAGAAATGACCAGAGTTTTAGCCGACATAGGTAAGTGCTGAAAAATTTTATTATTTACAAAAATTATAAAAAAAATTACACTATTAGGAAATAAAAAATTAAAATAAATTTCAAATAACTTGCTACAATGTGCTTTAATATTTAAAGAAAGAGGGTACGGAATAAACACAATTTAAGTAGAACAAATAAAAGAATTAAAATCTTTGATGTAATCAAACTTAATTTGTTTCTAATAGAATAGTTAATGTGCCTATAAGTTTTTCTTCATTATTCTTTAGATTTTTGAATTCCTCATTATTATTTAATTTTCCATTGCTTTTTAATATAAATTTTTTTTTTTTTCTCATTTTAATCGTCCTCGATTTTCCTTTTCCAGAATCACGTTCAATTTTCAGATGGACCAAAGATAGAATACAACAATATCAGCCATTTAACCCAGACACACCAGATCAATCGCCACATTCACATCACAACAGAATTTCACCCTATAATCCAGAAGGTAGCCTTGTTATGAGAGCATTATACTTCTTAGAAACCCAAGTATTCACCAATGTTAAAGCGCAAACTTCATCTAAACAACTAGTATTCACTCCTTTAGAAACTATACAAATCACAAAAGATCCCTTGCAAAACGCAACAGAAGTTTCGAAAGACAATACAGACGATGAGATATTAGTTATTAAGGCTGCCACAGAACGTGCTACTTTAAAACAATGACTTTCAGAGAATATAGAGCTTACGAACGCTTTAGCTAAACTTAAATATGAAATTGATTTAGCTGTCTCCTCTTTAGATTCGGGAAGAGATTAGTCGTATAGTTTTGAACTATATTATTGTTAAACAATATTTTTCTTTTTAAAAACAAACAAAAAATATAATAGTTGGTACTTAGTGGATTTGTACAAGTATTTATCAAAACAAAGTTTTTTTTGTATAATTAAAAAAATCTAAGTTTTATTAAAATATGCTTTGCTGTTTTCCTATTTTTAATTTTATTTAATGCAAACCTGTTAAACTATAAAATAAAAGTAATTATAATAATACTAAAAATGTATTAAAAAAATAAACAAAATTGTTTTTTTTTTAACATTTCTTATTTTTTTATTTTTCTCTTTTAAATATTTGTAGGCGCTGTGAAAAAAACAAATTCTACACTTCTTCAAATGATTAACTCGCCTTTGCCATTACAAAATATGCCACCACAATCTACCACCATTGCCATCGAAAGCAATATGTCAAAAGATGAAAATCCTGTTAAAATACAAAACATTTCCTATATGATTAGAGCATTTTAAACAAAATTTAGTTTTAGCTTCAAATTTTGTAGGAACTATTTGGATATAGTTGTGTTTATATATGTATATATTTTTTAATATTAAGAAAAATAAACAAATTTTTTGTTTTTTGTTATAAAATAAATGTGAATTCATAATGTGTTTACAATACCAGTAACAAATTTTCTTTAAAATCTTGATTAAAGAAAAGTAATTTTTTTTGGTCTACAAATATTTTTCAATCGTCATCCTTAGTAATAAAAATATCATATCTAAAAACCGACAAGTTTTTATTCTTTAATTTAAGAACAAAAAGTAAAACAGGTCTGCTAGTTCTCAAGTTGTGGCCTTATGAACGAACGCCATTTCACTTTTCTATGTGTCCATAAAACTTCAACGTAAATGTTTTTCTTAATATTATACATATATACATACATATATTTTTAATATCGATATAAATTCATATTTTGTTAGCAAATTTGTTGTGCAATGGCATTTGATTTAATTCTAATCTCAAAAGAACTTCCGAACAAGTACAACACCATATCGTTTAATTCATTATTTTTAATAGTAGTAGTCAATATGTTTACATAGGGAAAGCTTAAAAAGGAATCAATAATATCTGCAGTTTTCTAATAAAGCTAATCTCATATTTAAAAACATTCAATCAGTACATTACCAGAATAATTGTGTTTCAACCTATATTACTTACTAAATTTTTGCTTTAAACACACAATTTAATAAATAGTCACAATATAAAATAGTTTAGGTAAATTTTATTATATAAAAATATTCCTTTTTAACAATTTTGTTGAGAAATAATCGGGGAAAACAAACAAATCTTAATGCTTATAAAAAATAAAACTTAAAATTAAATTCACAAATAGATCAATAGAGAATAATAATTAACGTTTATAAGGATTGAGGTAAAACATTTCTGAAATCGAAGAAGAAATAATACAATCGAGTAAAATTAAATTGTTAGGAATTGTCATTGCAGTGCTGTTGTTTATAACAATGCGAAGCGACTCCAAATGCAGAACAGGAAGGTATGTATATTTGTTTTTGCCAACAAGTCAAACTTAGAGTTTTAAATATATTAGTACTATTGTATAAAATTTGAGTATACATACTTAAAAATTTATAATGAAATACCTGAAATTTTTGTTCTTTTTTTAAGTATATATCAGACATTTAATATTTTAAGTTATAAATTATTCCGTGTTAAATATCCTGATAATTTGTAAAGCAATTCAAAGTACGTATTTCCAAGGGATCATCAAATAGATCACGCAAATAATCACCAAACACGGAAGTAATTTTATAGAGACTGCGTTTAACGGCATTTTTTAAAGTAATTAAATTTCTGTCCAATTTTTTTCCATTCAAGTTCACATTATTAAGTTTATCCAATTCAGCTTTTAGTTTTAACAGGGCCCTTATAATTTGAGGCAATGATACTTGCACCACTCCATATTTATCTTCAACTATAGAAGAGACACAAATGCCAGCCAGTGCCTGAGTCAGCCAAACAATAACTTGTGAGTTGGATAGTAAAAAGGCTGTTTTGGCACCGTCAGATTCTCCAAACATATAGAACAGACCAGGTATTGTACGAAATGCGGTATTAAGAGCTTGCTCCAGTTGCCTAGACATGTGTTCAAAATGAGCGTTGATGCGTTGCACTGCACTGGGTGTTTTTGATGGTATTTGTGATGATGCAGTAGAATGAATGTTTGTGGTAGGACATTCAGTAACCATTCTACGTATGCCATAGATTTCATTGTATTGTCGCAATAGAATTTTTTGGGCTGCTTCGGTGGCGGTAGGTTTGTCGGTGTAAGCAAATAAAGGAGAAGTTTTCATGGTTGATATATTCTTTACCGATGTTGTTAATTCTTCAATAAATGCATTAATAAGAGACAAACATTGACCAGAAATTTGATTCCAATTGTAAGGATGGCCTCCTGGTAAAACAAAGTTAGCACATTTTTAATAAGGATTTATATATGAAAAGCCTTAATAATATTAAAATATAAAATAAGACATTTAGGAGCTTGAAAAAACTTACCTGGTACTGTCAGAGCAAATATATCCTGCCGTTTACTTGACATGTGTGAAGAAGCTATTGAAAATAATTCCAAAGCTGCTAAATTTTGCACCAGAGGCACCTGAGACATACCAAGGGCCTCTACCAAAGTAATCTCTTTTTGACCTTCAAGTACTACTGAATTCTTTTCGATAACAAAATGCTTTTCTTCAGCCAAATAGATTGAGAAGAAGTTTTGCATCAAATTCATATTGCTTAGAATTTGTGAAGACAAAATCCAGGCATAAAATAACAGCCTTAAGTTAGTAAACACACCAAAAATAGAGGTCAAGCTTTCTTCCAACTCAACTCCAAAGAAACGACTTAAGCGATTGTTTACCAGTCCACTTAACAGGCAATATCCCAAGGCATAACAGATAGTAGGCACAAATGATTTTAGCAACGAGTTGTACAAAGTGCTAAACAACATAGAACGTATTTTGACTAATTTGTTTTCCTGTAAAAAAGGATATTCTACTTCTGGTTCTTGCCGCAAATGTTCCTTTACGAAATGATAACAGCCTGACGAGATGCCAGCTCCCACAAGGAAAATATAATACGTATTTAGGCAGTCGAAGGTATAACATTTGTAAAAAAGAGACCTATAGTAAAAAATTAAATGAAAACAATTTTATTTTACGTATATTCTAGACATTTACCTAAAATCCGTATGTAAATATCTAGCATATTGCCAAGAAGTTAAAAAGCCCATTGCTACATGTATAGCAAAGAAAGAAAACTTTCTGACGGCTGTACCCAGTAGCCAACGAAAACGGGTAGCATAATATTGTTTAACCGTTAGGTGTGATTTGCTCAATAAAACGCCATAAATTATAACTGAAGATATTAAAGGCATTATAGACAACCATGTGTAAAAGGACAGCATGAGACGTATAGTCTCTGTAATCCACATAACCGGGTGAAATACATGAAAGTTCACGAACAGCAGAAAAACGGCCAGGAGAAAAAATTGCATAAATATACTTAAGGCCACTGCAGACAAGCACCGGTACAGACAAAGTTTCTTGCACTCCACAATCAATGAAGACATTTTCAAATCAGTTTTAATTAAAATTTTAAAATGTTAATATGTAATACATAAAAAGCCGTTTTTTAGGTTAAATATAGGACTAAATATTAATATTATTTTTTTAAATATAGGACTGTGTTTTGAAAAAATTTTACGAATGTGTAAATTTAAAAGACCTACAGTAATTTTTAAAGTTTATTGTACACAAATTTTTACATTAAAAGCACTTGTCTTTTTATTTTTTGCGCGTCCTATCACAATTAAAAATAAACTGTCAAAAGTGACTCGTTCAGTAAATGGTAAACAAAGAAACTGTCATAAAGTGGGCAGCACTTTTTTAACCCTTAGTTGTATGGTACATTTATACACAGGAAATTCCCTTAAGTAGGATATGTAACTTGACAATTGGAAGAACAGTAATTAACACTATTTGAATTATTAAGTTAATAATAACGTTAGAAATAAAAGTTATAATATTTTTGCAAAATTTTTATACCCTTCACACAGTGAAAAAGGGTATATATAGGTTTGTCATTCCGTGTGAAATTTCTACAATTTTGATTTCCGACCCCATAAAGTATATATTTTCTGAAAGCTTATGAATAGGGGAGTCGATTAAGCTCTGTCAGTCTGTCCGTCTGACCGTCTGTCCGTGTGTATGTTGAAATCAACTTTTTGAAGCCCCCCGATATCGCTTGGACCCGGGTGAGGTATTTAAATATCAGAAATATTCGGGAGTAGAACGGTATTGAAAATCAGAAACATCGGTACATAAACAACTGAGATATGAGCTCAAACCCACGACCACCTCGATTTTTTATTCACAAAAACAACATTACAACAACAACATACATACATACACACGTGTATACTGGTTAGAGAAAACGTGGCATCGAATCCCAGCTGAGCCAAAAAAAAATTTTTTTTTATATTGTTTTTTTTTTTAATTTTTTTTTTTTTAATTTTTTTTTTTTATTTAATATATTATTTATATTTTTATTATTATTTTTTTTTAAATTTTTTTGTTAATTTTTTTTTTTTATTTTTTTTTTTGTTTTATATTTATTATATATATTTTAATTATTTTTTTTTAAATTTTTTTTTATATTTTTTTTATTTTTTTTTTTACAACAACAACATACATAATACATACATGCAAAAAACATGCAAAAATAAAAAAATTACAAAAAAAATATATTAAAAATAAAAAAAAAAAAAAATAATAAAAAAAATTACAAAAAAAAATTTTAAAAAATATTATAAAAATTTTATAAAAATTTGTTTAAAAAAATTTTTTAAAAAAATTAAAAAAAAAATATGAAAAAAAATTATAATATATAAATAATATATTAAATAAAATTAAATAAAATTTTTTTGGCACAGCTGGGATTCGATGCCACATTTATTCTAACCAGTATATACATATGTACGTATTTCATATGAGATGAATGGTGATACAAACAATTGTTATTGCATGACTACACGTTGTGAAGGGTATATAAGATTCGTCACGGCCGAATATAACGCTCTTACTTGTTATATACTTGAATGTTCTAATCAAGTTGTAAATGTGTTAATGTTATTATACTCTGTTTTATTTTTTATATCACATACAAAAAACAATATTTGCAAGAACAATTTGTGTTTACAAGGTGGTTTCACATGCTTTTCATTTTTTGTGTTGTTACACACCTTTTTTTTGTGCATGTGTTAGTAGCAACTTTAAAAGCTTATAGCTTTAAAAATACTGAATCAATTCGAATAAGATTTTTACATCTGCAAAAAAATTTCTTTCAACTCATATATTATGTTTTTATCAATATCGGTTAATCTAACTTAAACTGCAAACAAAAAATCGCCCTGACTCTTAATATATAAGACAATTTAGTACAAGTGTATTACAATTTCCCTGTATTCCAAATTCTGAATGCCTAAAACTATGTTTGTTGTTTTAGTACAACAAAACTAGCACACCTTTTTAATATAATAATATTTATAGTACCTAGATCCGATCTGCATTTCGATGTGCTTGTATGATAGTTTTTTACGTGTCTTATTTAAAACGTTACCATATAACACAACAGTTTAATACTGTAAAGTCAGTAAGTAAAAAAGACATTACTAAATTTGTTAGAGCAACGACGATATGTATATGTATTACGCAAAAGAAAGCATTTTTGGTTGTATTTTGCCATTGCAATAGAAAACATTTTAAAAATATTTTTAAAAATACATATTTAGCTTTCCACTAAGTTTTTAATTATGTTTATGGCTTATAAATGTAACGTAAATAATTATAATAACTCTTAATTTGGCATTACTTTTCTTAAAAGAGTTTTTTATTTTCATTTCCTGTAACAGGTTTTGGTTTTCCGATAAGACTGTTCACCAAGGTAAGACAGTGTAAAAATAAAATAAGGTGACTAACTCTTATTATAATTTCTACCGGCCGTATTCATAAAATATATTTTAGGTTTATTGAAGGCTTATTTGACAAATTTCTCTACAACATCTGTCAAATAAGCCTTTAATAAACCTAAAATATTTTTTATAAATACGGCCCTACATCTCTAAATATTATTGTGCTATCTATAATTAAAAAGAAGTGATGGAAAAATTGGCCTAATCATATGATTAGAATTAATTAAGCTTTTTTATATTTTATTCATTATCTTTATTATATATCATTTTTTATTATTATTTATTTATTTATATATAGGTATTATTTATTTTATATATTTATATATATTCTTCAAATAAGTGTGTTAAAGTGTATATATAACTTTGTCATTCCGTTTGATATTTCACAATGTTTATTTGCGACCCTAGAAAGTATACATAACCTGAATCCTGAATAGATAGATGAATAGAATTAGCTAAATCCGTCTATCCGTGTGTATGTTGAAATCAACATTTTGAAGCCCTTAAATATATTTGAGACTCTAATATGGTATTATTATGTACTTACATTAATACTAATTAATATTTTAATGCAAAATTTTATTTAATTTTACCTAACATAAAAAATTCTTGATTTTATCTAATATTTGAAAAAAATTACGTCTAAATAAAATTTAAAGTAATTTTTTAAAGAAATTGAGGTTATTGTAATGCAAAATAAAAATACAAAATAAAGGAATGTGAGGAAGGTGCAGTAGAAGATATAATTTTTACTATTATTTCTAATGCATACGAATATTTCCACTTAGGAAGAATATAAATTATTATAATGTATATAACAAAATATTCATTTTAATGTTTCACAAAACAGGGAACCACTCCGTGGTAAATATAAAAAGACGCCATTGCTGAAAAAGTTAAAAGTTTAAATGATCAACTTTATACAGTAAATAGTTGGAAGAACTATACTCCACCAATTAAATATTTCGAAATCAAGTCTCTGCATTGATGACCTATTACAAATTAAACAAATTTGTGATTCTAAGTTTGAAGCTACAGAGAAACAGTAGGCCCCAAGAAAAATTTGGTAATAATACCGAATATTTCAGAGTAAAAGTTTAAGGGCTCATTAATAATAGATTTCTACAAATATTATTCATAGATATATAATTGTATAAAATTGTTCTAATTATATAAGATTATTGATATAACGAAATATTTTTGTAAAATTTTTCTTTCAAAGGTTATATGTAATTACGTATTATTATATATATTTTTTTGAAATATGTATAATTTTTTACATTTATGACATATTTTTGTAAACAAATATTTATACATACTGTTTTAATTAAAATATGTACTTTTAACACAATTGTATCCATTTTAGTACCTTTATAAAACTGTTTAGTACACACCCTTATAACCATCACTAAGCCGCTACTAAACATCTGTATACACTTGCACTAAAGCTCTTTTAGTTCTCTAGTCATTTTCGCTGTGAGTTTGCTAGAGTGCGGTCGTAACGTAACTAAATGCGGACGGTTATTTTAAAAGTTGTTTTTCCGATTTTGATAAATTAAAAAAAGAGAAACAACGTTAAAAAATAAGAAAAAAAAAATTAATTTTGAATATCATAATAAGAAATTAAAAAGTTTAATATCTAATAAAAAAGTCATGATTAAAAGTTTAGGGGAATATAAATTAAATATTGTAAAAATTTTTGGTGTTTAATACGAAAATATATGTAAAAATTCATTTCATTGTATGAGCACATATTGTTTGTATTTTATTTTTTTGTGAAAAAAAGTATCAAAAGAAAAATTCCCAAATAAAAAAAATTATAAAATATTAAAAAAAGCGAGTGTATTTGTTGGTATACTTTCGTAATACATAGGTATTAAAAATAATAATTGAGAGCTATTTGGCAAAGAAGAAAAAAGCGGTAAGAGAAGTGCGAAATTCAAAATACCTACAAGTAATTTGTGTTGTATGAGTTCTACTAATTAAAATCAATATAAATTATTTATTACAACAACAAAAAGTAAAGAAAGATAAATTTAATTAAGAAAAAATTATACCTACAAAAAATATATGTAAATGAAATCAAATAAAGAAATATTTAAGTCAATAAATAATGTATTTGAAATGAAACAAAAATAAAATAAATAATTTCTTTTCAAATAAAAACAAGTTTTGTACGTGAAAGAATATCATATGCCGTGTGCGTATAAGTGTTTTTTTAAGCAAACATTGCTAAAATGTACTAGAAAATATAAAAGCCAAATCATAACCACAAAAACTTTTGCTTTAGTGCGTAATATTGAGGTCATTCATCAAATTTCATCAAAGTGTAGTAGAGCAACAACAACAAAAATAAATAAATGTACAAGTGTTGTTATTAGTTTTAATACAATATTTACTAATGTAATCATTATATGGTAATGTAATGCTCTCGTGTGTTCCGTTATGTTTTACTACAGTTGTGTTGAATGATGTAAAACCAAACAAAAACACAACAACAACAACAAAAAGAGAAAACAACAATACATAGTGGAATTTTTGTTTGTGTATTAAAAAGAGAGTGAGTGTAAATAATTGTGCGTGCAAATTTCAACTACAGCTGCTTTTGGCCATTCTAACAAACCCCACAACACAATAACAACAATTTATTTAGCTTATGCACTACGTAATCTAATTTGAAGTGAAATACAAGGTGTTATTTTGATAAATTAAGCAATAAAAAGGTACAAAATAGACATTTGTGTGAGTGTTAAACAAAATGTATTAAAACATAGAAACAGGTGTAACGTAAAGGTAAAAAATTAAGAAAATAATGAAATTATTACTCCAAAGAAATAAAATACCTATGTAAACAAAAATAAAGTAAAATAATGAAATGTCTCTTTAAATAAATGAGCGTAAAGCTAATAAATACAATTATATTTTTGAATAAATAAGTTTCAAAACAAATCATTAATTAATAATCTGTAAACATTTTTGTGTCGAATACCTACATCCTACAATACATAAAATTTTTTTTATTCTTCTCCATAATAAAATTCAAGGTGTGTATTAAATAGGTATATTTTTCTATTTATTAACGAACAATTTTTTATTATACGTATACAAAGTACATAAATACTTTTGTTGTTGTCTCACGATGTATATTTTAATAATTATTACTCCATTCACCTACTTTTGTGCTTAATATATTTTTTAACTTCCCCTTTGCTTTCTTATCGCTGAAAAAAAAAAATGAAAGCACACGAGTACAAAAACATAAAAAAACACAATTTAAAAATCAACAATACCCAACAGAGATGTACATACCTAAATGTTGCTACATTTGTACTATATTTGGTACAATTTTGTGGTTTACCAATAATATCAAATTTAGAAAAGAATTATTTGATATTAAAACAATTACGGATTTAACCGTAGTCAGTCAAGGGTTTTAAAATTTTTATTGTATAATTTTTTTGAGGTAAACCTTGATAGAATTCTTGTTTCCGTTAATTAAAAAAAAAAAAAACAAATATTTAATGATGGCTATGAAGGTCAATGTTTTATTTAGGGAGGAGATTTGTGTGTGTGCTTTTGGAATGTCATGACTAAATTACAATCGTATTTAAATGAGAGTACGCTATTTAATTTAAATATTAAGAACATTTACTTTTAATTAATTTCAATGCACTTTAGTACAATTAACAACAAATTTGTTAAACCGAAGGTCATTTATGTTACGAACCGTTTTGGCCCAGTGAGGTTTCCGACTTATACATGCTATTTCCTATAACCTCAAGTACCCGACACTTTTTGAATTTCGGAGCAAACTTTGCGTTGAAATTATCCTTAAAAACGCTTTGTACAAAATTTCTTACAAAAACTTCCTGCCCTACATTAAATCGTATGTCTCTGCTTCTTTTATTATATTGTTTTCTATTTCTTTCATTTTCATTTTGTTTGTAAATAAAAAATTTCTAATAGAACAAATACCACTTTAGGTCGTTTAAAAGTTGTATATGACATGGACGGCAATCTCTGACACTTACTTTTAAGAAAGAATAACCCAAATTTTGACCGTGACTACGATGTAGTAGGTCCAGTCAGAAATTTTAACTTTTCATCACTCTTCTTACAACCACAGCCGGCTTATCAACGAAGGCTTCTTCTGGCTTTACATAATTTCATAAAAAAAAAAGATTCAAAGGTATGAAATCACAAGATTATAAGGTGTTCCAACCCAAAAACGCCTCATGTAAATTGTAAATATAACAAAAATTAATATTAAATTCCTCAGTCGATCGGCACATTTAAAAATGAACGTGGGATGCATTTTCAGCTCAGAGACCAATCTTGTGTCATATTTTTCTCATTATAATAAACTGGGATTTATTAATTAAGCAACATCAAGACTTTCCGCCATTCGAGTTAAGAATGCCGGAAATCCTGGATAAGTTGTCGCTTATTGATTGAATTGTAATTTATGTAAAATATCCAATAACATCAAAAACGGCCAGCTAAATGCCGTTTGCCCTTTTTTGTCATACAGTTTTTTGCAAAATAAAGTTCTTTACACTAGTTTCGGGGAAATGTAAGCTTAGTGTTGTTGCCAGATTGTGTTATCGAGGTCTTAAAAATTATCTCTAGCTGAACGGGAACGACAATTGGGAACAATATAATCATAGATAACTTAGGAATTATATGATACCTCAAGAATTATTTAGCTCTTAAAACTTGTTATAAACACGTTATTAGTGAGGCCTCTTTAAAGATCAACTGGTGGCTATATCTGTTTAAAAGCAGGAAAACAGAGACCTGATGATTTATCTTGTGTCGAAATGCTGCCAACCATTTTTGTATGTATATAAGTACGGTTGCTTCCTTAATAGAAATAGAGTCCAATGGTTAATGACAGATTATCGTAATAGTGTCAGACTTTGGTCTGCCATTAACGCTTTAACAGAGTTATTTGGACAGTGGTTGACATCTTTCGGTTTGTAGGCTAGGAGTTTACTTTGTATATCTGCATAATAGATTAATTACATATGCCTCGTAATAAAAACAAGGGTTCAGAGGGCGTGAACTCATCAGCAAGCCTCATTTTGAGATTATGTGAGATTATTGTACGAAAGAATTGCCGCCTTTGTGTCATTAATTGTTGCACGAACTTGGCACTTAGGTGCGGCGGTTGGACGTCAGAAGCTTAGCCAATTGTAATACCACTATCAGTCTATGATTTTTGGTGCCGTTGCACAGAGAAAACAGTATCGATTGTAAATATCAGAGTTGTATGCCAATCGTTAATAGTTAAGTTGTGATGTAAATAAATGTTTAATTGCAAAAACCGAACTGAATTTGATTGTTTGTTTTCGTAAATTAAACCATATTAAGAATATCCCAACAAGTAGGGTTTTGGAGTGTAACAATTTGTGGAGTAGATATACATATTGTTCGTTAACTTATGTAGCTTCATGTTCAGAAATTTCATTCGTAAAATATATTTTTTTATGTCAAAAATTACAAAAATTCTATACAATTTGAATAAAGAATCATTTAAGCTTTGAATGAAATAAATGACCAAATTTCCATTTTTCTTTTGGCCAAAAGTACCTACAATTTTTTCCTATTTTCTCTAATTCAATTTGTACATGACAGTTTATCACCCCCCCAAAAAAAAAGTAAAATATAGATTTTTGTTACTCTCTTCTCTGCGTCATTATCTCTTTTCTGACTCGTACTCTCTTTTTAACTAAAGCAAGAAAATTTCAAACACATGTAGCTCTTTCTTATAAAAATAACAACAAAATCACAAACACTCTCTTTCTCACACCAAACTACTCTCGCTATTAACTTAAAAACCGACACGAATTGAAATTGATTTTGTAAATAAATAAAAGAAAATATCTCGAAACAAGTTAAAAGATGAAAATCCAACAGATATCTTATGTAAATATTAAAATTAAGTTGTATCTATAAAATTTTGCAGCATTAATAATGAAAATTTGTCAAACAACACAGAAAATAGAAAACTGTGTCAAGTGTTTATAATAAGATTAAGATTATAAAGGTTGTTTATCCTAAAAGCAGCAAAAACATTAAAAGTGTTTAGAAGTACATAAGTGTATGTACAAGTATGTGTGTTTTGTGCGTGTGGCATTTTTTTGTTGTTCTTTTGTGGTTTCATTCAATTTTTGTTCTAGTTCTCCATAGTGTGTAAAAGCATTTTGTAATAGTGAGGTTTCAAGCTGTTTGTTTGTATTTCTACATGTGGTTATAGTTTATAACATGAATTATTAAATATTTAGAGAGTAGGTAGAGGTAGGTACAAACAATATGTAACCAAAAACAGTTCAAAAATGTGTAATAATTATATTACGATCGATAACAATTAAATAGGCAGATGTACATACATATGTATGTATGGTAAATGAAATATTTAATAACATAGGTATTTGATTCATTATGTCTCAAGGTAGGTAATCTATATTAAAATAATGCTGGCTTTAATTATGCATACAAAATAATTTTTAGTTACATTTATATATCGATGTTTAATATAAAAAAGGCATATCTCGATTATTTGTTACTTTACAGAAGAAGAAAAAAAAACTAAATAAAATTTAAAATAATGAAATTAGTTTGGCCCGTTTTATGTGGCTATAAAAATTTATTTTCGACTACAGCTTACTATATTTTTAGGAGTGATGTGGTTGTAAGTAAGTGGACTATTAGGAAGTGTTAAGAAAGCGATATTGAAAAAAAATTACACTGCTCTGCAAAAAATAATTTTTTGTCTTCCCATTTAATAAAACTATGTGGACTATATGGATTTTGTCGCGCTGAATTCAAATCCGTTGTCGGTTTTTTTCCATCAGATCGGGATTTTTTTTTATGGGCGTGGCAAATTTTCCCCCTAAATTAGTCAGGTACAGACACATATTTAATCCTAACTCGAGAACCAGTCATCCGATTTTCAAAAATAAAACACCAAAAAATGTGTAACAAAATTGTATTTATTTAAGTGGAATACAACTTTTCTCCATCTCTTATCGTTTTGGAGTTATTTAGAAATTAATGGAGAAAAAAAATTTTTTCGTGCAAAATTCGTAATATTTTTCAATTTAAAAATGGAATTAAAAAAAATATAAGGCAAATATTCAACATTTTAAACTTTTTTCTGAGAGCTACTTAACTTGAAAATAAAAAGAGCTATAAACCATAAAAATCGGTTAAAAAATGTAGATTTTATTTTTAATTTACCGCAGGTACCCAATATTGACCAAATATGTGTAATGCAGCAAACAACGTCAGAGTGGGCGCACTAAAGCGACTTGTAGCAACAATGAATGGCAACTTTTTACTTCTATCTATTTTCGTACAACAAAAACAAATACAAGCAAAAAAAATTTTCCAGATTGTAATTTTGTAGCAACGCCTCGCTTAAGCTGCCCATGCCCTTTTGTCCACATCATTCAATTTCGTTCTGAAGACCTCGTCCTTCATAAGCTGTCTTATCTGTGGACCTACAAATATGCCTCCTTTTACCCTAGCATCTCTGATTCTAGGAAATTGCTCTTAATGTATAGAAAGGCTTCATCATCCTTGTTCATTGCTTTGACAAAATTTTTCATTAGGCCTAGCTTTATATGAAGATAAGAGTTTGTTCCTTTTGTTTTAAAGGCTCTTCTGCTACATTTTTTCCTGGAATAAAATTTACTCTTTTCGGTCAAATTTTAACATTGTAGTGTTTTTCTTTTGCGCGGCTATTCCATTTATATAAGAAGCAATAAAACTTAGTATATCCACTTTGCAATCCATTTAACATTGCTACGACTTTAAAATCTGCAGATTCCATGAGTAATGTGAATATTTAATTTTTTGTAGTATCATCTTCATGCTACAATAGCTTTCTTTCATATTTCTTGCATACGCGAGTTGGACCGATGGAAATTTGTTGCCATTGTGAAGAAAAACGGCTTTCAAACTTGTCTTGGATGAATAATTAACAAGCCGCCAATCCTGAGATTTATGACTGAAACACAGTTGTCGCAAAATTCCATCAGCATTATCGCAAAATATCAAACCTTCCTCTTTGCTGAAATATATTAAAAAAGGTTGTTCTTTATCTCGAAAGTAAGAGACGTTAACGTCCGTTTGCACCAAGCTCCATTCTTTTCATTGGGATGCAAGAAGCTCAGACTTGGTTTTTTTAAAGCCTTGATTTACAAACTAAGTTATTCATATCAGTTTAATTCGGAAAATAAGGTTTACTCGTTGGACTTCCAAATGAATGCGAAAAAACACCCATGCTGGCGTAAGAGGATTCAGTTGCTGCAGAAAACCCATCTTCGTCATCGTCTGTAGGAGGCAATGGAGGTAAAAATATACTTTTAAACTGTAAAACTGGTCGTTTGACGCATGAAGTATTTGGTTATGAAACTTTATTCTTTGTTTTTTTCGTAGACCCACGTGTTTAAGTATGGCAAAAGTAGCAATCATTTTGATGATTTTGTGGTTCACTCCAAATCGCTGGCTTTATAAACGGCTTCATAAAGACTTATGACTTCCTTTTAACCAATTTCTTAAAGACTTACCACAGCTACTACAACATATTTTCGGCAGCCAATTTTTATCTCTATCATCGATAGGAAACCCAAAATAACGGCAATAAGCATCTTTAAGCTTGGAAGATATTGTGTCCCGTTGAGAACTTAAAGTTAGATCGCCACATATGTAGCAAAATAAATTTAGAGATTTGTTACAAATCCTTGACATTTTGTAATATGAAAGCGTTTGTGGATTCTTTAATTGCTTTATTTCTTTACACAATAACAGAGTACACTATAAGATCTATTTACTGTTGCCGATTTTAACCGCACGATATTCAAATTAAAAGTGACTTACTTATTGCCCATTAGCTTCTATTTATACATACAATAAATACCAGAATCTACCCTAATCTTCTTAATTTGAAAACACAAGTAATTGAAAAATACTGTTATAAATATTAATTCCAAGAACTATGTAAAATACCGTTGTATTTTAGTTCCATTACCTGCTCACATAACGAAATGTTACATATATCATATGTAAGGCTGCATTACAATATTGGGTACCTGCGGTATATTGACAATAACATCTACATTTTTTAACCGATTTTTATGGTTTATGGCTATTTTTATTTCCAAGACAAGTAGCTCTCAGAAAACAGTTTAAAATGTTGAATATTTGCTTTATATTTTTTTTAATTTCATTTTTAATTTGAAAAATATTACGAATTTTGCACGAAAAATATTTTTTTTCTCCATTAATTTCTAAATAACTCCAAAACGATAAGAGATAGAGAAAAATTGTGTTCCATTAAAATAAAAAAAATTTGATTACACATTTTTTGGTTTTTTATCTTTGAAAATCGGATGACTGGTTCTCGAGTTAAGATTAAATATGTGTCTGTACCTGACTAATTTAGGGGGAAAAATTTGCCACGCCCATAAAAAAAAAATACCGATCTGATGGAAAAAAACCGACAACGGATTTGAGTTCAGCGCGTCAAAATCCATATAGTCCACATAGTTTTATTAAATGGAGGATTTTGCTGCAGAGCAGTGTTATTTACGCCTTTTGTATATTAAGCCATTTACTAGGTACTCTTTTAGTTGTTTTTTTTAAGTTCATTAGTAATTTAAAATTCCCGCAACATGCAGTGAACGAAACTAATGTAAATATTTAAAATTTCTTATTATGCAACTTGGTTGGGCAAATTGTTGTTCTTAATGTGGGACATACATATTTTTGTGCAGTTTTACATATGAAGGACTTTAACTTGTTTTCAAAACTTTAAATTAAAATGTGAATTATTCTCATAACTACATTTTTTTTGTAAAGCAAGTAATAAAAGTGTGTTGGTGTGTTACAAGGGTGTGCTGATTAGATATGATTAATTGTTAACCATAAGTAACCCAATGAGTTATTTAACAAAGAATATTTTTAGCGGAATATTGGTGCAGAAACCGGTGGTTATCACTGCTTGTATTACAATTTTTTTTCTCGATCTTTATGTGCATAACATCATTCTAATGATTATGTTGTTTGTAATATGTTTCCTAAATAGGTACCTATGAGAAAGCAAAATAATATATTTATCCGTTCGTCTATAGTCCAGCTATTACATTTCCTTCATTTATTAGATCTGATATTTTGAAAAGTTTAAAAAATCTAATGATCCTAATCGTGTTCCTGATTGTATTTTAAATCGATGTGCTGAGTCATTAGTTAAACCTTTAACTTTGCTGCTTAATAACTCAATAAAATATGGATATTTTTCTTTAATTTGATGAGATTCATATAATATCCCCTTACACAAATCTAAAAATAAGTCTGACACTATAAACTATAGAGGAATTATCAAACTAAGTGCAATACCAGAAACTTATAGCGGATTTTTTTGTCATCAAACATCATCCATACTAATAATAAATTAAGAAAAGGTTGATCTACCATGTTCTTATCACCTAAACTAATCTTGGATTTATAGAAAATAAACAAATGGATGTTGTTTATATTGGCTTTAGTAAAGCATTCGATAAAGTCAATCGTGAACTTCAAATGAAATTTGATTTCTTGGGTTTAACTTGTTGTAACCTAAGCTAGTTAAGATGGTGTTTAAGTGGAAGAAAGCAGGCTGTTCGTTTAAACAATAGACAAGTAACAGTGCTATATTCGGCCGTGCCGAATCTTATATACTATTTACAACGTGTAGTGATGCAATAACAATTGTTTGTATCACCATTCATCTCATATAAAATACATACATACATGTAAAAAACATACAAATAAGAAACATACCATTGTAAAATTATAAATTGAGTTTACGTATGTTTAAAAAAAAATTACAAAAAAAAAAAAAAAATATGTTAAAAATAAAAAAAAAATAATAAAAAAAAATTAAAAAAAATGTAAAAAAAATTTTTTAAAAAATTAATAAAATATATAAAAAAAATAATAAAATATAAATAATATATTAAATAAAATAAATTTTTTTTGGCTCAGCTGGAATTCGATGCTACGTTTACTTTAACCAGTATGTAGGTTGTTGTTGTAATTGTGAAAAAAACGAGGTGGTCGTGGTTTTTTTGCTCTCAGCGATTGTGCTGAATTTCAATAGCGATTCATTCCTGGATATTTCCAAAAGATTGATACCATATACAGATCTGAGGAACATATAGTTGCTTCTAAAAGTTGATTTCAACCAACACACGGACAGACGGGCAGATGGACAGACGGACAGATGGTCAGGGCTTAATCGACTCCTCTATTCATAAGCTTTCAGAAAATATATACTTTATGGGGTCGGAAACAAAAATTGTAGAAATTACAAACGGAATGACAAAGCTATATATACCCTTGTGCACCACAGGTGATAGGTATAAAAATGAGGGCAAATAGTCATCTTGATTCACTTCTTTTTTAACTGTTTATTATTGATCTTCCCAGTCTCAAAAATTTGTATAGGAGATTATGCTTATCTCCTAAGTGATATTGATAATTTTTTTGTATGATGTAATAATAACATAATGAAGATGAATCTAGAAAAATGAAAATGTATGCCTTTATCTAGAAATAGTAATACTGCTGTTAACTATTCTTTGAGAAATTAAAGGAGATTCTGAAACTAAATGGACCAACACTTAGGAAACACTAGTGTAATAGCAGGTCATACGAAGGTAAGAGCTCATCTAGTTCGCATAAGACTGTCGGACGAAAACACTTATAGAGCAGGCGAGAAAAATTATAAGACTTTTGAAAATTACCCCTGTCAATGTCCTCCGTTTGGGCGTATCATATACACGAAAACTTTAACGTGGATAATATGCCGAACATGAAATACCTAATAGAACATCTCATTGATGACATTAAATATTTTTTTTGTTTCTTTCAGTCAAACCTAAACAAGAGCAGCAAGAGTTTTTTGGCTGTCAAAAATTCTCATGTTCATACAATTGGTATGAAACAAACCGAAATACCGCGACGACAATGCTTTGCAATTGGAAAATCCAATTTTGACAAGACGTAAGGTATGGAAGTTGGCTGCAGTACAACTTTTGATGTTTTTTTTTTTAATTTTGTAATTGTTGAAAGGAATGCCATTAAAGCTTTTTTCTGGTTAATCTAGTGATTTTATTTTTATTTAGTAAGTTTTATTAAAAAACATAAGTGAACATAACTGTTCATTACACAACTTTGAAGCTCTTGCTTAGGTTTGTCAACTCAGCGTTACCGCTCAGCGGAACATTACGAATATTAGGCAGATCTGTTAGAGAGTTTGATATCAAAAAGAAAGGCTACAGTTAAGATATTTATAAATTCTGTAGGTTAAGGTATTACAAAACGCATTAAAATTACGTTGTTTAAATTAAATTATAAAACAGTTATTTTTTGTTGTAAGATGTATTCTAAATATTAAGAAACTTGATATGCTTCACTTGATTATCAATTAACTGAAAATGATAATAAAGTTCCATCTAGTACGCAGTGCGATTGCCTTTTGGGTGAGATTAATAAGAATTTAAAAATGTGCAGTAACAGTTATAAACATTTGAGATGATTCTGCTTTAGAAGATTGCAAAGAAAAGTTTATTTAAAAGGTCTTAGGCCTGAGGAATTGAGCAAACGCTGTTTACGAATAAAAAAGCTTTTTCCAACTTACACAACAATAAAAAGACCTTTCTTGATAAATTAACATAGAATTTCGTCAAAAGAGTTAAATATTAAATTTCGACAAAAGCCTCAGTTTTTTTTAAACTCGCAGCAATTCTTATTCAAAAATTTAAAAAATTCATGTTGATTATTTTCGTACTTTCCTTATGGGAGATTTAGAAAATTTATATCTATCGACAAATTTAATGACAAGTGGCAGTATGACAGTATTTCAAACCACTAAGAAAGAATAAACAACATTTTCTGAACTCATATTTAATATAGCAATGATAGAAATTTAACTGCAGTCAAATTCTAATTAAAATTTCAAACTCACACTCAGGAAAAAGATTGGTTGGAAAACGGTTAAAACAATAAAAATAGTATTGCAAATATTAAAAGTTTGTAAAAAGAACCGATATTATATGTTTATAAACGAAAAAATACAACAGTATTAGAAATTTATTGCTGAGGACAACTAAATTAGTTCTCACAACCAACTAGCCTTATTAATAAGATTTTTATTCAATTCACTTATATCACAACCGAATTTAATTGTCTGTATTAGGGTTCACAACTAAATTTTAATTCATGCAATAAAAAATCCTATATTCCAATGTTTTATTTTAAATAAAAATGAAAGTTTAGTTATTGCAAATAATTATTGGTTACTTGAATTATTAAAATTCTTTTGCATTAAACAAATGCTTAGAGTTAAACTATATTTGGAGTTTACAAACGAAATTTGTTACATGTAATAATTATTTGTTACAAACAATTAAAAGCAATTATTATCATTCAAAAAAAATTTATCTTTCTGTCAATAGTGAAAAATTTACATATGTAAGTCAAAATCAAAATTAATTTATTTTATTGAGGAAAATTTTTTAAAAATAAAGAAATATGTACATATAAAAATGTTTAAATTGCTGTTTTGTTACACAAAATGAAATCTGCAAGAGACTGTTTAATAAGGTAAGGACTCGATTTTACATTTCAAAATATTATTATGCATTTTAGTACTCAAAATGAACTTTCAAATACGGAAATTTGCAAGTAATACTAACGTAATAGATGGTGCTGTACTGGGGATGCGAAATTGTTTCAAGTCACTTTAAATGCATACATATGGACATGCATTCAGTTGTAGTAAGTATACATACATATCGCTATAGTATCTTTGAGCCACATATAACCGAAGAAACTTATCGATTCTTACTTCTTTGCAGCGTTTGCACCGCCGCGTAATGCCCGTGTTAGACAAGACGAGTACAATCTTAGAGACTAAAAACAAAATCGAGAATTTATCTTAATAATAATTGCAATTTCTAGTTTTATTTTTGTATTAAAATGTATGTGTATTTATATACTTATATCTAGATACATACATATTTATTTTATAGGTATATTATGTCAATATTATTAAATAAAAAAAAATCCTGTCAATCGAAGAATAAATAATGATTATTCTTTTGGTAACACCAATTCAGTTTTTTATTTCAATTGCATCAATCATTTATTTGGAAGTAAGTGCAGTTTGTTTTTAAGATATCAATAGTACCAACTAATAAAATCTGCTAACACAACCGTTGGGTTACTAAAATTGTACTGTTGCTACTAAATATACCATGCTAAAAAACAAATTTGTTAGTTATTACAAACGAATTAAGAGATAGTACGTAGAACCGAATAAATTCGATTGGCAACAAATTCGGTTTCCACAATGAATCTGTTTTCTGTGTGCATACAACAGGTAAGTTGAGAAAACAGAAAAACTCACACACAAATCCTCGTAAATCAAAGTAACTGAGAAATATTTTTAAACACACATATTTTTAATTAAAATTATGGTTTAATAAAGGTAATCATCATGGTTTGATGATACTGGCAGTGAAGTTTTCATTTTAAATTAAAATCAAATACAATCAATAATAAACAAACGACTAAAACAGACCTTTTTTCAACAACAACAAAAACTCTTTACACAATACAAAGTACTTGAAATTGTCAACACGTATATCTGCACACTCACACCGGAGCGCTGGGAGTTGGAGGAGTGCAAATCAAAAGAAAAGGAGACACAGAGTAGAATTGATTATGATTTCATATGTCAGAAATATTGAAAGTGATTTAAAAAGATTTCACATTTTTTTTTTGGAAACCAACAAAGTAAATTTTACAAAAAAAAGTATTCTGATGATCTAATCAATACTTAAGTAGCATGAAACACACATAAAAAAAGCTTGGAAAACGATACAAACATAAAAACGTTTCCACTTGTGTGTCCCTTGCAGGCAAAATACAGCCTGAAATTCAATAACCCACGTACACAATCGTCACACCTATTAAGAAAAAAAAAAAAAAAAAATAACAGAATCCAAAATAAACTAGAAATAGATAAAATGGGATAAATGAAAAAAAAAAAACACACACCAATTGATGAAGATAAAGGCAATTTACTCAACAAATTATTTGAGATGAAGACAAAGGAATTTTTTAGCTCCACCAAATGTGTTAGAAAGAATTCCTTTTTGTTAATAAAACTCACCGACCTCATATACACATGTAGTTTTGGCTTCGACCAAGTGAGTCATCAATTAGCTGTATTGTCTCACCATCGATTTCTTTAGGTATTTCCCAAATGTTAAGTTTGTTTTTATTTTCTACCTGATGGATTTTTTTTTAATGTTGTTGTTGCAAATTAGGCCTAATTTTAGGCTTCCAAACATTGTTTTCATATTAAGCTTATGGGGTATAATCTTTTAAAGTTTATCATTTATTTGACATCAAAGGAATTAATGAGATTACTGTGGCTTTATCATATTTGTTGGTTTTTTGTTTTATAAGCGACTGATTGTGTGTACAATAGATTGAAGGAGGTGGGTAAATTATAATGCTCTTAATAATTATACATTTATATATGTATTTATATATGTTAAATTCTCATGAAGTCCTATGTGTCGTATTGTCATAATGTCATAATTTCAAAAAAAAAAAAAAAATTAAAATTGTATTGTTTGTGGCAAAATTTTTTAACTTTTCTAAAATTTTAAATAATTATGACATTATGACAGTAAGGACTACTTGTGAATTCAGTAATTATTCCAAGAATCATTCTTGAATTATTCTACATATATCTTAATTTCAATAATCATATAAAATTTATCAAAGGTTTTTTTTTGCAAAATTAATCTTTAATAAATTTTACGATTGGATTGAAACATATTTTTATGCTTTTAAATTGTTACCACGATTCATGATTGCAAAAATTAACTCTAATTAGTTGTGTGTCTAAGTGGCATTATTACAATTTGCCGTTAGTTAAAGGTTGAGTTCTTTGTGCCTGATAAATAGCTTTGCATTAGTAAAACTTTTATTTTTTATAGTTATTTTTAATAATAAAAATAATATTTAATATAAAAAAATCATTAATGAAAACTTGATAATGCCAAGAAACTTGAAAATGCAAAGCAATTTATCGGTTCGACAGTTGTAATAATGATCCTAGGTCTAAGGATTGCGAGTTCGATGCCTAATAAATCTGTTGCCCAGCAATGGGCATGCACTCTTCGTAACCTCGTTCGGTTAATAAAATTAGAATATAGTTTGTAAACGTATTGTAATAAAATAAATAATGAAAATTTAACAACATGTTGCGTACACCGTATTTAGGTTAGGTTAGGTAGAACAGGCAGCTGTTGTACAGCTCACGTGGGTCCATTATATTGATCCCTTTCTGATACCTGAATAGAAAAGTAAGAATAGATAAATATACAGTGGATACTATGCCGAACTTATAATACCTGGGGAACTCGAACTGGAGATCCATAAGGCGTTACATTGAGGGGACTGGGTTCTTGGACTAGTCCGTCATTTATGGGAAATTATGTTTATGGTTTTTGTTTGGGAATTCCGTTTTCAAAATGGAGCGCACAACATGCCAACTGGCCATAAGTGCATACCTGTCATGGGTTTGGGCTTTTATACCCCTCCTATTCAATCTAACCTAACCTAAACCTAAGAATAGAATAGAAAAGAAGCAGACAAGTCCAGAGTCTCCGGCGGGAATCGAACCCGCAACCCCTAAGCTAGCAGAACAGCACACTGCTGACTAGTCCATCGGGGCACCCTTACACCGTATTTAAGATCAAGGCTCTTTTTTTCTTTAATTTTAATAGTTAAAAAAAACTTTAAAGCAAAAACTTTTTATTTACGGTTTTGTACTTTTTCAAACACTTAAAACCAATTGAAACAGCGAATTATTTATTGTAGAATACAAATAAAAAAATTAAGTTTGACAGATGCAGAGAAATTCAAAAAAAAAAGTTAGCAACGCTGATAAATTGTCTATAAAAAAGAAAACAGTCAGCTAATAAGATACGAGTACCTTATTAATCTATCTTGATAAAGATAGAAAAAATATTGAAATAAACTTAACCTGTATTCTGTTTCATATTTCTGTGAAAAAAAGGAAAAACTTAAGTCGACTTAAGCTAAAATGCAGATAATCAAACATCATTGCAATCCCGAAATTTAAAACTACTTCAACTACTTTCAACTATTTTCGTCATCGTTACAGGAAGTTATAACGTAAAAACCTAATGCCTATATTTAAAAAAAAAAACTATATTATTTGGAATAACAACTTATCTTAACTTATAATATGGCTAAATATAAGATAATTAATATGCATTTTAATTTATACAGGCCTAAATTCATATTTTTATTTTATTCCATATATTCAGGGGAAAAAAATCAATTAAAACACTTAAAAGTGCTTTCCGAAAAAATTATAAAAGTTTTTCCTTATTGCTACAGATTTCATGAGAACTGTTGTTATACTTCATGTAATAAATTTCATAAGAAATACTTATGGAAGCGATGACAATTTAGCAATATTCTCACTTGATTTAACGCGTTTCAACAAACCAAAAGTTGAATTTTTGTTGGTCAACGTCCAAGACACATTTATTCATCAGGTAGTCATGTTTCGTCAGCTGATTATTTTTTTCTACTCTTATTTTAAATTTTAGCTGTCAAAGTCTATAGATGAAAAACAATATTCTATTCTTTCTCATTTATTTCAAATGTCAAACTTCATATATAAAAAATATAAACAAAAAAATTCTCTCCGAACTGCAAGTACCTGATGAATTAATATGCCTTGGTCAACGCCCTAGATTAGCGCGATTTACTTCAAAAGTGAAATTATTAAAATGATAATGATGTAATATTTTTAAAAATGTGTAATAATTATGAAATAATTTATTACAATCGTTCTTTTTTGTTCAACTCGTACCTTGAAATTTATGACTAATTTAGTAATGCTCGGAATAAATTTAAAGATTCCCAACTATCCGATAATAAATATTGTATGAAAGACGTACGGGGAACCTAACTTATATCACAAAACAAAAAAAAAACACCTTTTAAATGAATAATTCTGCAAATACTTGTTGGTTTAAAAATTTAGGCAATTACGAGAAAATTATAAAACTACAAAAGTTTACCCCAATAAATATATTCATAGATTTCAATACAATATCAAACAAAGGTGTCCAAATTAAAAGTATCAATGGTCAATGAAAATGGCTACAGGGAGATGATCCAAATTTTTTTCTGCGGCGGAAAATTAATGATTTGGATGTAGAGATTATGTGGTTTCAACAGGATGGTGCCACTTGCCATACATAAAGAGAAAAAATGAATCTTTTGAAAGAAAAGTTCATAAATCACATTATTTCCCATAAAAGACAAGTGAATTGGCCACCAAGATTGTGGGATTTTTTGAAATCGGAAGCAATAATTCCATAACTGTCCAAGAGCTGAAACACGATGTTAACGAGTAGATACTATTGAGAATTTTGGTAAATGATAAAGAACCTGTCGAGGCAGAAAGGGGATAAACTTACATTTTTTACCCGAACCTTTTTGTAATAATAAACTGCAATAAAAATATTTTTAATATAAAAAAAAATATTTTTTTTTAATTACAATTATACCTCACATTTGGAGACCCTATATTCATCTTATATTATAAGTATGTTAAAGGCATTTGGTATATTAAAAAAAAAATTACGTGTATCAAAGCGAAATAAAATTAAAGCGCTTTCTAGCGCCTGGCGGATTTTGGTTACAAGTAGTTGAGATCGCTGACTTATTGAATAATGTTGCATAATCTGTGCTTTGTATATAACGCAAAAAAACTTATAAAAAGCTTCTGTCGACATTGAAGCAACTTTTTATTTTGTATGAAATAATATGAACAATAGTATTTCATACGAAACTCAAAGCAAGAGCCGATCAAATTTTTTTTGCTTGCTCGTTTTAAAAATTAGTTTTTAATGTCAATTGAATTTAATTTGTATTTGTTTTTTTTTCAATTTAATTTTAGAAAATTTTGTGTAAAACCTTCTACAACTGCTAGAATATAAAGACTTAGATAAAATGGCTGCTACTAGTGCTGGTCATTTACAGCCACAACAACAGCATCAGCCCACACAGCAGCAACAGCAAAAAATTAATACAGCCGCTACGATGAATGGCAATATAAATAGGAATTCGCCCCATCAGCCACAAATACATAATCTGCAACAGCAACAACATTTAATGCAACAGTATGCATTGAAGCAGCAACAACAACAGAATTACAACATGCAACATCATATGCATCAACATCAACAACAAATGATGCAACAGCAGCAAATGCATCAACAACAACTGCAACAGCAGCATCATATGCATTTAAAAATGCAACACCAGCAGCAACAGCAAATGTATCAAAATCAAACGTCTCAAGATGCTGCTACACATATGATGCCTTGTCAAAATTATATGACACCCATGCCACAAACGCAAAATAAATTTACGACAAACGGCTTTAACAATGGCGCGCCCTCAATGCAACATTATCCAAATCAATTTTCTAATAATCAAAGATCTATGCAACAAAGTGAAAATTTACCAGCTGGCTTGGTAAATGGTAGTTGTAACAACAACAACAATACCAACAATATTAACAATGGCCGGTCAACATGTATACCACCAAATGTGGTGGCGCCATCGGCTAATCAAAATTTATATCCACATCAAAATAATAACAATAGCAACATGATGCAACAACATAATAATAGCAATATGATGGACCAACAACGACCATCATCCCACTATAATCAACAGCAGCAGCAGCAGCAGCAAAATCAAAAGGTGTCGCCTCACACAGAATTTAAAAATGTTAATCCCATTAACACTAGACAACAATTACCAGTCATGCATACAAATTCTAAACAGCAACATGCTGCTAATAACGATAATAACAATTGTAATACCAATTGTAATGCTAATTGCAATACAAATACAACCGGCAATCATTTCAATACTAATGGATTAAACTCAAATGGATTAAAATCAAACAGTAACATTAACACTATTAGCAACAACAATAACAATGATTCAATGTTAACATCGGAAATTAAAGCAAATATACCACCAGGTTGGCGTCGTCTTACCAACAATAACAACGAAATAGTTTACATAAGGTAAGCTTGAATTTGCTTAACTAAATACATTTTCTAACATTTTTGTATTGACCTTTTGATTCGATTGACTTGTTAAAAGTGTAGGAATTACCAACATTAAATATATATTTTTGTTTATTCGTATGAATGCTTGGTTACCATAGGACTTAAGCTTTCAAATCTTCTTTGCGATTTTAGTTATTTAACAACAATTCATGATATAATAGGATTTAATTGTTTGTCTACAATGAAGAAAACAGAAAAAAAATTCGAATAAAAGGAAAACTTATGTTTTAACCTCAACTAAGTAGATTGTAAGTAGATAAAGTGATCAGTCATTTGAATGATTTTTCTTGTGGGAAAATTTAATATTTAGGAAGTGTTATTCATTCCCACATATTATAACGTACAGATGTTGTTTTTTGCTAGTAACATGAATTGTCGTTATAGAGACACATTTTGTAGTATTTGTTAGTTGAATATTCTGATGTCGAACATAAGTTTGAGCAGAAGGTAGAATGATAAAATTGGTAAAGTTCCGAATAGAAATATTAAACAACCAATTAACTAGTCAAACTGTTGCAATGTGTGATAAGACTTAACTAGAATCCATCGATTTGTTTTAATTTTTTTTTTATATAAACCATAAGGGTTTATCTAAAAGGGAATCACATCAGACGATAACTAAAGAAAAGTTACAAGTATCCACCGAAGAATAAGAATTAATTCGCTATGCTGGAAAATTTTTTAACGACGGATGAGATATAAATCTTCTTTTTAGACTGTCCTTGCATTTAAGTAGTATTGTGACTAAAGGGAAGTCCTTCAATTTTATACAGTTAATCGCTTAACGTGTTTATCTCTCCTAAATTTTTTACATTTAACATTTTAAAATTTTTTACACAAACCACAGCTCTCATATCGCACTTGATCAACAAGAGGGTATTAACTCAAAATTTTTGAATTTTCAGTAGAGTCAAAAAACTGTTTGTGGCCACATTTTAACAGAATTTAAAAATTCAAATATACCATAGGAAGCAAATTCCATTTGAAAATATATATATACATTGTTTTTGTTTTAAATTTTACTAATCATTGCAAAAAAATCTATTTTTTGAGTTAACACCATTTTTTCATGAAAAGGGTCACAACTCAAAAAAAAAAATTGAAAAATTTTTTCATAAAAAGAGTCACATTTCGAATTAAAATTATAGAATAAAACAAATTTTATCAAAAAAATAGTATCAACTCAAAATACAACCAAATATAAATAAAACAGTTTGATTATTTTTAACATAAATAAAGACTCAAATCAAAATAATACCTTTTTTATGAAAATATACGATTCTTACCTATTTCAACTTTTGTATTAACTCGAAATAATACCTTTTTGTTGAAATAAAGGTAATCACTACATTATCATGAATATGGTCTCAAAAGTGGTTTTCGAGATGAAAGAGTAAACGGAATACGTTGAAATTTTTACAGTAGATATTGATGTTGTTAGCTGATTTCTTGAAAAAAGTGATATTTTAAAAATTTTGAGTTAATACCCTCTTGTTGATCAAGTGCGATATGTATGTATCTCACTTTGTACCAGAGTTGGTGGAATAACTACATACAAACTTTCATAGAATAATATTAAAATGCATTTAGCTTAGAATGGCACACACGTGTAAGACATGAGTGACGAACGTGTTAAAACCGATAAATTGACTCGCAAAGGAGTTTATTTTTGGAATGCGTTCTAATAAACGATTTTTAAAGATATATACAGGCATGTCACACATTCCGATCGGAATGGTTTTGATTCCGTATGTGCGCTTCCGATAGACTTTGTTTTAGGTTCTTCAGATACCGAACGATTTTGTTAATTCTCAAAAATGCTAAAATCTCTGTTAAACTTAAATGTAACGTAAAAAGATTTTTTGTATTTTGATTTTCTCATCCCTTGCGCTGCCACCACTTTAATAAGGTCTACTGTAAACATTTTTGTTCAAAAAAATAAGTGGTTTGCACAAAAAAATAGTGCGGCAATACCTCGATTGAAAGATACATATTTACTGCCGTATTCATAAAAAATATTTTAGGTTTATTGGAGGCTTATTTGACAAATTTCTGTACAACATCTGTCAAATAAGCCTTTAATAAACCTAAACTATTTTTTATGAATACGGCACTTAGTTTGTTTTGTTTTTTTAACAAGATTATAAAATTCAAATATTTATGTATAAATATTAACTAAATTCTTAACAAATTATTGTAATAATCAAACATGCCTTCTGATTCGATTTTTACTTAGTTTAATTAATATATATATTTTTAAATCATTAAAAATAGCAATTCCATTTTGAAAATTTGAAGTGGTTTCATTATGAAGAAATTTTACGTTTTTCGTTTGCTAAAGAACCGAGATTCGGTATTAAAAACTTTTTCAATCGAAATTGCGTTCTGTGACATGGCTGATAAAAATGTTTTTATAAGTTCGGAAAACAACAACCTTATTGTCTAAATTATTTTAGTTTGAATACAAATTAAACCAATTTGCAGCAAGTGATATCAAGTATATCATCTATAATCTTGTTATTTCTAACAACGATGAATAAAATGCTCTAACGTCTGCAATTGTTTGCCATCTACTAGCAATATAGAAATGTTGAAAAATCTATAACAGGCTTAGGAAATTTACATTCTATCTATTCCATTAACAATTTTCTACCATATTACCGTTAGAAAGAAACTGTTCTCACTTCCACCTTTAGAGTCAAACCTGAGTCGTGTCATTATGTATCGTCTACTATTATATCTGTGGCTTGGAGCTTAAAGGGCCAATGTCACTTTTTTGCTCTTTTGAGTTAATCATTGCATTAGATTTGTTTTCTTGCTCTATTTCATTATGATAAAACAGATAAAGTCATACTTAACCCAGAACAGCTTCAAGCCACAGATATCACCTTACACATTTTAGTATCCTAGTAGCTATATTCGTTATACATATCGCACTTGATCAACAAGAGGGTATTAACTCAAAATTTTTAAAATATCACCTTTTTCAAGAAATCAGCAAACAACATCAATATCTATCTACTGTAAAAATTTCAACGTATTCCGTTCACTCTTTCATCTCGAAAACCACTTTTGAGACCATATTCATGATAATGTAGTGATTACCTTTATTTCAACAAAAAGGTATTATTTCGAGTTAATACAAAAGTTGAAATAGGTAAGAATCGTATATTTTCATAAAAAAGGTATTATTTTGATTTGAGTCTTTATTTATGTTAAAAATAATCAAACTGTTTTATTTATATTTGGTTGTATTTTGAGTTGATACTATTTTTTTGATAAAATTTGTTTTATTCTATAATTTTAATTCGAAATGTGACTCTTTTTATGAAAAAATTTTTCAAATTTTTTTTGAGTTGTGACCCTTTTCATGAAAAAATGGAGTTAACTCAAAAAATAGATTTTTTTGCAATGATTAGTAAAATTTAAAACAAAAACAATGTATATATATATTTTCAAATGGAATTTGCTTCCTATGGTATATTTGAATTTTTAAATTCTGTTAAAATGTGGCCACAAACAGTTTTTTGACTCTACTGAAAATTCAAAAATTTTGAGTTAATACCCTCTTGTTGATCAAGTGCGATATGTATATCTGTTTGGGTAACTTGTTTCAGTTCAAGTTTAAAATTTAACAGCTATAACCTGCCACAGCGAATCCTCTACTGGGTTTCGAACCTGAGGTACTTCGGTTTTTAAGTTTTGCGCTTTAAGCACTACACCACGCCTTGAACGTAGTTCTTATACATTTTTATTTTAATAGTTTTGAAAATTAGGACTGTATTTTTGTATTCTCAGTATTGTAGCGGCAAAGGCTTATCGTAAGCACAACATTACAAAACTTAAGTCGTTTATTTGTATTAAGGGTGTTGGCCTTGTGTATATTTTTTAAAAAACAAATACAAAACTAATTTTGCTATTTTGTATCTATGGTGTTGTGACAATGCAACATATTTGGAAGAGACTAATTTTATACATACAAGGTTGTGTTGGTACATGATAGTTAGAAAAGTCGTAATTTCTGCCTGGGTTGTTGCGGTGGGATATTATTTACTTCATTGAAAATATTATTTTTCGTATACACTACTCAACATAAATCATTTCCTATTGGAATTTAGAGGTTTTTATTATTTATAACGACAAAAGCGACGGCTTAAAAATGTGAAAAATCGTTTTATCTTTATTTTAACAGTTTTCAAAAAGTCATTTGATTGCGATCTAATAACAATATCCTTTAATTGCTATTACATAAGCAAAGTTTAGTCGTCAAAAATATTCATATTTTTCTTATACACTACTCAACATAAATCATTTTCTATTAGAATTTAGAGGTGATTATTTATAACGTTTTAAGCGACGGCTTAAAAAAGTGAAAAATCGTTTAATCTTTATTTTAACAGTTTTCAAAAAGTCATTTGATTGCGATCTAATAACAATAATCTTTAATTGCTATTGTATAAGCAAAGTTTAGACGTCCAAAATATTCACATGGTATATTATAAATAAAAATTTATGCAATTTTTTTTTTTTTTTTTCTATTGAACGTTATTGATCGAGGCTGGCAAGTCAAAAGTGTGATATCAAACAAAAAACAAATGTTTAATGTATAACTATTATTCTTTTCTATAGTTCTTCGAATAAGTTGAAAATGAGGCAAATTATTTAGACCACAGCCACGATAAGTAAGCACGTATACCTGTTCTGGCATATTGTGCGCTAAAGAAAAGTTTTCGCATTAAAAGTATTACTCAATTATCCAAAATTCGACTAGGTGAGGAACTCTGACCTCTCAATGTAATTCTTAAGTTCTTCTCGTCCGATGTCTTGAGGTATTTTAAGTTCGACATAGTGTCCACGTTAAAGTCCACGCCAAAAAGCAGAACACTGGTTAGGTAGTGTTGCAATGTTTTGTCCTTTTCCTCGCATGCTCTGCATGTTGTAACATTTGATAGTTTAATGCCAGCCAGATGAGGAGTTTCTAAGTCAGTATCACCTGTTAATATATTAGTTAATCCGCTGAGTGTTGGCCTCCTCAATTTAAGAATCTCCTTGGGCTTTCCCGTAGCATGTTCGTCACTTTAACGATAGCAGGGTTTTGCAACTTCTTGAAATGTTTTTAAACGCCCATTCTTCAAGCCGGTTTTTAAACCCCAAAAAGAGTTTTAGGTTTTTCCAAAGTAATTAATTGTATTAAAAATGATTCCATTTTTAAGTATTTAAACGGTTTATTTATTTTTGATTATGTCGTGATTTTCTCTATGTGTTTCTTACTTGTTACGGAATTTTTTTCATTCTTGCAACTAGGACATTTCGAAATTAACTGCCTGTTTATCTAAATGCGAACGAAATTTTCATTCTTACAAATATATTGAAAACAACAACAAAAAATAAAAATTTTGTTTTTATTTTCAACGTATTTGTAAGAAAGAAAATTTCGTTCGCATTTAGATAAACAGGCAGTAAGCTTTTTCGTTCTTTAAAGTTCTGATAACTAATAAGACGGCCTTGAAAAAATGATTTAAAATTATATTTAAATTAGTTTTGAATTATGTTTTTAGCCTTTTGTAATTGCCATGTTTATAGTCTTGAAAACAGTGTTGTGATCTGGAAAGCGAAAGTAATTACTACCGTTTCGGCTCATGTTATAAAAGTCCATTCCGATTCTGTCATCACTTTTTAATATATTTGTATTAGCATCGGTACCTTGGGTATTCACACAATTTTTTTCACAATTCTTTTCCATATTTTGAAATAAATTGGAAAAGTCAGAAGATTTTCAAAATACAAAAAAGGTTGAGTGTAGTCGTAGTGAAAAATTCACGATTTCACCAGATGTGTTTTAATGTAATTTATAGAGGTACATATATAAATTTAAATTAGTAACACTTTTTTAACTGATGACCCTTTAGTCAGCTGTCAAGTGATTTATGTTAAATTGGGCCTTTCAACATAAAAAGATTGACTCATGAAAACCAAGGTGTAGATTCGTAAAAGCCTTAGGCACTAACTATTTCGTAATGTCATGTCTTAGCAAATTTAGTTTTCACCAGGCGCATTCAAAGTTTTATTTCGTAAAAACAATTTATAGTTAGAAAATTATTTATAAAATTTTCAATTAATCCACCGAACATTGTTTAAATTACTTCTTTACATAAACCCAACAAAAATATTGGTAATATTCATAAAAATACAAAAACAAATAACAATAATTTCTTTCAATTGTTGCTAACTCCTTATGATAAATAAAATCATATAAAAAAGAATTAAAAAAATAACTTATTTTGGTTTTCATTTCCGCTCAAAAATAATTTAAAAAGGTGTTAAAGTTTCCATGTATAATATAGAGTTTGTAACTTTTAAGCGCAGTAGTGTGTGTGTATGCTATACACGCACTGCGTCCCTCAAACTCTTTACCACACGAAACAGCATAATATTTGATGAAACCATACAAATTGTACAACAATGCGTATATACTTACTTGTTCATTCTTAATCCTTAAAAGGATATTATTACTATTACTTTTTTCTTTATCATTCTTTTTTTTAAATTTTTGAGGGGTTGTTTTCCAGTTCATTTTTGAGGATTCTTTCTTGGGGGTTAAAGTTTTGTTGTATTTGCCACTGTTTTTATTATTTAAATCTCAAATTGTTTTTCCTTGGCCTGTAGGCATGTTCATGTGGGCTTTTTCTGCTCTCATTCCTTTATTCTGTTAATAAGCTTTAAGTTTATGTAGATGATTTTTTTTTCTTATTTCAAATTATTTTTGCATATTTTTTCGGTTCTGTTTTTTTCGTCTTCAATTATTTATTTCCTTGATTTTATTCCCACAAAATTAGGTTAATTTTCATGGTTAATATAATGCCACTTTAAATGTCAATAGCAATTTTATTTGCATAATTTTCCAAAGTTTTGCTTTTATGTATTTTTTCCTTAAATTTTGTTAAAATAATATTGTTGCTTAGCAATGTTACGAAAAGTATCCCCTTTTTTTCTTAGTTGATTTATTAGCATATTTTTGTCGGCATCATAACTTACCTTCGTTGTTGTTAATATTTAATGCAAATCTTATTGAAATACTGTCTCTCGCAATCAACTGTAAATTCAATTTAGTATAGAATTGAAAGTAAAAGAAAAAGATAAATTTTTAAACAAGTTTTGTTAAGTGGGTTGTTTGGTTGTTGAAACTTGTTTGACAACCATAAAGTGTAAACCTTGTGATTTTGAAAAATTTTAGGAAGTAAATATTTATGTTTACTATGGTTTAACATCAAATTGGACATACAAGTTTCACTATGATCAAATCAAATCAAAATAAAATTTAATTTTAAATTCCTTTGATCTTTTAAGTAAAATAGGTGCAACTCCCTAATGAATTCAATTTAAGTCCAATAAAAACAACAAAATATATATGTATGTATACACATAAAATCATTATTTATTGCATTCGTGCCGAGATAAGAAGACATCAAACAAGCATGTGTGGCCCGCTAAATCCTCAACAAGACTTCAATCACTTTGCGTTGACAACACATTGTAAATAATCAAATAACATTTCATCACCCCACTTTAGCCATACACACACACACACACATACATTAATATGTATGTCTCTCCCTGTGTATGAATGTGACCCAATTCAAAGTTAATTGTGTAATTAAATGACAACATTAATTAAATAAATTTAGACAAGTACAAACAATAAGTCATAAATAATAATATTTCTTTTACGAGCTCTTAACAGCAAAACGCAAACGCATTAAGAATGGAAAAAAATTATAATTTGTTTATAAAAACAGACATAAACTACAGAAAGATTAAAAATACATAAAAACAGAAAACAAAATAAATAAATGTAGTATGTTGACTATTAAAAATAATAAACTTGTACAACATGACTTTGCGCTTGCGCTTTATTTGAACAGCAACAACGGCAGCAAAAGTGAAAAAAAAAAATCCATAGATTTTAAAACCAGAAAAACGGGAGGGAAAGATAGACAATAAAGCGGCATTAAGTAAATAAACTAAAACTAACTGTTTATAAATATTTTTATCATATGTTTCGAAGTCAGTGAGGTCAGGAGTGAAAGATTTTTTTTTTTAAATTTTAAGCAATTTTGCTGACAATTTATATTTGTTAGTTTTGGATAGTTCCTTCCCTCAGGTGACTTAAAGCAATATGATTTCCTAAACTCTACAAAAGGTTATATTATTTAACTGTCTACTTAAAATCTCCATGTTTGGCGGTTTACTACCCAGTCTTCCCATTTCGTCAAACGATTTTTCGATCTTGTTAAACATTGTGCGACAGCATGTTATTTTTAGTATATCTCGTTTCTCGAGCCTTGAAGGTTCTATCCAGGAGGTTCGAGGCAGAATTTTAGACCAACAAATTTTAATATGTTTTGTAGACATCTGTTTGTAGAAGTTTGTATTTTTTTATGATCTCATAAACCGGCCATGTTTTTGAGCCATACAAACTAATGTTTCTTAACGTAGGAGTTAGACACGTTAAGCTTTGCTTTATGGAAAGGGTGTTTAAGTCTAATATTGAGGTTGCAAAATGTTCTTTTGAAAATTATAATATTGCAAAATTTTTCAGCGTTTTGTATTGATCTTGTATTTATTGTAAAGGTTGGTTTTTAATCAGATTTTCTTCTATTTGCATTGATTCACAGGCCATATTTTAAGGGCGTCCTTTATACTTTTCTATGCGTAGTCGAGGTGTTCAAGCTTTACTTGCGTCGGATATTGTTGTAATTATAGTGTTTTTAGAGGTATAGAACTTCCGATAGAGATAACTGAAAGAGTGTTAGACTTTTGTCAGTATTCTTTGCAAATCACCATGCAAAGACTTACACCATAATAACGTTTACAAATTGTGGAAATTTATTTTTAAAAATACCGCTCTGTTTGCATTGCTGTAAATCGATTCGACCATATTTACTCTTTGGATAATATTTATCCAAATCACGCACAGAAGAAGCCATTGCTATCGCCATCCGACGACAGTCTTAGCAATTCGGTCTCTTGATTTGTGATTTTTTTATTCCCACGTCATTGGAAATAATTTTGAGGAGAAATATTTCCAAAAAGGCAGCTTAACATGCCATACAGCGAGTAAAACCATCACTTTGTTATGCCAATTATCTGAATTATCTGAATTATCTAAAGAAATGGAGCTGCAAGTAGGCTTAGTTTTTATGGGGTAATGTCAAATGTTTCGTCTTTGCTGATAAACCAGCCACGATTGATCATACAGAACATTAGACGCACTTATGACAAAATAAGACCGCATATACACAAACAAATTTAAAATTGGACCGTCAGGATGGCGGTTTATAAGACACTGTTTCAGAAAATTTATCTTTAACAATATTTGCTACTCGTAATATTAGAAAACATTTAGTGGATTCACAAGGTGTTGTATCTGTCATATTGTCTTGATATTTCAAAATTTTTAAAAATTAAAATACAATTTTTCGATGAATAAAACATTATTTTAAATCACTTTTAAGCTTTAAGAAATAACGATATTATGAAAATACGACACATTGTGAATCCATCATATATATACATACGTATATGTATATGTATGTATATTTTTTCAATTTAAACATAGACCTTAATCACCTACCTAGACCTACTTAATTTAATACGAAATGAATTCAAACTTCATGAAAAAAATTATAAGATTGATAAAAAATACTTTAATTTAAATTTTTTGCTAAAAAATACTCGATTTGTACATCGATGATTATTAATTAAAATTAATTTTAAGACAATATATTTTCAAGATGTGCTATATGTCATATTGTCATGACTCTTTAAATCTTTAAAAAGTACAAAAAAAAATTAAATAAATAATGCATTATTTTTAAATTACTTTTAAGTTTTAAAAAAATTATGACATATGAAAATACGACACTTTGTGATTCCACCAATTTATATTTTTTTATTTTTTGAAAATCTGAGTCGCTATATTTTAGCTTATAAGATGAACTACCTTTTTATACTGCTCTCGTATAAGCTAAATAGTTTATTTATGTTTTTATTGTTTTGTCAACATTAAGCAGATGTTTAGCAACAAACAGTAGTAAAAGAATCAACAGCAACCCGAAGTTAATACTCTGCATTTGAACGACAGCAACATGATTTCAAGCCAACCAAACAATTAAATAAACAGAGCATTTAATATAAAATTTATTTGTTTAGTTAAAAAAAAAAACAATATTACAATCGCTTAGAATGACTTCCATTATGTTGTTTAAATTATTACGAAATTTATGCAACAATAACTGTTGATACAACATCAAAGTGCGCCAAAGAAGAAGAGTTTGTTGTAATGAGCTTCAAGTTAAAGCGGCTTGTCTGCTTTATTCTCTCCGTCTGTCTGTTGTTAAGACTCTTTATTTACTATTTGTGGCAGTGTAATGGCTACAGTTTGTAATTACAGTTAATATCAGTGAAATATCAAATGTATAGAACAACACTTGACTAAATATTTGCATTCTATGCAGCATCTAGTATTTTATAGTAGAATTGTTATAGAGCGATACCCAGTCGGAAATTGATATTAGAAAGGGAATGCCTATGAAACTTTAATAGATTGAGAAGGGAAGATTAAAATGCCATTTAAGCACTTTGGCAATAGGTAGTTTAAGCAGTCTGATTGTTGTAAAGAACTTTACTCTGATTCTGTTCTGATAAAAAAAATTAAGCTTACTGCAGGGTAATTATATTAAAGAATTTTATATTAAGGGCCGAATTCATAAAACATATTTTAGATTTATTGAAGGCTTATTTGACAAATTTCTCTACAACATCTATCAAATAAGCCTTCAATAAACGTAAAATATTTTTTATGAATACGGCCATAAGTAAATATATTCAATCTTTTTAATTTATACCAATAGATTTTTTATTTATCAACCTTGAGATCTGTTTTTTATATATAAAAATAATTTTATTTTGCTCCAATATTTCGCTACCACATTGGGAAAGTATACACAATTAAAAATTAACTAACTGTTAAAATATAATTTAATTTTTTTACTTTCCCGAACAAGCTACCTAATGTGGTAACGAAATATTGGAACAAAATTAAATTATCTAATATATAATATTCTCGTGTCGTGGTGTTTGCGATTAAACTCCTCCGAAATTGCTCGACCGACTTTTATGAAATTTTATGTGCATATCGGGTAGGTCTGAGAATCAGTCAACATCTATTTTTCATACCCCTCAACGCCTCGCCTTTTTTCAAGCCCCCTCAGGTAGGCCAGACTGCTGGACCGATTTTGAAGTTTTCACATAATATAATTAAGACTCTGTCATGATTAATAAGATACTTCTTTTACCACGCCTACTTTAACGCCCACTTTTTTTTAATTATGGACTTTCATAGATATAGTTTTAGTATTTTTCTTCAAATTGTACACAATTCATAGTCCAGCCAATGAAGAAATAAACGTTTGAGAATCGATCAACATCTATTTTTCATACTCCTAAATATTTAGTGTGACTCACCAAAAGGGACAATTTGTGCCTCATCTAAATAACGTTACGACTTCAATGAAATTTAAAACTAAAACAGGTCTGCATACCGTAAAGCACATATGGTTTACGTTTTTTTTTTTTAATGTAAAAATATTTCCTAGAAATAATTTATTTGGCAAAACAACATTTGCCGGGTCAGCTAGTTTTTATATATAAAAAACAACTATTGATTTAAGGATTTATCTATTGCTGGTCCGTCACAAGTAGAAAGGCCCTACGTAGAATAATTGCAACTTCTTTTGCAAAATTGCTTTAAAAGTGTTATTTTTGATACTATTGCATTAAATTTTATAGTCGAGATGTGTTTGTGTGAAATGTATTGGAATAACTGAAAAACTTAATTTCGTAAAAAACACGAGTTAGGGCTTTTCAACTTGTGAGGCAAAATATTAAAAATTATAATTATAGCCAAGGCATACTTATTTATATTAGTATGTACATATGTATATGCAGCGGCGAATTGGAAACGTTCTTATATGTTTAATTTATTAAAATCCGATTAAGAAAAGGAAGTGAAAAAACAATAAATAAAACTAAATTAAGTACATTTGTTATCAAACAAATACACTTGAGTTAATTGTTTATACTAAAACCATCCCTGTCCCATCTCTGCAAAAATAAACGAAATCAGACGAATTATGATTCACGATTAGCTGTTGCAATGAGGTTTCCTGTATAAATAAGCCTTGAATAAAGCCATTGAGTTATAATAGTTTAACTATTGTCCCATTCACAACATATCGTGGGTGTTGTGCATTGTTAGAGTTTCATTTTAAAATGTAACAACATTGACGAACGTAATAATTTTTCCAACTCTAATGTATTGTTAAGGAACAATCATTATAAAATCCGACAAAGTACAACACCTACGATAGGATGTAATTGGAACATATGTTATTAAACTTTTCTTATTAAACTTATTGCTACTTTTTACAACATTCTTATTTGGAAAAAAACAACTATTGATCATGATCTTTGAAGAATCTGGGGTTGTCATCAAAATAATTATACGAAATCGGAGAAAATAATATGTATTTCACAATTCATATTTTAGTAAAATTCCGCACTGACTTTACAAACTTTAATTTTTTGATTCTAATAAGGTTTGGTAAACCTCAATTTATTATTTAATTTGGTGCGATAGAGAACTCCATACCAAAATAGTAAATAAAATTTTCAATTAACATCTTTTGGGGTTGCTTAAATCAAACATATTTTTTTATCTTGAGGCTATTTTTAAAAATATTTAAATCTTTTAGATAAACAGCAATTTGTTGAGTAAATAAATTTGTGCATATTAAAATTCTGTAGTTACTTTGAATTATTAATACCTTTTTCATGATAAAATTAAATAAAACAAACAGCAGTTGTGTTAATTCTAAAATATTTCTTGGAATATTCTTATTTAAGTTTTTGAGCTAGATATGAATATTTCTTATGAATTTTGCTAAAATATGAAGATAACAAGTATTTCGTTTTATATTCAGTTTAAGTAAATTTGCTTGGCAAAACAAATTTGGGGTGTTTTTGAAAAAAAATTTCTAAACATGATGTGAAGGCAACGTGTTGATAAAGTTATTAAAAACATTATTTAATTACTTTTTATTTTTTATTATTTTGGGACGGTTTTCTTAAAAAATGATTTGTATATAGATTTATTTTTGTAACTACAAAGAGGTCAAAGGTTGTAGAAGGAAAATTTCGTAAAATTAAATATTTTTCAAAGGGTTTCCAGCTAATTAATTGTGTTGTGTGTCATAAGACGCTGTCCCTCCTAACACATGTGTCTTCAACATTAATGGCTACCGATTGAATAAGTAATCATTTTGTTATAGTATAACGCATCAATGGGTGAGCCTTTCCGGATATATGTAATGATATTTTAAAAATGGCTTTAGGATTACCACAGCTTAAAAAGACGTAGCAAATAAACCAAGTATGTGTGCTTTATACCTTAACAAAATTTCGAAATCAATGAATGATGATCGTGTGGCTTCTATTTTTCTGAATTTTGTAAGCATTTAATTTCAAGATCCTTACACAAAAATATATTTTAACACAAATTGAGTTGTTGAGAACTATGATGAACAAATGCCTTAAGGTTATCATTACAATTGCACCTCTAAATCCCCATTTTTTGTGCTTTATGTAAGTCGAGTGGAATACATTTTTAAAACCACACCCAAAAAAACAGAAAATCAAATTCAATGCCAATCGAATGGTTCAGTTCCTGCAATTGAAATTTTCATTTGTGGTTATAAAATTTCTATTGCAAGAATCATAATTTATTAGTACTGATTACATATTTTAATTCCGAATACCGTAAAATTTTACTATCACAACCAAACAACAATTGCGGTACTCACAACCGATACTGTTTTCTCTGTGCAGCTAATATCGGAGAACTTTTTAATTTGTATACCCGCCACAAAAAAATGGTGGGGGTATATTCATTTTGTCATTCCGTTTGTAACACATCGAAATATCCATTTTAGACCCCATAAAGTATATATATTCTGAATCGGGGTTTGATTTTATGATGATCTAGCTATGTCCGTCCGTCTGTTGAAAGCACGATAGAGGTCGCACCGAAAAAGCTAGGGGGCTAAAATTTTGCCAGAATCTTTCTTAGGTTTGTTTGGTATTAAAAATGGGCTAAATCGGAATATTAGGAAGAGAGTTATAGCTCGAAAAGCAAGAGTAGGTCGAAAAAACCGTGTCCTTCGCACATCGAATAAAATTGAATTGTGTCCAGACGCATAAACGTAGAGTCATGAAACTTCGAATATATATTTCCTGGATAAAGACAATATTTTCCCCCAAAAATTGTCTAAATCTATGCATTAGGAGAGGAGTTATCGATCAAAATGTACGAAAATTTATACCGCACAGTGTATTTTTTGGTATATTTAAAAACAAAAACGTCATAAAAGCAACAAAATTGGATGTACGACTCTAAAATTTTGCACACTTTGCTTTTTGGTGACACGCTTTCTTGTAACGGCAAATCAATGTGCCACGCCCACTTTTACGCCCACCTCGCATATAACGTTTTAACTAAAATTCATATAATTTCTCTATTAATAAAGATTTTGGAATAATAAAGGACTATATTGAAACACCTAAGTTGTACTCATTAGCAAAAACAACTTTGATACGCCTACTATAACGCCCACTTTCACTTTTGAATTGTGTCCAGACGCATAAACGTAGTCATGAAACTTCGAATATATATTTATCGAGTCAAAAGAATATTTTTCCCTGAAAATCGCTTAAATCTATGAATTAGGAAAAGAGTTATAGATAAAAATGTACGAAAATTTATACCGCACAGTGTATATTTCAAATTTAAAACGTAATAAAACTGACAAAACTATATGTACGATTCTGAAATTTTGCAAACATGGCTTTTTGGTCAAAGTCTTCGTTATAACGGAAAATAGATGTGCCATGCACACTTTTTTCCTTAAATTTTTATAAAAATGTATTAGTCATATTCATAAGCATTTATTCATCTTACACTGCGCCATTTATTGTACTGTAGCTAAATATAAGATAAAGATGATAAGATAGATGACTCTACTAGCAACTACTAGATGGCATGCTAACAACTTATGCTTATGTTCTCCTGAAGTTATGCTCTATTAAAAATGGAAATTTAGGAAAATTTTGACCTAAGTAAAAAAATATTATTTCTAAACATTATAAGCAATTTATTTTCATATGCTAATGGCTAAGAAATTTTAAAATTTAACAAAACTTATTTCGTTTGAAAATCTTTTAAAAGCAAAATGTTATAGAAGTTTAAAAATCAAAATCTTACTAATAAATTTCCCGTTTTAGAAAAATGCAGAGAATGTATATTTTAAATCACCCTGTGGCCCTTAAAATTTAACCTTAAATTCACTTTCTTCCTCTTAAATTCATAAAAATTCTCTATGAATAAAGATTTTGGAATACTAAAGGACTATATTGAAATATCTAAGTTATGTTTATTAGCAGAAACTTTATTGACACGCGTATTTTAACGGCCACTTTCATTGAAAGACTAAATTTACGAAAACATTTTACTAGCATACCGAAGTTATAAAGGGTGGTTTAATTTTAAGGGACTATGTTGATTTAGAATAAAATTATTATGAAATTATTATCATTTATTTTTATAATGATAATATTTGTATGCTTCAATTATGTATAGAACAAAATATCGGCCAAATGGCCCCCCAACCTAGGCGGCACACCACGATCCGATAGTCCATATTTTCAATGACACTGTTGATGCTCAATTGTTGGGCACGATGATGAGTCGAGGTTGCTTGCTCTTTTGCCACGTTATCGTGAAAAACAGCAATGTTTCCCATTCAACGAACTAAGATGGCATTCACAGATGTTTTCAAATTTCATACAGACCTGCTTTGCAGACATTTAAATATTTTTTACAATTCTCACGATTGTGGACGAATTCGAACGATTATGTTGACCAAAAGAATCACGAAGTGCACAAAATTAATTTTGATTTGAACGCCCATTTTTATAAAAATCTTTAATATTTAAAAGCGTTGCTCGATTGCGTATCTTTCCACGGTTCAAATTGAGTTAGTCTGAGATTGAGAAATGTCAAATGAAATACAAGAAAAAAGTTGAAGTTTAGATGTGGTTCACCTTAAACATGGGCCCTTAAAATTTAACCACCCTCTACAAAGAAAGTGATACATATTTTATTATAAAGAGATTATTCTATAGCGATTAACAAAATAATAAATATTGTGCTTTAAATGTACACAAAATTGGTGGTGGGTATGAAAGATTCGGCACAGCCGAATATAGTGCTCTTACTTGTTTAATTTAAAATTAAAGCACTATTTTTTTGATATAGTTATGAATTATTTTATTGGATTTTAAAAAAGACATACTCCGATTAGGCATGATGTAGTTATAAAAGGTGATATCAATTCGGAGAGGATTTTTCGATAGAATTTTTTTGTATTTATATTTTATATAATTTTTATTAGCATAAATCTGAGATACCACAAAATCACAAAGAAAAAAATCACACGGCGTTTAATTTCATGACATGGCATTGTAATTGACATCAGCATTTCTTGAGAAATTTAATCTGGAAATCATTGCTATAAGAAATGAATTGTTTCATGAGCGGTGTGTCGTCCAGATTAATGCCGCCCAGTTAAGGGTACAAGAATTACGTTTGCATGTTCCTGTAAGGAATGCCGTTTACAATCACTGCAATTTTGGCCTCATCTTCAAAAAAGTAAGGCCCAGACAAGCCGTCTGACCAAAATCCGCACCAAACAGTTACTCATTGTGGGTGGACTTGCTTCTAATGGATTGCATGATAATCTTTTGAGCCTTAAATTAAACAATTTTGTGTATTCACCAAGACATTCAGTTGAAAATCCTCCTCTTATATAAAACATTATTTATTGTTTTTCCTTGCTTCCGTTTAGTATGAAGCCCGTTCCAGTATGATGGGTCTGCTATCTTTCGTTTGTTATTAACAATGCCTCCTCCATTGCATAGAAGTGTATTTTCATTGTAGTGGTGCTTTCTGAACGTCCACGTGTTGCTATCGCTTGTTTGTTGTCAGGTGGGGGAGGGCTAAATTTTAAGGTTATTTTGGTTTGATTATTTGAAATGGGATTTAAGTCTCTGAATTAAATAATCGAACAGAAATAAACAATTACGAAATTTTTGGACGGTCTTGACTATATAATATCCTACACCTCAGTAGATAGAATTAACTAAAAAAATTAATTAAGAATTAACTATAAAAACGTTTTGTTTACCAGATCCGTAAAAAGCGATAGTATTGGCAAAAAGGTTCTTCTGAAGGAATTACTATTCGTTCATGTATATGAACATTAATATGTATAGATACACTTCTTATTAGCAAATAGTATATAAGATACGGCCTAGCTGAAAATAGTAGTTTTACTTGTTATTTAAAAATTAAACAGTTCTTAGCTAGAGTTGTCTTAATAAAATATTCATACGGTGTATATAATAATTACAACAGGTTTATAAGAGGTTTATAAATAAAATTTTCATAAAAATATCACCGACTTAAGAACGGATCGATATAAGAAATTAATGAATACAAAACCCTGTTGTTTTATATTTTTTCATTGTGTTTATGGTTGTAGAAAGTATTTGTTATTAAAAAAAAATTATTATCGACTTATTTAAAAAAACATATTTGTTTTGTAATATCAACAAAATTGTTAATTGTATTAACAACGAAATTAGTTAAACCAACAAAATAGTTTAACAAGTATTTTAATTGATTTTAATTTTTTGATATATATTTTTTTGCGTGTTCATGAAGCAACACATTTTATTTATTAACAGTTACTAATTAAAAAAATAAAAATAAAATATCAAAATAAAAAAGGTAATATTATACAAAAATTTTGCACCAACAAATCGTTGCTTAAACCCATAGAAAGTTTATGTTGCACAGGAAAAAATGCAATTGTACGTTTAAGGTTCCTCAGTTAATGAGTTTTTAAAATAAAACTTTGATTTTCAAAATTAATTTCAATAATAAACAAATGCTTATTCACTATGAGTTTATATGCACATAAATATTGAATGACTTTAACAAAATAAGCCCTTAAAAATTATAAGTTGCTACTTCGACTGCCATGTCAGCTGCCATCTATCCATTATTATTTATTATCAAACTGCATTCTTTTTTCACATGAAAGCTAAAAAATTATATTCAAGTAATTATATAATTTTAAAGCATTTTGCCTATTGTGACATATATATAATTTTTTTATAACTATAAAATCTTAACAATGTTCAAAAACATTGCAAAAAGATGTTAGCAACATGTGTTGTATGAGAAAAAAAGCTAAGGTTCATTAAAATTGTGTAACAACACAGATGAAATCTGAAAATAAAATCTTACTTTCAGAAGTTTTTGAGTTTGTTTGACATTTACACAAAACTTATATTTTTTAAATACAAAAAAAAAAAAACAAACAAAACAATGTAGAAAAACTTTAATCATAAAAATCTTATTAATTACAATTGCAGCACAGAAACAACAACATTAATGTAAATTAAATTTACAAGCAACGACAAAAATCAACAAAACACGACAATAATGTTTAAAACGGTAAAATGCAAATAAATTTAATACGACAGAAACAGCTTTTGACAGCATTAATTTAAATATTTATTTAAAAGTAACGTACTGATGGTATTGTTACAAAAAACCTTAATGGGTGTATTTATGTTGAAAAACCCAACCGTGCGAAGGCAACATCTTGTGATTTTAATGATCGTTTCAAAAAAGTTTTGTTTATTGTTAGAGGTCATCGAGTAATAAAACAGATGTGGGAAAAATTAGGTATATTTACCCTTGATTAAAACATAAAAAGTGTCTTACATGATATACTACATAAGTATGTATGTTCATAGTTTTTTATGTGTTTTCGTTATATGTAATCTTAAAACATGAAACCAAATAAAAACATTTCATTGATAAAATAAACTTTTGCATTGTTCTGATCCTCTTAAATCTATGCTTTTTAATGAATTTAACATCTAAAAAATTTTTTCTATGCATTTTGAGATTGATACTCCCTACTGTTTAACTTGGCAGTATTCATATTTACAACGTCCTTGACTGAGTAACTGCCTATAAAATAACGGAATGTTTTGTTTTGAACTGAAGAGCTAAAGAGCGTATCAGAATGTGTGTATTTTTTCTGAATTTATTTGTGTGCGTGCATTTGTATTTATTTACAATGAATGTTTTACATGACTTTTTTTGTGAGTTTGTGTTTAGTCAAAATGCCTAAAACTTTTCATATACAGTGTGGATGCCTTGAATAGATAATCGAGTTTTATTTTTTGAACTTTTGAATATAAATCCGAGTGTTAAATAAACTGTGAGGAAATAAACAACTTTAAAGTGTTTCTTTACTATCGTTCAAGTTCAAAAGTTGTAAAAGTTTACAAGATTAGCTGCCAAACATTAATAATAGCAAGACTATGAAGTTAATCGACGGCGTTTAACCTCACTAAAAATAAACAAAAAATGCTTACTTTGGTGTTAATACTAGCAAGGTAGTTTTAATGATCTTATAAGGTTGAGTTCTTCAGCTCAGGATTTAGGAATACATAACTGGGTGGTCCAAATACAAGTACCTTTTTAAAAATTAACAATAATATAAGCTTTATTTCCTTTGGTATATTGTATATTTAATTAGATATAACAAACATGTCCAATATTTATAAAATCCGTCTCGGCCAGTTTCACGGTAACTTATATTTTGTTCTTACTCGAGAATTTTTTACAAAATATTAGCCTGTATCGTTACTGAATTTCTCGTTTGTTTTTAGACAACAAAGAAATCCGCAATCATTAGACTGTAGCGTTCGCTGCAGCAGTTTTGAAACAGAATATGAGTTAATGATGCCATTACTCTATAATCCACTTAAAACAGTTACTGGCCGTTTTCTTATTTAAATTTGGTCACATATGAAATGCGCCTCGATCATAAAATTTGATTTTTCACCCAAATTTGATTTTCGATTAGAGCTTTTGTATAACCCAAACTGAGAAGTCGTAAAGATGTGGATAGTTGTTTGCCTTCAACTGTTATGTCAAGTGCACCATGTAAGCAGATGAACAGAGAAGATTTTGTAAAACTTAAATCATGCTGTTGCTAAGTAGCTAAGATTAATGGCGAGTTGATATTATGGGATTCAATTGCATTCTTTCGGCCACAAAATTCACATTCTTTTCGTTAAACACCGTAGATTGACAGAAACGATTTTCTCTACTAGCAAGTCATTCTATCGAACTTTTTATACAAACTTGTGCAAAGCAATCTTGGTTGCTGCCAAACATTTTCTAACAAACGCATTGTTTGGGTAACACAGGTATTAATTTGTTAAAACGAGGATTGCCTTTTATATACCGAGATTAGAGGCAACAAATAAATATTTATTATAGAAAATGGGTTTAGCCTTTTAAAAATATTCTACATGAAGATAAGTACACTTTTCCATATGTTTGAACCTATTTTCAAAGCACTTTTTCCATTCCGATTGAGGTACCGCCTTATGATCCGCCCTTGGCAGTTGGTTTTTCTTATTTTTCCAAAGACATCTAGCAAAAAAATGGTCGTGTACTATTCAGAAGTCACCACTATACGTTGTATCAATAGTAAGATTGAGACAGAACCAGTTTTTTCGAAAAACAGGCGACCATTTGCTTCAAAGGTCTTTGAGCCCGAATGACTTGTAAGGTTTTGCTTGTCTCAAAAGACCCAAACAGTCGGCTTTTGCTTACTTTCGGGCTCATACGCGTAGATCTAAGACCTTTCAGAATGTCATACGAGTGATTTAAAACACCGCAGTCATTTTTTTAAGCTTTTCTTGTCACCAATTTTAATAAGCTTTTTTTTGAGCGACTGTTAAATTATGTGAGATCCAACTGCGTTTTATATTTTATTACTTAAGGCTGTCTCAATCTTATTATAGGTTACATGATCTTGCAGCATCAATGTTTTTCGAAAAAAAAAACAACCGATTTTGGACGTCCTTCACGCAACTCGTCGATGAGCGAACTACGGCCATGATAAAATTAAATCATGGAAAAAAAAACTGCTCCTTGATGATGCTCAATAGCAAAAAATTAAATTCAGTTTATCGATGCACTATTGTTGATTTAATTCAAGTCTAACTAACAATTTAATTTCTTTATTTGGCCGACATGAATTTTTCAAGTTACTGTAAACAACACAAATAGCATTCGTACGTTAAAACGTTCTGAGTATATCTATTGTCAAAATTTTCAAACTTTACTATAAAAATATTAGTTGCCAGATTACAGTACTGGGTTTGCCCAATCCCGAAATATAAGATGCAACTCTCGTAAGCTTGTAATATTTCGCACAGTTGTTAAGGCATTTTGTTTGGCGGAGGTATGATACTGAATTGTAGTCGAAAAAGAAGAAAATCTATAAATATTGAAATGAGACATGATTTAGTATTTATATTTGTAATGTTAGCAATGAATTGTATGCTTAAGTAGTGATTTATCATTCTAGGGTATTAGAAGAGATTCTTAGAGTTTACGGTTTGGCTAACAATATCATTCTATCTTAGCCTACAGAGATCTAACAGGTTCTTAATTCTTAATTCTTTGATTTTTACCTAAACGAATTTCAATTTTTATTCCAGACCTGTAACGATAACCTTTGGAAAAAACTTTTGAAATGTTGACCTTATAACTAAGTTGAATCTGACTGGCCTGCTGTAACCTTCAAAATGAGTTAACTTCTCTAAAATCCTGCTTCAGTCGTAAACGAATTTGTCGAAGTATAATATATTTTGATCGTTAACGGAGTGTGCAGAGGCAGTAGCAGTAGACTTGAAAACTTTCAAAGAAGAAATAAATAATTTGGACTTATCTTGATGTCATATTTTATTTAAAATATAACTTTTTTCTTATTCATTCGAATTACAATATATTAAGGGCAACAATCAGCCAGCCATCAGTTGCATTTAACTTGCTGTTGAAGTGTTAAAATAAACTCATTAGAGATTGAACGAGACAAATAACTAGTATTTCACTAAGTTTATTTACATTTACATTAACAATGAATGCACAAATTAGTATTTATTTTAAAATAAATTCCAGTAATGTGCCGTCGACTATTGTTTAAATTAAATTTATTTACAAATGTCATTGTTGTTGCTGATAAACATGAATTTTACTGGACGCTTTTCAACCATATTTTCTGTGAGCTGTATCAGGATTCTTTACATGCACAGCCTACGCAAACAAATAAAGCAACACACTGCAAAATGCTGCTACAAAAAGAAGAATTGGCCGAAAAAAAAAATATACGAAAAAAAGTCAAACATAAAGTCTAAACATATTTACATTAAAGAATCCAGCAACAAACGGCACTAACACTTACCCGCTCGCCTTGTTTCCTTATTTATGTTTTAACAATACTGTTGTTGTTGCTTGCTTATCTCAAGTTAGTTGTTGCAAGTGATATTATTGTTAACTCTAGTCGTACTTTCGTCATGCCTACTACCTTGCCAAAAATTGAAAATAGAAAAAAGAGGAAAAAAAATGAAGTGCATCCTACTCGCATGAAACTAGTGTGTGCTTCATTCTTTATTTCTAATCTGTTTGCCCGTCTATTTGTCTGCTTCTCCATCCATCCGTTAGTTTATTTGGGTAAAGATTTTTGAAGTTGTAGTCATCTACTCGCAACGTATTGTTGAGTTTGATGTTGTTGCTGCTGCTGCCGTGAGTTATGCAGTTTAGTTTGTACTATTCCGCATTCTTAAGATTTCTTCTATGTTCTTCTCTTCTCTGAATTAATTTTTTGTTACTCGTGCTACATTTTCTTTTCATATTTATGTTTATTTTGTGCTTGAATGTTGTTGCTGTTAAACTCTGATTGTGTATGTTTGTTGACCTGGAAAGTCTTTTAAAATCCAATTTTTTTCGATACTTTTTCTTCACTTCAAAACACAAATGCTATAAATTTGTATGCCATTTGTATGTTCTTTCTTTTCGTTTCTGTTTGTTAGTTTGTTTTATTTTCATGTATTGAAACTCGCTAATTGGAGAAATAATTTGTTTGAAGCTGTCTTACGTAGTGTCAGTTCAAATGGAGAGTTGAGTAAATCTTTCGCTTTGAAAAAATGTGTTGGAAAACTATTGGTAGTGAATGTGCATGAAGTAGTTTGATGATATTTATTTCTTTATCTTTAGTTTTGGACAGCTAAATAATTTTTAATAGCAACTAGGTTTTTTTTGTAAATATACGAGGGTTGTTATTTATGTTATGAAACAAAATATTGTCGATTATTTTACCGAGTAATAAAAAAATTATTTTTTCCAAATGGCTTTAAAGGTTAAACTTTATTTAAAGTATATAAAGTGTTTAGTTTTGTTTTAAATTTTAATTGCGATTACAAAAATTTTAAAAGTAATTCCACAACGTTATTATTATTTTGAATTCATGTGCTTCGGATATAATTTTTATCAAAATGTTTTTGAAACGATTTTGGAGTTTGTTGATTTTAAAAAAGTTTGTTCGTATATCTCTAAGCTTTAACAGGGGCTCAATTCTCGATTCTGTGAAATTGTGAAATGAAAAGTTTTTATATAGCAAAGGGTATGGTGACACCATATGATATGAAACACAAAAACTTTTCATTTCACAGTCTCATAGATAGAGAATTGGCATCCACGTTCAATTTAAATTTTTTTCGCACAAAGAATTTCAGTTTTCCATAAGAAATATACGTAAAAATCAACTTGAAAATCATTTTTATGCAACTTTCTGTTTGCTCGTACGCAGCTTACAAGAAATATGAACGGAATTTCTGACATTTGTTTACTAATACAGGGACGCTATTACAGTTATCGGAGAAATTCTGACGTTCCTTTTTTATTTGCACTCTTATATATTTTTTTAAACTAGTATATTTTTCAGTTTTTTTTTTTTTTGTAATTTTCTATGTATTTCGTGCAGAAATAAATGAAGTGTGTTTTCTGAAACACAGATAAAACTGCATACTAGCTTCGAAGTTAAATTATATTGTTACATTAAATCATTTTTGCATAGTGAAATTGTAACAATTGTTTTAAATTTGTTTCCACAACCTACATAAGCTTAAAAATAATGTGGAAGAACCTTACATGGACCTTAATGAATCGTTCGCATAAAAGTCTATTTAAGTATTAAAAAAAAAACCGAAAGAAAGTGCATTATATTTCCTACGACAGATTTATTTTTTCAGTAAAATATTTAAAAGTGATTGAATCCACATTTGCGGATTCCTTATCATACTTTCTGCTAACAGGAAGGCGAAACATTTAATAGTTTATATTCGGTTTGACATATAACCAAGTAAGAATAATATATTCGGCCGGGCCAAATCTGATAATACACTTTACCATTTATTATTTACTTCACATCACCATATCGTAGCTTAGCCTAGATTTTAGATTTAATGTTATCGGCCATGTCATGGAAACCGAAATCATGTGAAATTGAAATCGACACATATTTTCAATTGAATTTTTGTAAAAATGGACGCAGCTTTTCCTGATTTCAAAAGTAGTTTAAGTATAGGAAAGTAGTCTTTATAGTATGAGGTATATAAAAGGAAATATTTTTATGATCTTTGAATACGGGAGATTTTGCAAAATTTTATCGATTTTTATTTCACGTGATTTTGATTTCCATGACATGGCCGTATATGCCATTTTGCTTTATTATTTCCGACGCCATCTAAATTTGAGTATTTGCATGGTGAGTTTTATTCCATCATTCAAGCCCTTTGATTTGATACCCATACTGATGGGATTGACAAAATCATATTATTCTCCACTTTTTTTATGGGGCGCCATCTAGGATTTAAACGTTTTTATAGTTTACTATATTCTTCTGATCAAACCATTTCCTTTGATATCAATATAGAGCGAGTTAAAGTGTGTACATTTTTATTTACTAGATTGGACCCATATATTAATTAAAAAAATGCATTGTACAGTATTTTGAAGAGGCGGCTATAATGGATTTTAAATTTGTTTAAAGTGGTTTATAATATGTCACGTCAAGGTCTTTCTTTTAATAACCATATCGCTCCGCTATGCTGTCCAAATGCTAAAAAAATTGATTTTTCTTTTGTAAAGGGAAAACACCCAGGCATTTGTATATTTGTGCTTATATCTTCAGTTAGTTTCTAACCGATTTTTCAGTTTTTGTTTTTTTAAATAGTCTTTGTAATTTGGTAGCTATGCCATGTTCAGTTGTATATAAGCTTGAGAAAATTGATATACACTTGACAACTTGATATATTAATTTTTCCAAATTTTGCCTATAACTTTGCCGATAATGACCGATTGGTCTAAAATAGCCTAAAAGCATATCATATCCACAAAGGGTAACAAACGTATATAGACATTATTCTTGGGCTGAAAAATGTTAGATGTGGGATATAACAGGGGTAGTCGAGTTTATTTGCTTATATCTCAGAATATTATGGTGCGATTATACTGGATTTCAATAGCAATTAATTTTCGGATATTTCCAAAAGACTGATAGCACACACAGATCTGTGAAGCATATTGGAGCTTTTAAAAGTTTATTTAAACTATCACATGGACAGACGGATATTTTCAATAACTCACCTAGTTATAAGCTTTTAGAAAATATATATTTTATGGGGTCGGAAATGAATATTGTAGAAATAACAAACGGAATGACAAAGCTTGGTACCACAGGTGGATGTATGGTTGTGGTGTTCCGATTCTTGAAACTTTAATGTCCAAGATGCCTGTACTACTTGTGCTACTCTTCTTGGAAAACGTTGAACATTCTTCTGAACAAATTTTGTTCTCTATATGGTTATCGGTCAAGTATAGAAAATAGCAAGAGCCTTTTAACTTTATCGACCAAACTACGGACTGTTATTACTTCGTACAAGAATCATCAACAAATTTTGAATTTTGTACAATAATAAAATTAACACTGTAATCAAATTGTAATAAAACTAAAAATTTGAAGTTTTTATAGGAGATATTGACACAATTTTTGATGCCGTTATAACGTTCAGAACAAGCGTGTTAATTTTTCAACAGGAATAAAGCTGTTACCACAACAACAAATATACATATAAGAAGCCTAATGCAGAAACCAAGGCGAATTCAATAAGGTGAACTCGTCGCTAAAACAACTACAAAGTGAAAAAATACAACGTGTATTTTGTTAGTGTAAAACAAAACGATATGTCAAAAAGTTGTTGACAAATTCACAAATACTTATAAAGAAAAACAACGTTTGTTTAAAAATTTTTAAGAATTAAAATGTTAACAACAAAATTTGCTCACAATTTTTTTAATCTTTTTTACAACTTTTCACTTTTATCACTATTTGCTTGCAAATTCTTTACGATTTTTTACAGTTTTTCACAAATTTTAAAATTTTTTTGTAATTTTAAATAAAACACCGCTCACAAATGTCAACAATAAAAAAACACACACAAACACAAAAATTTGACAAGTGGTCCCTAGAAGTAGTCAACAGCTGATGATCAGCTGATCTAATAAGTTCACCTTATTAAATTCGCCTTGGCAGAAACCATTAATATTTGATCTGTTGAACGACTTTTAATCATCATTATTTTAATAAACGAAATTTATTTAAATATAATAATTTCCGTATTAACAATCACAATTTATAGCCATAAAGCATTTTATTTTCTCACATATGAAAAGTTCAATTATGTCTCTTAATATATTTTTAATCCCCAGCCAATCAACGTTTAGTATCGTAGCATGACGTTCATATAATAAAGTCCATTTAGATTTTCTATAAATATAATTCTATAATTATCATCTAAAAGGTGTCATTAATTGTCGCCAATCACGATGCATATCACATTGTCCATTATGACATGTTTTCAGCAGAACAAGTGATTATCATAAATGTAATCAACAGCAACAGCAACAAACTGGCAGTATCTTTTTAATAATGCATTATTAATTACACCAAATCCTCATTTGCCATGGAGAGATTTCATAATTTTTTTTTTCTTGCCGAAAATAAAAAGAACAACTTTATAGCAAAATACAAAAGTGATGAAGTTATTAAGGAAAGAAAGTGGGTAACTTATATGTATGCACGTGCAGAGCATTGTCATTTTGTAATGTTGTCAACGTTATCACAATCATTATCAGTAACATTATCATGAACTTCATTATGAGCTATATGATGATGTGTGTGTTTCTGCTTGCTTTCAAACATTTTATTTTTGTATTTCTCAACCTCTTTTCAAAAACATGACAACAGTGACAGAAAATAAAGGACTACACAACATAAATTTACTATTTGGAAAGCTAAAGAAGAAATAAAAAAAAAAATAAAAAATGCCAACTAGATACAATATTTATTTAGATACACACATAGAGACATACATATGTATGTATGGAGAAACGTACATCAGCATATAAATAAAAATATGATGATGTTGCTGCTGACTACTACGTGATGATAATAGTTATGATGAATATGAAACGTATGTAAGAAAAATATTATGTCATGCATTTTAAAAGACATATGAAATGTAGTTTTTTATTTTTTTTTATTATTCTTATTTTCTTATTTTCTTCCTTTTGACTATAAAACTTTTTTTTGTTTTACAGGAAAAAAATAATGTAAAAATATAGCAAAAATATTTTACTTATTTATTTTAATGCACAATCTTCGAACAATACATATACGAATTTATAACAAAGAAATGAAATAAAGGAACAAAAAGTTCTGACTATACCAGCCACATTCTCTAAAACTCTGACCTTTAACATTTCGTTCACATTTTTTCTTTAAGGCTGGGTACTCTGTTCAGTATTTCGTACGAAATGTTGAAAAACTCAATATAAAAAAAATTTCTTTGAAATGAATACGAAAAAATGTTGATAGAGTTGTACTTTGTTCATAAAGCGAAATACATACTAAATGTTTCTAGCAACATTTTATTCTTCGCACGAAATAATATGAGCTGCACATTATTTCGCATGAATTTTTAAGCAACAGCTGTTTGTTTCATAGTTTTTAAGTGTTTTAAAAATGGAGAAAAATTCAAAAGTTTTAAATAAAATAAAATTTAGTGATTGTGAGAAGCGTCAGCTTATATCGTCCGTTAAAAAGAGAAAGCATATTTGGGATAAAACCCATAAGCTGCACTGCAACAGAAATGCATTGAAAGCCGCTTGGATTGAAATTGGACAGGAAATTGGAAAACCCGGTAAGTGATCATACATACATATATTCATACTTTATTACGATTATTTATCTAATTTTCGTAGATGATGCATGTAGACAAAATTGGCGGAGTATTTTAGATAGCAAACGCTATCACTGCCGGAAGAACAAAGAGCCAAAAAAATCTGGTAGTGGTTGCGATTTGGAGCTGTTGTCAGATGAATCAGAAGATCCATGGGAGTTTTCTGAAGACTTAGATTTTATGACCGACACTTCGAAATTGAGAACGTACGTACTACTTTAATTTTGTTACATTTCTTATGTAAATTTTAACATATGTACATATATTTAGAACAATTAGCTCTCAACTGCTCTTTAGTCAAGAATCGGAGCCATTTAATGATGTTGATTTTGGTGAAATTGAAGTGCTACCTAGTACTTCGTCGGTGGCTAACAAACCATCATATTCATATGTAAGGCAACATCTACCTGAATTATCAACAAATATTAATCTATAAATATCGTTTTTATTAGAAAACATCGAATTTATCGAGCAAAAATTTACGTTTAAATGAAATGAAAGCCAATGTTTCACAAGTGACAGATGCGATGACAACGCTAGTTGATTTAGCCAAAAAGAAAGAGAGTAGTGTTAATACTCCTTTCTTAAATTATTTAGACTCACTTCTTTTGAAATTGCCTAAAACCGTGGCGGAAGATATGCAGTTTAACATAATTTCAATGCTGTTGGAAAAGATTAAACATACTGAAGTTTTAAATTAATTTTTTGTTTCTTTTTATAGTTACGTAATGACACTTGTACCTTATATATGTTTAAAAACCCGAAAGACTTTATATTGATGAATTTTGTGATCTGATTTAAATTAAAAAAGGATTTTTCTTTATTTATTTAGATGAATTAATAGTTATTTAGTAATATGCATAAAAGACTCACTCTCATGAATGTACTATTTTGTTTTTATACTTATAGTAGTTGTGAAACATACATACATATACATATATGTAAATACTTACATTGGTTTTTTAAATAAAAAATTATTATTTGATGTTATTACTATTTTAATTTTTACTATTAATATTTATTAGTAACAACTTTTCATAGAAAACCAATATTTATACCAACTCAAAAAGGAAAGCTAATACAAAATATTTTAAAAAGTACGTTTTTTAAATCCAATTCAATTTGATTTGTTTTATTTATTTATTGTAAACATGAGTAGTTCTTTTGCCAGGGTATAGAACCCTCATCAGAAATGAAATATGTAGCAATTTTATTTCGAGTGGCACGACCTGAATCTTCCTGCCTTCCAATGTGGGCGTTTTGAAGATTGTTATAAAATAGGGAATTAGCTGGCAAACAATCACGAAATTCTCCCTGAACACAAACGCCAGATTCATTAAAATAATCAGAAAAGTTTACTGGCGAATAACTTTCTTTCCGAGTCCGAATGAGATAGTTATGAAGATAAACGCATGTGTTTATAATTTTAATAGCTCTATTGGGACCACAAAACATTTTTCGAGATAAACAAAAAAATTTTGAGCACATTAATCCAAATGCGTTTTCTACGCACCGTCTCGCTCTGCTTAGCCTGTAGTTGAAGATATTTTCAATATCCTCAAGGGACTTACCACTTTTTGGCTTAAATGGTTTCATAATACGACGGTTAAGAGGGAAAGCATCATCAGCTAAAAATACGAATGGTGTTTCGGTGGAACATATTAACGGAAAGATTATTTTGTTTTCTCGAATGGCACTTCCAAGGGTGCATTTATCAAAAATATTAGCATCACCTTCACTTCCATAGGCACCAATGTCTACGTAAGTAAATCGGTAATCCCCATCAGCTGCTGCCATTAGCACTATGCTAAAAAAACCCTGTAAGGTTATGTATAGATATTAACAAGAAATAATACAAATAATAATTTTACCTTGTAATTATAAAACAGGCTTCCTGAATTTGGGGGACATTTCACTGCAACGTGTTTGCCATCAATTGATCCCACGCAATTTGGAAAATTCCACTTTTTATACGTATTAGAAATACGCATTAATTCTTCCTCGGTCATCTGTGGAATTTCATCCTGCAATACATAACACAAAGCATTGCACACTTCATCAAGAATTACACCAAATTTCTGCTTGCTAATTCTGTAACAACTTGCGATGTGGCGCTGCAACGTTCCACATGCTAAATATCTGTCCACATATGTAAATGGTTAATAAATAATAGATGTGCATACAAACATATTACTGACATCCACTTACTCTAGTACTACTGCCAATTTCTGCTTTGCAGATATACCATCAGTAGGATGCGTGTTTCTTTTAGGTTTAAGAAACTCCTCTACTTTACCCAACAAATCAAAAAAGGCACAGCTATCAATGTGAAAGTTCTCTTTAAACGTTTTTTGGTTATTTAACATATCCTCAAACTAAAATACATACATATATTATGATTTTAAATTTAAAAAGCATATACATATGTAAATATATTGCAAAATAGATGTGCATATGTACTTACGTCTGTAGCAAACCTTCCTTTATCATTCCTTTGCATTAAATAGAGACTTTTTGGAAGCCGAGTGTCGTCCATTAGTTCCTCTGTCGCATTTACAATGTTAATTAATTGTTGTGCTGCCACACAACTGGCAAGTACTATTGCTTCATCCATTTTTTTATATACATATGTAAGTATATAGTTTTATATAGTTATTTTTTAGAAACTTTTAAAATAAAACTTATGCCGCACTATTTTTCAATGACAATTTTAAAAACCATATGGTTTTTGTTTATCTATGCAAAACAATGTCTCATACTCATAACGAATAAAATCGACAAATGTAGCAAAACCGCGAGGTGGATAACATTTGCAACATGTCAAATTGTTCGTGCGAAATAATATAAGTTGCTCAACATTTTTCGCACGTTCGAACAGAGTACCGGCCTTAAATCAGAGAACACATTTCTGTTACATTTATATAAAATAACATAAATGTTGCAAATAGTTAATCATACACTCTAAGAGAAATTTGAGTCAATTAAAATTCTTAATCTACACTATTTATATCTTTTTGTCATATAACCCAATTGAACTTGTTTGTGGACAGCTTTAGTGGCCACTTAATGATAAGTCAAAGGAGATTATTAAAGCATACTCAGCAAGCATTGTGTTAGACTTTGTTAAAATGTGTTAATATGTATTACACCGATGATGCTTGATGAAAAGAAACAAATATTTTTGATTTTAGTGTAACACATATAAATACATTTTTACAAATATGTACTACACTAACGGCCTGGATGAGTAGTTTGATCGCATCTGGTTCCTTTTAGGGTATTTCGAAACTAATACATCTCTTGTGTAAAATAGCTTAGAAAAACTATGTTTTTATGTAGTAAAGGCAACAAAGGTTTTTTTTCTTCCGCAGATTTTTAATAATATTTAAATACCCTTTACCTGTGGTCCCCAAGAGTATATATAACTTTGACATTCCGTTTGTAATTTCTACAATTTTTATTTCCAACCCCATAAAGTATATTTTTTAAAAGCTTATGAATAGAGGAGTCGATTAAGCCATATTCGTCTGTCCGTGTGTTGGTTGAAATCAATCTTAAGAAGCAACCACATGTCCCTTAGACCTGTGTATGATATCAATCAATCAATTGAAACTCAGTACAATCGCCCCATAAGTTTCTGAGATATGAGCAAATAAACACGACTGCCTCTGTTTTTTGCCCATATTTTTACCACCAAAATTAAAATTTTTCAGCCATAAAATATTTTCTAGGTACCTTTGCTACTATTTGTAGATATAATATGCCTCTAAATATATTCGTGAAAAATTTTGGATAAAGAGGGATCTAATCAGTAAAGTTATAGGCAAATTTTTTTTTGAAAACTATATGTTTATTTCAAAAATTTACAAACGAAAATTAAATTTTTTCATGTAACTTCTTGGTATCAAATGAAAGGGCTTGACCAGTAGAATACAGTAAATTATTAAAAAATGTAAAATCCAAGATGGCGTCTTAAACAAAAGGTCAGATCAAATATTTGTAACCCCATCAATATGGGTATCAAATTAAAGGGCTTGACTATTAGAATACAGTTAACTACGTAAAAATTCAAAATCGAGGATTGCGTCGGAAATATTAAAGAAAAATGGCATATAACATGAAATATACGTAAAGCTACAATGTGGGATTATACCTGATGATGGTGAAGGGTATTATCAGGTTCGGCACGGCCGAAATATAGCACTCTTACTTGTTTTTTTTTTCAAATAAATAAATTGTTTTAATTAAAAAAACAATAAATAAAAAATTAACAATAATAAAATTTTCTTCTTATGGAATAATGGTTTTTAAGTGGAAATTAGATGTCATTCGCAAATATGAGCAATCTTTTAAAAGTGATTTGGCTTGGCTTGTGAAGGGTATTATCAGGTTCGGCACGGACGAAATATAGCACTCTTACTTGTTTTTTTTCAAATAAATAAATTGTTTTAATTAAAAAAACAATAAATAAAAAATTAACAATAATAAAATTTTCTTCTTATGGAATAATGGTTTTTAAGTGGAAATTAGATGTCATTCGCAAATATGAGCAATCTTTTAAAAGTGATTTGGCTTGGCTTAAACAAGTTCATATTGTCGCGAGTTTACTGTATAAGTAATTGATGTTTTACTGGAATTGATTAAATATTTAAATGAACTGACTGTATTCTATAAATTTTTAGTTCATGTAGATACGTTGTTTAAGTAATACTGGTAAAGAATGATCATATTTTACACTTCTGGATGATATATTGACTATATAGATATGTCATTCTATGTACTAACATATTTATAAATTAATCCGAAATAGGTGAAATTTTTTACATAGAACTTATAAGAAGTTATTAAACAAATCAACAGCAAATTTGAATTAATAATTTTTCCCTAAATGTTGAAAAGCACACAAATTTTATAGACGATGAGTATATGGACATGTGGATAGAAAAATGGGTGCAACCTTTTCTATTTTAAAAAGTGTGTGGTTTTAATATTTAAAAACTTTTTATTTAAACTAAGCATACACTGAACCAAAAGTGGTAGGTAAATAGCGCAAAATAGCATGTAGATTTGAAGAAAAGTGGGTTATTATACAACTAACAAATTTTTCTGTATATTTAACACACATTTTTTAGTAGAATTTGAAATTTTAGTAAAGTAGTTAATTTGAAGAAAATTTGTCAATTTGAATAATATCAATCGTTAGTTTTCATGTTGTTAATTCGAGAAAAATTTTGTAAAATATACTAAAAAAATATGTCAAAATAACGAAAAACAATATTCGGAATTAAGAATGTTTCTTCATTTCAACAACTTTATTTTATTCCCCTTAACGAAATATCGTTAATTATCAAAGCGTTTTAAACCCCCAGTAGAAAAAATTTAAAAAACATCCGATGTAATTTATAACACATTTTTGGCTCTATTATCAAAATAATTTAATTTATTACATTGAACCATGTAAAAATTATATAAAATTTCATTAAATTATATATAATAAATAATTCTAATTTGAACCTGATTCCAATATAGTTGGTTGAATTTGCTTTTTTCCTTCCTGTTTTTTCAATAGCTCTTCCTCGCAGGCTACAACTGTGCTTCCATCAATAATGAAGCTTTTTTGTGAGTCTCGTATAGAGTATCTGGTATATAATTTTTTTCCATTTACTACATTTAAAATTTTTGAAGAAGGCACTAAAATACTATGAAATAGGTAAAAGATACCAAAGCATTGACCATCTGTAAATATAACAAATTATTACATTATTTTTTGGTAATAAATCAGAAAATTTTTAGCAAATCTTACTTTCGGTTAAATTATTATTTTTTCCATGCTTTGTAATAATAATTTGTTAGATTGGTCTTCGATGCGATCATAAAAAACGGAAATAATTTTCGTAGCGAACACTTTAAAACCATTATGAAAACTATGGACATTTGGGTATAAATGATTAAAGTCCATATTGATCTAAAATTTGTGAATGTATTAAAAGTGTGTTAAAACAAGTGAACTATTTTTATATCTCACCAGTTGAAAACCAAATGGCTTTTTGTACTGCACCCATTAATCAAGTATTTCAGATGTATATTTAGCTTTCATTACTTCATTTAGCCTATAGTTTTTAGAGGCAGCCCAATGCTTTTCAACTTCTGCCCAAGAACAGATATAATTTAAAATTGCTTCAATGATTTCATCGATATCAACTTCTGGAAGATCTAATAAGAACTTACTATAAAAAAACAAACAATTAGAGAAAATGCATACAGCTTATTTAGATTGAAAATTCTTTTGCTATCACTCGACGAAGATTTATTTGAATATGTTCTTTTTTGAAGAGCACCATTGTTCTTTAGTTAAAATATTTATCGTAAAGTTTTCCTTGTGATTTCTTACCAGTTTGCCTTAAGTAGTAATATCCCTGAAAATATAATATTTATAAAATTTTTTTCCATAAACGCTAATGCATATTTTTACCAAAAATCCAGTTTGAAAAACTTGTAATATGTTTCCTGCTATTTTTTCAGCTAAGTTAACAGTCATACGAATATCATTTTGTATCATGAAACTTGTTATAAGTTCAACAATAAGTATGCGCAATTCTTTATTCAATTTCAAATTGTTCTTATAGGAGTCCAAAACTAATTTTTCTTGAGATGAGGAATTCAAAATTTTTTCGAAATTGCATTTAGTTGTTTTGTATTTTCGTTTGATTTATTTGTTTCAAAATCAGAATAAGATGCTGTCACATAATTACTTTTTCCAGTCTGTTGCCAAAATATTAAACGGGTTTAAATTTTTATTAGAATGCCTATTTTTATATTCCATTTCTTTCCAAGTTGCTTCAGATGATTAGAAGTCATTACTTTTAAAGCATTATATCTAAATATATGTTCATCTGCAAATATTTACAAATAAATCTCAAAATAAAGTAAAATATTAAGGTTAAATGTATAAAACTAATTACCGAAAAAGGCAGGAAATAGGCTTTCGAATTGTCGACAATGGCATTAGGTGTCATCCAGGACTTTCCGCATGAATTAACATTACTTTTGTCATTTTCGTTATTTGGGGAGTTGTTGTGTGGTGACGTTGATGTTGTTAAAATATTATTATTCATGGTAAATTACAGTTCCAACAGATTCACTGATAGAAAACTGAACACATTCTTCCAAAAAACCATTATCTTTAAGCCACTTATTCATTAAATAATCAGATTTGCAACAATCAAAAGGATTAGAGATATGACTATATGTAAATCTTTATAAGTTTTTAGTTATTTATATTTATTCTTAAAACCGCACTGAATCCTTTAACAACACAATCACAATTGATATTAAAAGTAGGAACGAAAAAATAACTGTTTTTTTTATCAGCGTATTATTGTTACAATGAATAAATTTTTTTAGATCTACATAATTTAGTAGATTTGAAGAAGTTTATTCAAAACGAAGAATTTTATTCAATTATACTAATATTGTATTGTTAGTTTTAACAAAAGTTCTTCATTTCTACATTTTTTCTTTAATATGAATAAATTTATTCACATTGAAGAATTTTATTCAATTTGACATATTATTATAAGTTTAAAAATACACATACTATGTATGTATGTACATATTTATTACTAAAAAAAATATTGTGTTCTTCTTCTTCAACTGAAGAAGTAAACTTGACAATATATTGTCAAATTAACAGAAAAGTTATTCATTTTGCATCATTGAAGGCTGTTTATTTGAATAAATGTTTTTGTTAATTCTACTAAAAATGTTTACGAAAACTTACTACCCATTTAACTATATATGTGCACATTGGACAAAATTTTTGGGTATATTTGAAGAAATTTTATTCAAAATAACGTACAAATCTAAATTTATTTTTCTACTAAATTTTTCTTTGAATTAACTAAAAAGAAGTCAGTTCTAAGTATTTTTCTGTAGATTTGAATAAAAACCCTGCTGATTCGACGATATTTTTATTTGATAAATTACGAACCATTTTATTCATTATTACTTACCACTTTTGGTTCAGTATACTTCTGTTATTTAGAAATTAGTTAAAAGTAGTGATATAACTAAAAAAAAAACAACAAAGAAATATTCATTGATTTTTACGTGGACAGTAAAATAGGTGTGGAAAAACTTAAAAGTTTCTTAACAATTTGTACATAAAAAGAGATGGTTTTAATAAATATTAAATTAGGCGGTTAGTATTAACTATATCTACCATGATTTTTAAGAACAGCTTTCGACAAGTCTCTATCGAGATATTACACCATGCATTTTTATTATTTTTCAGAATTCATTTTGATTTCTACTGGGAAGCTTATAAACTTCTCGCTTGAGATCGCTTCAAAGGGTTTGAATACGGTTGAGGTCTTGAGGCTGGGGCCAAATTACGGCATTCGATCACGATCGAAATTTCATTCGAACGATCGAGTTTGCTGTGCTTTGGTATAGAGATTCTAATAGGAATTTTAAAATTTCGATCTCGTTCGAATGCCGTAATTTGCCCCCTGACTTGGGCACTCAAATACAAATTTCCATAACGTGGCATAGTCTTCTTAGCATATGGTAGCATAACTCTTTCCAACAAATCCTTGTACGTAAATCTGTCCATTATGTTTTCAATAAGATATATAGGACCTACTTCCTCCCAGGAAAGACACCCCCATATCATGACATTTACTCCTCCATGTTTAACTGTCTTTTTGGTAAATCTATATGAAGTACATTTCTTTCCGCATAATTACCAAACAAATTTATTTTAGTTTCATCGGTCTAAAGGATATTCCGCCAATTTTTCTCAACTTCAGGCCCGCACCAAGTTTTATGGGTCAAAGCAAATTTCATCCTCTTCTTTGAATTTAATTGTCTGAGCAGAGAAACCTTCCTAGCTATTCTGCCTGGTAGATTTGCATATACCAATCTTCGGCGAACCGTTCAGGATGATACAACGTCACCAATTTCATTTGCAATTGCTCTAGAGGATTTGAAAGGTTCTCGTTTGGCTAAAGTTATTATACGACTATCAGTATCCGGTATTGTTTTTTTTACAGTGCCTCGCCTTTTAATATTTTTTGTTTGGTTTTCAAGCATTTGTAACGAAGTTCTCAAACGGACCTAATGTTTCAGCAATAAATTTGTAGTTTTTTTTCTTGATTTCGGAGTTGATAAACTATGTGTCTTTCTTCTTTACTGCAATGACGACCACGACCCATCTATTATCGTTGTAAATTTTATTTAAAATAACGTTTATTTAAAATTAAAATGATTTCACCAAAACACTTAGCTTTTTTTTAAATATCACGAAAAACTTGAGATTTCACAACTTTAAACAAACGCACGTCTCTACATCTTTTGTTACAAGCATTATGATTTGTGGAATTCACCGTTTTCTTTTTAAAACAGTGATGCCAGATGTACAAAATCATATGTTTTTGTGGGAGCTATATGTAAGAATTTCCGTTAAATTAGAAAAATAAAAAAACATAATTTTTATTTTTCTGTCCACATGTGTATATAAAGGGTCCGCCATCTAACCAAATTTTTTTTAACTAGTGCTTATTTCGTGAATGGTAACACTTAGCTCATGTCTGATTCGACAGATAATTAGTTTTATCCGTCCTCTGAACGAATATAGTTGTGCATATGCTTGAACAATGCTGGGAAATATTGCGACATTACTTTGTAAAATTGTCGCATTTGGGGCACAGAAAACCCGAACGCATACATTGAAAAGCCGATACACCCAAAACGAGTCACTGGTTGGTGCGGATTTTGGTCCAGAGGCACAATTAGGCCATTTTTTTTTTTCGAAAATGAGCAATGAGTGGCCGTTGTCAATGGCGATTGTAATCCGGCCATGTTGAACGAATTTTTGTTTACAAAAATTGAAGAGGAAGATATTGGCAACATTTGGTTTCAACAGGATGGCGCTACGTGCCACACAGCCGAAGCTACACTTTTTTTATAGCATTTAAAAAAAAAAAAGTTATTTGGCGGACCCTTTACATGTTTTGAATTAAAAAAGGACTACTAAATATCTAATTTAAGAATTACAAAAAGTTGAAGCTTCGTTGGATCAAAACGCTAATTTGATAACAAATATGGCAAGAATATACTACGTTCTTTTAATGGATTCAAACTTAGTGAATTGTAATAAACTAATTTCTCCGAGTGTCTACTGAAAAACATAAAACTGACCAACAATTAAGGATTACATTCATTGCAGCCGATTGGCTGACAAAAATACTTATGCTTCAAGCATAAAATCTTATGTATGAAGTAATAAACTTCCGCACACCGTCCTACACAAGGGAACTGAAATGTGTATGCAAATAATAAACGATCTGTTTTCTTTTGTTAATGATTTGTAAATTTTAAAGATGAAAGATACATACAGGGATTTTCTAAAGATTGTTTTTCTTAAATGTATTAATTATTTAAATATGAAGATTTTACACAACAAGATACAAGTCTAAGACTCCACTTTATAATGAAAATATACGACCTCTTTTTGCAGATACACCATATACACAGATCTATGTAATTGAGTGTGTGTGTGTGTATATCGGATTTGCCATTTAACCAGAAAATATGCCAACACTCAATGGTTGTTTTTGCATTTGAGGGTTTTACCAAACAGTCGACGACTTCATCTTCAATCTCAATCTTTTTAAAATGTTTTTCCTACTTTTTTGTGATTTGTTTTTTGCTCTCAAATCTTTGCATTTTAATTTTACACTGTGTCATGTTGCATGTTTGAAGATGTAAAGTTTATATTTCATATAACATCAATGTCTTTAGATCTAACATCTATATATTCATATTATATTTTTCACATTTTTTTCTTCTATGATTTTTTATTTGTTTTTGCCTGCTTTACATTAGAATTTCATAGTTTTATGTAATATAAATCTTAAGTAGTTCTTGTTGTTTTTATTTGTTGGCTGGTTTTAACCCCTTTAAGTGTTTTTCTTTTGAGTTTTATTTTTTTCCGCCATCTCTACTCTACTTTCCTGGTTAGACAATACTTTAGTTTGTATTGTAAAATCTGCATACATCTTATTTTATATTAAGGATATTCAACATCAGCTATACATTTTGGAACCATTAATATATAATATGAAAATAAGGACTCTAGAACGCATTTGCTCAAAACTTTTTAGGCAGTTCGTTGTTTTGGGATTTACGTGAACCCTCCTATTTCATAATGGTTTTTATTTATTTATATGCACGTTAGTACGTTGTGTGTATATCAAATATCATTGCATACCAAATCTCTTTGCAAAGTGTATCCTTAAGGTTATATTAATATTACCACAAGTCAAAAACTAAGAATAATATTACATTTTATGTACATATGAGTTTTATTTATGTTTGTTTAAATGTTCAAACATTTTATTGGCAACATGACAAGAAAACATTTATTTTTCCTTGTTGTTATTAAGAAATAAAAGTTTAGTTCATAAAAAAATATAATACTACTCGTCATTCACATAAATTCACTTCTAATAAAAACTGACAAATCCTTTTAGGCAACAGACTAACAATAAAGTTTGTCTTCACTTACAGAACCAAAAATCGTATGGATATTTTAAAGGTCTTGAAATGATTTGATTAAAACGTTTTTCTTAACATAAAGTGTGATTAGAATTACTAATATAGTTTGTAAAAAACAAATATTTCTTAAATAAAACCTCATAGAAGTAAGAATATCTACCCAGCAAAAACTAGGTAATGACTTGTTATTACTGAAAAACATACTCTTTAATGACATTTCAATCAACTGTTTTTCTAATTACACTGCTCTACAAAAAATAATTTTTTGTCTTCTCGTTAATTAAGACTATGTGAACTATATGGATTTTGATGCGCTGAACTCAAATCCGTTGTCGGTTTTTTTCCATCAGATCGGGATTTTTATATGGGCGTGGCAAATTTTCCCCCCTAAATTAGTCAGGTACGGAGACATATTTCATCCTAACTCGAGAACCAGTCAACAGATTTTCAAAAGTAACACACCAGAAGATGTGTAACAAATCTCTATTTATTTAAGTTGCGTAGAATTTTTCTCTATCTCTTATCGTTTTCGAATTATTCAAAAATTAATGCAGAAAAAAATTTTTTTTCGTTTAAAATTCGTAATATTCAACATTTTGCACTTTTTTCTGAGAGCTACTTATCTTAAAAATAAAAAAAGCCATAAGCCAAAAAAATCGGTTAAAAAATGTAGATGTTATTGTCAATTTACCGCAGGTACCCAATATTGACCAAATATGTTTAATGCAGCAAAAAACGTCAGAGTGGGCCCACTAAAGCGCCTTGTAGCAACAATGAATGGCAACTATTTACTTCTATCTATTTTCGTACAACAGAAACAAATACAAGCAAAAAAATTTGCCAGATTGTAATTTTGTAGCAACGCCTCGCTTAAAGCACCCACCCTGTCGCCACCACGTAGATAACTTCAAATTACAATAAAAAATTTAAATAATTACAGCCTATATATTTTTTATTTAAAATAACACAAAATGTTTGTTAATAATTATTAATTTTTATTTATTAAACATTGCTTAAATAAAAAATGTAGCTTAAGCTGTTCCTTTGTATGCGGATATTCAACTTTAGTTTTCTTTAATTAATATTTATTTGCAAGCATTCCTTCCGATGGGTTTCCATTAGTTCACATAGTTTTATTTAATGGAGGATTTCGCTGCTGAGCAGTGTTATCTGTCAAATCAGACATAAGCTAAGTATTACCATTCACGAAATAAGGAATTTTAAAATCAATAAAACTAATAAATTCATATTTGAAATCTTTGACAGCATCTCTAAAAATTTACTTAAGGTGTTAATTTCTTTTTTGTATCACTGTCGGCTTGAATTGATTTACTTTTAAGTCTTAAAATTAAAAGAAAAAATAGATAAAAATGTTTAATAAAGCTCAAAGAATCGATAGCACAAAATTATAATGCAGAATTGAAAGAGCCCGGAAGAGTCAAAGTCAAAAGTATATTTATTCTCTCTGACAATATAACCATAAAATCAGAAAATTTTTGACTTAAAGACACATAACACTTAGCTTCCTTTACACGCAAAGAAAAAACATGGTTGCGGTAACCATAATCGAAGAGCAACATACTATGATTGAATTGTATGATTATCGTTAAAACATATAATGGTTACCAGTTATCATTATTATGTTTAATTAAAGTAGCATTCAATAATCATATAAATGACTACAATTGAAATCGACAATCTTTGCTTTTTTACGGCAAATTATTGTCTTTTGCTGTAACATACACCTATCGATTGTACTTACCAATTTAATTGCAATTTTTTTACCAATATTTTTTTACATTTTCTCGTTTATTTTTATATTTTCTTAAATTTTTAAAAAATTTTGTTCATTTTTTTGACATCTCAAACTTTTAAAAAAATAAAAAAAATTTTTTAAGAAGAAGAAGAACAGTTGAAATCAAATTATTATTAAAAAAAAATCATAGCTCGATTAATTTGTAATCATACTGTTGTCTCATCTATTATTTAATGATTATTTGTAATTTATAATGCTTTTGAATAAAATATTATTTTTGTCGCATTAATTTTCTTAAATCATACTATTTTTAAATGATAACCATTTTGAAATTATTACGAAAAGTAAACATTAAATGATACAATTCAAACAAATGCTTGATTATCGTGACAAAATATATGATGAAATGAAACAAAAATAACTTTTACTTGTTTTCGACAACCAAATATTGTTTTAGAAAAAATAATATGGCCGTCGTGATCATATCGTAACAATGGTTTTTCTTTGCGTTTAGGGATGTTAAAAATCCATATATAAAGTATTTGTAAATAGATGCGCGAGACGATTTTGTTATTTTCGCAACCCTGTGTATTATGGTGTAAGGCAATTTTTCGAAGTTAAAAACTGATAAGATCAACCCATAATCGGCTTAGTAATAAATCATGACTGCCGCTGTTTTATTATTTCTTTATTTGCTGTTCTTAATTTTAGTTTGCTTGTATCATACTTTAAGAGATATGTAAAAAAAATTAATCAATTAAGATATTTTTCTTAAATTCATATAATATCTCTACGGACAAGGACTTGGAAAAACAAGCAACAGTGCTTTACTCGGGCTTGCCGAATCTGATAATACCCTTAATCGTCATGTACATATGCAGGTATAATGACTACATCGTAACTTAGATTAGATTTCATGTTAAACGCCGTTTTGTTTTATCATTTCCGACGCCATGTTTGATTTTGAGTTTTAACATAGTTAACAGTATTTTACTAATCAAGACCTTTCATTGCGAACCCATAATCATGGATAAAAAAAGATTTCCGCCTTTCTTTTTAAGATGCCATCTTAGATTTAAACTTTTGTTTTTAATAATTTACTGTATTCTACAAGCCATTTTACTAGATACCAATATTGTATAGGTTGACTATTTGACTATATTTGAACCATATAAACGCCAATTTATTTAGGACGCCATCTGGATATTTACTTTTTTAAACTACTGTATTTTGCTGGTCAAGCCCCTTTATTTGATATTAATGTTGAGGCGTTTCAAGGAGTTACATTTTGAAATATATACTAGATTTAACCCGTATAAAAATTTAGTGTCCGCCATTTTCTAGTGGCGGTCGTTCTAAATTAAAAATTGTTTTATAGTGTGTAATGTTGCGCTAGTCAAACCCTTTAATTTGATACCCATATTGACTTTTTCGATTGTTCAGAAGCTGAAATAATCTAATTTCGCTTGAAAATTTTGGGAAGATATATTTTTCCAACAAATTTTTGCATAAAACTTTACCGATTAGTGACCGATTTATCCAAAAATTTTCACAAATGTCTAGAGACATATTATATCTACAAATATTGACTATGACTTTCTATAATTTATTATTAGGGTGATAAATTTTAACTCTTGTGGTAAAAATATGGGAAAAAACAGATGCTGTCGTGTTTTTTTGCTTATAAAATTATGTGGTGATTGTGCTGAATTTCAATAGCGATTCATTCTAGTATATTTCCAGGTTTCTGCAACATGTGTTTGCTTCTAAAAGTTGATTTCAACCATCACACAGAAATACGGACATTGCTCAATCAACTCCCCTATTCATGTCAGAAATGAATATTGTAGAAATTACAAACAGAACGACAATTGAAGCGTATAATAATGGTCCATGTGTTTAAATATACATATAAGTAAAAGTGATAACCAGAAATAACTTTAACAGGCCACTTTCGCACGTGGCACAATATTATATTAATAAAATTTAAAAGCTCATAAAACCAACGGATTTAGCTGTACAATTTTGATATTTTTCAAATATAGGCTTTTAGTTAATATTATTGAAGGTAAAATACCAACTTCAACGCCCATCTCCCATATAATGATTTTTCTAAATTCATATAATTATCTATAGTCAAAGGTGGAAGAATTAGGAACTTAGTATTGCAATAACTAAGTTGAATTCATCAGCAGAAACTACTTCAATAAGCCTACTTTAACGCACACTTCTCAAAAATTGCAGTAGAAAGAAGTTGATAATATCAATACTGTTGTAAGAGTACTTCGGTTACATTTCGAAACAGAAAATATTTGTTATTTGTGTCTTGCTTTCCCAAAATACCTAAAAATTCGTCAAGAATCCATAAACTTTTACTTAATTACTGTGTATTTAATTAGAGGATTATATTTAAAAGTCATCACAATCGAATGTAGCGCTCAAAATTATTTAGGCTAATGATATATGGGCTAATCCTGCGTTACGGACCTTACATTCGCACGCAAATTTGCTTGTTAAGATTGACACAGCAGAAAAGTTATGCTAGTTTAAAGTTCCGTTACGGACGTTGAGATTTTGGGCTTTTACTAGTTGCCAACCTCTTCGCTTAACAACAGCGCCAACACCTTCTACCACTCCTTTTCCATGCGAAGTAGAAAAAAAAATTCCTAATTTCTAACGAAAAACCCAGTAAGTAAACATTGCATGCATGGGCGTACCGCCAAATATTTGAAGGGGGACATCGGGGTTGCGGTTTACAACATGGTTATTAATTACTTATTAGTGATTTTTAGGAATTATTTTAGGTTTCAGAAGAATTTGAAATTCATCTCAAGTTAAGTTGCAGATTGGGGGATCGCATGTTATCTAAACTCACTTTTTGTTACTTTGAGGTGAAGTTTTTCGAGTTTTCGGCAACCTAGAGCCATTTTAAGCCCAGATTCAGATTCAGGTGAAAATCCATTATCAACACTTACTTCCACCTTATAATATTAAAATAAAATTTTTGGGTATTTTCATGCCGTTACGGACGTTACACACTTTGTCATTTATATTTAAAAAAAAGTGTAATAAGGGTATTTCTTTCTTCTCATCAGATTAAAGTGCATAAAAAACTCTGTTTATAAAGCTAGTTTGGAAAACAAAATGATTAAAATTCATTCTGTTAAACTTAAAAAAACCATATTTTCCGTTACGGACGTTACACACAGTGTACCCATTTTTAGTTCAAATTCTTAATATATATTAGATAACTTACAAATATGATTTTTATCCTAAATAAACGAAAATTAAACAAATTAAAGTTGTGCTAAACGCTAAATACTGAAACGACTGTTTTGCCCACTTTTTTTACCATGAAAAATACCCTTTTTTACAAAAATAAATGAAAGCAAGAGGTACATTAAGGTTAGCCTCTGTCAAGGACAAACAAACCACCGTAAAACCTTATTACTTATATATTTTGAAGCTTGAATATGTATCCTATTATTCCATTAACAAACATTAGGATTTTGTGCAACTTTAAATTTCTGTCTTTGGTTTAAAAATTTTCGGATTAGACCATATTTAAGATTATATTGTAACTTTGTTTTTAATTTTGAACATTCATTAGCATTAGGTTAGCTGCTAAAAGCTGCTGTTACTTTTTTTCACAAACTAGATTTTAATAATTTAGGTCTTGAGTTTAGTTAACACTTGGAAAAAATAAGAAAAAAATTTACGATTTCTAAAGCTAAATGCTGCTTCGAAATGTTGTTCTATGACGTCCTTCTTTTTTTATAAGAGTACCCACGTGTATATTTTCAAGAAGCCACTTTAAAAAGCATTTAAATGCTATTTTACTTTAATGATGCTGCAACAGCAATAAATTTTTATTAAAAATATGAATTATGAAAGCAACAACAGGCAAGATAAGTAAAATAGCAGGATAAGGGCCTGAAATATTTGAGCGGGTTGCAACAGGCTAAACAAGTTGTTTGTTTGTCAGGGCAAACATACAAAAATAAAATAAAATTAAAATGAATTATTTTTAATAAATAACAAAAAATAAGAATACAGAAAAATATGTAAAAAATTTTAGCTGGAGTTTTAAACTAAGATCTTAAAAATTATAAAAAAAATTTGAAATATGTACCCAAGTATTCAAACGGCCAAAGGCCAGTCAAATGAACATTAAATAAAAAAAAAATTTTGACATGAATTTAATAATAAAAAAAAACTTTATGAAGACAATTCAATTGTTTATAAAGAAATTGTGTGAGTATAATTGAATTAAAACAAGGCATAATTGGTTGTCTGTCTCATAAAATGTCTTTTCTGAAAGAAAACAACTTTTTTTATTGTATTGCAAATGATTTTAGCTCTTGATGTTTATTTAACAAGAATACTTGAATAATTTTTTTGTTAAGCTTTATATATTCGAATAAAACAAGAAGGGGGTTATTTTGTACATTACAAAGAAATTGAAAACAATATTCTTCCCGAAGTTGTGCGTACTTCTTATGGTTTGTCTTTTTATCTCTCAATAAAATGATGGCAATTGAAAATACAAATACAAAAAACTTAAAAGTTCATAATTTTTTTAATGGCAACCTTCTTTAGTTTAAGAACCTCCAAGAAGTTAAAAACATTTTCGTATTTGTATGATGTATGTAATCACATGCAATAAATATTTTTGGTTGTTCTCAAGTAGTACGAAAAGTACATTGAATTCTTTTTATATTTAAAAGTCCGGTTTTACGTTTTTTTTTTCTTTTCATATTATAGCCCTTTTGCTTCTCTTTGAAATAGTTGAAGAAAATATAAAAAGAAAAATTGCTAAAAAAAAAAAACAAAATTTATAATAAAATGATCAAGCGCATGTGGTTGTTTGGCTGGTATGTGCATCAAAATATTTTACGTTCTGCTTGTTGGCACAAACATGCTCCAAACAGAAGCTTTAAAGTCAGTAAATAATAAAAAAATAAAAAAACGATAAAGAGCACAACCATTACTTGGCATAGGAAAAAAACTTAACTGAAATAAAATTACAGTGGTTTATATTAGGCAAAAATAATGACAAAAATTGTTTCAGATTAAAATCGAAGTATATTCTTACAGGTGTATGTAATAGCGAATTGGTGCAACAAATGTTTTCTGTTAAGCAAAATTCCTATACCAGGGATGGAGAAGTTCTTATGATAATTTTTATAATCTTCAAAAAAGATGTTCATTTGTAATGCCTATAGCAAAAGGTATAAGAACAATAAATATAAATAAATTAAGTACATTTGGTTAAAGACACACACTATTAAAAAAGGTCTGTAAATACCGAAAGAAAAATCTCATCTTTTAAACCTGCACAAATTAATAACATTAAGGTGAATTGAATAAATTTTGGCATTATACTTCCCAATCAGCTGTTGCCGCTATAGTACCTTGATTGGAATTATATATCAGTTTTAGTACATTCTAAACCATCTAGACATCATTGGTTGCCATACACCAGCCGTAAGCGGAGCCTATGTAGAACTTAAAAAGCAGTTAAACAATAAGGGGCTAAAAGCAAGAAAGACAAGACAAAGTATTTTATTTCTCGTAACAAAACATCTCAACGCATCGAACACAGCTAAACTTTTGTAAACTACGTTTACTTAGGTACCAGTTTAACTAATTATCATGAACTTAGTCTAAAAATACTTCAACCAACAGGTGTTATTTTGAGCTTAGTAGGCATTTGAGAAATAAAACCCGACGGACGAAAATAACGTTGCGCAAATCGCTTATCCTACCCTTCTTACTCTATGGTGCTGAAATATGTACAAAAAAAAAGGTCAGACTAGTAATTTTTGGTAGTGTTTGTGCCTTTAATGTGACGACGCGCATAGTGGTATTTTGCCAATCTAGCCGGACATTTGATCAAAAATAAAATTTAAGATATGTAAAAATTTAGAGCAGCTCGAAAGACAATAAAATTTTGCATCGTATAGTGAATTTTTAAGAGATTTGTCGTTTTGGGACACTGTTAAAGTCAAGAAAGTTGAGTAAATTGCATTGGCACTTATTGACTTTTTACGGTTTTGAGAGGTTTACAATATACTTTTTTGTAGCTAAACGAATAAAGATTTTACATTGATTTCTTTTTCTGTGAAAGACTGTATTAACAGCTGCTTATATTAATTTTTAGAAATTTTTGTTTTTAATTTTTATTTTAAGAGGGATACCTTCCTTTATCCATAAACTTATGATGACGATAAAAGATGCATTTGATAATGAATTAGTTCTTCTTAGGACAAATTTTTTTTTTCTTGATCCGATTTTTCTTATTTTCAAGGTTTAAAAGCCTATAATTATAACACATATTTCTGACAAATTATTGAGAAGCATATGCGAGTCAAACGCATCAAGATACAACGAATACGCTGGCCGCAGCACTATGGCCAATGCAGAAAAATGCGCCCCATCTCCATTGAAATAAATATATGCAACAAAATCTGAAAATTGGCGTTAGCATGCAGAAGATTGACAGCTGGTGTTCTATTTTGCTTTAGGCTCTAACCGACTCTCGTTTGTAATAGTCATATAAGTAGAAAAAGAAACCATTTAGTTGAAATACTTATATACTTTTTAAGTCGAATAAGCAATGTCATTTCGTTTCTCTGTCCTTGTATGTCACTTAATTTAGCCCAGTATTTTTAACTCAACTCATTTCACCTTAAATCGAGCCTTGATATTACTATAACAGAATTTACAATTTAAAATTTGCAAAATAATAAATTTTGTTGGCGTAAAGGTGGTTACAGAATTTAGTGGTTATTGATCTATTATACGTCTTAATACAAAATTATAGTACGCATACCACGCCTTGTAATTTTTTTTTAAGATTAGGCTACATCAGGATCGTGTTCTTTTGAAAAATATAACAAAATAAAAAAAAAATAAAAAATAGCATATTAAACGTTTATTATGAAAATTTAAAATACCGAGTGATAGAAGAAGTAATGAAATGGAATCACAAAGATATAGCAAAATTCAGACAGAATCTAAAGCAACATAATTAAAATTTTTTGGAAACAATAAAAATAAACCGCATTGTCTTATTTTCCCCTTTTTCTGCCCATTGTGTTATCCATTAAATTATGTACTCTTTGTGCACTCCAAAAATTATAAAAGAATCTAAAAAGAATAAAATAATAATCATAATAAAACGTATGTATATCAATAAAAACCAGATTTAAAAGAAAATTCATAAAAGAAATACATACACACACTCACACGTCAAAAGATCTATAGAAAACAGGTCGGTTGGTCAGTCCCTCGTATGGGCATTTTCAAGGCAGCATCGGCAACCAGCTGATGATGATGACGTTGATGTCGATTTGAGTTACGATGCATATAAAAGAGAAAAACAAAAAAACAATTTAATTTTCTTAATAACCTCACAAAAATAGAATGGTATTGATTGAATTATAAAAGCTACGTTCACATTCGGTAAATATTTGTGCAAAAAGCGTTAATTACTGTTTTTTGTAAATATTTATTTAATGTTATTTGTTTCATCTTATACCTTACAATTGTTAGCTAAATTAATATTTATTTATTAGGCCACAACTATAACTCTAGAGTAGATTATGTACATTTCGTTAAATACTTACCTGATGAGAACTCACCTTAAGCAAATAATTTTCAATGCTATTTACTATTTATTTTAAATTTTGAATGTTTGAAACTGATATAAGAAGTTGATTTTGAAATTTATTTATTTATTTTTATTACAATATAATTACAAATTATATTCTAATTTAATTAACCGAGCTGAGTAACAAAGACCGTTTGCCCGTGGCGGGAATCAAACCCGCAATCCCCAGACTAGTACAGTACTTACTAGTCCACTAGAGCACCCTATTTTTGTTATTGGTTATTATTGAGCTAAAATTTTATATTTTCGTAATTAAAGGAAAACATTTTTTCTGCAGCTGTAGACTTAAAAATAATATTTTTTATCATATGTATGTATGTATGTATATGTATGTAAAGGGTCTTGCAATAAAGAATTTCGGACCTTGACAGTTGATAGCGGCTAGACTGTTGAATGTTCCCTGCAGATAATACTGGACTACGTGTTCCATTGTGACAGAAATATATGGTCCGAATGGACAATGGACGAATTTGCAGTTAAACGACAATCGTGTTTTAACGATTACATACAGTGTTGTTTGGAGGTGTATAATGGTAATATAAGTGTTCCATAGAGTACAAAGAGCAATTTTGAAACCGCTTCAAGAATATCGTTATATTAATTGAACCATATTTTCTCCACATATTTGGATGACCATTGGACTAGTCCTAGTCCATTGTAGAGTAAACTTAATATTCGTGTATGAACTAGACCCATTATCTTTAGGGCTTGGCTGTTGAATTGGCTGGCTTAGATACAGTTTGGTTTGTCAAAATACAATTGACGAATATTGCTTCAGCATCACGTACAAACTAGGGAATTAATTTAACTCAAAGTGCATTCTATTCGCGCAGCGCTTAATAAAAGGAATCATCTTTATTAATGAGACTCAAAACAATACCAATCCAATGCATATCGAAGAAGTCACTGTTTGGTATGGATTTTCAACTGGTTATCGGTCTTTATATTTTTTAAAATAGGTTGGCCATGACATCGCTGTCAACGGTAATAGTAATAGGTCGATAATTGTAAACTTTTTTTAGCCTGAATTAGATGATATGGATAACAACCTCTGGTTTCAACAGGACTACCGTTCGAGTCATACAGCTCATGTCGCATCGGACAATTTGCACGAACTGTTTGTCATCTCACGTAGTGGTGACGTGCACTGATCACTGAGGATATTTGAGTGAGTGATATTTGACCCATACATCTTTTCTTGTTGGGTTTTCTTAAGATTATTGTTCGATTTCAGCCTGATTTATGCACCAAAGTCATTATAAATAAGACGTTTCGAATGCATGCCACCCAGCAGAGGCGTGGCGAATTTTTACTCGATGTTTTATTCCTTACAAAATGGCATCGATAGGTCTTTTAAATTAATAAAATTGTCGATAGATTTTGTTACACACGCGAACACTGTTTCATTATAATTTCAAGATAACAAGCGCTTAATGCAAGATCCTTTCCATATGTACAGTTTTGCAAATAGTAGTGGAGATTACTTAACACTCACTACAGCCTAACATAAGCATTATAAATTTTATGTATTTGTTACTTTTTAATTTGATTTTCGCTAAAATTGTATTTGACTTGAATCAGCCTTTCAATGGAAAACCAAATACACACCCCTCTAACGTAAAGTTGTAGTCTGGCGTAAAAAGACAAGTATTTTTTTGCTAATATTTATAGTTCCTAGTCACTTCCTTTGTGATATTTCATACATTAATTGTAAGTGTGAATAGTTTTGAGGTTTTTGTGCTTTTTTTAATTTTTGTACTTAAAACATCTGTATAAATTGATTGTGAGGCAACATACAACTTGTTTTACCTGAATGTTGGACCTTGTTACAGTCAATGTTGATAGAGGCTCATCATTAAATATCATCAACCCTTTTCATTGTTATTAAGTACGTTGAAATATGAAGTACTGTGTAATCATCACTTTGTTATTTTATTCCCAGTTTTTTATTTTTTATTTTTGTTTCCTTTGTACTTGTAGCCTTGATTTAATTTTTTTTGTTCTTTTTATTTTTGATTTGCTTTTTTTTGTTATTTTAATACTGTGTTGTAGGGATTCTGGTTTTTTAAGTTGTTCAATTCATTATTGTGGTTATTTTCTTTAAAACTTGCAAGCGTTTTTGTTTGTTGGCTAGTTGTTGTTATTGCTGTTGTTAGGGTGTTGTTGTATTAAATCGTGTTTAAATTGTCTGCCATTAATGTTACATTAAACATTCAGTCAGTCAGTCATTCATGCCTGCTGTGCATGAGAATAATAATAATAATTTTGTTGTTGTTGCTATTGCTATTGCTGTTGTTGTTGCTGTTAATGATGATGTAGTGTTCTGTTGTTATTGTTGCGGTTTAAGCCCATAAGGGTTTATTTTGTTAATGTTTATTCAAAGCCTAAATGATTTGACACAAGGCTTGATTATGGTTGATTTTATTCATCTCATATTTTTTTTATTTCTCTTTTTGCTAGACATATTTAGTTACAAACAAGATTTTTATTTATTTAGTTTGGTTTCGTAAACGTTTTGTGTGTGTGTCTTCCTATAAGATGGCTAATTTCTTTGTAATTTAATATGTATTTAGGGATTATTAAATGTAAGAAGTGTTGAGTATTTTATTTGTAATTATTTGAAATATTAAGTTTCATGTTGATTTTATAAACTGGGATTTATCAATTTTATATTTTCGATAACAACCAATAATGGTTAATGAGAATTTTCCATTAAAATTTATTATTTAAGTGCGTAAATATTTTCCTAAGATTCCTTAAAAAAATGTGCATTCATGCTGCTTTTATTTTTAATTATTTGTCTCTTTTTGGTATTTGTCATTGTAAGTTACACGCTCATGACCAAAATGTACAATCAAATTAAATAATATTTTCAATGAAATATATGCCATTTTTTTCTTCTTAAATACCCTGGTAGTGAAAATCGTTCGAATTAGTCTAGCAATATAAATGGTATGGTATGTAGTCAAAAAATTTTAAAGTTTCATAGTTGTATATTTTGTTGTTTCGTTGTAGTTTTTTTTTCCTTTTTTATGGTAAACTCACAGGATGTTTTATTTTCTTGGTTACTTATGTCCGATTTATATTCTCGAAAAATTGATTAGCCTTGTAGCCTTGTATTTTTATGTGTTATGATTTTTTTAAGTTTTTTAATGACGCACTAATTCCGGTAAAATCTCTAAAACATGGAAGGTAATTAATTTTAAAAACCGAAATCAAAGTAAAAATTTGAATCATTATTAAGCACTTTTTTTCATTTAAAACTCATGAACATATGAACATTTCCATGAATATGTCAACCAAGACTGTAAAAATAAAAACTTTTGAAAGTTTTTCAATGTTAGTTTATTGATAAAAACACACTCAAATTTTACTATGCGCAGGCATTAAGAGCTTATTATATTATTTTAAGAGCAATAATAAGAGTTTAATCTGATTATCTCTTTGACTTTTTTTAAATAATTGCAATCAACTATTTTTTTTAGCGAAGAAATTGTAAAAATAAATTGTAATTGTAAATATGCTTTAAAAATTAGGTAACAACAACAATTAACAAGATCCATAAGAAAAAAAAATATAAAGTCCAATTAGCGGTATTTTTGTTGATATCCCTTGGATATTATTTAATGTCACGTACGTAGTGCAAAAACATCATTTGTCTCCGTCATTCGCATTTGAACAGTCGCAGGAGCTCTCAATTTAGAATTTAACTTTTTTTTACCTATGAATACTATTTGAGAAAAATCTGTCACGTACGATATGTCACGAACGATATTAAATTGAATTTATCATAAAATAATTTAAAGATTTTTTTCAATTAAGTATGATGGATTTTAAATGAAAAATATTTGGTTTAGTGTTAGAAATTAAAAAAAGAAAACCTCCCAAGATTCGCAGATTTTTTCATGTTTCTATATATACCCCAAAAACACTTCTGTTTTATGTCACGTACGATATATTCTTATTTTTCTGGATATTTTAGACAACAATGATTCGAATATAATTAATTTTATTTTAAATAAAGAACCCTTTGAATGGAACATAAAGATCTAATTTTGTTTCAGTTACTGTTACTTTTGCAAAAATTACTCCACTTTATAGGAGTACAAATGTCACGTACGATGACATGGAAATGCCCATATTGAAATTCTGATTATCTCTAAGCGGCCTCTACTAATATTTAGTTGATTGTCACCGTCTTGAGAGGTGTTTTTTCAAGCGAACGTATGATAATGATGGCTAAGCAAGTATTCATTTAGAAATATAAATTTGAACAGGTACATACATATGCATGTATGTATATGGCTTACCATTAACTAATTATAGCTCTATTAATTGTTAGAATTATGTAGATGTTGTGAAAGGAAAGTCTAAATAAAATCAGGTTCTGTCTTTAAAACATCAAACGTGATTATTTACTCGAAGAGCACTCTCAACTCTACTACAGATTTCAAAATATCGCATAAAAAAATAGCACAATTTTAAGATCTGCTCTTCTTCTTTCATAAAATAATTTCATTTCTACAATAAATGCACATGTAAGTTGAAAATCAGCTTAATGTGTTCGTTGTTTGCTTTTTCATCTTTTAAGTGGCGTATAAAAAATTTATGGGAATCTGGTAATGAAAAAATTACAATAAAAATATAAGTAACAACAACAATCAAGCAGACATAGGCAGCAACAGTCTCCAACTCCATCACAGAAGCTTGCGTATTAAAATTACAACAAGATATGACGACTAGTAATTAAAAACCAAAATCACTATCATCTCAGAACAAGGGACTATACATGGCAAGGCAGCCAGCCATTCAGCTAGCGAACCAACCCTTCTTTTACAACATATGAATGCAGTTCCATTTCGTGCAAGAAATGAGGAACAAGTATATTGATGTCAATGTTGTAAACACGGTCGTCGTCATAAACGCCTCTAGTTTAATGAAAATCAGTTACACACACACACACACACACACACACACATAATTGCACATCAAAAAAATATCAATAAACATTTTGCATTCCCATTGCCATGACCATCAGTGTTTGACTAAGTGTCTGCGGCAGTTGGTCCGTCTTTGTGTCTGTCATTCTATACATATAGTCTCTTGGGTTAAATGTCCCTTTAACATTTAAGTCAGTTTCGTCTTGCTGTCTCACTGTAAAATTTTATTACACAGTGTTGATGAGTACTCGTATCATTAAATTGCGAGTATATGTTTACTTTTGTGTATTAATTCAGTTTTTTCTTCTTCTTTTTCTCGCATTTTTCAAAACAGACATCCTCTTCTTATCGTCATATATTTTTTTTGTGAATTTTATATAATTTTTGCCTTTTTCTTAAATTGTTGTGTGCGTGTGTGTTTTTTTTTTTTTGGGAGGAAGACGAGAAGATAACAAACAAATAAATGAAGTATGCATAAATTTATGATTCTCATGATTTAATTTTGTTTTGTCGTGTAAGTTGTTTATTCTGTTTAAAACTGATTTGCAATTGCTGATGTTTTATTAAATGTGTATTTATAAATGGCAGCGAGATGAAAGAGTGTTTTCTTCTTTTTTTTCTGTTAAAGAAGTATATATGAATAACTAAGAAATGGCAAATCTGTTACAGATGAAATATTTTGCAATCCATGTGACGTTTTATACCGCTAAGCGCTTTAAAAAAATTCAAAGTGAAATTAACAAATCTTGCGAATATGTGCCTGCAGGTGTGTTATGTGAGGAGCTTAGAGTCTATGGATTTTCTGCAGCTAAAGTTGATACCAAACTTAAACAGTTAAGAAAAAAGTGTAAAAAAATCTTTAGTTATGAAAAAGGTGGAATCTTTATACTGAAAATATTCAGTCAATATTGAAATCGTTTCAATACAATTTGAGGAATATTGTCTAGGTGTGGTATCATAAAAATCTGGCGCATATGTAAGTGAGCTTAAATACAACCCCCTTTTTATTTACATAACTTGATAACTAAGGAGATGTATCTGCAATTGGGCTAAATGACCTATAGAGATTCATCGACGCGACAGGATGGTCTAGTACTCTATCTCCCCTTGGACCTTTTGTTTAGGGGGACCTCTTACCAACGAGTGGTGTGGTGTTGTCAAAACGGTATCACTTAGACTCCATTTGACAGTTTGCGTGTAGCAATTTATCACGAGAACCTGCCAACCCATCTTTTAATTTATATTTGCTTTTTAAAGCTTTCTGCAAGTATTTTTTGGACGAGAAGAAGCATCGCCTCAAACGCGGATCCAGCTTGCACGTTTGGAAGAGGGTTGGTGCAGCTGGTTTGGGGAAATTTTTTTTATTAATATTTATGAATTGTTTGTTTTATGGCTATTACTTATCAAAGGAAAATATTTGGTTTTTGGGTTGGGAGGATATATTTCCTGGAACAGCCTTCAATGTTTTCTCATAATGCTAATAAAGGGTGTTTTTTTAACCCCGATAGAATTTGAAATTGTAAAAAATAACACTTTTTCCACTGCCACTTTTTCGAGCACTGCTGGCCGTATGTCACGAATAACACGAACAATGCTGGCCTCCAAGGCGTCAATTGTTGCTGGTTTATCAGCATAAACCAGTGACTTCACGTAGCCCCACAGGAAATAATCGAGAGGTGTCAAATCGCACGACCTTGGAGGCCAATTGACAGGTCCATTTCTCGAAATAAACTTATCGCCAAATTTTGATTTCAATAAGTCGATGGTTGCGTTCGCCGTATGGCACGTAGCGCCATCCTGTTGAAACCACATCTCCTCCGGATCAATGTCATCCATATTTTCAAACAAAAAATCATTGATCATGGTGCGGTAACGATCTCCATTGACCGTTACGCAAGCTCCGGCCTCATTTTTGAAGAAATAAGGTCCGATGATGCCACCAGCGTGAAAACCGCACCAAACGGTGCATTTTTCTGGATGTAATGGAGTCTGTAGGGTCTCTTGTGGATTGGTCTCGCTCCATATGCGGAAATTTTGCTTATTAACAAACCCGTTAAGCCAAAAATGCGCCTCATCGCTGAACACAATTTTGCGATAAAACAACGGACGTGCAGAATGCGCTTCGTCAAGAACAGCCGCGGTGCCCATATGCCCGAAATCATTTTCAAATGTTAATGTCACGTATTGATTTTTGTGTTATTTTTTACAATTTCAAGTTCTATCGGGCTTAAAAAAACACCCTTTATAAGTACATGCCCCAGCGGCAAACACTGCATACCACTTCACATTTCTTTATTAATGTCTGCCACTTTATGTGTACTGTCTTACTTGTGCGCATGGGCGACTCATCCCTTTTGCAATTAAAAGAATTTCGAAGTTGCCCTACTCTACGAAAATTTTGTATAGCGTTGAATGGTTTCCATGTAAAATAATTAATTACAGGATATTTTTTATAGTTTTATTCTAATATCGACTTTTTATCTTTAGATAGCGCGACGAAAGGCGGGATTAAAGGGGGGAAACGGATGTTTTACGCCCATGGTAGGGAGTAAGGGCGACTGAAGTGCAACAACTTGCTCCTTATGAAAAATAAGAAAGATAAATTGGTTTTGACGTGGTATAGTGTTAGTGTTTCTTTTTTGTGTTTTGTTGTATTTTTGTTGTAATCATGTTGGAAACTCGGTCACTTTAATATTATTTATTTAGTTTTTATACCCGCCACCAAAAAAATGGTGGGGGTATATTGATTTTGTCATTCCGTTTGTAACACATCGAAATATCCATTTTAGACCCCATAAAGTATATATATTTTGAATCGGGGTTTGATTTGATGACGATCTAGCTATGTCCGTCCGTCTGTCCGTCTGTTGAAAGCACGATAGAGGTCGCACCGAAAAAGCTAGGGGGCTCAAATTTTGCCAGAATCTTTCTTATAGACAAGGTTTGTTTGGTATTGAAAAATCAGAGCTAAATCAGAATATTAGGAAGAGAGTTATAGCTCGTAATGCAAGAGTAGGTCGAAAAGCCGTGTCCTTCGAACATCGAATAAAATGGAATTGTGTCCAAAAGTATTAACGTACAGTCATGAAACTTCGAATACTTATATATTTCCTGATTAAAAACAATATTTTTCCCAAAAAATTGTTTACATCTATGCATTAGGAAAGGAGTTATAGATAAAAATGTACGAAAATTTATACCGCGCAGTGTATTTTTCAGTATATTTTAAATTTTAAACCTAATAAAGCGGACAAAATTAGATGTACGATTCTGAAATTTTGCACACTTTGCTTTTTGGTCAGAGGCTTTTCTGTAATGGAAAATCAATGTGCCACGCCCACTTTTACGCCCACCTCCCATATAAAGTTTTACCTAAAATTCATATAATTTCTCTATTAATAAAGATTTTGGAATAATAAAGGAGTATATTGAAACATCTAAGATCATCTTCTGCAATGAGTCTCTATTTATGAATAATTAGGTTTGTCTACAAACAAAATTGTCAAAATTATGGCGATACCAATCCACACGAAATCCAAGAACATCCAATGTATTCCCAAAAATGTTACTGTTATGTGTGGATTTTGGACTGATGGCGTTTTTTGTCCATTATGTGGGCCATACTATCACCGTCAATGGTGAGGGCTGTAGGTCAATGATTTCCTACTTCTTTTGGTCTAAATTAAATGATGTGGACACCAGAGAAATGTAGTTTTAATAGCACGGCGCCAAATGCAACACAGATCATGCTACATTGGAAATTCTGCATGAGCGATTTTGGTACATGGAACTGACATAAACCGGCCACCGAAGACATATGAAATGTCCCGTTAGACTTTTTCCTGTTGGGGTTTTCTAAGATGCAGGTCTATGCTCCATTATAAACGATTTTTGTCATTGAATATTGGACAACTATAGGTCTTTTAAATGAATTAAAAATTGACTTTTTTATTTATTTAATTAATTTAAGAGATTGGAAACGCTTAATGAAAGGCCCTTAATAACGTCGTATAAAACCCAATGCTTTCCTAAAATTGAGTATATTGGTCGTGGCGGTTTTTTATTTTTACAGCGTATGGTAAACAGTTTCTGTTTTTGTCGTACCTGAGGTGTTTGTAAATATAATTATTATTATTGTTAAAGAAGCAGACGTCTTGATAGACTATTTGCGATAAATATTATTCAGATCAATAATTCAGATGACTGAATAGAATTTTTATAAAACTTTGCTAATCAAAATGTAAATAACATTTTATTATTCAGAGTCCCAATAAAGGAGATAACGAATCACAATCTAATTATTTTTTATAACATTATGTTCGTTCGTGTACTCAAAAGTATAGTAAAAATTTAGTAAACGAACGAACCCATTATAGCATTATTAGTTTACTCAGTTTATGCTCAACTGTTTCTGGATTAATGCTCTAAAGCATACTACAGATTTGTTTATCATTTTTGATACTTTACGATTACATTATTTTGAAGTCTGCCTTAAAACTCCTGCATTTTTAATATATTGTATACAGTTTTCCCCATTTTATCGATATAACAATGTTGTTGACATTATTTGTGTATTTTTTGATGTTGTTGTTATTGCTGTATAAAATATTTTATAGTATATTGGTATGATTTTCGATGCTGATGTTGTTGCCGTCAGAAAGCATCATTACATCAACATCATTTTAGCAAAAGTACTTACAAAACACATACTTAATACACAGTTCATGGTAAGTGAATATTGTTGCACTATAAAGTTGACATTTAGCGTGGAAACGAGAAAAAAAATGAATTAAAAAGTGTTGCGCTACGAAGCGAACAGTTTTTTTGCAGTTTGATTAATACAAAAATAAAAAACATAACAACAACAACAAAAATCTGTCTTATTAAAAGTGTCCCTTAATGATGTTTTTATACCCTTCACACAGTGAAAAAGGGTATATATAGGTTTGTCATTCCGTGTGAAATTTCTACAATTTTGATTTCCGACCCCATAAAGTATATATTTTCTGAAAGCTTATGAATAGGGGAGTCGATTAAGCCCTGTCAGTCTGTCAGTCTGTCCGTCTGTCCGTCTGACCGTCTGTCCGTGTGTATGTTGAAATCAACTTTTTGAAGCCCCTCGGACTCGGGTGAGGTATTAAAATATCAGAAATATTCGGGAGTAGATCGGTATTGAAAATCAGAAACATCGGTACATAAACAACTGAGATATGAGCAAAAACCCACGACCACCTCGATTTTTTTTTCACAAAAACAACATTACAACAACAACATACATACATACAAACGTATGTACTGGTTAGAGAAAACGTGGCATTGAATCCCAGCTGAGCCAAAAAAAATTTTTTTTTTAATTTTTTTTTTTAATTTTTTTTTTTAATTTTTTTTTTATTTTTTAATTAATATATTATTTATATTTTTATTATTATTTTTTTTTAATTTTTTTTTAAATATTTTTTTTTTTGTTTCATATTTATTATATACATTTTAATTATTTTTTAAAATTTTTTTTTTTAATTTTTTTTTTTAAATTTTTTTTTTAAATTTTTTTTTAAAATTTTTTTTTAAAATTTTTTTTTTTATTTTTTTTTAACATACATGCGTAAATTTATAATTTTACAATGTGGATGTTTTTATATATGTATGGTTTTTATATGTTTGTACGTATATCACATGGAATGGTGATACAAACTACTGTTATTGCATGACTACACGGTGTGAAGGGTATATAAGATTCGGCACGGCCGAATATAGCGCTCTTACTTGTTTTTTTGTGTAGCTGTTACAAGGCAGTGATACTGTTTATATTTGTTGTTACTCTTACTTTAGTATTTAAGTATGCGTACTTTAATTTGTTCTCATATGTACTAACCCGGCAGTTGACTTTAAGGGCCGTATTTATAAAAAATATTTTAGGTTTATTATAGGCTTATTTGACAGATGTTGTAGAGAAATTTGTCAAATAAGCCTTCAATAAACCTAAAATATTTGTTATGAATACGGCCCTAAAGCTCTAAACACATAGACGACAGCAGACTTCACAACTTCACGGCTTTAAATGCTGCTCTGAAGTCAGCTTCATAATTATTTTGAAGACAGCAACAACATAATAATCAGCTGATGTGTATTTTAGCAATACAAATTTCAGGGATGCCGCTATATATTTGAAGTTATTGATAAAAAAATGTAATAATATCACGAAAAACTATAAAAACATATGAATTTATTTCTTTATTGTATTTTTGTAACGTTCTTTTATGTTTAATATTAAAAATAAGTTTTTGTTATTATTTTTCTAATATAATATATATAATGGCAACACTATATTTGTTTATAGTGAAGTAGAGTTGTCATTTGGATGATATCCAACACTGCAGATAATAATGTTAAAAATTAAAATTTTTTTTTGAACTCGTGATAAATCAACAATAACGTATAAAAAAATTTAAAATTTCTTCTTGACAAACCGTGTTATTTCAAAATCGTGTAAAAAAATACCGTATAAAAAAAGATTTTACTGTACATACAAATGAACTAGTTGGTGTCCAATGACAACCTAATATAAAAATCGATAGTTAAATATACGAAAAAAGGACAGATGTGTAACAAGTCTGAAGTTAGGAACTAGTATATTTCTAACCACATACTAGTTACTTTATCTGCAGGGAAGTCTACACGTTACATTGTGAAAACTGCACTATGCTCTTACTTTCACGAATATTCGTCTTAATGAAACTGTATTTTTTGTTGTTGTTCTTCTTGCTTCTGTTGCATTTTGTAGAGTGTTTGTTAAATGTCGTTGTTGAGTGTTTTGTTGTCATGTATGGTGTTTTTATTATGACATGATTGGGCGTGGTAATACTTTGGTTTTTCTTGCTTGTTTCGATTTCTGCCTTATTTTTATGATGAGAAAGATAAATTATTTTTTGATTGTAATGTGTTTTTTAAGATTCTTTTCTTAATAAAATATGATTTCTGATATGGTCGATTAACCTGCTCTTCTTTTTTGGTTTTAAATTGCTGTTAATAAAAATCTTACATTTCGTGTAAGGTTAAAGGTTTTAGAAGTGGAATATTTTTGATATTATTACTTGTATAGAAAAAGCTAAAACAGATACATACATTAAGGGCCGTATTCATAAAAAACATTTTAGGTTTATTGAAAGCTTTTTTGACAAATTTCTCTACAACATCTGTCAAATAAGCCTCTAATAAACCTAAAATATTTTTTATGAATACGGCTCTTAAACATTTGATTTAACATAAGAAAGTATCAACTGAATCGTGGCCTACAAGAAAATATAGATTTCATTTTTTTTGCTTAAGTAGAACTTAGGAAGTCTATAAATTTTCTCCATTTAGAACGATCATTTGCTAGAGCATTGACTTGGATTCACGACTTGTTACAACTTTTAACTTCTCTTCTTACCATCATCACCCAAATGATTCGTGAACGACCAGACAGGCGGTGACCTAGCGGATTTCAATCAACATTTTTTCGCTGACTTTATTACATGCCCTACGTAGGATATGGCCAATCCAAGATCACTTTTCTATTCCAATGGGAACACATGTGTCCATGTACAAAATTTATTTATTAGTCAGCCAAAGTGGCCAGAGTATGCGCAGAATTTGCCTAAGGCAATGATTTACAAATGTTTGCAACTAGCTAGCTGCAGAGTAGCAGGGACTTTACACAGCAGTTAAATATTTTAATTTTTGTACGTTAAGAGATATTGTTCGCTCGCCATATTTTATTAAGAGATTAAAATGCGACTCTGGCTTCACGCAAATAAAAAATATGGTTGTTGTAATCATAATCAAAGTCTGAAGATTGAATTATATGATTGTTCTTAAAACATGTAATGGGGTCTAGTTATCATTATTATTATGTTTTATTAAAGTATCATGCAATAATGTTTTTATGCTGCAAATAGTATGAACAATCTTTGTTCTTGCGTTATGTTATGTTCACACCATAATCTTTCTTCTTTCTAAATGCGACTACCCAGATAGCAAAAATAGTTAACATCCTAAATTATGGCCTTATGTAGTGAAAGAGGAGTTGAGTTGATGGTGCCAATCCGCATGAGTTTTGTTTTATTTTTGTTTATCTTAAGATCAACCTTTCTTGTCTGATTATCAAGGCATTATCAAGGTTATCAAGATTTTTGTTGTGCATCATCGAATCGGTAAACAAACAGACATATATTATCCGCATAGTTTAAATCGTTTAGACGACACTAATATTTAAGCGTATACTATGAAGAGTTATCGATAATTGTGTATTCTATAATAATAATGTGGGAGATAAAACGCAACATTTCCTAAGACCTGTGTTGTGTTCGAATGAGCTACTTTCGTTTCTAGTGATCCTCACTTTATATTACGTACATACTTCATAACACCCCGTCCACAACAGACATGAATTGTTGTTAAAACATGATGTTATAACTTAATGTTAAATTTTTTTTTGTTATACTGTGGAGTACACGTACTTATGTTAATGTTAAGATTTTTCATTATTTTTCGATTGTCGGCGAGGCAATACAGATAAGTTTTTAAAAGTATTTTAACGTTTTTGCATGTGCTGTGATTTTTAGCACCTTTTGTGTTTTGAATTTGTGAAGGAACTTATAAAATTATAATTTAGAAAAAAAAATTTTTACGCTTTATTTCGTTTTAATTTAATTACTTTTTAATTTAATTTCTTTTTAATTTATTTTTTTTTTAATTTAATGCAAATTTTTCCTTTTTTTACAAACTTTTTTACACTTTAGAAGAAAAAGAAAAGAAAAAAAAGCAAAAAACAAACTTCTGTCAAGCTTAAACGTCATTCCATGGTATAAAAGCGTTGTTAAAACATTTGTTTTAACAACCGTGTTAAAACATGAAGAAAACTCTAACATGAACAGTCCACACTTAACACTAACATCATATTAGTGTTAATGTTAAGCATTTCATGTCTGTTGTGGACGGGGTGTAACATACTTTACGTACTAGGTTAACAATTTTGTCCGGTATACCATGGCCCTAAGGGCCTACCATATGACAACATGTATACCTTGTCAAAGACAAGTTCAAAGGCAACTTGTATGTTTGTCGACAAAAAAGATGATTGGGTCTTTTTTTGGAGAATTTCTTTATACAAAATTTTCAAATATTGGCTTGTGAACATACCAAATAGAGAACAAAGGTTGTGGGCTCCAAACACCACAAAAATATGAATTTGTTCTCATGCAGATAACAGGATTAAACCGTTATCAACGATCATGTCTATGACCTTTTTAAAGTTCTTGCTCTTTTATAAAACTATGTAAATCATATATCAAGAAGGTCAAAAAATATTATCCATCCATCAAAAATAATGGTATTCTATCATCATATTAATAATATTAAAAAAAATCCTTCCAACTTGAAAAAAAAATTACACCCAAGTTCAACATGAGTATTTTATATAAATATGTATGTAAATATCTGCTAAAAAATCGTCCATACATGTATCCTTCAAAGATATGCATGAATAGATAATGTTTTTAATAAAACAATTCTTTTCTTAATATAAGACGAAACAAAACAATCATAATGTTATTTTATAAGTTTGACAAAAAAACCTGACAATATAATAAAATAAACTACAAACAATCGATAAAAAATTATAAAAAAAATAATGTTTTAAAGATATTGAGAAGGATACAGACAGACACACACACTACGAAAACAACCCTTAACTCTTTCTTTTACCTTTGTATTTTGGCCAAACAACAAACACTTAAATAACGTTTTTTTTTGCCAAATTGAAAAGAATGGGAAAACTTTTCTAACTGACTGGCTGGCTGGCGGGCTAAACAAATCTCAGATTAAGTATTTGAAAAAAAACGCAAAACTTGAAAATGAACGCAAAAATAAACACATTTATACACACGTTTGAAATGTAGTTTGTTTGCAGGAAATTATTTTATATTGTTGTGTTGTTGTAAAATAAAATCTGTTGTTATTGTAAACAGCAAACTCAAAAAAGGAAACATTTTAAAAGGAAATCAAGTTGTTTTTAAGAAAACTTTCTTCCTTTTTGGTTCGTTGCTGGTGGTTGATTCAACTGTAAAACGAAATTAAATCAAATTTGTTATTGTTGCGATAATGTTATTGTTATTGCTGTCGTTGTTGTCTGTTTGTTATGCCTTGATAATGCCAGCAACAAAAGGATATTGAATTTTATTAAAAAACACTCGAATGCTAAAACGTATAAATACTTACAACATTAAATACTTAACAACAATATAAATACATTTTCAAATAAATAATTCGCATTTTAATATGATAAAAAAGATATTTACTTAAGATGCAAATATAATATACATTCGTGCATTATTGTTTTCGGCGATTACATTGAATTACCCCATCCAACGCAGACATTTTTTTTTGAGGACATGTTTGTTGGATGTTGAACAAGTTTGTATGTAAATTAAATTTTGTTGTCTAATATTGTATGGTTAAGTTTGTTTGGTCTTTCGAAATAAGCCAGACTCTTTTCAAGCTTTACAAGTCAATATTGAACGTGCCATTTATGACAAACGACTTGATTTAGTGGGAAAAGTGCTCAAAAATTGGGTTCATCAAAGAAATTCTGATGTCATGCAATTTAAGGCCATACAATTTTTTTCCTTGCGATTTTGTAAAATTTCGGACTTCTACGAATGATTCAAAAACAATTCCTTAACTCAAAGCCACAATTCAACAATTAACCAGATCCATAAGAAAAAAGAAAATATAGAGTCCAATAAGCGGTATTTTTTTTGCTTACCCTTGGATGTTATTTTAATGTCACGTTTGGTTTAGTGTAAGAAATTAAAAAAAAAGAAAAAATACCTCCCAAGATTCGCAGATTTTTTCATTTTTCCAAATATATCTCAAAATCACTTCTGTTTTATGTCACGTACGATATATTCTTATTTTTGTGGATATTTCCGACAACAATGATTCCAATATAATTAATTTTTTTTTAAATAAAGTACCCTTTGAATGGAACATAAAGATCTAATTTTGTTTCAGTTTCTCTGACTTTTGCAAAAATTACTCCACTTTATAGGAGTACAAATGTCACGTACGTACGTACATGGAAATGCCCATATGTAAGTACTGAACCTATATCCCAAATTTAAAGGTTTAGCTATTTCTAAGAAAAATTAACAAATCGGTTTGAAACTGAGATATAAACACCAAAATAGAATTGCTTCGGTGTTTATCCTAAAATTTACAAATGAAAGTCGATTTTTTTCAGTTACAATAATACCGAGAGAGCCAATAAGTATGTGTATCGAATAAAAGAGATTGACCAGTAAAGTACTGTTAACTGTGAAAAAGTAAAATCCAATATCCCAAGATCCCCCCACAATATTGGTATCAAACAAAAGGGCTACTGAATGCAGTGAGCTTTTAAAAATGTAAAATTCAAGATGGCGTTTGTAAGAATGTGGCGGTTTTTTTAACCCCATCAATATGGGTAGCAAATGAAAGGGCTTGACTATTAGAATACAGGTAACTATGTTAAAATTCAAAATCAAAGATGACATCGAAAATAATAAATAAAATGGCGTATTACATGAAATCTTAAATCTAGGATAAGCTACGATACATGATGGTGAAAGTTATTATCAGATGCGGCAGTTATGAACAACATCATATACGCTGATATCCACTTTTAACATAATTTGTATTCTCTTCTAAACAAGTTATAAGTATGTTGCATTATTACAAGTGGCTGGTCCCAAACTTGTATGTTATTCTTGAAAGTTTCTGGATCAGGAAGAAGTAAATCAAACATAAAATTGAAAAAAAAACAACAATAAACATCTTCTAAATGGCAATTTAAATTGTTACATTCTCTTTGTTGTTTTTTTACCCTTCTCCTGTGGTGCACAAGGGTATATATAGCTTTGTCATTCCGTTTGTAATTTCTACAATTTTCATTTCCGACCCCATAAAGTATATATTTTCTGAAAGCTTATGAATACAGGAGTCGATTAAGCCCTGACCGTCTGTCCGTGTGTTGGTTGAAATCAACTTTTAGAAGCAACTATATGTTCCTCAGATCTGTATATGGTATCAATCTCTCGGAAATATCCAAGAAAGAATCGCTATTGAAATTCAGCATAATCGCCCCATAACTTTCTGAGATATGAGCAAAAAACCACGAACACCTCGTTTTTTTACACAATTACAACAACAACATACATATATACATACATGTAAAAACATGCAAAAAAAAAAAAATTACAAAAAAAAATATATTAAAAATAAAAAAAAAAATAAAAAAAATTACAAAAAAAAATTTAAAAAATTTGTTGAAAAAATATAAAAAAAAAAAAAATAATAAAATATAAATAATATCTTAAATAAAATAAAATAAAATTTTTTTGGCTCAGCTGGGATTCGATGCCACATTTATTCTAACCAGTATATACACACATATGTACGTATTTTGTATGAGATGAATGGTGATACAAACAATTGTAATTGCATGACTACACGTTGTGAAGGGTGTATAAGATTCGGCGAGGCCGAATATAGCACTGTTACTTGTTTTTTTTACTAAACACATAAAGCACCTTTTCGCAAAAACAATTTGTGTCAACGCTATTAACGCATCTTATTGAGTTACTAACAAACTTTATCGTTTATAACTCCTAAAATACTGAACCAATTTAAATATACTTAGATATTCCTTTCGAATGGTATATTTTGACTTGATGGTTTATAGGTTTCTAATACTAATTATTATTTTTAGAAAATTTTTTAAACAATTTTAGAACTTTTTCTATGTAAATTTAAGAAAACTCTGACTAGTGCCTTTAAAACAATTGACATTTATGATCCTAGGAGAATTTATATCTTTTGCATCAAAAAAATATATATATTCGGTTATTTTATTAAAAGTTAAAAAGAAACATATTATTTTTAATTTATACAAATGTATACATTTCCCCAAATGTCTGCATTGTTTTTTTTCCTATCTTCGTTGCTAACATTATTTTGTCATAATGCGTATAATTTGTGATTCTGTAAAAATAAGAAACAAAAAAAAATCATGACATTTTATTTAACTGTTACACATTAGCAAAAAGAGAAACGAAAAAATTACATTATCTTGTGAAAATTGTCGCCATATTGAGAGAAAGAAACTCATATTTTTGTGTGTGTTGAGAATAAATAAATATCTGGCAGGTAATTACCAACATTTAATTTTTATTTTGAAACAAAGTCTTCTAACATATCTTAGATGATACTACTAGTATGGTATAGACAGCTACAGTTTCTTTTCTCCCTCGTCATCGTTATTTTTTTTTTTTATTTTTTAGCCAACAGATATTTCTGCTTACAACATCAAAAAGTAATTGCTTTTCTTAATTTTTTTTTGCGCAATTACAATCAAGAGGGAGAGAAAGAGAAAAGGGAACTATTTTATCTTAACAACTTTTTTAAAATAATCTTTAAAATTATCTCTACATACCATGTTGCTTGACACAAACATACCTTTAGATGACAAGTTTTTTGTATACAGCCGTTGGTTGATGGCATATGTCTAATGTTTTAAATGGTGTTACGAGCAAGGATTTATTTATCAAAACTACCCCTTATATGTATATCCTTCTGCATGCAGGATATTATGAAATGTAAGAAAATCTTAACGTTTTGTATTGATTTCCTGTATTTAATAATCACATCCTTCTGTAACACGTACTCGTACAATTCAACACAGTAGCCCATCTAAATCTTTTTTTATTACATTGCGCTTAATTGTGTACGGAATTTTCAGCAAACTGGTAATGTTTGGCCAATATCAATCATCATACCAAAAAAAAAAAAAAAACAAGTAAAAGCGCTATATTCGGCCGTGCCGAATCTTATATACCCTTCACAACGTGTAGTCATGCAATAACAGTAAATTCACGTATGTATGTTAAAAAAAACAAAAAAAAAATAAAAAATAAAAAAAAAATTTAAAAAAAAAAAATTTAAAAAAAAAATTAAAAAAAAAAAAATTATTACATACATATATAATATATATAAAACAAAAAAAAAATAAAAAAAAAATTAAAAAAAAAAAAATAATAAAAAAATAATAATAAAAATATATATAATATATTAAATAAAAAATAAAAAAAAAATAAAAAAAAAAATTAAAAAAAAAAATTTTAAAAAAATTTAAAAAAAATTTTTTTTGCCTCAGCTGGGATTTGATGCCACGTTTTCTCTAACCAGTATACACGTTTGTATGTATGTATGTTGTTGTTGTAATGTTGTTTTTATGAAAAGAAAATCGAGGTGGTCGTGGGTTTTTGCTCATATCTCAGTTGTTTATGTACCGATGTTTCTGATTTTCAATACCGATCTACTCCCGAATATTTCTGATATTTTAATACCTTACCCGGGTCCAACCTATGTCGGGGGGCTTCAAAAAGTTGATTTCAACATACACACGGACAGACGGTCAGACGGACAGACGGACAGACGGTCAGGGCTTAATCGACTCCTCTATTCATAAGCTTTCAGAAAATATATACTTTATGGGGTCGGAAATGAAAATTGTAGAAATTTCACACGGAATGACAAACCTATATATACCCTTTTTCACTGTGTGAAGGGTATAAAAACAGAAACAACACCCACATATTTTATACGTCATCCCTTGCGTTTTTCCATACACGGCCAAGACAACATTTATGATAATTTCCTTTATATGAGCGTGTAAGGTTCATGAATTTCTTATAAAATTTATTTTATTATTTTAAGTTTTTTTTATGTTTAACTAGACAGGGTTGTTTTTTTGTATGTTCGTTTGTGTAAAATATATAAATTTTAAATATTGGGTGGTAAGAAAGAATATTTCTTTGTAGTAAAGTTGTGCAATGATTTCCTTCGTGAAAAGTTCTAAAACAATATTTTTTAAAGAACAATATAAGTGATATTAAGGTCAAAATTGTTGGAATATATTAAAAATACTAGCAATATAGAAATTCTATCAACCCTTTTGTTTTGTGTCAACATTAGAAAATTCGCAATATATTAAGAAAATATTTGTAATTTAGCAACATGTTGCTAAGAACACAACTTTAACAAAACATGCAGAAATTTATAACTAAAAGTAAAGTAAAGTAAAAAAACACAAGGCTTTCAAATATATATTATTCATTGCCTATTACTACTTATATTTGTTTCATATCAATTTAAGATGGTTTAAACATATAAAAACTTTGTGAAATATATTGTGATAAATTTAGCAACATGTTGTTTTAGCACGTCATCAAACTAAATAGCTTGAATAATAGCTTAATTATGGACATTTGATTATGTTCAAAATTAGAAAATTTGTGTTTGTAATTTTAATTCTGTTTAATGTTAATGTTTAATGCTGTTCGAGCAAATATTCTATAATTGTATTCATATTTTATACAAAATGGGTCAAAAGTCACCATGAGGTATAAAAGCTTTTTTTTTTATCATATTCATTGTTAAAACGAATAATGGTTGACAAATAAATAGAAAAAAGAATTGTGATATCATGGTGAATCTTGGACCAGCTTGTCATAATTTTGTTAAGACTACAGTAGATTTATTTTTGATAAAACGGTTTGTGGGCATTAAGCGTAATATTCTGTTTAATATTTCATGCGAATTATCAAACTCCACATAAAAAAAATGTTAAGAAATGCTTATGGAATAATGGTGCCTAATCAGTACGCTGTTTATAACGTAAAAAACATATGAAATGTTTCTCTCAACATTCAAGCAACATTTTATTTCGCATGAATCAATAGTTATTTCGTACGAATTCGTCAAATTTTGTTCTTATTGAGTTGTATCGCTCGCTGTGGGTCATGTGACATCATCCTACTGAAACAGTATGTTCAGAATTGAGACATAAAAAAGTAAATTAACATGTCTCTCCGTTGAGTGTAACATTCTTACCCACATTATTTATGAGAAAATATGGACCAAAGATTCCAAAGACCTAAAATTAATTATTGCAAAATAGATCAAAAACATTATAACTTGGCGATTCTGTGGACTAGTTGGTAGTGTGCTGGTCTGGCAGTTTGTTGTCGATTAAAATCTCGCCAAAGATTTCGGTCTGTTACTTAAGCGCAAAAATGGTTTTTGTTACTTCACTCGATCTTGTTGTAATAAAATAAATATAAAAATATAAGAGAAACTTTTTTATTTTTTCAATAACTTAACTGCAAGATTTTTCCTAAATAGCAACATGTTGCAAAGGGCGGATCAAATACGATAATATGCAGTCTTTGTACTTAACTAATATCAACATGTTGCTTGCTATAACTGTATTTTTTGGAGCAGAAAATTTATTGTTTTGTTATATTTGTCACGACAAAAGTTTTTATGTGATCTCTAACGTGTAAACAAATATATGGCAACATGTTGCATTTTGTATGTCTTCTATACATTTGCAATTTTTTTCATATTATTGACTAGTTTTAAGGAAAATAGTAAAATTCTGTTCCGTTTTGATATTATCACCTTTTGCGACTTAAAAATTTCATGTTCTACCCAATAGTTATGACATTTTTTTGAAATACTACACCGACATCTGAACTGGCGTCATACCTGTTCTTCTCTCTTTCAGTTTAAACAAGTCTTTACATGTCATTTACAATGCATGCGAGTATAAATAATATACGAACAACAAAAAGTAATGAAATAAATTAATTCTTCTATTACAACTTTATCACTCCGTTTAACAGCCATTCACATCGGTATCCAACCATCCATACTCATGCTCATTCATTCCTCAGTATTTTGTTCATTCATTTACTATGTCTTACAAAGTTCGTTTTTCATTTCACTTTTTTCTATTGTACGAGCGAGCATGCATGTATTTGTATTTTGTTACAAAATTTATGCAAAAACTGTGTAAATGTCTACAGAGTGAGAAAATAAAAAAAAAACAAGTGTTTTATTATTTTATTGCCTTTAACAATATTTTTTGTGTAGAAAATGTCAGTAAATAGTCTTGACTCCCTGTCATTGTTGCAGTAGTGTGCGACAAATGACGACTTTGACTCTGACTGGGACTACCTTGAAATTTAAATTATTTATTTCCTCTGTGTAGCTGATATGTTTGTGTTGTTGTTGTTTTTTTGTTGTTCATTATAAAATAAGCAGACAAATATTGTCTGTGTTTCTTTTTTGTATTTAAGCTTTGGTTGGTTTCAAATTTCGTATTTCTTAAGACAATTTCTATAATAGCATTGCTAAATGTCTCTGGCAATTATTGAAATGTCTGTTTGTGGAGATTTTATAATTAATTAATTGATTTATATTACATTTTTTGTTTCATGTTCTTCGCTGTTTTATTTCATTTTGTTATGTTTAATTTAATATTAAAATATTTTATTTGCTAACAACACCTACTTGTCGTCGTAACCAGTCTCCGGGGTCGAAAATGTTTTTTTTTGCAGTTCGTTAAACAAATAATTTATTGAGTATTTATTTATTAAATTGTTGTCTTTACACTGGGGCTGACTTTAGGTTAGTGTTATTTTATGATTGTTATTAAATGTTTGTCTTATTTATTAATCAAAGAAGATTGTAAATCTGTCTGGTATTTAAAGAGTTTTTTGTTAATAAATTATTACTTTAATTACATGACTTTTACAAACATACGTATGTATGTAATAAAAACATGTGTTAAGGTAAATTATTTTATTGCAATTATAAAAATTCCATTGTAGAGATCTTATTTAAACAATTACAGTCGTGTCTGGATATAGTGAACTAATTTTTGCAAGGCTTGTTCATAGTATCCAGGTTGTTCTCTATATCAAGGTTGAAATTTTTGTTCAAAAACTCGTTTTATTTACTAAAAATACATACATGTAAATGCAATAGCTGATTAGAAACAATTTGTACAAAAAAGGAAATATATGAACATATGTATTCAAGTTTAATAAAAGAATTGTTGTTGAAGTTGTTTTCAAAATTTTGTTCACTATTAGAGTTTTTCACTATTTAAAGTACTCCATGCAAAATTTTTGGTGTTCACTATATGGAGGTGTTCACTATATCGGGTGTTCACTATATCCAGACACGACTGTACTTAAGTTTTATGAATTTAATATTATTACGAGAAGTATGTCTGGTTTTATGAAAAAGTTGCTTAAAAAGAATTGTTTATAAAACTTTAACAAAATTTCTAAAGTTCATAATCGTAGTTAATTAATGTTGCTATCATACTTATTTGAGTGCACTTATTTAGAGAAACATAAGCAACAAAAACAACCTAAGTTAAATTTTAAATAAAACTGCAAAGATATTTGTATCGTATTAAAATGTTTAAATTAATATCTAAATGTCTTCTAAATTACATACATTTACTGCAAGGCGAATTCATACAGGTGAAATTATCAGCCTGGCTGATGGGAAAGCATTTTGTAAAAAATTTCTTGAGTTTGCTTCAAATTAATTTATTAATGCAGAGATGGAAAATTAGATTTTGGTTTAGGTATTAAGTAATTAATTTGAGTGCACTTTTTTGACAATAAGTGCACCAAATTTATGTATATTTGTTTATTTCACAGAATTAAAAATGCGTTTTAAAAATATATATTCTTCTTTTAATACAATTTTATTAAATTAAAAAACTTTTTAAACCCTGATATACAAATTGGCCTTGGCCAAAAACATCCCCTAAAAAGTTACTTTGTTGTATGAATTCGCCGTTGCTTATACCTGTATAAATATGCCTTGATTAACCGATTTTCTTGTAATTATAAATTGTTAAACTTCATAAAAAAATGTCATGAAAAAATGGTCCCCTAAATAAAATCACCTCATTTGTTGCACCATTAACCAGAGGGCAAATAACGGCATTCAAACGAAATCGAAATTTTAAAATTTTTATTAGAATCTCTCTACCAGAAGCACAGTAAACTCGATTTCGAATGTAATCAAATGCCGTAGTTTGACCCCAGTTTTTAGAAATAAATAAAATTTTTGAAAAATTTTTTTTTTTTAAATAAAATAATAACACCTTTTTCAAAATAATTTTCTTTGCTTTATTTGATTTTTTAAATTATTTTTTGCATTACTAACTAAATAATTTGTTTTCTTTTTCTTTTCAGGTAAATTTTTATTAAAATTTAATTTTCTTTAAAAACAACTGTGGTAAGCTTAAAAGAAAAATCAAAAAACGCACATAGATTTTTATTACATTTTAGAAGATTAATAGCTATTCAAACGTTAATATATCGTAGGCAGCTGATTGTTTTGTTATTCGGTTTAAGCCGTATCTATTATCTAGTCAAATAAACTCTTGTAACTTTATGACCTATCGTGAGGTAGAAAATTTATAGAAATATCTTATTTAATAGGATATTAGCCAGGGACCGCAATACGGATAAGCAATTCTATCCAATTTACAGTTCAGAATTTTCCAAATCGAATTCAAAATTTTCCAAATTATATTATTTTGAAAAGCCGGATTTTGCTTTTCTCAATGCAGAATTTTGCTCGAAAAATACAGAATTTAAATTTTGAAGAACTTCACAGCTACACGACTAGAACGGTAGTTGGCTGCAATCGTTGCCGTGTAGTCATATTTATATAGAAGACGTCAGCAACAGCTGTTTATTAAATAAATGTACATTTCAGTGTTGCCACTTAAAGTATTTAACTTTCTTAAAAATAAAATCGCTTGTTGTAAAAATACATATACCAATTACAAATCTAAAAACAAATAAATTTATGCTTTAAAACCTTGTTATTTTTAGTACAAATAATTATTTAATCGATATATAACTTTTTTCGTCTTTTTCTTGTAAATAAAGTTAGGTATTTGTAATCTCATATAAATTTAAAATTCTTTTTATTGAAATCACTGAAGCTGCTTATTGCCGCTTACAAAAATAGAAATTAGCCTAAGTGGGCGCCACCGCAAAAATGTAGCCGTACAGTCGTGCTGCTGTGATGGCTTCAAAATAATCGTCTCTATATAAACGCGTGTATATTATTTTTAACATATTGTAGTCGGCAGCCTGCTGTCGTCTATGTGTTTATAGCATTAGTTGCATAAACAAAAGATTTGTTTATTATGTAACATTGTTTTGTTCATTTTAATGCCTCTAAATGTAATAATTTACAATTCAAAATGTCATATATCCCAATTAATAAGTCCTGCCAACGGACAGATAATCTTTGTAATAAAAAAATAATTAATTATCATGTCTCTTCATAACTTTTTATAAAAAGAAATATTGTTTATAAAGCAATATTGCAAAGTCTCTATTACAACCTCACACTAAAAACATATTTACACTTAACATTTACATAAAGTCTTATTAATATGCATATTTAAATTATATTTTTAATAAATTGAAATGACTAAAATAACAAACTAACTCTAAGTAATCATAATTATAGTAATTTATTAAGAAATATTAACAACCACACAGATATTAACACAACATATTTGTTATTGTAACCAGTAGTTAAAAGAAAATTTGCATTTTTAAATCAACACTTTTGTCTGACTAAACTATTACTTATATACTAACAAAGTAAGATGAAATTAAAAAAAAAAATCAACTTGAAGTATTACAACATGCAATTTTAATTGTAAGTCTGACTAACTAGTTGGAACACACTGCAATTAATAGTGCAAACAACTTACAAACAGAGTCCGACTAAATACATGCATCTTGTAACAGTCAATATCAAACTGCTGGCATAAATTATTTGCTATTTTTCTAATACTCCGACTAAGAGTAATTGTTTTTAAGTCTTAGAGAAGGAAATTGCAAATAATTTATGCCACAGGCGTTCTTACGATAATAATCTGTTTAATGGTTTTATTCATATATTTTATAGTAATTATCTTTCTTTTTTTATACATATATAAATTTTACTAATTCTTCTATGAACAATCAATCATAATTATTAGTTAGTAATTGCTAAGATTTTTAAATATTTTAAACACGAAATTCTTGTTTAATTAAATCAATTATACAGGTGCACAGAAATAAAAACTTTAAAGTTTATGAAAATTATTTGTAGATTGTATTTCTGTTTTCATTTAATTGCTTTTAAATACAGTTAGATTAACAGTTAGACTAACAGTTAGAAACTATAAAATGATTGTAAATGGTTGGAGAAAGAGATTTGGAAGTTTAACAAAATAAATACACTTTGTTAAAACAGTGAAATATCAAAGGAATTTGCCAATCCAACAAGAGTTGATAAAATAAATCACACATGTCATTATTTCTGATCACAGTTGACTCGCGGTAACAAAAACACTGCGTTACGTGAACACTGGATAAAATGAACATATTTTTTCACATTGACTACTCTGTAGCGTGACACAGTGAGAAAGCTTTATAACGTGAACAAATTTGTCGGTTGTCCAAATAGTTTTTATAAAAAGGGATATACCCGTAAATGATTGCTAAAGTTTAGTTTAGTGCGCGCTTCTGATTTAGCATGATCTAATCTAAAGTTTTTCGTGAAAAATATCGCAAAAACTATCAAAATTCTAAACTTAAACTTCTTGTGATTGGAGGGGCAAAAAATTCTCGCTCTTTTAGAAATTCGAATCTCCAGTGGTCTACAATTGCTTCAAATCGTAATGGATGACAGATGCCATTTTTAAAAATTGGTTTAACCATTAATTGACGCTATTGGCTATTTAAATTCAACTTGGCAACGGCTTGAAAAGAAAACAATAGCAAAATGCTGAACGAATATTTTTAGCTCTTTAGGAGATGAAGAAGACTATGAAAAGGATATGCTGGTAGCTTTTTTGAGAGAAAAAATTTGTTCAGCAATTAAAATTAAAAAATTAAAAGATAATCTAAGCAAAGGTAACACATTTTTTTTACGTACTTTTTTCCAAACAAAACAACAATCCGAAACACAAAAAATATATATGAATTTGAGTTAAATCACATGTCTAATTTATTTGAAAATTTTGAAGAGTTACACCTTCGTCAACATGAACAACTTCGCAAACGTGAACACGCTCGGTTTTTATTAGTTCACGTTACCGCGATTCTACTGTAATTCTCTAAAAATTATTTTATTTCATATATTACAAATTTGTTTTCAAAAGCATTCATTCTAAATGTGTCTTTAAATGTGAAATAATTTGTCATAAATGACTCGCTTCAAAGTGAAGGCAATATCATGTAAAATATCTTAAACAATTGATGTAAACTAACAACATCAATGCAAGAAACATCGGATGCTTCACACAAAATATGCATAAGTTTTATGCACTTATTACTATGGAATCCATTTCATTTACATGATCTTCAATCACACGCAAATGTTAGTGTTTTCACCTTAATTTAATCACTTTGCCACAGGTTCAATCCCTGGAAAATCCATTTTCTGTCATTTTTTGTTTCTTTTTGCTGGGTACTTATAATAAGAGTGTGAAGACGGTGCATATAGTTAATGAACTTTATTGCAAAATACCACATTTTAGAATTTTTATCTGTCTGTCTTTCTGCCAGTCTTTTAGAAATAAATGCATATATAGACACGAATGAAGGAGAAATATAAATAAAATAGCAGTAAAAATAATAATAATAAATTATTAATACGCACTAACAACGATATCAGGATATGTCTTAAAATTATCAGAATACAAAAGTGCTAAAAGTAAGGCTAGAATTGAGGACGGACCGCGTTCAACTAGTTTTATATACATTTTTATTTATTTCACTACTTAACCGATATTTCAATGAAATCACTGAAGGAAATGCCTATTTGGAAGGCTGAGATCTATCGTGATCACTTGTAGACCCCTACTAACTGAATCACCGTAGAATGTGAGTTCTGCTTCACTACTTAACCGATATTTCAATGAAATCATTGAAGGAAATGCTTATTTGGAAGGTTGAGATCTACCGTGATCACTTGTAGACCCCCATAAGATTTAATTTTTTACACAAGATTTTATATATTTTATATGTGACGTATTTTTATTGTCTAGCTAAATGAAATGTATTTATGCTCTAAAAAGTATAGATCTCGTCCCGATATCCAAAATGTTTTACTTATAAATATTTAATTTGGTTCACCACAAATACTAATACATCGTTTGAAGCCTTCTATCTATAATATTTCTTTCCGCGTACTCAATGTTGCTGCCGATATCTGAGTTCGGGTTTTTTCAATTGATAGGCAATATGAAGAAACTATTTGATATTTCTGCCCAACTGTAGTTCAAATTATAAACTTGCATTCTAATCACATTGTAGTATGAAAAGAGTTTTATATAAAAAAAAATTTAAGTTGAGATAGTATGTTTTAAAATAACCTGCCACTAAACTATTGTGGATACCCTGTAATTATGCTGTAAAAGTTAACGAAATCGGTTGTAAGGTTGCAAATTATGCTCTATTCTCTAATCTTATTGCAACACCGAACTACATGTGGTATTTAAGTGATTTTTTATTTATTTCTCAACCTTTTTCAACACTATGCTAAAAGTAAGACAATTACACAACGCGCTCTAGTTTGGATGCCTGTGCATAGAAGCCTGTACTGTCACGAGCGGGCGGCTGAGTTAGCCAGGAGGGGATCAGCTTTAAATACGAGTACCTCCAACGCAAATACAATCACAATCTCGTTGGGGACTTTCAAAAGCAAGAACTTTAGACACTTTATTGAAAAGGCCGAGAACAGATAGCATTGACTGAAAACATGTAAAGTGACCCCTTGATATCTAAGGTCATGTTAAAAAATCTAATGAGATGTCATCACGATTATCGGGTGGATCTAGTAACTTTTGGATTTAACTGTGCGAAATCTTATTTCTTCTATTTGTGCATTTACCTAAAAAGGGATACACAATTATTCTTTTCATATATTATTAAAAACATTTTTTTATGAATATTATTTTTTAACAATAAAAACTAGCATGTTCTGCAGTCGACCTATTTGGCCGTTTATACCTTAAAAAAACATTCCTTCCAAAAAAATATATATATATATTTGATTTAACATGTTAAATTATTTTTGTGTCGTTACACGCATATGCTTGCGCATATGTTAGTAGCAACTTTTAACGCTTATAACTCTTAAAATACTGAGCCTATTTTAATAAGATTATGATTGTGTAGGAAATTCCTTTCGAATGAGATATATTTTTTTTAATTGGTTGTATAATCTGAGCATTAACTAAATAGTTAACAAAAAATCGACCTGCCTACTAATATATAAGATATATTTCAACAAAACTTCTGTTGACAGAAAAAATAAAATTATTTTTAAATTTTCTTTTAAAAGGGAATTATTGATAAAGTTTCTCGGTATAGACAATTTTCGATAGTAATTTTATTTTTGAAAAGATTTTGATATTTTTTAAATAAAATGTTCGCAAGAGATTTTAGTTATAAAAAAATTATACATAATTATTCTTTAACAAATTCTCTACTGATGGAGATTCTTATTTATTTTCTTCTTTTGAATAATTTTTCTTAACAAGTAATCCATGTCTCAGTGTTAAAGTTCATAGCTTCATTACACCCCTTTGCAACAAGACAAGTTCAATTAAATGCCTTTAAAAACAATGGAAACAAATTAACAACAATAATAAAATTTTTAATTTTCTATGAATAATTCCATTGGAATTAAAAACAATTCATTTACAAATTGTGTTAAAAAAACACTAACAAAACTTAATAATGGGTTGAAATTATAAACATTTTGCAACAAAAAAAAAAAAAAAAAAATAAGTAAGAATGCTATATTTGGCCGTGCCGAATCTGATAATACCCTTCACCGTCATGTACACAGGTATAAACACCACATCGCATCTAAGCCTAGATTTTACATACTTAACTGTATTCTACAAGTCAAGTCCTTTCTTTTGATTCCCATTTTGTTTCATATTGGATTTTATTCTTTTTTTGAATAGTTTATTACATTTTATTAGTCAAGCCATTTTATTTGATACCAATAATATGGGGTTTAAATGGAGCAAAACCGTAACTACTATTTGACTCATTAATTCGCCATTTAATCTAGGACGCCATCTTGGATTTTTTTCTTTTCATAGCTAACTACATTTTAATACTCAAGACCTTTCATTTGATCCCCGTATTTGCGCCCTTGGTTAAATAGAAACTGAAAAATATCGATTTTATTTTGTAGATTTTAGAAAAAACACCGAAGCAGTTGTACTTTGGTGCTTATATCTCACTTGGTTTCAAACCAATTTTTTAGTTTTTCTTAGCAATCATTTTTGTGATTACGGCTTATAATTTGGCATCATAAGCGTGTTCAAAAATGATTTGGGAGTTTGAAAAAATTTGATATATTTAAAAAATATGTATTTTTTCAAATAATTTTCGCCTATAACTTTGCCCATTTGTGACTAATTTGTCCAAAATTGTTCATGAATATCTCTAGAGGCATACCAATTCTATAAATATTAATAAATTATACTACGCCTGAAAATTTTAATCTAAAAAATTAGAGACAGTCGTGCTTATTTGCTCCTATCTCAGAAAGTTATGGGGCGATTATACTGATTTCCCTTTAACTCACTGTGGTGGCTATAAAAATAAATCCACATTGACTACAGTTTTATTATTATTGAGTGCTAATATTTATAGTTACTGTAGTTGTTGTTTTTGTTACCAGCTTTAAGTATGTGACAAAATATTAAATAGATTTTGTTACTTTTTTATTACTATTATTGTTTATTTATGATATTAACAAGTATTTAGTTGTTGCCAATTCTAACAGTTGTTTATTGTTAAGTAAACATTGTATGGAAAATTAACAAGAAATATTTTTTTTAATTATTAATTATTGCTTATTGAGGAACATATTGAAATATTTATAAATATAACGTTAAAACAACATAACACTTGTGATATGTGCACCCGCATTTATATACATCATTTTGAACATAACCTTAAAATGTTCAATTTCATTTTCTTTTTATAGCAAATTTTATTTCCCTTAATATAAATTGCTACAAAATGTTTTGAAATATGCCAACATTGCATCTTCATTTAAGAAGCAAGAGAAAATGAAATTTTTCTTAGTTTGTCTTCTTTTTTCAAATCAAGGAAATTGTTAATCAATATTGATTACAAAATGAAACGTTTAAAGAGAAACTGAAAAAATAAATCAGCTTTTAAGCATGATAAAACCATTGTCTAAAAGTAACTACCATATTTTAGTCTATAATTTTTGCTATAAATTTTTATGGTTAAATAAACTCATAAAACATTAATGGAATCTTGTGTAGTCGATATGTGTGCCTTTTTTTTCTCAATATTTTAGGTACACGAGCAAATATTTCCAGAGTTATTTAGCCATGAAATTTTTGTACACTGATAGGGAGTAGTAAAGAAAAAAAAAATTAGATAAAATACTGTTAATATTGTCACGATTACAAGTTTATCGTAATTGCTGTAATATTTTGCAACGTTTTTATGTACGCTACTCTAAAAAGTCCGGTAGAAGTTGTTTAAGAGAAGTATTGGAGACAATGGAGAATTTGCAATGAAATTAGCAGAGGATTAGTTAGGAGAGACTCCTATTTTTTCTTTCAGATATGTACTTCAGCAGCAGGGTAATATCTGCCAAAACTCATTACTGTCATGATAAAAAAAGTAACGAGTATTGGAATTCAGCGCCTTAATGGGCGTAACTAGACCATTCTGTGGGTTTTTTATATTTAATCTATATATACAAAAATCAATGTGTGTTTGTATGTTTGTTTGTGCTTTATAGACGGTTAAACGGCTAGACCAATTTCCTTGAAATTTTCACAGAATATTTCTGTATCTCTGGAAGGAACTATAGGCTATACCTTGGTTTGAAATTGCAAGTGGGCGGGGTGTTACGCCCTATTAAAGAATAAGTATTAAGTATTATATATCACGAAAGTTAATGCAGCTAGAGTCTTCAAATTAAGTACGGTAAACTTTGACATCCACACGAACATTTGGGTAAAGAATGGGCGGATAGGGCAATAGTAGGCGTGGCCACATGAATTAAATACTAAAATTCGTATATCTGGAAAACGATATCGATTAGAGTTGTAAAATTTTGCAAGAGCAACTTTGACACCCAAATGAATATTTAGGCAAGAAATGGGTGCATTATCAATAGTGGGCGTGGCACCTGTCATATGAATTAAATACTAAAATTCGTATATCTGGAAAACGATATCGATTAGAGTACTAAAATTTTGCAAAAGCAACTTTAACACCCAAATGAATATTTAGGCAAGAAATAGGTGCATTAACAATAGTGGGCGTGGCACCTGTCATATGAATTAAATACTAAAATTTGGGGTGGCGAAGCACACCGGGTATTAGCTAGTACACATATAAAATTAAGATTTTTCTCCCTTCCCCCAGAAACATTTGCAGCTACTTTAATGGTTAATTTATCGAAAAGGAAAGCGCAGTTTGTTTTTAAAGGTGCCCATACACAAAGTTTTTTAGGCGGTTTTATTTGCACGGGTATTTTAGGGATCAATGCTTAAATTTATACTGTAGAAAAGGACTGACAGAAATTATATCCCATTTAAAAACTTAATTACAAATAAGCACTTCTTGCATTACTTACTTAGTGCGTACATGCTTCCCAGAGCGCTTCTAATAGACATGATATTTGTACGCATTTTTCGACTTGGTAGGTCTCTGTTTTTTATTCACATCAGAGTGTAAACGGGTATATATAGGGTCCGCCATCTAACGTTTCTTTTTTCAACTAGTGCTTATTTCGTGAATGGTAACACTTAGCTCATGTCTGATTTGACAGATAATTGGTTTTATCCTTCCGCTGAACGAATATGGTTGTGTATATGCTTGAGCAGCGCTGGGAAATATTGCGACATTACTTTGGCCGATTTTACAAAAAAAAATCATCTTTTCAGATGAAGCTCATTTTGATCATGGTGGGTATGTAAACAAGCAAAATTGTCGCATTTTGGGCACAGAAACCCCGCACGAATAAAAAAGAAAAGCCGATACACACAAAACGAGTCACTGTTTGGTGCGGATTTTGGTCTAGAGGCATAATTGGGCCAGTTTTCTTCGAAAATGAGCAAGGAGTGGCCGTTACAGTCAATGGCGATCGTTATCGGGCCATGTTGAACGAATTTTTGTTCACAAAAATTGAAGAGGAGGATATTGGCAACATTTGGTTTCCACAGGACGGCGCTACGTGCCACACAGCCGAAGCTACACTTTTTTATAGCATTTAAAAAAAAAAGTTATTTGGCAGACCCTTTATATATAAGGTTTTCATTCCGTCTTTAATTTTTACAATACTCATTTTAGACGCTATAAAGTATTTACATTCTACAAATAGTGGAATTGATTTAGCCAAGTTCGTCTGTCCTTCTGATCATATGTATGTTGAAATCATCTTTTTGAAGCTTCCACGTATAATTGTGATTCTTATATGATATTATGTTTTCGGATAAAGTTTCGAGAATTTTTCTATTTTAAATTAGTTATCTGGGCACATAACAAGCTAAAATATTAGCTAAAAGACACGATTGCCTCTGTGTTTTACTCTTTCAAAGTCAGATTTTGCACCTCCTTTGTAACTTAAAAGGTTTTTTACGTATATGCAAAATAGGTATCTTGGGTTAAATAAATCAATTACATATAACGATATTAGCGAAAAAAAATTTAAATAAAACAAAAGAAAATTAAAAGTTTAAATTATCGAGTTCCTAAATAATATATGATCAGTTGCATCATATAATTGTCAGTTATACTCATTACATGCTGTTACAAACTGTGTGAAGGGTAAATAACATTCGGCATAGCGGAATATAGCAATCATAGTTGTTTGAAAATAAAAAGCGTTAACTTCATCGATATCAGGAACAGCGTAATAATGCCTTTGCCTAACGCACTACTTAAAAATATAGCAGCCCATAAGTCGAAATTACAGAGAAAAAAAAAAATTACTACTGAAATTGCCTTGTTTCTAGCTCTAAAATGAAAAAACTACACCAGTAGTAGCATTCAGTACGCTAAATAAAATTTAAATTCATAATGGCTGCCTGCTGCAAAATGGCGTACAAAATATTTACATGTAATAAATGTAGTAATCGAAAACCCCCTTAAATATTGGCATCCAATAGGAAACTGTAAACTATGAAAGTAAAAAATAATAAATAAATTTTTTATTAAATCCATCAACATGGGTATCAAATAAAAGCCCTTGACTTGTAGAATACATTAAATCATCAACAAATTCAAAATACAAGATGGAGCTCGAAGTCAAATGGCGTACAACAGGAAATATACACTAAAGACTAATTTTCACATACCTATTACATGAAGGGTATATAAGATTCGGCATGGCCGAATATAGCACTTTCTCTTGTTTCGCTAATATTGTAGACTCTCAAAGTATGGATTCCCACAAAAGGCCACATTTAAGGAACATATGTATCTACCGTATTGAAAATTGGTGAGAAACGTTCAATCTTATCAGCTGTTTTTAAAAACTTCCCCTGATTTTTGCATTTGAAAGTATAAAAATTATTGTTAAGGAAATTGATGAATTAACTAAAAAATTCGTGAAATTGTATTACCATAGAATTACATACTCAATAATATACTCTACCATGGCTACAATATACTGTGTGCTTTATTAAGAATTAGTGTAGTAATGATTGAGCTATAATGTGAGATGGTTTATCTGATAAGTGGTTAGGATTAATATAATTGTAATTTGATGAAATATACTTTGGACATAAAAAATAATAATTTATTTAAAAACAATGGAAGTGCAGCAGTTCTTCAAGCTAAAAATATAAATCAATACAGACTTTGTTGTCTCAAATAACATAATTTCTTTGCGTGCATATAAAACCCTAATATCTAGATAATTAAATTTTGCCATTGTCACACTTACTTAAGCAAATTATAAAAATAATTACTGTACGTTGAGATATTTAAAAAACTTATTTATTAACTTAAAAAATATTTCGTTGTTAGAAAAAATTATCACTATAAACCGCTATAAGCATTTGCTTATGGATAGCGGTAACTTATTGCCAAAAAAAAAATAAATATTATAAATAGGGGAAAACTTTAAAGGGTCAAACTGTTGAAAAACTTTGATTTGAAAATAATACACTCAAAGTGTTAATTTAAAAATCGTGATTGAAGAAATTATATATTTTTGCAGAAAATTGTAGTGATTTTTCTTTAGAAATAATTTAAAGCAACAAACTTGTTGAAAAATGATTAAAGATAAACAACATCGTCCAACCATTTATTCGCATACATTTTGTGCCTGTAGACTACAGCATGAAGATAATAAAATTATGATAAACATAATGGTGGTGTTGTTGTTGTTTTTTTTTTCGGTTTTTAGTAATTGGTGAGAGATATTTTAAAAATGATGTTAAAATTGTTGCAGCGAATGGTATTAAACGGTATTAAGATTATTTGTTAAGTTAAAAAATATTTAAGTGATATTTAGTAATTGCTGGTAATGCTTTAACAGTTTTAGTTAAGGTATTGCATTTAAAGTATTTTTTAGTAATTACTAATAATGTTGGGTTATAAATGTATTACATTATTTGTATGACCTTTGCATAAAAACATTTTATATATTGTACGTTAACCCATTTCTGACCACTGTGTCAGCTTAAAAACACTTCATAGAGACTTCATGGAGGCTTATGACAAAGTTGTTGAATTTTTTCTATGTATTTTTGCATTATTGGTTAGAAGAAAGCTTATATATACATTTAAAATAAATGTTTTAACATTTTACTATTAAACTAATAACTAGAAGTGGGTGTGGTTTGCAAACTCTATTTCAATACCCTTCACAGTGAGTGTAAGTGTAAATATGAGTTTGTCAATCCGTGTGAAATTTTTTACAATTTTCATTTCCAACCCCATAAAGTATATATTTTCTGAAAGCTTATGAATATGGGAGTGAATTAAGCGGTGTCCGTCTGTCAGTCTGTCTGTCCACGTGTATGTTGGACACAACTTTTTAAAGCCCCTAGACATTTCCTCGTCTCGTGTAAGTTACCAAATTATCAGAAATATTTGGGAGCAAATCGATATTGAAAATTGGATAAACAACTCCATCAACAACTGAGATACGATGAAAAAGCTAGACCACCTCGTCTTTTCACACCAATACAAACTGGATGAACGTAGGTTCGAATCCCAATTAAGACAAAAAATAAATTTTTTTATTTTTTTTTATAAAACATACATTTAATTTATAATTTTACAATGGGGTGTTTTAAAGCGGATAAAGTCATTATAAAGATAATGAAACATATATGTACATATGTATGTATGTACGTAATTCATATTAATCAGATGAATGGTGATACAATTTTTATTGCATGACTACACGTTGTGAAGGGTATATAAGATTCGGCATCGACAAATATATTAAAATTTATGTGCCAGTTTTGGTATAGCGGGCTCTAGTATAGTAAGTGTCCGAATTCTACAAACACACAACAATAAAAAACAACAAAAAAAATCTTAAGATTTACGTACATGTATCGGGCAATGCATAGTGAGGTTTGATTTAAGTTGTAAAATAAAACACATACATTTTAAGGTGAACTAAAAATTTTATTTTTGGTCTGAGGGGTGAGGGGGTTTTGGGAACTTGGTCGAGCATAACTAATGGTATCTCACGAATTACACGAGTAATGTAGGCCTCAAAAGCGTTGATTTCTAAAGACATCAGACTTAACATAAGTATCCCCAGAGAACAAATTTAAAGGTGTGATATTGCACGATCTAGGTTGCCAATTTACTGTAACAAAACGTGAAATTAAGGGGTCACCAAAATGATTTCTCAACAAGTCTATAGTTTTACGCGCTGTATGGCTTGTAACGAAGTCTTGTCGATGTCAGACCCCACCGAAACCATGCGATTGAATTTCAATAAGCACATATTCCACTAAAATGTTGCGATAACGGTTTCGATTGACTGTAACATTCTGATTTGCCTCATTTTTTTAATAAATATAGACCAATGATTCCACCAGACCAAGCACACCACTCCGTTGTTTTTAATGGATATAATGGTAGTTCTTGGTAAGTTTTGGATTAATTATCAGCCCAAATACGGCAGTTTTGTTTATTAACGTAAACGTATGAAACTATTTTTCACTTATTCCTTAAACATATTTTAGTTCCCAAAAGGGTTAAATATGCTGCTTTCTATGGTTTATAACAAATCATATACAAAACTGTAAAGTTAATAAATTTGGCAATTTGCCAAAACCAAAATGAAAAATTAAAATAGAAAAAAAAAATCAAAATCATATTCATAGAAAATGCTAGTTCGTTCATGTCATCTTTGTGGATTATTATGCAAGATTTTATGCCAATATTTAATGTACAACCCAAAAATTACACACACTCGTACATACCCAAACACCAACTATTTAAACTGACAAAATATTAAAAATACAGAAATTGCAACAAAACAAAAAAAGACATATTTTATGCATTTATGCATGAAAACATGCATAATATTGCATAAATGTAAAAGCTCCCTCCTGCATAAATGCCAAATAACTGCGGATATTAATTAAAAACAAAAATACGTTTTTTTTTTCGTTCCAACAACCACAGCAATACTTGAATGAGTGCATGTGTTTATGTTTGACTTGCACATTTGGGGAGAAAACTTTATAAGCATTTGCATAATTCATTTCAGAAAATTAAAATAAAAATAACAACAAAATTGAAAATAAATGTTGCAAAATACAGCTTAAAGGCCTGTTAAGGCCATAAACATTTTGAAATGATTAATTATTTATCAACTAAAAAATACGACAAAAAAAAAAAATATGAATTAAAAATTGTTGTATGAAAAATATATTGTATCTAGCGAAAAAAATTATTTGTTTATGGATGAAACAAAATGGTAATTTTACTTGTTGTTTCTATCATTTTACATACTTACTACCGGCATAATTAAAATGTGGTAAATTGTTAAAATTTATCAATTTTATCACCATCATGCACAGTGGGTTATGTATTAAGTAAAACTGTTACAAGTTAAATATTTTCTATTGAATTGGAAGCTTCTTAAAAAAGCTGATTTTTAGTTTTTTTTTGTTATAAATTAAGAACTTGATGAATACGGAAAAAAATTTATTAAAAATTTTTATATAAAAATCTTTGTTTTTTAAATAGAATTAGAAAGATTTTGTTTTAACAATTTAACTGTGCAAGATTAAAAATAATTTTACAAATAAATAAAAATAAAAATAATAAAAATAAAATAATAAAAAATATAATAATTTTTATTTTTTCTGAGGACTTTTAAAAATATAGAGAAATTAAAAAAAAATTTTCGTAGACTCAAAAATATTAGAAAAATTTTACCATTAGAGAAAGACATTTTTTTTTTAAATTTCTTAAACAATATTGTAAATTTTTTCTATAAAAATTTCCTTAAAAACATATCCATAAGTTCCACGATTTATTGGCTAACTTGAAAAATGCAGTTTAAGCTGATTTTACCCGCTAAAAAACTTTATAACCAGAAAGCGCTTCTTTCATCGCTTACTAAGTGCTTACCTGGTTCCAACAGCGCTTCTAAAATACATGATTGTTATATGCTATACCCAGATCGTAGGTCTCTTTTTTCACCTAGTAAGCGCTAATTGCATTCCTACTAGGACTAGCTTAATTATGCCCTCTCCTTACGCACTGCTGAAAAAGGTAGCAGCAAATAAGGGAAATAATGAGCGACATACTTCGATGTGCTTTCGTATGCAAACAATTAAAGCATTTTCATGGATGCCAGGATTATCGCCAGAATTGCTCGAATATTTTCAGGCAGTTGATCAAGAAAAATTGACCGGATTACTTTTTCTGCAACTTGTCTTTGTCCTAAATTTTGTATCGTGCGCAAAAATTGTGAAGGCTTTTGATCACCTAACACTTGACCACTCAAAAGTCGTTTAAGTTTTCGTTCATCAGATTCAGAAAATAATAAGATAATTCTTGATTTTAATGTCTCATACCTGTTTCCTGTTTGACCATTATCCAGCAAATCACTGACAAGATCAAGTGTACCCGGATCGATGTTAGCAACTAACTAACGGAATTTTGTTTCGTCTGATGAGATTCGTAGCAACCCGAATATCGTTTCAACTTGAAAAAACCATACTTTTGGGTTCTTTGGCCAAAAAGGGGGAAACTTGATTGTTGAAGCTGCATCAATTTGGACATGTGATGATGCATTATTGGGAACAAATCCTGCTGCTGGTGATGCTGTTGTTAGTGATTCGTTTTGATTATTTTGAGCTTGATTAATCGAATCTCCTGCTCTGACCGATGGTGAATGAAATAAAGCCATTGTTCGTTGTCGGGGTCACCAATTATAGGGGTTAATATTTCTTTGTAAAAAAAATTATATTTTATTTAAAAAAATATTATAAGAAAAATTTTAGTTGAAGAAAAATTATCGAATGAATTAATATAAAAAATTACAATAATATTTTTTAAAAAATGTTGCTTAAATTAAATAAGTGTATTTAATTCACCACACAGTAAAGGAATGAAGTCTGCATTACTTTACAAATGCGAAAAACTTTCTGGTACTTCGAGTTTTACACGTGCTAAAAGTTAAAAAAGTTAAATGTAGCCTAAACAATGGCAATCCGCTATGAAAGCGTTTTTTTCTTTTGAATTTTCATTTGACTAATGTGTTCAATGGGCATTTAAGCCTTCCTAATCTCTTCTTATACGAGATCCAAGTTCGATGCAAAGTGATACTACCATGCATGTGCCATTACTTTGCGTTTAAATTACTGACTTTGAAACTGTTTCCGTTTATGTGTAAAGGCAGAATTAGTTTGTACGTTTTCTGTTGTTATGAATCAGCTGTTTTGTTTCTGTTCAATTGAAAATCTGTATCTGTGGTTTGTAGTTACTTTTTCGTTCTGTTTTGTTGCGGACAAATCTGTAGAAAATATAATTCAAAGTTAAGTGACGGCCATTGAAAGAGCAACAGCTGTAATTAACGTGCCTTTATTTTAAAGGTGGCTAGAACAGAGAAACTCTCTTTGCTTTTATATGAAATCTGACGCTACAAATTTTTTTTATGTATTGACTCTGACGAGAAAAACTTACACAAAATATAATAAGCTTGTTCTTGTAAGGTTATCTTAAAAAGTAAAGCAAATAAGTTTTTACAGAAGAAGTAAGTACAGCAGGATGGCACTTCACAGAACGACAACAGAAAGTAAAGACTTATGAGGCTTTAAATCAAACGACAGCAATCCTACTATTGCTTCCATTGTTTGTGTTAATGTAGTAGTCATTTCACCACATATAACAAAGAAAGCTCCCCATCCAACTTTCTTTTACTTCTCTTTATTGAGTTTGATAAGTTGTCAATTCTGAACGAAGTCTTATATTTGCGTCACTAATTTTTTTCCCTATGAAGCTGGGTTAAAGTAAAAAACTGCTCATATTAGAATTCATAATTTCTGAAGGACAAAACTAATAATAACTTTCTAATAGAAGTGTGTGTCCCTTTGAAATTAATCAGCATCTGTTTCCCTATTGGTCCGCTTGTTTGTATACGTTTTCTTCTCAGTAGGGCGGTAGTTATTTAAAGATACAAAGTTATGAGTTTAAAATCTATTATTTTTAACAAATATTTTCAATATAAAGATGTTTTGCTTGCCCAGATACTGTATTTTCCGAAGTCAATGTAACAGAGTCTGTGGTAAATAGAACGTTACTATAACCCATGCTAATCATATGGCCATACTGGAGCTAATTCATGTAAGCCAATGTGGTCATTATATAATTTGAAGTATATGTAGTTGTATTGTACCACAGAAATAACTCTATACATTTCCCGAAATACCCACAAAGTTTCTAAGTCCCATGATAATAGGGCCACTAAAATCTTTGTTTTGATTTCTAGTGCAAGAGGAATTTTTAAGTCGTTTCCTGCGTTCTGTATTAATAACTGTGATGAAATTCTCTTGCATAAGTCATCGCCACCTTTTTCCAAATATTGACATCCAAACAATCTTGGCACAAAATTACTTCTCGACGGCCTACAAGACGTTTCCGTTTGTTAACGCACAAGGTTCATAAGAACAATAGAAATCACATAAGAGCAAAAAGCCTTACTCAGTTGACACATTTTTCGTTTTCTGTTAAAGCGATAATACTAACGATAATACTAATAATAAGAAAGGTTTAACAGGGTTCATTGTGCAGTGTTACAACAACAATTAATTTTTATGTTAATGTAATTAAAGCGTTAATTAAAACTAAATAAACAAGTGTTTTTTTTTAAACAAAAGGATGAAACCTAAATATTTTTATTTTTTATTGAGTTTCTCAATAATTTCTAATTAAATTAATTTATTTACGACCTTTGATAAATTTGCCGTATTCACATTAGATAAATAAATCAAATATTTTATAGAACTTGTACATTTGGAAACCACTAGATATCGCTTTGGCTAACGTTCCGCTAATAAATAGATTTTGTGAATACAACAATAACTTTTGTAACCATATACATACATATGCCTTATGTACTCGCTTATCTAAATTAAAAATTATTTAATAAAAACAAAAAATTATTACTTAGAAATTTATGTATTTGTTTTGTATACAAAATATTTGTTTTGTCATATTAACAAATTGTTTAATTGTACTGGCAACAAAATTACTTATACTAACAAAATATATTACAAATTATTTTAATAAATTTAAATGTTGTGTTAAATATTTATGTGATTTAGAATTAACCAGATTGAAAGTTAATGACGAAAGCAAAGGATGGTGTTTTAAATCAAGCACTGTATTTCTTTAAGTTTTTAAGCCACATTTTTGGAAATATGTCACTGTGCTTGGTCTAGCATTACGGTATCTACTGCATTGTCATGTGGATTGTGTTTGTGTGAGTAATGCTTTACTGCCGAGGTGTTTTGTGGTACAGACGGCATTCAAGCATCAAATAATGCATGACATGGCATACATAACATTTTATATTTTTTTTGTTTTTTTATATTCTCCGTATGACGAACATGCGTCGGTCGATCTGTCTGTCTGTCTGTCTAACTACAAAAAAAATAAAAAAAAAATAATTGCATTTGAATGCAAAATGTTCATTAAACGGAATAATGTTTAACGTTATTTTTACTTTTTATTTGATTTCGTATAAAATTTGTTTTTATTTTTATAGATTTTGTGTGGTGTTATGTGCCGACTTCTATTTATGTATGCGATTTTTTTTTATATTATTTTCATTGACACAATGTATAGCGATGACATCGATATTGTTTAATTATATGAACACTTTCAGGCATATTCTTAGAGATCTACATATAAATAATAAAGATAGATGAGGCACACACGCTTCACTACTTCCATCAACATACTTCTAACAGTGGAAACAAATCAAGAACGTTTCAATGTTACTGAATTCAGTAAAGTCAGTTATGCACAACCCACCACCATAAATTTAACATTTTTATTTTTGCGTTAACTGTCATCATCATTATTGGCATCAGATAGTAGTTACGATTTGGTTTGGTTATGTGAAGTCTATAGAATTTTGAAAAATTTGAATGATATTTAATAAAATTGTATCTGCATAATTAAAAAAAATATACTTGAAATAGAACAAGTTTAAAAAAATAACAATTATTTATATGTAAAATATATTTAAACTAAATGAGAATTATAAGAACCACCTGCAATAATAAAATGGGATTTTTTTATTTATATTTTTTAATTAATCTTATGGAGTCTCAGTACTTTATTTATATTGTATACATTTAAGAGCTAGATTCAATTTGTAAAATAAATAATATTTTTTAATATATAAAATTCTCGAAATGGCTCGAACAATTTTCATGAAATTTTGTGTGCACATCGGGTAGATCTGAGAAATGGTGAGGATGTTTTTTTCATACCCCTCAATGTCATGCCTTTTTTCACCTGCCCTGAGACAGGACAGACTGCTGGACCGATCTTTTTTAAATTTTCACATAGTATAACTAAGGCTCTGGTATGATTTATTGCGTACTTTTTTGGTCACGCCTACTTTAACGCCCACTTTTTTTAATTATGTACTTGCATCAATATAGTTTTTAGTATTTTTCTTCAAATTGTACACAATTTATAGTCCAGCCAATGCAGAAATAAACGTTTAACAATCGGTCAACATCTATTATTCATACTCCTAAATATTTAGGGTGAGTCACCCCAAGAGGCAATTTGTGCCTCATCTAAATAACGTAACGACTTCGATGGAATTTTAAACTAAAGTAGATCTGCGAAGCGTAAAACACATATGGTTTACATTTTTTAATGTACTCAAAGTAAGTTAGTTAGTTTTATTGAACTAAAAAAATATTTCCTAGACATATTTTATATGGAAAACAACATTTGCCGGGTCAGATAGTATTTTAGAAATTATAAAAAATATAAATTTGTCTAATTAATAAAAAGGCAAAAATAAAATACCAAAATATAACAGAAAAACATATGGCTGTTGACTTACTTATTGTTTATAAAAATATTGAAAACATAACTATTTATTTAAAAAAAAAATGCTTTTAACGCCATCTAATAGTTAAATGACAAATTAAAGTTTATGATAATGATGTCTAAAAAAGATTACATGGTAAAAGCAGACGTTGATAAATTTCATTCAAGCAAATAATAAGGGAAAAAGTATTGATAAATTTAAACAAAAAATTCCATAATTAAAACTTCATTAAAAAGTGATTTAAGTAAATTATATTTATGACCAATATTTCATATAAGAATGTGCTAATGGGATAACCATAGCTGACATCGGTTAAAGTCGGAAAGCTGATTTTTCATGGTATTCTGTCATTGGCATATCACATTGAATTTGTAGCCTTTAAAAATCTAAATTTACTGCCGTGTTCAGAGTAAATATTTTAGGTATATTGAAGGCTTATTTGTCAAATTTCTGTACAACATCTATCAAATAAGTCTTTTATAAATCTTAAATATATTTATGAATACTGCAGTTAGATTATTTATAAAAGCTTCAGATAAAGTACAGTCGAACTTACATAACTCGAATCTCTTATATTCGTTAAAAAACTTCGACTAATGGCCGTAATTTCAAGGAATAGATAACTATCAGTGTGTAGATATCTATGGTGTAAAAAAAATAGTAATTTCTACCCCTAGGTAAGACATATCGGATAGGTAATTTATGGTGTATCCTACACTATAGATTCTGGTTGGTTATTTCTTTAGGTAAATTTTTTTTTGAAAAAAATGTCAAATTATTTCTGAAAAAAGTTAAATAAAATATTAAAATAAATTAAAAAAAAAATTTATTGTTTAATAAACGAAAAAAAAACGATGAATTCAGAATTAGATGAGCTGAAAAGTTTACAATATTTGCTGAAATTGAATTCGTAAAGAGTACCACATAATTTCAGAGAAAGAACGCATCATTTCGAAATATGGAATGAATCCGAGTTTCTGAAAAGATTTCGTCTTTCAAAGAAGAGTGCAAAAATGGTTTTACAAAAAATTGAATCAAAACTGTCTCATAAAGTAGAAAGGTAAGTTTTTGTATTTAAATTAATATTCAAACAAAAGTTCTAAAATATATTTGCATTTTAGAAAAACGAACATTTCGCCAAGCCATCAATTGTTGCTAACTCTACGATTTGACGCATCTGGTAGTTTCCAAATAGCTATAGCTGATTTCGGAGGAATTCATCAAACAACAGCAAGCAGAATAATACGAAAGGTATCAGCAGCAATAAAATCATTGTATGATTTATATATTAAACACCCCTCCACAGAGGAGGAAATTACGAGCACACAAACGCGATTTTATAAAACCACAAAATTTCCAAGATGTGTTGGAGCCTTGGGTTGTACTCACACCAAAATTATGTCTCCAGGTAAAGCTTCTTCCGTACAACTTAAAATACAGAAAACTAAATTAATATTTAGAAAAAAATTTTGAATAAAACAATTTAATTTCAGAAAGTCTTTTCTGAAATTCAATGTTCTTAAATTCTTTATTTATGTTTTCTGAATTCCGTAAAATTTGGGCTGCCTTTATTCTCCTTTCCAGACATTTCTTTAATATAAAATTAAAATTATGTAAAAACCCGTTTAATTTTTAAAAAGAAAATTTATATTTGTTAAATATTTTTGACATATAATATAAAGTCAAACGTTATTGTTGCCATATTTTTTTACAAATGTCGTCGGTGCATACACGTAGGTAAATTAAACGTTTTAATTACCAAAGTAATTTTACCGGCTAGATAAAGATATCTATTAGGTAGTTACACCAGTAGTTATCCGATTGTTGAAATTACGGCCATAAGTTATAGAATTTGTTTGTTAAAATATATTATCAATTCCAAGCAAGTGAGTATGTGAAGTTCTTAAAACAAACGCTACCTTAAAACTACATTTCTTAATATGTGTACATATGTGATAAAAAAGTTACAATAAATTAAAATGTTCTGAAATTTAAGACTAAAAATTTAGGTTTTTTTTTGGTATTTGCAGATTTTAGTTTTCTCAAACCCATATAGTGCTTATCAGATGTAGTTTTGTTATGATGGATGATCTGTTTGTTTGGAATGTGTAATCAGTAAAGTAAGGATTGCTTATTATTAAGGCGAGTACGCCGCTTAGGTATGGCTAATAACCCGCAGTTTTTGTAGAGAATAATAATAAAGAATTATTTACAGCTAACAAGCCGCTTTGGTTATCAAATTTATTCTGTCTTTTCTAAATTAATCTTACAGCTGTTTATATGAATTTCTAAATCTAAATTATTTACATATCTGTACTTATGACCTAATTAAAAATTCTATTTGTTTACATTTACAAAGATAAATTTAATGTTCGAAGGCTGATAAATAGTTTCTTTCGCAGGACCCTCGTCATCCGTTCCTGATTCAGGGTAGTACTGCTTAACAATATTAATATCTGTAGGAAAGCCAGTTGTGCAAAGCTCATTATATACATCCTGTAGAGTAGTATTGCAAGTTATTTTGTTTACTTTGCTGGGTTTTACAAGTTAATGTTTTATTTGATTATTCGCATTAAAAACATTCCGTTCACAGTCATTAATTAATATCACCGCAATCATTTTTATAACCCACACCATGTCTTAAAAAAAAAAACAACGCAAAATAGTTTTTAAATCAATTAAATGTTTCGTCAATTGAACGACTTAATTAATACCTCTGCTTCCATTTATCAAGCCAACCTGTGATTTTTATAACGCGATCGTCTCCAAAAACTGTTAGCTAACTTCATTGCCTTTTCATTAATATTGCTCCAGATAAACAATATTTTGACTTATAGTTTCTACAAACCAATCAAGCACTACTTTCTCGATATTTTTGAATATTGTGGTCATAATGCTTTTAAATTATCGGTATGTTTTTCTCTTCAATCGACGAACATTTTAAAATACGTTTCCTTGCCATGATATTAAATTAATATGATTTTAACATTTATCATTCACTTTTATAAAGAGAACTGATGCTTACACCAACGAAAAGAAATACAAACATGATTTACTAAACGGGATTTTCCCGAAAGAAAGCATAATATAGAAATCAAAAATCCTTCAAGTTATAAAATTCATATCTATGTGTTTCGTGCGAGTTAAGGAAGAATAATTGTCAATAATACTTCCAACATAATTTCGATTTAGAGAAAATTCGATTCTGAGGTGTTCGAGTTATGGAAGTTCGACTGTATTAAAATACATATGAAATTGTTTCTTACTCTGTTAAAAAATTATTTCTTTAGAATGTGATTTGTTGATCTCTGTGAGCAAATAATTTTTTCTGTTAACTTGTTTGTTTTAAACATCTCACTAAAAATTCTTTTGTTTATTCAAAAACCACTTAATTTACTTACAAAAAAAAAATAATAAAAACGCAGTGATACTAACAGTAACACATTACGAAAAAAGTTACGCACGAACAGAAATTAAATGTCAACTACACACATACATAAAAAGACACGCTTTCAATGACAATAATGCCGCCGTTATTCTGTACTGCATCATAAATAAGTTGAAACAGATATTTGTGTAGGCAAAAGCCAGCGTTGTCAACTCGGTGATTTTATCACCGTTTTTGGTGATTTTTAACATTTCGAAAGCGGAAAAATTGTGAGTCAGTGCTTGGTGATTTTTTTTTTAGTTTTTAGTGCTTTTATTTTTTTTTCGGTGTCACCAAACACTAAAATTCAAATTTATTAATTGAATAAAATTTTTTGTAAGTGTAAATGTATATACATACTACCAAAATGGAACTTTTAGTACAATTATATGCAACTCGGCAAAAAAATAATATTACACTAGAAATTTAATTATTTATAAGATGGTATTGATTGCCTAGAAATTTTTTGTTTCAAAATGTCTAACTTTATACATATATGCAAATGAAGTGAATGTGAATAAAAGAAATTCCTCTTTCTATTGAGATCATCTTATAAATGATTAAACCTTGAGACAAACTTTTAGCGTCCCACAACTTTAAACGTTTAAAAATTTTACCAGAAAACCTTGAAATTTTAAGTAAAATTAACATAAGTAATGTTAGAAATGTTTTATCACATACAAAAGAAGATATTTTACCATTAGCTAAGCAATTTGAATCCAATACTAAAATTTTGTCTTCATTGATAATGGATGGCGAATGATTCACCTTACGAAATGCCAAATATTGAATTCAGTCGATTTTTGTATTGAAGTTAAATCGTAGAAAGATGCAGTTAACTTAAACCTCTTTGAAGAATTAGCTAATATTGCCGTTAAACTTTTGTCGCTCCCATGAATGTGTTTAAATATAAAATACGCAACCGAATGTGTTTAAATTCATTTAATGTCTTACTTCACATTAAAAGTGGGCTGAAACGGGAAAATTCCTGTTGCGAAACCTACCAAATACCTGATGAAGTAAATATTCTGAATAATAGCAATGGTGTTTATAAAGCATCACAATTTGAAATTAAGACTGTGTTGTGGCCAGATTATAGTGATAATAATGAAGAAATAATTGACTTTAACATTGATATTTAATATTATTTACACAGAGAAAAGCTTAAATCCTAATCAAATTATTAATGCAAATTATTTATTAAAATTTTACATAATTTTTAGTTAGAAATATTTGTATTTAGTTACTCTAATATGTAATAATATTTATATATTAAATAATAGTTGTACTTATTTGGTGAATAATTTTTTTAATATTTTGTACAACAAATTCACATATGTTTATAAAACTTCGTATAAATGCATTAGGTATGGAAAAATAAATCCTGTCGTATTTTTTTCTAAATGTTGAAATAAATTTCTTGCAATGCATCACTCCTGAGATATATTGTGAATTGATAATTATTATAATAATTCAATATTTTTGTTTTTTTTCCAATGCTTTTGTTTATTTTTATTTACATATAAATATATTTATCTATGTAAATCTGTACTGACTGACTAAAAGATATTCGGTATGTTTGATTTTTGTAAATTTTTTTGTTATTTCTTATATTCATTTAAAAATATCTTAATTTTAAAGAAATTTATAAAAATGTATAATATTATTAAATAAATAAAAAAATAATTTACAAATTTTAAATTTAGTGCTTTTTTTTGATAATGACGCGTTTTTTCCTGGGTTATGGTGCTTTTTGAAATTTTAAAGTTGACAACGCTGGCAAAAGCCATAGAGGATAAAAAAAACAATTGCATATCCAACACGTCAGATAGATAAACCAATAGATAGTAGCGGAACATAAACTGGCAGAGGAGACACGACATGTAAATGGTGTTGTAAATTGTTAAATTATGAGACAATTTAAATGCGTTAATAAAGGCAACACCAACCGTCAGTCGTAGAGCTAGAGAACAGCAATAAAGGCAACACCATACTCATCAGTGATTATCAACGAATAGTAAGAGCATCATCATTACAATCATGCTGATCATGATTTTAGCCATCAACATTTTCATCAGATTTACTGGAAACTGGAAAATGTTGAATAAAGGAGTAGGAATAGATTACCAGCAGCATTTAAAATCACACAGTTAGCGGCTGTAAGAAAAATATGCACTAATTGTTTAAAATAATGGCATCGCACAACAGAGACCCATCAGCACAGACATTTCAATGCAAAACGACAAAAAATGCAAACCTTAAACATATAGACATTAGAGCCTCATAAGTAACAGAATAGAATTGCGGTACATTCGAATATGTATTATGTATGTATTTACGCGCATTTATATGCGCCACATTTTGTCCAAAAAAGGAAATTGGAAATTCATTCTGACACACACGCACACTTATTTAGCAAATATTACTAGAAGTCGTTGTAAAGCTATCGTAGCAAATAAATAGCTTAAAATTTAAAAAGAAAATGTGAACTGAATTAATGAATGAGAAAAAAAGGAACTTATGCATTTCCCAATACATTTCTTAAGCTCATTACGATGTTTGTGAAGAACAGTGGGGCAAAAACAAGAAACTTCCTAAATGCTATCTTTTTGGCAATTTAATTTGTCTAACCTTATTGGTTAATAGATTAGCTTTATTTTAAACAAACAGCGAAATTTTATTAATTGAATTTGTTTCTTTGAAGCAATTAAACTTTTATTGTATTGCGAAGAATGTTGCACGTTTGTAACATTTATTAAACAGCAACCAAAAAAGCATCCAAACTGTATTCTGCTTAGAAAAAATCTTGTTGCCACAATGAAGCTTTATTTCAAAATACTCAAGAAGCGTGTATAGTTTTAACTTCCGGTTGTTTGCAAAGGGAAATAAAAATGTGGATGTTATAATTATATAAAATTCAATAATAAGCTGAAAACTTAAATAGCTTTGTTGTAACAATTAGTTTTGTCGATAACTAAACTATGCAATTGGAAAATTTCAATTGTGACAATAAAAGGTTAATCCTAAAGCATTAAATAAAAAAGCGAAGAATAATATTTTGATGGAGTGTGTATAATTAAATGATTATTTAGCTAATCTAAAAATTACCACGATTAAGCGAAGTAGATAAACTTTCGATAGCGGCAACTATAAACTTAGCTGTCGTACTAATGAATTATGTTTGACTTTTTTTCGGTATTTTTTGGCAACTTACAATGCAAAGCCTTATACTGAAACAATATTTACAAGTTTAAAGTCCGTACTGTAAGTACAAAAGAAGCTATCGCCGCTGTAGACGGAAGTATGCCAGAGGACTGGAACTTGTCGATCCGATGGTTCCGTAAGACGGAGCAACATGTCGTACAGTGCTTACAAATTTTGAACCCATACCTTGAGTCCAAAGGAAGTATTCGCCATTGTAGAGTGTTGCAAAGGACCCGAATTTGTCGGTTAGATGTCAGCAACATGGTCTTTTCATGTGATTGCAAATTATTTTAAGATGAATGGTTCCATAAGACGGCGCAACATGCCATACAGTATGTGAATTTATCACTTTGTTCAGCCGAACTATAAATAAACCTGTAAATAGGCCACCTTATTTGTGTGACTTGACAACTTTAAACTAATTTTTAAAGGGGTTCGTAAAATCTCTCTTTGCTGATAAACCATTAATCATTCAGAAGCCAACAATGCACAACAATGCACTTTTGATGCAATAAGACCGCGTATGGTCGAAAAAGTGTTAACAAATTGACCCGCCCGCATTAAATGCCATAAAATCTGTGAGCTTATAGAGCATAAATTCTAATAATTCAATTGAATTTTGTGTTTTTTATTTAATAAATTTGTTCTCCTTTAAAATCACTCTTTACAAATATCTAATTAAAATTTGTGGTCTTTCTATTATAAATTTTGTGTACGTTGAGCCTATTCGGAAGCAGTAGCCTTTTAAAGTCGAATTTTCAACTCAGGTTTGAAGTGACCGTTTTTGCAATCATTAAACGTTTTTGCTTGCAAGCAAAAGTGTCATATAAAGGACAAAGCCAACCAACTGAATTTATCAAGATAAAAATGCAAAAGAGACTGCTTATTGCAAATTTTATGATGAGAACATCATTGTTCTTTCTGCCCTTTTTTGAAAACAACTTTAGTGAGGCCATTTTCTTCGACTCTATGCTCGTAGATTTTATTGAATACTAGCCAAGCCTGGCGAGCCATGCTACGCCCCTTAATAAAAAAACTGCATTCTGAATTCTAATTGAATATTAAGTGCGGGAAGCCCACTTTTCTAGTCACGAAATTGTATAGTCATGACAGCTCAATATGTGTGCAAGATTTCAGAAAAATCGTCCCAGTGAAAGTACCTCTAAATTATAACTTTTTTTAAGGGCGTGGCCCTGCCCACTTTCTAATCACGAAATTATATAGTAATTATAAATCAATATGTGTGCAAAGTTTAATCAGTCAAGTGCAAGTAGCTAAAAATTATAACTTATTTTTTATGGGCGTGACACTGCCCACTTTTCTTTTATATAGATTTCATGTTTAAAAGTGTTTGTTAATTTTTAATAGTTTAAACAAAAACACACAATCAGACAAAACGAGTAGTGTGCTGTCAAATAGTTTAGTCAGCTGGGTAAAATTTGAACAAAATATTATTTTTCTGCACTTATTGTCAATTTCTAGAAAAGATATATTAAATTCTTGTTTTTATATTCCGCTTGTCTTATCACCTTCTTTTACTTTAAAACAACACCTGCTGTATCTTGTATTTCATAGCACTAACTCTTTTTAATTGCGTTGATTTTTTGTAATCATGATCGCAACATGATTAAACAACTGAGTAAAATTTTATAAAGAGAGATAAACAAATATATTTTTTTGAATTAAATAAAACTGTCGATCCCATATTGCTTTACCTACACCACACAGTACATTCTGCATGCCCAATTAAAGATATGATCCATTTTTGCTTACGTGATGTGCATTGGTTACCGATATTGATATCGATAATTGTTTATAGGGATTTATAAATTTAATGGGCCATGATCCATTGATATCTTTAAAATTAACATAAGTCAGGCCGTTTCTTTAAAATTGGATCTATACGGTTGAGTCAATGATTGTACATATCAATCAATAGTTACATATATAAAGCTTGCATAAGGCTTTAGAAAAAACCCAAAAAAATCATACATAATTCATACAAATCTTTATTGAATGTCAAATTTGCCTTGTCTATTGTGATATTTTACAAATTTTGTTTGTCTTACAAAAAATTACATTTTGGCGATGAATATCATCAGTTCTTTCGTTAGGCAAGATTCTAAATTATAGTATTATTAGGTGGTTTTTATACTTACCATATTATTTTCTGGACATTATTCTACAAGAAGTAGGCACAGAACACTGATATTAAAGTCTCTGATTATTGAATGATCCACCGTGTACTCTTGCAAATAACAATAATGACGAACAAAAGTGCCTAACATTATCGTCAATGATTTTTATTGAAAATTTGTGTTTCCCATTGCTTTCACAATCTCTAAAATGTTTTTTCTCCATAAATGTGCACTTAATTTTGTGTGTGAGTGTAAATTATTGCTGCATTTGGTTGGTTGGGTGCACAAAAAGGAAAGAAAAAAAATTACATCTCAAATGCCGGAAAAATCATAAACAATTGTTAATAAAATCAGCAACATAAACAAACACAGTATTTTGTTATAGACAACGTCATACCAACCAATTTTATGGCGGTTAAAATCGTAAATTTAACTGAAAAAAAATAAAAAAAATAAAAACTTGCTAGGGACTTTCAATAGACACACATAAGAGATTTATGTTAACAGTGGTGCCACACACAAAACTTATGTCCATACACGTAAATACATGTAACTTCAATGCAGTGACGGCTTGTGGACACTTACACTTAGTTGATGAAGTATAAAAATTTTTAAACCGTTTTTCCACAATTGAAATTTAGTGACAAAACTATGGAATATTTTGTTGGAAAAAAATTTTGAAGCACTAGTGAAAATTACTGTCAATTTTCTTTATTTTGAAACGTAATTATGTTTTGAGAAATAAATTTTTTGTATTGCATTATTTGTTTGTGTTTGAACTTTGTTTTTTTATGTAGAACCTTTGACGATCATATATATTTATATTTACATACGCAGAGGGAGAATAGAGCAGACCACTACCGGCTTGGTGCTCTTTTCGACCTCCCGCTCTTCAGTGATTTCTTGATTATCGATCTAAATCAATTCCACAACTGACTCTCTTGCCTCAAACGTCATTTGCTCTAGACTAGAAAACTATTTCACACGACTGAGTGGTCGACAAGCCTATCGCACAATCCTTGGTAATCGCCAGCATTCTTTCTGACTGCGTACTGCATGCGCTTTTGTATCAGCATCCTTCAAGCACATTCAACTAACATCATCCCCCAAGCACATTCAACAAACATCATCCTTGATCTGCATCCTCTTCAGATGATGCTTATAGTTTTCCAAACCAGTACCTTTACCGTACCTTTGTCAAGTGGCTCTTCGAGTTTCATACGAGCCTGCCTACAAGTGATTTCTTGCATCCACTTTTGCAAGCTTATAGAGTTTAGCCATTTAAAGATCTATGTTTGCACACATTCATCACCCATAGCAGATCTAGATTGTGGTTGAAACAATGTAGCTGCATGTTTTCTCTTTGCGAGATCGTTAGCAGCTTAATTTCCAGCAATGCCAACGTTTCCCTTTACCTTTATCAGTGTAGCATTATTTGCAGAAGCAAACTCATTGACCTTATAAGATTCTGAAGCACCAAAGAGGAGTTGACAATCATCTGCCGCAAGAGTTTTATAACCGACTGCATATTAAGTGCAATAATACTTATCTTCTCCCGCATTCGGGTATCTAATGGATAATCCAGCGCGTTAAATAAAGCAAGCATTTCTTCTTTATAGCCGGACACGTTTTTCCCCAGACTTAAGGTGCAGAACAGATTCAGTTTAAGTTAGTGTATACCAGCAGCACTTGCCCTTTCGTTCATAAGGGAGCCATTAGTAAAGATTCTGATGTCATTCTCCATTCACTCATTGTGCAAAGATACATCCGCTATGAGAGTGAGATGTAGCCTTTCAACCACTTTCACCCGACTCATTAGCTACCTCAGCATCTGAGTATCCTTAATCTCTTTATTAATGAGGTCAAGAATTCTCTTATATACCAAATTAGATCCAAAGCGATACTAGGAACCATAATCTTGCATCCGAATTGACGATCTTGCAGCCGTCTCTTATATAAATAAGTCCTACGGCAGTAGACCATATGTTGTACAAAATTTTTAAACTGTGGCCACCGAAATTTTACTAATTTTAAAATTTGGATCAATAATGAAAACACGTTCTCATCTTGTGTAATACTCCATTTCATTTGTACAAATGCCAACTTATTCAATAATATCCTTAATTTTGGAATACATGTTATTGTATTAAATTATTTTTTAATTTCTTAAACTAAAATTTCTCCTATAACGTATTGCATGTTAATTATAATCGTTTAATATTAAAAGTATTTTCTAAGGGTGAATAGTGAAACTTTACAGCAAAAGCCCTCTACTTATTACATGCCATCGTATGCATGTTTGAGTTTAAATGCGTAATCCTAGTAGAATGTTAAACAAATCACATATAATTTATTTAAGAAAATTAACAACAGTATTAATATTGGTTTTCCTTTGAAATGACTAATAAATGGTGTTGCGTACCCTGATGTTATATCTACTTAACTTTTACCTTATCATTTCCAATCCGCACCCCTCATCTCACCATAAGTAAATAATAACAAATTATACCAAAGGCCTAAAACCTTAATAAAATATTACTTAATTTTTTATTTAGCTTTTTTTGCTTACGAACTTCCTACCATGAATAGAGTAGAGTGATTTATTTTGTTAGGGGGTTGCTCGTTTCTTCTTAATCTAATAGTTTGTTTTATTTCCTTTTTGCTTTTGGATTTGCTTGAACCTTAATTGCTTGTTAGAGCTCTTTTATTCTTAATCAAATACGATTTAGTGGCAGCAAAACTTTTTCTTTCTAAAAACGTTTATATTTCTTAAAATGTTTTATTTAGTACAAAACACTCTTGCTGCTTTGACTACAATAAAATGTGGGAAATGAAACAACCGAAAATAGAAAGTTTTCTTTTTGAAAAATGTTTTTAATACTCCGTAACAAACAGTCGTAAAGATTGTTTTTTTTTTAATTGTAATTTAACTTTTTAAAACAGTTTTATTTAGTCTACCTGAAGTACTTGGGGGTGTGTTATGGTTTGTTTTTAATTTATGTTCACATTAGGCAAATATTTGTGTATTTAATCGCTAAAACATATTAATTTCTCCCCCAACAATCTATTAGCAATATATCTGCTACTTTGCTAGCGCAGTTCTTATGGTTTATTCAATTCTCAAGTCGTTCTTTCATTTACTTAATATTTTTTTGTTAAATTCATTAAGCCTTGTTTTTGTAATTAATTTAATTTCATTTTTATAAATGAAGATTTCTGTAAATAGTGTGGAACTATTTACTTTTTTTTATTAATTTATTTTTTTATTAAAGAAAAGTATTTTTTATTTCCCTTAACATTTTCTTACTTAGCCAAGATAAATGCTTTTTAAGTTGCTGATTTCAGAAAAAAAGAAAAAGTACCTTTTGTGTCACCCAATTAGCTTGAATCAATGGTTTAAAATTTAAAACTTCTAGATTCATAAACGTAAGAAATACAAAAAGTACCATAAAAATGCAAAAGAGTACCGTTTTGGTAGCCTAATATATTCATTTTCACCTGGGATCAATAGTTACTAATTTAAGGGATCGATGTTCACAAAAGTACAAAATACAAAAAAGTACAATAAAAATGCAAAAAAGTACCATTTATGTCGTGTAATTATTTTTAGTCCCATCTCGTATTAATAGTCTCTTAATTCGAAATTCTACCTTTACAAAAAGTACCATAAAAATCAAAAAGTACCTTGAGTAGTCTACATCATTTTCATTCTCAACAATAGCCCCTAAATATAAAATTCTGACTTCATTAACGTAAAAATACAAATGGTACCAAAAAGGTACCTTCCTGGTAGTCCATTGAATTATAAGTCTTACCTTGGATCAATATTTATTGATTTAAAAAAAATTATGTTCACAAACGTAGAAAATACAAAAAAATGCGAGTACTCTATTTTGCATAAAAAGGGATATGTTTTAAAAAGTACTAAACTGTTTCTCTAAATTTTCTCTTTCTATCCTATTCTAATCCTATTTGAATACAGTATTCAAAATTGTTTCAGAATTGGCGAAAAACAAATCGAATTTCCTATGTTGTCCCTTTTATTGCAATTTTTTTTAACTCCCTTGAAGTTTCCAAAAATTTAACTTTCATAATTGTCCATATTATATTAGGCGATAATAATAAATATAATGCGTATTGTATAGTATAATTTTTAAGTAAAAGTGCCAAGAACCGGGACTATTTTTACCCATGTGAAATAAAAAAAACAAATTGCCGAAGTAATTATTGCAGGATACTGAATATAATTTAAATTCTTTGCTTAAGGCTATCATACACGGCATGTTTTTTACATCTGACTTTAAAATTTGTGAGACATATGTAAATCTACATGTCTGTCAAAATTGTACTTTTACGCTGACTGCTTTGCAGCAGCAGAGATTTCTGCCAGCGACTGATGTATGTTTTTACAGAATAAAATAGAGCGCACTCTAATTAAAATTTTGTTAGATGTCTCAACACATGTTTTTTTACAGAAGTAATGTTTTAAAGGTAACACACGACATGTTTGTATTAGCAATGGAGAATTTGACAAGTCAGATTCTCCATTGCTAATACAAACATGTCGTGTGTTACCTTTAAAACATTACTTCTGTAAAAAAACATGTGTAACACACGACATGTTTGTATTAGCAATGGAGAATTTGACAAGTCAGATGTAAAAAACTAGACGGCATGTTTTTTACATCTGACTGGCTCCTTTATGTGTTTGCAAGTGACATAGGATACCAAGGAGCTACCAAAATATAGTTTTTACCCCTAGGCATTGCAAATTCAAAACAGTGTTTAGCTTGTTTTTTTTTATGTAGACTTCGATACATTTTCAAGTTAATCTGTATCATTTTTAGTTTAGAAAATATTAGGTTACCGATTTTACCGGCTTTTACCCCCTTTTTATTCCTTATAGGTTTGAATTCCAAAAAATTCCTTCTAAGTGGATAAGTACATATAAAGAAGCCACTGCCTTAATTTCATGACTCTAGCTTTTTGCTCTTCGGCTGTGTAATGATGAATCAGTTGGTCAGTAAATTTATTTGTGGCAGTAAGAAAAAACTGCTTATGTCTGTTTTTATAGTTTTTTAAAAAAGCACATTTACATTATCTAGTTAATTTTTAAAAGTTTATTGCTTTTAAAAAAAGACTATTTTGTTAGTTCTGCGCTATTCAAATTAAAGATCACATACATTTTGGTATATTTGGCTAAATTATAAGTTAAAATATGTAATTTTCCTCAAGATATTATTATTCGAAAATATATAGGCCATAAGTTTTTCTGCTTAAACTTTCTGCAAAATTGTCCAAAATAGATGAATATTTTCCTGATGGTATCTGTGTGATTTTCGGAATTGCAATGATGTGATTATATAAACAACAGTGCTATATTACATACATACACATACATGTAAAAAACATACCAAAAAAAAAAAATTAAAAAAAAAATATATTAAAAATAAAAAAAAAAAATAATAAAAAAAATTAAAAAAAAAATTAAAAAAAAAAAAAATAAAAAAAAATTAAAAAAAAAAATTAAAAAAAAAATTTAAAAAAAATATAAAAAAAATATATAAAAAAAAAATAATAAAATATAAATAATATATTAAATAAAATAAAATAAAATAAAATAAAATTTGTTTGGCTCAGTTGGAATTCGATTCCACGTTTACTTAAACCAGTATATATGTAGGTTGTTGTTGTAATTGTGAAAAAAAAACGATGTGGTCGTGTTTTTTTGCTCATATCTAAGAAAGTTATGGGGCAATTGTGCTGAATTTCAATAGCGATTCATTCCTGGATATTTCCAAGAGATTGATACCATATAGAGATCTGAGGAACATATAGTTGCTTCTAAAAGTTGATTTCAACCAACACACAGAAAGACGGGCAGACGTACAGACGGACAGACGGTCAGGGCTTAATCGACTCCTCTATTCATAAGCTTTCAGAAAATATATACTTAATGGGATCGGAAATGAAAATTGTAGAAATTAGAAACGGAATGACAAAGCTATTATACCCTTGTGCACCACAGGTGAAGGGTATAATAATAGCTTATGTAGACTTAAGCAGTTATTCTTTTATTTTGCCACAGATAGATAAGTAGATTCTTATGCAGGGTGCTGCAATATTTTTTGTTTCCTAAACTGTAATTTTTTTGTTAAATGGAAAACTTAAGGTTTGTCTTTGGAATGTTTTTTTTATGCTGTCTTAATTTTTCGTATCGCCTTGGCTTTCATTTTGTAACTGCTAAAACTCACAAATGTCAAAGCAGAACTGACATTTGCAAAAATAGCATCCGCCGATAGGTTGATGACTTTTGCGCCACCTTGTGTATTTTGATGATATTTTGTACAGGAAAATATAAATAACAATACAAAATAGTTTATCAAAAAAATAATGGTCATGGTTATTTAAGCAAATATTTGCCAAATACGAGCATAGATTTAGACTTTTACCTTGTTTTATTTTTCTATGTGATTTATATGATTTATAATTTAGGAAAACCTATCCGATCTTATTTTATTTGGTTTAATTTCAGTTGGTGTATTTGTGTGGGGGTGTAATTATTAGTTCAAAAGAATTTTAATTTTATTGCGTTAGTTTTTATGAGCTATAATTAGGAAACTTATTAAAGAATTGAAGGAAAAATAAACCTCCTTATTTTGTTTATTTCATAGTTACAGTCAGTCAGGCTCAAATGTTTTATACTTCAAATCACTATAAATAAAACTTAAAACATTCATGCCAAGTTTTTATTATAGTTGCGACATAAGATATTAGAACGTCAAAGTTGCTCTTCATTAGCGTTTAAGAGACTTTCAACAATAAGATTTTATGTGGGATAGATAAAACGATAAATAAGGCAACTGTTTTATAAGTTTTTGATTGCATTGGTTTGTAAAACTGTGTTTTCTGAAGAAGTAATTAGAATTGCGACAGTTTTTATGAAAAGAAAGACTGTCGGATATCAAAATAAGTGTTGAAAATTTCAAAAGTAGTTTAGTTTGTGGATCTCGTTTAGAATGATTTAATTATTTTGATACAAGTATTTGTTATTATCGGAAACATCGAATCTCGGGTATTGATATTTCGTAAAAAAACTGCTGTATGGCCTTGACATTATAAACCGTTTAACCCTAAATTTTAATTAATATAAAATCTAAACAAAGAGATATGTTTCATATGAAATTTGAAAAATAAATAGTTAAAAGGTCTTTTGATGATTGATTAATAATTTATTCCCCTCTTCCCCTTTTTAACTACCGAAATTTCGAAAGCCATTTACGTTTTCCGTTTTCGTTTTCAGTTCCAAAAATTGATTTTTTAAAGAAAGTGCCAACCCTGGAAACACTTACCTTATAATATTTAAATAACTTATAGTTTTCTTTAGAAACTTATAGGGTCGCACAAGGCGAATTCATACAGGTGAAATTATTAGCCCAGCTGATTGTGAAACATTTTGTCAAAATTGGTTGAATTCGCTTTGATTTCATTTATTAATGCAGGGAAAGGAAATGTGATTTTGGTTTCGGTGTTAAACAATTAACTTGAGTGTACTTTTTTGACAATAAATGTGCTTAATTTATGTATATTTTTTGCTTTTGCGTCATTAATAATGTGTTTAAAAAATTTATATTCTGTTTTCAATCAAATTTAATTATATTTAATATGTAAAAACAACTTTTCCATCCCTGATATACGAATTGGCCTTGACATAAAACATCCCATGAAAAGTTGCTTTGTTGTATCAATTCGCCGTTGCATATACCTTATGGATATGCCTTGGGGTCGCATAATATGTCACAATTTTGGTAATCTGTGCTTTGCGTTTTTTTTTAAATTTGCCCTACCTTAAAAGGGGATGGCAGGGGACCTGTTAACTGAATACACTGATTTCTAAATAAAATGATGTTTTATTTTAATTAAAATAATTTTCTTATATATTTCTGATTTGGATGATTGTAATCTTTTATATAAATCACACGTATACTAAAGAGCTGAGCAAATAGTTCTTAATGTTGTGTATTTTATTCCATACTACTTCCAATTACAAAAAATTAGTGTAAATAAAAAAACAAAACAAATATAACAAAACATGACACTCACTAAATCAAATCAATCACCACTTGAAAAGCTTTTAAGTACCACTACCACTTTGTGCTTTCAAGCAAAGTAGAACATCAAAACAAAACACTAAAATGAAATAAAGAAACTATAGATTCTAGCAAAAACATCGAGTACAATAGAACACAAAGAACGTAAAAAATATTAAACTACAATGTTAATAATTATTAATATTTAAGGTAGTATAAGAGGAAATACTTTCTTATAAGCGATTTTTTCAGTACATAAAGTAAATTTATGATTTTTTTTTCAACAAATAGACAACAGCAGACAACTTGGGAATACAGAGAAATTTGTTTATAGAAATTTTAAATAAATAAAAAAATTTGTGTGGAGAGTGAATATGAAAAAAAATTTAAAAAATGCGAAAAGTCTTTCAGTATATAAAACTTGAACAAAATTATTACAATAAATTATGCGAGCATCATCAACACCAGGATTAATAATAATCCCTGCGATAAAACATCGATAAGACCTTATACACTCTCACAATTACATCCAAGCAGAAATAGAGGTGTATTTTAAATTGCAGTTATTGTTTAGATTTTTCTGTATGGCTACAATAGAAAAAAAAACAACAACAAAAAACAATTCTTCCAAACTCTAACATACATATTTAAAAAGTGTATTATACAAAATCGCTATTATACACTGCTCTACAAACAGCTGCATATATTAATCTATAAGTGTGTGTGTATGTCTGTAGTTCTGGGCATGGGGTGGTATCTGTCATTCATCAATGTTGACTAGATGAATGACTGTTTGGTTGGTTGGTTGATTGGGTTTGGTTTGTTGGATCGTTGGACTAGTAGACTCAATGGCTGGTTGGATGTCATGGCATAGCTGTTGCAGACGTTAAAACTTGTCGACAGGTAATCAATAATAATGTATATAATGTCCAAGCCAACCAGTGTAGTTTTTTTATTCTTTTATTATTTTTCTACATTTTACAATGAGATTTAACTGACACTCATAAAGAGGATGGTAATGATGTGGATGTTGGTGGTATTGGTTGTGTGGATACTGTGCTAATGATTATAACGATGGCGTTGAGGATTGTTAGCATAAACAAGTTTTGTTTCCAAGGAGTGTTTTAATGTGTTACTGGTTGGTGTTAATGCAGCTGCTTCTGCACTCTATCGACAATAATTTTCATACAAATTGATATTCATACTAATGTTAAGTCGGACATTTAGCCAGCAAAATCTATTTAATGCATACAGCAAAATAAGTAATAACTTGAATTTCTTTGTTTGTATTTGTGGTCATTAAAGCCACCAATATGGCATGGGTAGCAATGACCATTACAACACCACCCACTGGGTTATTATTTTTGCACGTTTTATGTTGTTTTTCTTTTTTTGTTCTTGATATAAGCAAAAATAAAGAAATTTTATTTAGATTTATGGCTGCATGTTATGAGTGTGTAGAATATTTTTGGTGGAGTTAGTGAAACGTATAAGAAAAAGTTTTGAATCAACCAATGTGTTCATTAAAGTTTTACATTGTTTAGAAGGTTGATAAATATTGTTTATTAATACAGGTTAAAAATAAGTTTTTTGTGTATATAAAAGGTTTTCAAAATACCTCAACACTCAAAGAAGAAATATGATTGTGGTGATCATAGTCTATGAGCAACATATTATGATTGATCTATATGACTGTAATTAAAAAAATATTGGTTGCTAGTTGTGATAGTCATGAAAAACTCAACACAAATGAAATGAAATCTTCGCTCTTTTCTAAAGCAAATTATTATATTTGAATATTTATGTTATAAACTAGAGAGTGTCCGCGACCTCGTCTGCGTAGTTATCTGCAAAAAGGATAGCCTATGTATTGATCTAGGCTGTCACTTGTCTGTGTGCCAAATTTTGTTAAATTTGGTGTTGTCGTTTTTGTGCGATTGAGTAAGAAAGATGCAAACATCCAAACTTAAAAACATTCATGTTAATAGGATAGTAGGAAAGGATATCGAATATTTCTTTAAAGGCATATAATTTATTGTTTTCAAATAAAACGCATCATATTAAGTAGAATGACCAAAATGGTGGCCTTTTTAGCTTACATTTTTTTAGCTTTTATTACCTAAAGATAATTTATTTGAGAGTAGATGAGATATGACCTCCTTCATTTTGCCGTATGAACGCCATCCTGGCAGTCCAATTTTATGCCACTTTTTTTGAGTACATCCGGTCTTATTTCGACAATAGTGCTTTGAATGTTGGCTCCTAAATATTAAATCGGTGTTGTTCTATCAACAAAGACTACAAATTTTACGTACTCACAAAATAGTCCAGTGGTGTTAAATACCACAAATGAATTTTGGTTGCCAAACATTTAAGAGTGAGTGAGATGGAGTGTTCTATAAGTGTGGCGAAAAGAACGCAAATATTAGGAATAAGTTTCAAGCAGTATGTAAACATTGTTTAGGTTTAAGTCTTTTGATGGTTATTTGTGAAAGTATTCTGAACAAAAATCAGCATAGTTTTACAGTTATTCGCATGGGATATTCTATAGGCCTAAAAATACACCCTAAACTTTAATCTTTAATCAGCATTTTTTACACTAAAATTTTTTTATTCTCCATTTTAATTGTTTCTTTTATTTTTTGAAAATTTTTCTATATTTTTTCACATGTCAAACTTATGAAATAATAAAAATTTTCATCGAGAGGAAGAATAGTTGAAAATAAATTATTATATTTAAAAAATCATAGCTTGATTACTTTTTAAACACACTATTGTTTCAACTAATATTTAATAATTACATATTTTTTATGTCTTTTATCATAATTATTTTGTGAGTAAATACTGTGAGTAAAGCACAACCATATCGATGTTTTCATAATAACTAAACACTAGATCACAAAATTCAAATTAATACTTGAGAATCCTGATGAAAGAATAAAACTTAATAAAAATTATTATAAATTGTGTTCGTTAACTAAATATTGTTATAGATAATATAATATAATCGTCGCGATCATCTTCGATACCATGGTTTTTATTTGCATTAAGATATAAACTTTAAGCTAAGCATCACAATAGATATTTCAAGGTTTGCGTTAATAAAATTTCGCTAAACTAAAATATAATTATAACTAAGTAATCTAGAAAATGAAGTGAACTCTAACTTGAACTGAACTTAGATTTAACATGACTAGAAAATCAATAATATTTAAAAATAAACATCAATAGTTGTTTCATTTATTAAGCTTAATATCAGTTTTTTTATAAAAATAAAAATAATTTTATTTTATTCCAATATTTCGCTACCACATTGGGTAGCTATTGTAGGGAAAGCTTTATAACTAAAATAAAATAATTTTCCCGCCTTTAAAAAAAATTGTTTATGAATAATTTTTATATTGTTAATTCTGTGGCTTGTAGCTAAAAGGGCCAATGTCAAAATATTTACTTTTGAGAAAATTGGAATTGAACTTTAACTTTTAAATATGCTTTCATAGTGACATTGGCCAGCATTTTATTTATGAAGCTGGGCTGGGTTAAGTATGATTTAAGCTGTTTTACCTGAAATAGAACAAGACAACAAATCTAATGCAATGATTTACTCAAAAGAGCAAAAAAGTGACATTGGCCCTTTTAGCTTCAAGCTACAGATTTGTTTAAAATTAAAATCAATTTAAAAAAAAAACTCAATTTTTGTGTCCCCGCACTTTACACTACTATTTTAGGTAAAAAAAACAACAACAAAAAAATAAAAAATTTCAGAGTGATCAGCGAGGAATATGTAACAAAAAAACGTAATTCTCAAATTTGTATGTTTGTTTTTTTGTTTATTCAGAATGGTGTTTTGTTTCTCCCTCGGACACCTTCCATACAAAAGCATGTGTCCCCCGTTAGAATTTTTAGTAAACAAAATTAAATTAAATCCAGAAAAATTTAAATATGCAACATTTAATAACAGTTTTCGAATTATTGAGTTTCTTTCTTGTGTTTTCATTTGTTATAGTCGTCAAAACTAAATAAGTGCGAATTTGGTGTTGCAAAGAAAGGTTGTCCCCACAATTTGCATTGAGCGTCACTTTTTTATAAATCAAGTAATATTACTAGTTTTCAATTTGCATTTAAATAAAGTAAATAACGTAAGGAAAGTACCAACCTTAATTATAACAAAAGTGAAAAAGCGAAAAAAAATCTTTGTAAAAAAGTGTGCATTTGCGCAGTTTTTGTGAACACCATGGTAAGGGCGCGATAAAATTTCATTAACGTCACGCTAATTTTTTTAAAAGTAAATATATTAAATGTAAAAAATTGAAGTTGACAATCATTGTTTACATGGTTTCAACTCATTTTTTTATAATTTGTGAGTTTGAGAAATAAATTGCATACGAAAAAAACAGAATAGGCAAATATTTCATGAGCATCACTTTTGATATATATTGCTTCATAGCTTAAAATGCTTAATTTTGATTTGATTTTTTAATTTTTAAGAGTAAAACAACAAAATTAATGGTGGCTGAATGAGCATAAAGATATCAAGAGAAAATAAAGCTCGATAAAGCGCGTAAGGTATAATCGTGGTATATTTGAGTTTAATCGTGCTTTTGCAACTTAAACCCCTGGGGGACCGGAAATTTATGCAATTGCCACAAGCTTAATTAGAAAGTAGTAAAAATTAATAAGAAAAAAAAACCAAAGCCGCTTGTCATTTCATGAAGTTTATACAGATTCAGAATAAGAGTTCGAATGAAAATTTATAAATTAAATTAAGTTAAGTTATTGTTTTGCGTCAAATATTTACATATGTGTCTAAGTTTCTTCAAGAATTACTTCATTTTTTCTATTTATATTAAAGACATCAAAGAATATGTATATGTTTAGTTTTGTATGAAAATTTTTGTTTTTTGAAGATTTTTTGTTTACTTTTTACTTACTTTTGTAAAAGAATAAACTTTTTTTCGTTAAACTTTAAATTTGGCATTATTTCTTGTTTACGTGCAACAAAATCTCTTGAGCGTCACAAAATATCTTGAGCGTCACACTTAGTTTTTTTTTCCTTAAAACGCTTATAATTGATTTTTTTTTTAAATTAATTGTTACAAGCCTATTACTTTGCAAGTAACCTCTAAGTTCAAGTCTTTTTTTTACCAAAAATTTACATATTTCATATTAAAATTTTAAAATAACTAGTCACTTTAAAAAAAAAATTAAAAATCAAGGTGAATCGTGATTTTGTGTTTATAATCGAAAAGGTGATTTTCGCAAAAGTCAATCCGAAGAAACAAAAGAACATCGTAGTAAGCTTGAATTTCAAATATTTTTGCATTTTTAGCGATTTTTTATACATATTTGGTGTGTGACGCTCAAGATAGAAATCATAGAAAACCTAAAAAAATTCAGAAAATATTGATCTTTTTGAGAGCCTAAAAGTACCACCGGAATCTTCATCAATTTCTACATAAATTGGCCACTCCTACCGGCGAATTGAAAAAACTTTAAAAAGAAGCAAAAAAAAAACTCGATGTGTACGTTTTTTTTTGAAACTGATCCATATATAAAAAAATATCGAAGACGTTTACTTAATATTTATTTAAATAAACGCAATAAAACATTTTCATATGTACAACTTTAAAAAGAAATATATATTCTTTTTGGAGAGCAGGTAATGTTACCTTATTGATATTTTATTAAGGTTTCCACTAGAAAGCAACTAAAGCTGAATTAGATAAGATGTTCAGTTCATAATCATGACTAATAGAACCATTTATACTCTTGACTTTAGTTTAATCTATGGTCTGAAATATGAGCTAGTTAAAGTCTTCTTGACAAGGGTCGATATTTATAATTTCAATATATATTATTCAAATGTATATCCAGTTCCACAATTTTCAACTCGTTTTGCGTGTTATATTTTTTGTTGTAACTTCGCAATCTATACTTACAATCTATATATATAAAAGTGAAACTCTGTGTGTGTGTGTGTTAGCTATAGACTCCGAAACTGTAAAACCGATCGGGCTCAAACTTTGGTAAGTTGTTGTGTATGGGCGGGGCCACGCCCATAAAAAATTAGTTATCAGTTTTAGCTACTTGCACTTGACTGATTTTTCTGAAACTTTGCACACATATCGAGCTGTCATGACTAAAAAATTTCGTGATAAGAAAAGTGGGCGTGGCCACGCCCCTAAGAAAGTTTAAATTTTAAAGTACTTGCACTGGACCGATTTTTCTGAAACTTTGTACACATATTAAGCTGTCATGACTTTATAATTTTGTGATTAAAAAAGTGGGCGGGGCCACGCCCATAAAAAATTAGTTATCAGTTTTAGCTACTTGCACTGGACCGAATTTTCTGAAACTTTGCAAACATACTAAGCTGTCATGACTTTACGCTTTCGTCATTAGAAAAGTGGGCAGTGCTACGCCCATAAAAAAAAAGTATAATTTTGAGGTACTTGCACTGTACCGATTATTCTAAAACTTTGCGCACATATTGAGCTGTTATGACTTTACAATTTCGTGATTAGAAAAGTGGGCAGGGCCACGCCTATAAAAACAATTATAATTTTGAGGTACTTGCACTGGTCCGATTCTTCTGAAACTTTGCACACATATTGAGCTGTTACGACTTTACAATTTCGTGATTAGAGAAGTGGGCAATTCCACGCCCATAAAAAAATTATAATTTTTAGGTTCTTGCACTTGATACTCAATTAAAATTCAGAATGCATTTCGATTCATTAAGGGGCGTAGCAACGCGCGCCGGGTTTGGCTAGTAAAACCATAAAATATAAATATAAATGTATATGAAACATTTTTTTAATATTAATGGCGGTGTATATCGCCGCTGATAAAGCAACTAGTATGTGGTTAGAAATGTACTAGTTCGTTCTAACTTCAAACTAGTTACATCATTGTTCTTTTTTCGTATATTAAACTATCGATTTTAATATTAGTTTATCGTAGGAGCTAAATTAGTTTATTTGTTTATAGTTTTATTTACTTTTACTTATTTATATAGTACTAGTTATTGTAAGATAGTAACGGGTGAGTAAGCGTACTCAACACTTACCAGAAAAAAATTTTCTATGCATTGTATACAACAATAAAGGCATCATATTTTTTTAAGTCACATATTTATTAAGTTTTTTATTTAAAAAGCAAAGTAGTCTTAAATTTTGCGATGGGCAAAATAACGAAAGTTTTATAATATTAAAAATATATTTATTTATTAATTTATTTATTTAATTATTTAATATCAATAATATTATATTATAATGAAAGCTTTCATAGTCGTATTGTACAAATTAAAACTATGCATATGAAAATATAAATGTTGTAAATACAATTAAACAAATTTTATGTATTTCTAAGTATTGTATTAAAAATAAAGTAATTTAAAAACTAAAATAAAGATAAATTGATTTATAATTTGATTAGTTGATTTGGCATTCCAGCCTTATGTGACTTACAAATATTACCAAGAGCGTACTGAAAATATAAATAATAAATAATATAACCCTATACACAAAGTTTAAACATTAAATTTTTGAGTTTGTATTAAAAAACTTGATTTTTTTTTAACAAATACCACTACTGCTCTATACAAATTAAAGATCATATTGACTTTCGCATAGTTTGCTAAATTATAAGTTAAAATTAATTGTTATTCAAAATCGTATTCTTCTTTAAAAAATACAGGCAATAAGTTTTTATGCTAAAATTTCCTGTTTAAAATATTGGAAAGTTTGCCTCAGGGATTTTCTGAGTATCAGGATTGCAATGATGTGATTATCTTAATTTTAGCTTATGTCGACTTATGCTGTTTTTTCTTTTTGCCACAAAAATATTGTTTTTTATAACTTTTTTTTATTTAATACTAGAAAAGTCCGCGTTGCTACGCCCCTAATGAATAAAAATGCATTCTGAATTTGAATTTAATATCAAGTGCAAAAAGCTAAAAATTAAAAATTTTTTTTAATGGGCGTGGCACTGCCCACTTTTCTAATCAAGAAATTGTATAGTCATGACAACTCAATATGTGTGCAAAGTTTCACAAAAATCGGTCCAGTGCAAGTACCTCAAAATTATAACTTTTTTTATGGGCGTGGCCCCGCCCACTTTTCTAATCACAAAATTTTTTAGTCATGACAGTTCGATATGTGTGCAAAGTTTCAGAAAAATCGGTCAAGTGCAGGTAGCTAAAAATGATAACTAATTTATTATGGGCGTGGCCCCGCCCACTATTTGCTACCCATAAACACTCCCTGGAATGTATACAACAACTTGCCAAAGTTTGAGTCCGATGGGTTTTACAGTTTTGGAGTCTAACACACACGCACACACACACACACACACACACACACACACACACACACACACACACACAGAGTTTCACTTTTATATATATAGATAGATTTTTTTAGTTACGTATTAACAAACTTCATTCAAAAAATAGCGATATATCCTTTCGATACATTTAAAAATATGGATAGATGTTTTTACATATACAAAATCAAGCTTTAGTCTCTGCAATCATCCACTTCATTTTCAGGGCAGTAGAAATAGCTTGTAGTTTTGCCTATAGTTTAGTTTATATTTAGCTAAAAAAACAAAAACAAAAAATATTCTAAATATAACTAAGACTTGCAAATTTCAAAAAGAGATAAATGAAAGTCAGCATATCATGTGTAAACTGTGCAATAAAGCCAATAAAAAAACAAAAGCCTTTAGTGTTTAAATGTGCTGGAAACCACGTTGACATTATATATGTTGTACACGTTCGAATTTAAAGCCACACTATTGTCACTATAACCAACAACATTAACAATAACAGCAGCAATAATATTATCAAAAGCAATGAACTGCAAAAATAACTGGAAATTACTGTGTGTAGGAAAAACAAAGTGAATGAAAAGAATAGACACAAAAAAGAAAAGAAAACTTACCACACTTACAAATATGTATGTTTTTCTTTTTGTAGAATCGACAAGTATAAAAATTTAGCAATGGAGTTGTGAATTAGGATTGTATTAAATTATGCAAATTTATTGTAAGAACACAAGTCATTGAGAAAATTGTAATAGATTTGTTTGCTGGCTTAACATTTGTGGAGACAGTGAAACAAAATCATTTTTTGTACTGTTAAGTTCTGTTGGGCTAAAATTGAAATTTGGGGAAAAGTAGCTTAAAATGTTTTTTCGAGTGTTTTGAATTCATAAAAAAATTTTATAAAAAAATGGGAAAAAACTTGCCACTAAAAAAGGGTATAAATGCATTTTTTATACACTAGTAAATATTTTTACAAAACTCCATTTAACAAAGAATTAGATCAACACTTTATTTAAATAAAAAAATTTAACACAAAATTTAAAATTGGCGATATAATAAGTAACTACGTATTGTTTAGTTTGTTTTTATTGTTTGACCTAAAACCTGTTTCGTTATATATTAGGGATTTGAGATCATATTAAAAAATCTGAAAATGATTTAGTTGATTGGATTCAAAAAAATATCCGATAATTCGAATTTAAATAAGTTTCTTCTTACGCTATTATTTTTTTTCGGAGATTATGATAAAGTTGCTGCAAAAGTTTTGGAAATAAAAAAATTAAAACACTCCAGTTAAAAGTTATACTTGCAAAATTACATTCAGCGTCATCTGTAATCGCAAGACAAATAAAAATTTTGAAGTTCATATATAAGAAATACAACATAAAAGTATTTTGATGGTAAATTTTGCTCTAAAACAAAAATAAGAAAAATTAAAATTAAAATTCTACAATTCAAATTCCATTAAAATAGATTTTAATTTTTATGAGAATTCCTTATTTAAGGATAGAATTTTTTAAATAAAACGACGAGTGAATTCGCACGATGTCCTAAGTCTGGCATTGTCATAAAAAGTAATTTTTAAAAAATTTAAAGAAGGTTTTATTTTATTGTTGAACTTAAATGTTTTAAAGACTTTATTATTTTATTCTGGCTGAAGTTCATTTTTAATGCTAAATTTCTTATATTTATGCAAAGAAATCAATTTTAATTTGTAGTAATGAAAGAATATACTGAAAAATCCAGCCACGTGGAGTGCATTTTCGCAACCAGCTACCAGCTAATTGTTCATTTTTATTTTATTATTGAACTTAAAATTCGAAAATGCATTCCACTCGGCTGGTGTCAGGATTAAAACTTACTTTTCCAGTATGTTCTTTCATTATCACAAATTAAAATTGATTTCTTAATATAAATATGGGAAGTTTAGTATTTAAAAAGAACTTGAGCCAAAATAAAAATAATAAAGATTTTAAGAAAGTTTAAAAGTTCTACCATTAACAATACAATACTTTTTATTCAAATTATGACATTATGACAATGCGATATTTTTGACTTCTTATAAATACATCGAATTTATTTCTATTTATTCCAATCAAAGGGTGCTGATGCTGAAACCATAGCTAGCTTGTTTCGAAAATTGTATTCGTCTTGTGTAGAGAAACTAATTTTTCATAAAATTTCTTCGTCATCTCAATGAATTTGAAGGCTTTATAATTTTAAACTTATTAAATTTTTAAAACTTAAAATAAAGTATGAAAATATAAGAAATTTGTTTTTAAAAAATTTTAAATATAAAGGGGTTTTCAGTAGGAATGTACTTTTGAAATTAACTGCCTGTTCAACGATGTCGAAAGAAAACCCAAACGAAATTTCATTCGTACAAATACGTTGAAAACAAAAACAAATTTTTTGTTTTTGTTGTTGTGTTCAATATATTTGTATGAATGAAACTTCGCTTGGGTTTTCTTTCGACATCGTTGAACAGGCAGTTAGAGTATTTTTTATTTGTGCAAGTAAGAACTGTAAAATTTGAAAAGTTATTCTGGACTGCTTGGAAATTTCGAATAAATGTTTGCCCAAAAGGTGCCCCTAATGTGCCATTCAAAGGGTGGCAAAAAGATATGAAGAATCTAAGTTGATTATGGACTAAAAGACTCCTGTGCGTCAACTTACCAAGGAGCCTCTTGAAAACATTGCTGTTGTTTACGACTTTGACGCCGATAACCCGAAAGCATCATTTCGTTGTGGTTCTCAATAACTTGGAACTAGGTAGCCATTGAAAGTGCTGGCATTCGTTTAATGGGTAATAAAACAAAGTGACGTCAATGGACATTTTTCGAGGAAAGATATCTTTTTGATTGTAATTGTGCAGTGAGTATGCTGTGAACGGCATTCGTTATAGCAGCATGATGGCAGAATTCTTGTGACCTAAATTGGTCGGCATTAATCTGAACGACATGTCGTTTTCACAAGACAGCGACGCTTTCCACAGAGCTTACGAAACAATCAATTCATTTATTTAAGCAACGATTAAGAAATGATTTTGTCAATTGTTCACCAAAATCATGCGATTTTACGCATTGCAATTTTTTTTGTGTTTTTGTGAAATCTCTGGTTCATTTCTGAGCTCAAATACGAGATACAGCACGCCATCGGTAAGACTTAGCCACCAATAGCAGGTTTTTATTAGCTATTTGTATATATTCTATAGTAACGTTTAATGTATCAAAAATTAAAAGCTTATTATTACAATTTGAATAATACTTACATTACGGGTATAGTTTTTAAATTTTTCCAAATAACCTATTTATTCAAGAGTCGAAAGATGGACTTTTAAAAAATTTTGACTTTAAAATAAAAAAAATCTTTCAAAACCGGACGAACAATAAAAATTAGAAAAAAAATTATACAAGATTATTTTAAATTCAAGCCTTTATGGCAAGTTTTTTTTCAATAATATTCAATTTATAATTTAAAATTATGAACCAATTTAACAATTTCAATATTAATTATTTTTTTATCCTTTTATTTCGTTTCAGGTGAGTGCTTATTCAGTTCAGAATTACTAAGTTCACAAAAACTATTAATTGTCGTAAGTACTACATGTCGTATTGAGATATTTTCAGCAAAAGATAAATCAATCGCAGTGTCGGACACGACTGCGTATACTTTATATATATTTGATTTTAAATATTGATTATACGTCCTATCAATTTTTCTAAAATTAAAGCCTTTAATCCCAAAAAAAAAATATGTCAAAATAGTGATTGATTACTAAGTAATTAATTTTAGATAAAAAAACTATTTTGATTTTAACATAATCGTGTCATTGGAGATCATTTGTTTACATAAATAAACAAAAGAACTACATTCCTTTCTAATAAGTGCATAGAACTCATGCATATTTGGTGAAAAGCATCCGATGTTTCATAAGTTGATTTTGTTTGTTTACATGAAATGTTTAAGAAATTGCATGTAACTTGACGCACATTTTTTAAAACAAACTATCTTGCATTTAGGGAGGCATTTAAGTAGAATGATTTGTTAACCCTATTAAAGAAGCTTTGAAAATGTAATTCACTTTGCACTACCTCCAATATTTTTTTGCTGGCGTTGTTTATTTATTTAATCCGTTTAAATTGGATTACATTTAAAAAAAATTAAAAATATTATTTTTTTAATAAAATTAAAAAAATAAAACAAATATTTATGTACATACCGACCATATAAATTTTCCTACAATTCCCCAATGAATTAATTGTGTATGTTACAAGCGAAACAAAACATTTTTTACATCCTGCAATGAAAACAAACAGGAGTATTCAATGATTTTTGTGTAAATTTTTTGTTTGTTGTTTTATCAACTGCATGAATTATTTATTGTTAAAAATTGTGTTGCTTTATGGAAAAATTATTAAAAAAAATAACTTACTCTTATTGAAAAGTATGTTTTTACTTTTATTCTTTTTTACTTCATATTAGTACACTATAAGAAAGAAGAAATACGATATGAGGACTTTAAAATTATGTTGATAACAATTTTGAAGAATAAACATATAATGCCACTGTATTAGTCAAGCAAAGCAAAGGTAGTTGCAGTTTTCAATTACTTTCATCCCCTTTAATTTGATTGATATTTTATTAAAAAATTCCATAAACTATGCTTAACAATTCTTGATAATTATTAGCCTTGGGGATATTATTAGGTCCCAAAAAGATAACACCAGTAGGGTATATTTGCTTATAGCTTACTCCACTTAAGAGGTAACATCATAATAGGAACAATGAAGGCTTTGAAATGGTTAAAATATTTGCGATTAAGAACATATAGTTTTTGTGAAATAGCAAATAAATATGTAAAAAAATTGTAAACGCAATGATATACTTTAATATATCATTGCTACAGAAGATAAAGGATAAAACAAATAAAGTATTGTAACTGATTTGTATTAAAGATGTAATTGCGGTGATTTTTCTTTTTTGAGAACAACATCTGAAGCGTTGATTTTATTTTTCTTTATTTTATAGAAAAACATAAACAAGAGCCTTAAGCTGGAGTTACATACCAAGCGTTCTATACGTTGTTCCTTTTTATGCATCTGTCAAAAAGTAGAATCAGTGTAATTGTATGTGACAATTTACACGGCAAAACGCAAAGAATGCATAAACGTATCAACGCAGCAAAGTAGGTTAACTTTCTACTTTTGTATCCATCACAGAAAAGGTGAAAAAATGCCAGCTGTTGTTGAAAGCCATGAATGACAAATAATATTTTTTTGTCGATGTAATCGATAAATCTGATTGTGTGGTGGATTTATTTTTTCCAATTTTTTATATTAAAAATGTTTTTAATAAAAGAAAAAGCATTTGAAACAAAGTTTACAATTACTTTTAATAAAAAATACATAAAAACTAATTTTAAAGAAAATTTTTATTCTATTAATCGATAACTGTTATATGTTGAGTGTCATCTCTGTTTGTTTTTTATTAAAAGAAACCAAGTGCAATTGAGTAGAAGCTTATTGATGCTCGTGTTATTTTTCAGCTTTTTTTTTAGCCCTTGTAGCACAAAATATCATGTACATAAACTTTCGATTTTGGCAAAATTGTTTTTAGTTAATAAAAATATAAAAACACAACAGCTGATTAAAACAAAAAAGTTGATGCATAAAACGCATTGTGTGTAACTTGAATTTAGAAACGTATAAAATGGTGAAAAGTATCAAACGCAACAACGCATGAACGGATGGTATGTAACTCCAGCTTTAAAGCTGTGTTATGAGCCGTAATGTTCATCTATAATGTTAATAAAACCCATTAAAAAGAAATAAAATAGGAGATAAAATCACTAGATTGGCCTACAAATTAAATTGGCATTACTTTTCAGCAATTATAAAAGCAAAAAACTATCAGCCAACTTCAATACATAATGTACGTTCCACATCAGCCATCGATTTGTTCGAACAATGAAAAATTTTTTGTGCGCACATGAATCGGCCTGGTGTGGACCGCTGTTGTCAATGTTTTGTTCTTGTTCAAACAGCGTTGTCAGAACATTTGTTCGAACAACGATGTCTGATATCAAAAGGCATTTTGAATATGAAAAAAAAGAGACGACACATAAAAATAGCAACAAAATACACTTTATACGTTTTCTCCATGTCAAAGAACAGGAACAATTTTTTGACTGTTGCTCTGCCGACATTTTGTTTAAGTCTAAACAAATCGATGGCTCGTCAAGACGTAAAGTAATGACTCGTCGAAATTAAAAAGCGTTTCCGCAGCAGGTATTTCGGTTTGCTTTATAGCAATTGTATTAACTTGAAAATTTTTGACAGCTTAGGAGCGATTTCAAGCTCTTATTTAGGTATGGTAGTAAGCTTTGTTTGGCATTGCCGAATCTGATAATATCCTTCACCATTATGTACGTAGGTATAACAGCTTCATCGTGACGTTGTCTGGACTTGAGACATTTTCGTGGCCAACTTTTCTTTTGTAATTTTATATAGTACACTGTATATATAGTTACAGTGCGAGACAAAAATGTGTAAGTGTTTGTCGGCATAACATCGGGATCAGTGAGTGTAATGTTTGATTTTCTATAAACGAATCAAGGTCCAAACAAATTAATATTAAATTAATCTCTCCGAACTACATGATTTCAATCGTCAAAAAATAAAATTGGGAAATAATAGCATATAACAAACGCTTACACATATTTGTCTTATTTATTTATTTACTGTAAGTCTTTTCAATAATTACCCATATTGATCGTATTTAGAAAAAAAAAATTCGCCCCTTTATTTGATACCAATAGTATTAAAAGGAAACAAAGCCGTAAAATTTACATTTGACTCACATACATTTTATTTCATACGTAATCTTGGATTTAAGGTTTCTTATAGTTTACTGCATTCTTCTAGTCAAGCCCTTTCGTTGATAGTAATATTGAGAGGACTGTAGAAGACTTGACCCTAATGCCATTTTGAAGAGGCGGCTATTGACGTTTAAAGTTTTTTATAGTGTATTATGTTCTGTTAGTCAAGCCCTTTCAAAAAATCGATTTTCGTTTGTGAATTTTAGGAAAAATAGCGATTCAGTGTAGTATGGTGCTTATATCTCCTTCAGTTTCAAACGGACTTTTTACTTTTTCTCAGGATTAATTTTGTAAACTACAGCATATAATATGGTGTTCTAAGCATTTTCAAGATTTATTGGGGCTTTAGAAAATTGATATCTTTTAAAAAATATATATTGAGTCAAATAATTTTTGCCCATAACTTTGCCGATTTACAAATAATACAATAATACATATATCATATTGAATAATATTAGTAGACGTTTCTATATATTATGATCGGGCCGGAAAATTTTAATTTTTTTGGTAACAACAAGTGAAAAAAAAAGAAACGCAGTCGTGCTTGCTCGCTCATATCTCAAAAGATTATGAGGTGATTGTGATGGTTTTTAATGTGGCGGTTTCTTAAAGCTGATTTCAACCAACACACAGACAGATTAATATTATGTAATCGACTTCCCTATTTATAAGGTTTCAGAAAATATATAAAGGGTGCCCAAAATAAAAGCTTATTTTTAATAAAACAAAAATTTTTTTAGATATTAAATTTTTGTTGTTTATTACAACAAGATTCCGGTTAAAATTAAAAATTATTTTGGTCAAGTCGTCCCTCCTACTGGCTGTCAAAACTCTCATTTTTTATCAAAATTCTCAATCAAGTTTTTCAGTACTGTACACTCGATTTGAAAAAACCCCACAAAAAGTAGTCTGAAGGTGTTAAATGGTACAATTTTAGTGACCTACTAGACCTCTACTAAGTATAAGCAATGCTTCTCAAAGATCATTTGTTTCTCTTGATGTGTGGCAAGTGGAACCATCCTGTAGAAACCACATATTCTTTACGTACTTCTAAATCATCACTTTTCTGCTACAAAAAGCTTCAGTGCGATTGACCGATGATACTTTAAAATTGGACTTTATTTATTATAAGTAATGTAGGATTTAAATCATTCCTTAGTCTGCTTGCTTGCATAAACGAGTCGTAAATCGACTACATTCGAAACCTGTGTGCCTCAAAGAGGCGTAAGAAAGGATACTATTAAAATAAAAATTTCTTCCACAAACACTGTCAAGTTACTGTTTAGTTTTAAATAGTTATAGCAGAATTATATTGACTCCAAAGAACTACACCATTTTACATTGAAATTGAGAAAATTCCAAATTTAATTGAGAAAATTCTAAATGTAATTGAGAAAATTTCAAGTGCAAATGAAATTGAGAATTTTTACTTGAAATTGAGAAAATTCCAAATAAATATAAGAATTTCAAATTGTAATTGAGAAAATTCCAAATAAAATTGAGAATTGAAAAATAAAATTGAGAAATTTTGATTTGAAATTGAGAAAATTCGAAATGAAATTAAAAAAATTCCAAATGATATTCAGAAAATTCTAAATGAAATTAAGAAATTTTAATTTGAAAATGAGCAAATATAATTAAATATAAAAATTTTATTTTATTTATGATAACACTTTATATATTATAACATTATTGTGTGGTAAAAAAAAATATAAAAGATCCAACGCAGACTGGGGAAACGTTGTAGTGTACTGTATAACTCTACTGTAATCTCCGGTAGTAATACAGGTTTTTGAAGCACTAATAACCTCTTCTAAAAAGGCAAGCCTCTGCTCTCCTACATTTCGTAGACTTACGTTCGGTACATTCATATTTGCTTTAACTTCACTTTTGATTTTGGACCAAATACTTTCAATTATGTTAAGCGTTGCTGAGTAGGGGCTCAATCGTAAAAGTGTGGCTTGAGTGTTTTCAAAAATGAATTGTTGGCGACTGTGGCAGGGAGCATTGTCACAAACTAATACAAGCTCCGAGAATTAATTCCCTAACTCTTTCCACCTATCAATAAATCTTTTGACCCACTAATTTGCTCTGTCAGCTCTAAACGAATATTATATATTAATTGAAATTCCTAATTCCTAATTCATTTGGAATTTTCTCAATTTCAATGAAAAAAGGTGTAAACAAAATATTAACAATTTAGAACATATATAATAAATATATAAGATAATTAAACGATAATTAAATTTAAGTGTTACGAAATAAATTAATACATTTTTTCTGGTCTTTAATGCATATAAACATTAATAGAAAACTATTAAAACTAACTTACAATTCATCAATATCAAACAATTGTTTTAATTTGATGTGGAAAATTTAATTAACACACAAGTTCCACACGTTCCGAAAGAGAAAAAACTTAATTTACAATTTATTGACATAAACTCAAAAACAATAAGAATAAATTGAACAATTAATTGCTGTTTCGCTACCCTTTTCTGCAACAATTTCTGTATATAATTTCAAAAATAATTTCTAGGAATTTTCGCTTGCCTCATAACATAAAACAACCAACCGGCCATACGTTAGCATTAAGTAAATTGAGAACAGACATTATAGACACATACTTATATGGAAAATTATTAAGTATAAATGAAGAGAAAAAAATATAAACTTTTTGTAAATAATACAATAATAATAAACTCATCAGTCGTCATTATTAAAGGCCGTTCCAGCTAGAACAGACAGAATCAGAATGAGACCGAGTACACAACGTATTACAAATCAATGGAAACTAAATATAATTGAGAGGATAAACAAAAAGAAAATCAATATAGAGAAAAAAAAAAACATTAATATTGAAGATTCAATTGAAGCGAATGATAATGAACACATGTCTTACTCAATAGTGGCAAAAAAATAAAAAAAAAACAGAGAAAACCCATTAAACATGAGTATCTATTGTATAAATTACGATGGAGTGAGAACAATTCAATCAATAGACCAGGCTGTAACAAAAATAAAATGAATGTTAATTAATCGAATGTCTGTTAACTTTAAAAAAACCTGAATATTAAATAGAAAATAAAAATAAAAGAAACGTAAAAAGGGAACAAAAAAAACACAACTTGAAAATTAAGTGGAATGTTAAAGAGGGTGGAGTGGAATACGTATACACGTGATGGTTTAATACAAAGAAATTATTAAAAAATAATGAATTAATAGATCTGTATGTATTTGTACGAGAAATTTTCATTTATAAAACGAAATGTAATAAAATTTGCAATATGTTAAACAAATTCGATGGAAATTGATGAAATATTTTTGGTAAATTACCTGCATAAGGTTTAAAACCGTAGAACAAAAAAATGTATCTACAGAAAAACTGAGTCTATATATAATATAAAGTTTTTTTTTAAATGCTATAGAAACAAACTACTGAATATTTTCTCCAATTTCTTTTTTTTTTTTTTTTTTAAAGTACAATCCTTCCGGTTAATAATGGAAAATAATTTAATTCAAATGGCTGCCTCGGCTGTTCATGCAGTAGCCTAGACGATCGGTCCAATTTTTAAGCACATTCCCGATTGTGTGCAGCTGTATTTTACTAATGGCTTTACGAATATTATCCTTTAAAGCGTCAATTGTCGCTGGCTTGTTGGCGTAACACTTATCTTTGACAGCACCCCACAAATAATAGTCCAACTGTGTCAAATCCAAGCTCCGAGGTGGCCAAACGACATCAGCTCTGCGGTTGATAATGCGATATTCAAAAACAGGTCGCAAACATCGAGTGTAGCTTCGGCTGTGTGGCACATAATGCCATCCTGTTGAAACCAAATGTTGCCAATATCCTCCTCTTAAATTTTTGTAAACAAAAATTCGTTCAACATAGCCCGATAACGATCGCCATTGACTGTAACGGCCACTCCTTGCTCATTTTTGAAGAAAAATGGCCCAATTATGCATCTGGACCGAAATCCGCACCAAACAGTTACTCGTTTTTGATGTATCGGCTTTTCAATGTATGCGTGCGGGTTTTCTGTGCCCCAAATGTGACAATTTTGCTTGTTTACATACCCGCCAAGATCAAAATGAGCTTCATCTGAAAAGATGATTTTTTTTGGCAAAATCGGCGTATACACAACCATATTCGTTCAGCGGAAGGATAAAACTAATTATCTGTCAAATCAGACATGAGCTAAGTGTTACCATTTACGAAATAAGCACTAGTTAAAATAAAAAAACGTTAGATGGCGGACCCGTTTAGAATGCAAAACACCACTTTTTAGAATTTTTTATGTCTGACGGTCTTTCTATGTGTCTCCCTGAATTCAATAGTCTTCACAACTGCTGGTCTGGCGTGAGTCTAACCAAATTAACTACTATAACGGACAACTAAAAAAACTACGGTAATGGAAAACAGTAATGTTAAAATTTAAGTTTTCTGCCTCCATATTTATCTCTGCCGGATGGTATATAAAGTTTTCGTGCCCTATTACTTACTCAGTTAGCCAACTCATGTTAAACCGATTAAAATAAAGTGTATTCTACTACCCTTCTGCGCAGGAACTTTTCCAGCATCACCCGAACTTGTCTACGTGAGGTCGTTCTACTTTGTCAGCTTCCTAGAATCCACCTAGCTTCATACACGTGCCAACCATTTCTTTATAGCAACTGCATTTGACGCAGATACCCTTTTTGCAAGTTCCTCTGTCGCTACATTTCCAACTAAAACTGCGTCTTAACTAATCTCAGCTTTACTACGTTCATAGTGGGAGACCTATTGGGCTTAATAACATATTTGAGCCCTAGGTTAGATTACATTTTCATGCCACTTCCTGTCAAGAAGAAACATGGTTAAGGTGATCATAATTTAAAACCAACATATTTGAAAATTGTATGATTGCTGTTAAAATGGATAGTGGTGTTTAGAAGTAAAAATTATTATGTTTATTGAAAGTACCATGGAATTATTATGAAAGAAAGTTATTATTAAATAATCCCTTGTAATTATAATATAAACATTTTAATTCAATATAATAATATCGTTATTTTTATACCTTTTCTATACGTTAGTTTATTTCCTTTTAAATACTGGGAATCTATTTATTGTAAACAAGTAAGGGTGCTATATTCGGCCGAATCTTATATACCCTTCACAACGTATAGTCATGCAACAACAGTAGTTTGTATCACCATTCATCTCATATGAAATACGTACATACATATAAGAAACATACATATATAAAAACATCCAATTGTAAAATTAAAAATTTACGCATGCATTAAAAAAAAATAAAAATAAATTTTTAAAAAAATTAAAAAAAAAATAATTAAAATATAAATAATAAATACAAAAGAAAAAAAAAAGAAAAAATAAAAAAAAATTAAAAAAATATATAAAAAAAATTTTATTAGCTCAGCTGGGACTCGATGCCACGTTTACTCTAACCAGTATACACGTTTGTATGTATGTTGTCGTTGTAATGTTGTTTTTGTTAAGAAAAAATCTAGGTTTTCGTGGGTTTTTGCTCATATCTCAGTTGTTTAGATACCGATGTTTCTGATTTTCAATACCGATATACTCCCGAATATTTCAGATATTTAAATACCTCACCCGGGTCCAAGCTATGTCGGGGGGCTTCAAAAATTTGATTTCAACATACACACGGACAGACGGACAGACTGACAGATCTAAATCGACTCCCCTATTCATAAGCTTTATGGGGTCGGAAATGAAAATTGTAGAAATTACAAACGGAATGACAAACCTATATATACCCTTTTTCACTGTGTTAAGGGTATAAAAAGGGAACACTTTAAATGTACGGCATAAAAGTTTAGAGCATTTTATTGATTTTTAACGCAATATAATAAATTTAAACAGTTATTTATTTATTTATTATTGCATTACCTTTTTAAAAAGGTGCATAAACTTTGTTATTAAACCAATGTTGATATAAACACAACGAATTCTGTTGTACTACTACTTTTCTAGCTGCACTTGTCCAACTATTTATATTAGCACTGACCTAATGGTTGTGATCTACAATGTTCTACAGACTTTCAAAACAATAAAACTAGTTAATTCTAGAATCAATAAATACGATTCTACATGACTACAAAATATCTTATCATAATATGATCTCGCACAGCCAGAAAATAATCAATTGTCATCATAAAATATTTAAATATTAAAATAATATTATTCTGCGCAGTCATAATATGATTGGAGATGTAATATTAAATCTTTACTCTTAGGTTAAATAATTGCTGTTTTTATATGATTATAATTAGAAGATTGTGTTTGTCGTCGTAATTTTTAAAACTATTAAAAATGTTAAAAAAAACCAAACAAAGTCATTTAACTAGTAAAATAGTATGAAATACTTACATTGTTGTTATTTTAAACTTGCTGCTGTCCAATAAGGAACAATTCCCTTATTGATATCTAAAAGATCAACTGTCTATTGTATAATCGACAGTCATACTTACTTACATATGATTTAAATACGAAAATATCTGCATTAAAAAATAATAATTAAAAACAAAAGAAAGAAATTTCTTAAAATAATAAATAAAAACTTAAAAAAAATAATATTTTTTTTGTGGACCTGTGTAAAATTGCATACTGTTTTCAATGTGAAATTAATGTAAGTAATTACATAAATTACCTACCGAATTAAAAAAGCAGAGCTATGCATAAAAAGTTGTTTCTGTAGACCTGTGTAATAAATAGTGCTCTTTCTAGCAACTATATTACAAATAACTGTAAACAAAGCCCAAGTCGTTGTAACCCAATTTAATTGTATTGCTGTAATTGCAGTTTGTATGTTATTTAAATGTCAACAAAAACCAGATCATAAATACAAAACAATTGTTTAATAACAATTTAAAAATTAAAAAAAAAAATGATAAAAATATCAAAAAAAAAAAAAAAAACAATATAAAATTACAATAATTACTTATGACTACGATCTTTATTTTTTTTGTTTGTCATTAACAAATTGCGTTGTCATTGTTGTTTCTTTTTATTTAATTTAATTCATAATCAAATTTTCTGTAGGATTTTTTTTTATTTTATTGTTTAACTCATTATAATTATTATTATTTTGCTGTCATGTGTCACTCATGAGTTTTTTTTACAGTTGATGTTAAATTTTTTACTTTTTTGATTTCAAAAATATTTTTTCTACACAGTTTGCATAATTGAATTTAATTTGTTATTTATTTTGCGATGCTGTTGTATATTTTTTTTGTTATTGTTTTTTAAGTAATTTATTAGTTTGTAATTTCCGTCAAAATACAAAAAAAATAAAAATTTATTTTTAATCATGAATTAGTTGCAGTAGCAGTAGTTGTATTAAGAGTCAAAGTTTAAGAGATTTGTATGTTTTATGTTATAAAAACTACTATTCAGTTGTTGTATTGACAACATGATTCGAAATGTATTAGAACATGTATAGAGTCGTATGGAGTCATTAGCTGATTAATTTGTTGCAATTAACGTTGACATAACCACACAATCGAAATAATCACTCAAACTAAACAAACGAAAAAATTTCATTAAAATCACACAAACATTAAATATAGTAATTTTTTTTTACTTTTTGTATAAAAACATTTGGTTTTTGTTACAAATTAAAAAATCATTTAAAAGTGATTAAAATTAATTAAAAATTAAGATCTCATTCAAATGACTCATGTTGAAGTGATTGCGACAGATGGCAAACAATTAAAAGTTCAGAGATCGAATTTTAAAAACAACTAAAAAGTAGACTCTGTTGCCATTGAATCTGGTTTGAGAAACCTTAAATGTAACCTTAACAATGATATTTATTAACAGTTATCTAAGTCTACCTGTCATTGCTCTGTCAGAAACTCTAACCAATTAAATTAAATTAATTTGAAAAAGTAGTCCCAAGTTGATCTATATAAAAATTTATTTAAATAAAATTCTATTTCACGTAACTCATTTGTTGTATATCTTGAATCTTGAATGATTAACGAAATCTCATTATTTAACGCAATTAAGTTTTAGTATTTGTGTTGTATAAGAGGCAAAATAAAAACCATTATTTTAAATGAAGATAATGATAATACAATAAATAATTGCTATCTTTTCTTAAGATAAATAAATAAAAATTTTAATTTTGAGTGTTTAGTATGAATATTAAGTATTTTGCAATTAAAAATAACCCGTTACGGGCCAGGCATATATATTCATTAGGTAGTCGTTAGGGTGATCGACTCGGTTTTACAACCGGTAGAAAACCCGGTTTTTTACGCTTTCAGCTGACGGTTTTTTCCAAATGCTACTTTTTCGAATGTCGAATACGCCGGTTTTTTTAACTCACAGAAGCCGTTTTTTTTCAATTTTAGTTTTATGTTAATTTATCTTTGTAACCAAACGTACCATACTATGTTTATTACGCAAAAAGTTTAAAGAAAAACAGAAAATTTATTAAATACAAATTTTAAATACTATTTTTACTATTTAATATTTTTTTTATCAGTCAAAAAGCACAATCCAGTTGATTAGAATATAAAAATAAAACGTAACAGAAAGAACAGAAACAAGTAAGAGCACTATATTCGGCTGTGCCGAATCTTTTATACCCACCACCAATTTTGTGTACATTTAAAGCACAATATTTATTATTTTGTTAATCGCTATAGAATAATCTCTTTATATTAAAATATGTGGTTAAATTTTAAGGGCCCATGTTTAAGGTGAACCACATCTAAACTTCAACTTTTTTCTTGTATTTCAATCTCAGTATTTCTCAATCTCAGACTAACTCAATTTGAACCGTGGAAAGATACGCAATAGAGCAACGCTTTTAAATATTAAAGATTTTTATAAAAATGGGCGTTCATATCAAAATGAATATTATGCTAGTAAAATGCTTTCGTAAATTTAGTCTTTCAATGAAAGTGGCCGTTAAAATACGCGTGTCAATAAAGTTTCTGCTAATAAACATAACTTAGATATTTCAATATAGTCCTTTAGTATTCCAAAATCTTTATTCATAGAGAATTTACATGAATTTAAGAGAAAGAAAGTGAATTTAAGGTTAAATTTTAAGGGCCACAGGGTGATTTAAAATATACATTCTCTGCATTTTTCTAAAACGGGAAATTTATTAGTAAGATTTTGATTTTTAAACTTCTATAACATTTTGCTTTTCAAACGAAATAAGTTTTGTATAATTTTAAAATTTGTTAGCCATTAGTACATGAAATAAATTGTTTATAATGTTTAGAGATAATTTTTGTTTACTTTGGTCAAAATTTTCCTAAATTCCCATTTTTAATAGAGCATAACTTCAGGAGAACATAAGCATAAGTTGTTAGCATGCCATCTAGTAGTTGCTAGTAGAGTCATCTATCTTATCATCTTTATCTTATATTTAGCTACAGTACAATAAATGGCGCAGTGTAAGATGAATAAATGCTAATATATATGACCAATATATATTTTTATAAAAATTTAAGGAAAAAAGTGTGCGTGGCACATCTATTTTCCGTCATAACGAAGACTTTGACTAAAAAGCCATGTATGCAAAAATTCAGAATCGTACATATAGTTTTGTCAGTTTTATTACGTTTTAAATTTGAAATATACACTGTGCGGTATAAATTTTCGTACATTCTTATCTATAACTCTTTTCCTAATTCATAGATTTAAGCGATTTTCAGGGACAAATATTCTTTTGACTCGATAAATATATATTCGAAGTTTCATGACTACGTTTATGTGTCTGGACACAATTCAAAAGTGAAAGTGGGCGTTATAGTAGGCTTGTCAAAGTTGTTTTTGCTAATGAGTACAACTTAGGTGTTTCAATATAGTCCTTTATTATTCCAAAATCTTTATTAATAGAGAAATTATATGAATTTCAGTTAAAACGTTATATGGGAGGTGGGCGTAAAAGTGGGCGTGGTACATTGATTTGCCGTTACAAGAAAGCGTGTCACCAAAAAGCAAAGTGTGCAAAATTTCAGAGTCGCACATCCAATTTTGTTGCTTTTATGACGTTTTTGTTTTTAAATATACCGAAAAATACACTGTGCGGTATAAATTTTCCTACATTTTGATCGATAACTCCTCTCGTAATGCATAGATTTGGACAATTTTTGGGGAAAAATATTGTCTTTACCCAGGAAATATAGATTCGAAGTTTCATGAATCTACGTTAAGGCGTTTGGACACAATTCCATTTTATTCGATGTTCGAAGGACACGGTTTTTTCGACCTACTCTTGCTTTTCGAGCTATAACTCTCTTCCTAATTTCGTCCAAAATTGGACGTCATAAAATTCATCATGTAAACCTACTGTTACTCTTCCATAATATTGTAAGAAATTTATTTGTTGTTTTAAAAACAAATGTAAAATAAGAACAATAATTATTTTTTTAAATGGAGAGCAGGTAGGTATTTTATACGTTGTTGCGCTTATAATTTGCTGTGATAATCAGCTGTTCAGTTAAGTTTTTTGACCAAATTTTTGTACTTTGCAATACTTTTTGATCTTATTTTCGAATTTCATAATATTTTGCTTCTACGAAATCTAGCGACTTGTACTAAAGATTACCTATAGCTTAACTAATATTTCTGATAACATATGACTTGTATACTAAAATAGTTTGGCACACAAAGGGTCATTATTATAACTTGCCTACAAAGTTAATGTTAGTAAAAGATAAATTTGACTACAGTGAGCAGTGAAGTGACTTTTCAATATTTTTCATTATTACAACCTCCTTGTATGTATGTATTTTAATATGGCAGTACCAGAGCAAAACCGATTACTTTAAACAAATTAATCTAGTTCTTAAAGAATTTTACAAAACGAAATAACATTTTGGATGATTTATTTACTGTTTTGTGTCACTAATATAAAAAAATTAAAACTTAAAAAAAAAATTAAAAATGTCAAGGTTTGAAAAAAATATATATACATAAATCACAATTTAGTTGCCATATTTTGTTTCATGTGGAGAAACAATGGCATTTTTAAATTTATAAGCCTTACCTTAAAAGTTTAAAATAATTGAAGCATAAACTTAACTTTTCGGTCACTTTTAGGTAAAAAGTGTCTGTCCTTTTACTTTTTTATTTAAAAAAACGGCATTTTATAATAATGCCATTGAATGTGTGTCAACTTAAAATGCAATTAAACCATAAAACAAACTAGTTTATACCCTTGTATGTATGTCTGTCATGGGTAAAAGAAAGAATTGTATTTTATGTATTCGACCGGTTAACCGGTTTTTTCTAAATTTTCAAACAAGCAACCGGTTTTTTTTAAATTCTAAATTTCGAACTATTTGAAAACCGGTTTCTTAAAAACGTCGAATAATCGATCAGTTATTTTAAACTTCAGCTGCGAGAGGATATGCTGTCTCTACTCCAATTCATTTTAAATGACTACCTTTAAATATAAAAAATATAAACAAAAAAATGCTCTCCGAACTGCGATTACCTGATAAATATGCTTTTGTTACGGGTTAGCCCAAATTACATGATTTATTGGAATTTTTTGAATTTTTTTAGTAATTCATAGGTTTAATAAAATTCTTAGGTTTAATAAAAGACGGTATTGTATGAGAGAACAATTAGTTTGCATTGTAAAAAAATATTTAAAAGTAAAAAAGTGTGGCGTCAAAAGATCGTCGATTTCGAGCTAAATAGGGTCGAAATATTGAACTAATTTCAATGATTGCACATAGAAAGCAGTATCGGTAATTGTTGCCAATCGCTTAAATTAGTTGTAATAGTAGAATTACACGGTTGTATCTACAGGATTTCATCTCGGAATATGAACATATAGTCAGCACTATAGAATTATGATTCTTGCAATAGGAATTGTATAACCACAAAAAAAAAAATAATTTGCAAGAACTAAACCATTCGACTTGCAATGATTTTGCTTTCTGGGTGTCTGAAGAGAGTCATGGATTTTTAAAAGTCATCATTGCAGCACTGCATTAGTGTTTAAAAAAGAGCTAATAAAAATCAATTCTGTGCCTTGGACAAGAAGCCTAATGTCCTTTTACGTCGAAGAGAGTCTATCAATATAAGTGCGTGGATTTCTTCGAGAAATTCATGATGAGGAAATTCTTCAACTAAATGGCTTCTCTATTCATAAAATTTTCACATTTGGTATTTAAGAAATTCGCATGTGATTGTGAAAGTACGAATTACTCCACAACGTGGTAGTTGTTAATTTCTTTAAACATAGTGTGACTCTTTTGATTGCAAATAGCAATATTCCCCATAACGTTAAAAAAGTTAATTTATTTAAGCACGATCAAATATAACTATAGTGTATTTAACATTTCACTATTATTTAGTTCAGCTCGAAGAGGAATTATCTAACACTAATACCATAGACAGACGACAGCGTTAATTTTCATTAAGAGTCTTAATTCAAATTAACTTATGAATTATCCCCATCCCAATGTGTATTAGATTTCACGTAAATGCACTAGGTTAGGTTAGGTAGAACAGGCAGCTGTTGTGCAGCTCACTTGGGTCCATTATATTGATCCCTTTGTGATACCTGAATAGAAAAGTAAGAATAGAATAGAAAGGAAGCAGACAAGTCTAGAGTCTCCGGCGGGAATCGAACCCGCAACCCCCAAACTAGCAAAACAGCACACTGCTGACTAGTCCATCGGGGCACGTAAATGCACTAAATCATATTGAATTTATACTGCATTTAGCAATTTCAATATGGCAATCAATTATTTCAATTAAAAAAGATTTGATATGTTGAACTTTTTTAAATATTTTTTGGAATGCCTTTCTGTTTAGGTGAAAGTTTTCTTTATTACTGGTATCGTCTATCGGAAGCACGTCACTCCCCTAAAAAGTGCTGTTACGGTCCTTTAAAAAAATACCATATACCTACATATGAATTATAATCTCCATGAAAAGATACCATTAAACCTACGAATTTGCACAATTCTCTTTATCTTATTTCAGAGTGTCCTTCTACTTGTAGCAAGATGTTCAGATTTGTGATTGTTAGTGAATTTACAATTTTTACTAAATGCAAAAACTGTCGTCTGTCACAGCAAAATTTTAATTTGCATTAGTGAGATTCTAGTGCAAATTAACGTTGTCGTCTGTCTATGGTGTAATTTCTAATTACTGTATTTTTTTACAGTAATTATACATTTACTTTCTAAACCTCGTTCTCGATTTGTCGACTGTTCACGTTAGTAAGTAGAAATTCTGGTGTGTCTCAAGCAATTTTATATTTTTATCAGGCTGTAATAAAGTTTACTAAATATAATTCTACAGGTTGACGGATGGTAGGGTCTGAATAAAAAAGTAAATAATTGTGTTCTTTAAAAAGTCAGACTATGAGCCACACTGGCTTCTCCATTATCAGTCTAAAGAGACTATAGTTTTTTTATAATATCGATTTCACAGAAGACATCACGAATACAACAAATTGATCCTAATTAAAGTGACCTATAACAAACAGTTACTACCGATTATGAACGATATCGAAGGAATGAAAAGAGAGTAATTTCTGCCGATATTAGACAAAATTGATATGATTTTAATGGAAACAATTCAATTTATTAATGAAAGATTTTTGTTTTTTCGTGCTGCCTGCTTTCGGTAATCAGAATTGTCATCCAAGATTGTATTGTCTAATCCCATAACATTTTTGCCATGATGTTAATTTGACAAACACAGGCGACTTTGGCCTTACCACAGGCATAAGTTTCTGACAACTAATGAGTGAATCTTGGCCATATGTATACCTACTTTGTTTTTTGTCGCTACGAGAGAAAGAACACCAGCGCGAGAAGCATATGGCATGCTCGTAGTTCGCCATATATGCAAGCAGCAGTCATAAAACCAAACTATTTTTAATGAGAAAGTAACAGGACCCAAAAACATTATTGGTTGTCCAAATTTCGAAAATCATTCGCTAAACCAGCGCCATATCTGTAGTCTGCATGAGAATAAACCACAGCCATTAAGTATATTTCAAAGACCTCATTAAAAATTAGTAAAGAACAAGTTATGGGGGCTTTTACAGGGTACCAGATGGGTCTTAAGTCATTCTCTAGCATATTCTCTGACCTGTATTATCTTTCTTTCAAGTTATAGCTCCAAGCATTTATAGCCGTCCATGAATCTATTTTTATATATGCCCAGGTTTGTAATGCTATCAAAAATAAATTAGCGCCGGAATACTGACATAAATTAATGTCCAATCTAGTGGTTTATTTCAAACATGTTACGATGCACAATAATCTTCCCTCTTATGATGTCCTCTTTTGGATTAGTAGCCTTCAAAAATTTTTATACATTCTTCCATTACAATAAATTACAATTTAGTACACTTTTTGGGCAAGTGGAATTGTTAAAGAATGGGACCGAAATTATTTGGGGACTAAATTAGAGAACAAGTTTTCTGAAAATTTGCTTTTCTAACAATACGGCTTAAAATACAGTAGTGTGGGTTAAATAATTAACTTTCTGAGGGCTACGTGTTGCAATTGAAATTTTCTTTCAATTTTTTGTTGGTTCAGTCAGTGGCATACAAAATCGTTCGGTGGAAAGTGAATAATTTATGTGAAGAAACTACCATTATGAGTTCATATTACAAATGCTATAATATGTGATCGCAACTTAAACTTTTTAGAATGCGCTACAATCGACCCAACCACAGTACCCACCCTAAACAAAAGTATGGTCTTCCTTTAAGAAATTTATTATATTGAGATGCCTAATGTATCAGAAAATACCAAAAACAGTAATTCTTAATGTATAATAACAAAAACCATATTCTAAAAGAGGAACATTTTTTAATAATATATTTAATAACAATAAAATCAAATTAAAAGTTTTAGATAGAGACTATCTGCATAATATTCTTTAAAGATCAACTTAAAAACAGATAATTAGATATATTTTTCTTTACATCATACATGTAATTTAATTTGTTTTAACGTTTCGGTTTGAATATAAATATTTCAGTGTCTGCACTTGAAAACATGACAAGTTACATTTCGTTTTTCCTTTATTTCACCTGAACAAAGCCAATGAAAAGCAAAAGAGGACCAACAGCGGCATTTGTTTCTATCGCCTACAATTGTTTCAGTTGTTACACAGCTATTTTATGTTACAAGCAACATAGATGGCAAATAACAAATAATAAGGAAAAACATGCAAATACATACCAACGTTTAACAAAAAAGTTTAACATTAATACAAATATTTGTATAGAATGTCCATAATGGATTACATAATAGCTTTACTATATAAAGGATGAAATTGTGAAATTCATACTTAACTGATGCCAAAAACTAAAGTTATGGTCTAATATTAAGTTTTGTGGTGGATATTTTGTCAGAAATATTATATAATAACAGCAATCAATACAATGTTTTTGTTAATCATTCATCTAAGAAGGGGTAAATTAGGGAACAACATACATATGTATATTAATTATTTGAGGAAACACCACCCTGAAAAAAAACACATTCGTCAGATCAGATTTAAAGAATTGTTTAATAGAGTCTATCTAAGCAGGAAGACACACAAAATTTTTGATGGCTTAAAAACCTTAAACAGAGTTGAAATTGGGGTATACAGGAGTAGGTGTAGATTTGATATCCCGCTAATGGTAAATTTACACCTGTGTGAAATCTATTAGATATGAATAAAAGTCTTGGTCAAAATCTATAGCATTCACGTGATTTCGTTTTGAAAACAGTACATTTATTTATAAGGTGGTGAGAGAAACTCTTTTAATCGACGTCTCTAAAACTCAAGCTCCATATATAAAAAATGTTAACAATAAAGTACTTGCGCAATTGCAACCACCTTATAATTGTACCACGATAGTTGCACTACGAGTGTAATACAAAATTTTCAGTACATTTTGTTAAAATATAGACTTGAAGTAGATTTAGTTTTGTATGTAGGGTTTTTTCCCGGGATTTACCGTCCGGGGAATTCCCTGGAATTTGAGTTATTTAATATTCCCGTTTTCCCGGGATAATTTTTCGGGATCCCGGGAAATGAAAAAAGTGGCTACGATTTGAAAGCATATGTTTTTATTGTGACATTTCTGCTTCATAAAAATATTTTCTTCAAATTTTTTTTTTTTAACTTTATGCTTAAAAATATATTTACAAATAATTTGATATACTTTTCGAGGTAATGTGTTAATTTAATGAAATTTTTTTCTTTAATATTAAAAGAAACGAAACTGTTTTAGATGGAAAGTTCATTAGTATGGATGTTTTTTGAAAAGAAGGCTGATGACATTGCTGTAAGCTCTTTATGTGCAAAGATAATTTCATGTAAAGGCCGAAGCACCAGCGGATTAATGCGTCATTTGAGATCATTGCACAAAGCAATCTGGGAGAAAAAGTTAGCTGATATAAAAAATTAGAAAAAACGGACGTCAAAAATTATAAAAAACTCTGCCCAAGTTAAAAATACTTCAAAATTTCCATAAGGAAAGAAGGAAGTGGTTAAAAAACTCAAAATATTGTTTATGTATTTGTTAAATGCATTTGTTACTATTCGACCAACCGACCGACCAAAGAGAAAGATTATTTTCTGTAACAGGTCAATTTGTTAATAAAATCAGAAATTGACTTTCTAACCAGTCGATAAACGCTTTGAGCGTATTAAAAGATTATTTTCTCAGTCGTTAAAAATTGTTACGTTATATTTTTTTAATTATACATTAGGGGAAATCACACTTCGTTGCAAACAGATCATGCAAATGTTGCAGATCTTGCAACTCTAGTATATATATTCTTAAGTTTGCAACAACACAAAAACAATATACACTAAAATTTCGTTTCCCACACAAGCGCTTATTTCCAATACTAAAAACAGTTGGAAATTTTCAAATGCAACGTTTGCAATCTATATATATAAAAGTGAAACTCTGTGTGTGTGGTGCCACGCCCATAAAAATTAGTTATCAATTTTAGCTACTTGCACTTGACCGATTTTTCTGAAATTTTGCACACATATCGAGCTGTCATGACTTAATAATTTCGTGATAAGAAAAGTGGTCGGGGCCACGCCCCTAAAAAAGTTTTAATTTTGAGGTACTTGCACTGGACCGATTTTTATGAAACTTTGCACACATACTAAGCTGTCACAACCATATAATTTCGTGACTAGAAAAGTGGGCAGGGCCACGCCCATAAAAAAAGGTTATAATTTTGAGGTACTTGCACCAGACCGATTTTTCTGAAACTTTGCACACATATTGAGCAGTCATAGCTTAATAATTTAGTGATTAGAAAAGTGGGCAGTGCCACGCCCATAAAAAAAGGTATCATTTTGAGGTACTTGCTCTGGACCGATTATTCTGAAACTTTGCACACATATTGAGCTGTTATGACTTTACAATTTCGCGACTAGAAAAGTGGGCAGGGCCACGCCCATAAAAACAATTATAATTTTGAGGTACTTGCACTGGTCCGATTCTTCTGAAACTTTGCACACGTATTGAGCTATTATGACTTTACAATTTCGTGATAAGAAAAGTGGGCAATACCACGCCCATAAAAAAAATTATAATATTTAGGTTTTTGCACTTGATATTCAATCAAAATTCAGAATGCATTTCAATTCATTAAGGGGCGTAGCAACGCGCGCCGGGTTTGGCTAGTAGAATATATAAAAGACTTGCAAGATCTGAAACATTTGCATTATGTTTGCAACAAGGGGTGATTTCCGCTATTGTATTTACATGTTTTTAATGATTTTTTTTGATCTCATAGCTGAAGTATCTGTAGTTTTGTTTTTTGTGCTCATATTTGATCTCGTATCTAGAGAATAATATTTTTTTCATTAAAAAATGTTTTTACTCAATTTATATTTTAAATTCAAGTTTCTTTATTAAAGTGTTTCTTTTACACTATAAAGTATTTTATGCTTTTCAATAAAAAGTTTTTTATTATTAAAAAATAAATTTACTTCTTATTTATTTTACTGCGGGATCCCGGGATACCGGGAAGTTAAAAAATAAATCTCGCATTCCCGGGAAACGAAAAAGTCCGGGAAAGAAAACCCTATTTTGCAAATCGACTAATTTTGCTCAAAAGCTCTCATGTACTAGATTTCTCATAAATGCTCATATAAAAAAAGATAATCTTAATGTCGGATAGTCAGCCTACATTCTATTCTATACTTAAAAAAATCTGTGTCTGTGTAAAATTTTAATGGCGGTGTTTAAATCAATAAACTAGAATACAAAACCACACCTTTTAAAATTATCGTTTCTATGTCTTTCTGAGTGTGTTCCTTAACACAATAAGTTCAAAAACAAGACGGACTTTGATAAGTTTCTGGTACCTTGATATCTGGGTTCATATCGCAATTAATATCTCATTTCAAACACCAAATAGAAATATAGCAAAAAAATAAAAATTTACTTCGCACAAGATGTTTGGTAAGAAATCAATGCATATATACAAATATATATATTCAATTGAAATTTTTTTAAATCTCACTCGTGTTTCTTGAATGTTTCGGAGACTCTTAAGATTTAAGGGACAAAAAAAAAACCACATAAGGTACTGCTTATGAACGCTATACTAAAGGTTGACAATAGCCTTGAGAAAAAAAATCCAAAAGTTGATATGGCACAGTGAAGGCGGTCCTGTTCGGAAAGCAAGATTAGTTGCTAAAAAAAGCGATTTCTCTGTGGCATAGTCCCGTATTACTGAAACCAAATATTACCGAAATCCAGGACTTATTTAGAAGAAAAGACACATTTCTCGGATTATGGCATTATTAAATCAAAATCGAATAAGATGAACATACGCGGTTGCCCATGAAAACCACAGAATTATTTCTTATAAATATTAATTGAGACTATGTTTTGGTAAAATCTGGTGACAAACAGAGGAGAGAATACTGCTTTTCGCCTTATTTATTACATATTTACATACATACGTACATATTACATATTTATATAAAGATTTTAATAGCCAAACGGTCATATGCTTCAGCTTAAAACGGCGTTTGAATTAGTAATAGGTCGGTCTCAATGAAAGCACAATAAATTGTTTATATTTAATACAGCATTTCATTTTAAATAAAGTGTCTGTAATAAAACCTTTATTGTCACCCTCACTTATCGAATAATATTTGAATTCGTCAACTGACGTCGTTGCAATTTTTGTGAGTTTTAAAACTTTTATGGCATATAAACGTGCAGTTTCATGTTGATTAGAAAAAAATGTGAAAAAGCGTGTTTAAATTGTGATGATAATGAAATAGTCAAATAAATGTGTAATGCAAAAAAGTAAAAGGTACTAAGGATGTACTTTATTATAAAGTTGCTGCTGCATTTTTATTTCTCTATTTCCTTTTTTTATTGTTATAAAAAATTTGTTATTTTAACAAAGTTATACTGTTGTAAGATGCGTTATTGTTGTTACCGTTTGAAAGAACAACAATAATAATTGCAAACACACAATGTTATGTTTTTCTCTATGGAATGAACCGATACTGTACACCGGAAAACATAAATATGAATTTATATTATGAAATTAATATTATTGAGTAAAATTTAATTTAATTTTGCTACAATCATCAAAACGACAATATTAATTAAGTGAAAATTATTAGTTTTGATTGAAAAAATATTGAGAGAAATATCAATTAAAATAATTATTTGAAATTTGTGTAATTTTTTTAAATTATTTTAACAAATTTATTTACGTTTATAACTGAAATTTTTGATTGATTTTAATAATGTATATATTGCACCAATTATATAAATAATGACATTGACTTGAGGGATATACGTAGCAAATTTGATCATCGTACCTCTAATTTTGGCGGTTTTATGAGCTTTTAAATTTCATTAACGGTAGATAACGTAAAAAGTGGGCGTAATAGTAGGCGTGCCAAAGTTGTTTTTGCTAATGAGTACAACTTAAATGTTTCAATATAGTACTTTGTTATTACAAAATCTTTATTAATAGAGAAATTATATGAATTTTAGGTAAAACGTTGTATAGGGGGTGGGCGTAAAAGTGGGCGTGGCAAATTAATTTTCAGTTACAAAAAAGCCTCTCACCAAAAAACAAAGTGTGCAAAATTTCAGAATCGTATATCTAATTTTGTCCGTTTTATTAGGTTTTAAATTTAAAATATACTGAAAAATACACTGCGCGGTATAAATTTTCGTACATTTTTATCTATAACTCCTTTCCTAATGCAATGACTCGAGAAATATACATTCGAAGTTTCATGACTGTACGTTAATGCGTTTGGACACAATTCCATTTTATTCGATGTTCGAAGGATACGGTTTTTTCGACCTACTCTTGCATTACGAGCTATAACTCACTTCCTAATATTCCGATTTAGCCCATTTTCAATACCAAACAAACCTTGTCTATAAGAAAGATTCTGGCAAAATTTGAGCCCCTTAGCTTTTTCGGTGCGACCTCTATCGTGCTTTCAACAGACGAACAGACGGACGGACATAGCTAGATCGTCATCAAATCAAACCCCGATTCAGAAAATATATACTTTATGGGGTCTCAAATGGATATTTCGATGTGTTACAAACGGAATGACAAAATGAATATACCCCCACCATTTTTTTGGTGGCGGGTATAAAAAGCTATGAGAATTAGGCAAACTACTTACCAATTAGATTTAGATAGTTTTTCAAAACGAAAATAGCGAGAGGCATTCAAGATACAACAGATTTTGCGATAACGGCAAAAGTTTTGATTACAATTTTTTCAGTTTAATATACTACATTACAGTCCGTACACAGATATGTTGATTTGTGTAAAACAATATTCTAATTATAGCCTATTAAGAAATTCGTAAATCCAAATAACCAATAGTAATTAAAAAAAAATTATAAATTCTGATTAAAATAATATTTAATAATAAAATATATTAAATAAAAAAAATTTTTTAAAAATAATTATTAATTCAATCAAAATTTTCAATATTAAAAAACTTTTAAATAAGTTTTTGTTCAATTCAAACATCAGCATTAATTCAAGTTAATATTTATAACGAACTAATAGTTCACATGTTTCAATTAATACTTTTGTTATTTGAAAGAAAAAAAATAACAAGTATTTAATTAATAATAAAAATTATTCAGTAATACATATATTCCTCGAAATAAAACAAAAAGTTCTGTAAAACATTACTTGTAAATATACAATGTGCGAATGCGGTGTCCAACTAATTTCTAAATTACTAGAAACTATTCAATCCATTTGACTTAAAAAAGTGCCATCGTGTCTCGGATAGCCTCTGTCCTGCCGACGCCACACTTTAGGTGTGTTTTCAAAAATATTTTTTTCATACAGCGATACCATTCTATACTTAGTAAGAGAGATTTCAACTTATTTGTTGAAAAACTTATGGCAAATAATATTTTAAGATGTAATGTCACAGCATACGGTACACTCAATGGGATTAAATTGGAAATGATAAAAATGATGTTCTTATATTTTCAGAACCCTGAAACCTATAGTTATGCTTGGCGTTAAACAAAATTGACAGCTTCATTTAAATAATGAAATTCTATTATTCTGTTTTCTTTTGTTGTTGTTTATCTCTCTATTTTTTATTATCTATGAGTTCTTTAATACATTTCGGAAACATTAAATTTAATACTATTATTTATGATTGTATTTTTTTTGAATTATTGTCTGTCTGTCTTTCTAAATCCATGTATGTAAAAACTACTGGACAGATTTTCATAAAATTTGATGTGGTTTTGGCCATAAAATATTTTACTTGTAGCAAAATTTTTAAAAAATAGCAAATAAAACGGTATTTGAGATGGTACTAGAAGCTTAGTAAGAAATAGAAAAAAAAAATGGTTGTGGATAATTGTATGATTATGGTTGAAATATATAATAGTTGCAAGTTAGCATTGTTTTTATTATACTGTGATAGAAATTTTTTAAAGAAATAATTTGATACTTTTATTCTAAGTTATATTTGTGGTACTTGCCTTTTTAATAATAATTTTTTACACCCGTATTTTCTCTCATTATATCGTTTTCAAGGCATATTATTCATCAGGTAGTCTTGATTCGTCTGCTGACAAAGTCTATAGATAGAAAACAGTTCTGTCTCTTCTGTTATTTATTTTAAATGTTATTTTTAATGAAAAATACAAACAAATAGGTCCTCTCTGAACTGCGATTACCTGATGGATATAGTATATGCGTTGATCGTTATTTTATTATTTCTTAAATTTCGTTTTCAAAAATCAAACTTTTAAAATAATAGAAGTTTATTTAAAAAGAAAAGTAGAGCTTAAAAATAAATTATTTTTAAGAAAAAGTCATAGCTTGGCTTCTTCGTAATTTTAAATGCATTTGAATGTTTCTCGATATGCCACTTAATCTGTTGATTTTGTGTGGGAGGTGCCACGCCTACTTTAGATCTTAAGAAAATCTTGCTGAAAGAATCTTCCTTGAGCTTGAAGGGTTATTGTAAAAAAAAATTAACCAAATCTGTCTGACTTTTCTCTAGTTATGGCGTGACCAACGTATGCCTATTTATATTTATATATGAGGAGCCGCAGAACAAAAGGTGCTTTTTCGCTCATTTCAAATTTTTGGGAAATCAAAATTTATTTTTTTCGCCCCTTTAAAAAACTGCAAGAACATGCAAATGCTTACAAGATTTTTACTTATCTACAGATGCATCTTACTGTCGTAAGTCACCCGATTAAATGTTAAGGATGTTTGATATAATTCCATTTTTATTTCGGAAAAAGCACCTTTTGCAAAAAAAAAAACCAAAAAGTTAAGGAATAAAATAAAAACACCTTTCGTTAAAAAAAAGTAAAAAATCACGTTTTGTTAATAGAAGGAAAAATTACATTTTGTAATGCAAATACACATATATGACAATAAAATTTTGACTGAATGTGGTTAAACCTTATCTAATATATTAAAAAATGTTAAGCTAAGTATACTTTTTTTTGTCGTTTTATTAAATAAAATTGTAACCTAAACATTTCTTTCTCAGCCTTAAATTAAATACATATGAAATTTGTTAAATAGTTAAACTCTTGTTCCAACATCTTCTTCTAGGCAAGAACATCCAACATTTTCGTCTATTGAATCCTCCATACCTTTATCCTGGTTATACAAAATGTCCTTGTACCAAAATAATGACTGATTTTCACTCCAGTCTTTACCAATCTGTGTTATTAAAAGACTTTCCACAAAGACTTTAACATCTGATTAATTTTACTTTAACTGTAGTTTGGTTTGATCATTAAAGTAAAAAGTGAAACTACACAAAGATTATGGGAAAAGAACCTTTTGATAAAAAATAATCAAAAAAGCACCTTTTGCTAAGCATAAATTTTTTAGAACCCATTTACTTTGTAAAAAAAAATAATAATAATGCAAACTTCATTGTTTCTACAAGATTTCAACCTAAGTATTATAAAAATACCAAAAAACCAATTTTTCGCGAAATGCGAAAAAGCACCTTTTGTTCTGCGGCTCCTCATATATGTATAGATAAGAGCGACATCAGTATTCATATTAACAGTAATATATAACAAAAATATTTTTGGGACCAGTAATGTGAACGGGGTTCAACTAGTATGCTGTAAAAATTAACAGTGGTAGTCTTTATTTACTTCTCTTATTTATTCTTTTTTTATATTCTATTTAATTTGTCCTCTCGTTTTTATTTAAATGTGTCTTTTTTAACATTTTATTCATTTAAAACACTATTGTCAACATGTCATCAACGTGAACAAATATTTGTTTTATTTTCAAATAACCCGGTGAAAATATTTATTTTATTTTCATTTAAACTGTTTACTCGTTTTATGATTTTTTATTGTTATAATATTTACAGCGGTTTTTCGTTATTATATAAATTGTAGAATATTTAATGAGAAAAGTATTTTAAATTGTCTGCATAGAATTTTGGTGAGAATAAGCATACAGTTGTACAGTTATAGACACATATACATATGTAGATACGTACACTACTGGTATGGAAATAATATAGATAAATTCTCATTTGTTTTACGAAAGATAAGTTGTTCTATTATTAAAATGTCAAAGGAGTTTTAACAAAAATTTAAATAAAACCTTTTTAATTATAAAGTGGTGAAAAAATAAAAAATATTTAGATAAAAGTTATAAAAAATAAGCACTTTGTTGCAGAAAAATTTATTACATATAAAACTACATTAGATCCATTTTTAATATAATGAAGCAAATATAAAAATAACGAAGTCCAGCTTCAGGTATGCTTCAGAGATATATGTTTAGTACAAATGATCCATGCCCCCCCTACCTACGATATAAGTAAATCTTTTGTGGCAATTTTATGGTATATAACGTTAAAGCTATCTCTAAAAATGATTCTAGTATCGCTTGCCAACTAACAAAAGCGGCTGTCAAACAAATTTGTAATTAGCAAGCGCCGATTTCAAACTTTTAGTGAACAGCCTGCCTTTATATTCTGCTGAAAACAGCAGTAAGTAATAGTGAGCAAGTCAAGTTATTTCAATAAACTTATTTCTTCTCATCACTACTGAAATAATAAGCAGCAAAGAAACTTTATTCACTACGTATTCATAAAGAAAAAAATTCGAAAATTTCCAAGCATACAAATGAAAAAAGTTAGCACAAAATTTAAAAAGAAAATTTAAGTGGGGATGGCTTAAATGTAAAACATTATGAAGCTTTACTCTTAAGTCAGTATTTGGGCCCCTACCTTCATAGTAGTTCGCTCAATGTCGTCGTCAAAAAATTATAAACTGCATAAAACCACTAGACAACTATCTATCTATTTATATAAAAATGAAACTCTATGTGTGTTTGTTAGCTATAGACTCCGAAACTGTTAAGCCGATCGGACTCAAACTTTGGCAAGTTGTTGTACACACGGGGCGGGGTTACGCTCATAAGAAAAATTTTTATTTTTAGATGTTTGCACTAGATAGATTTTTATGAAACTTTGCACACATATTGAGCTGTCATGACTATACAGTTTCGTGATTAGAAAAGTGGGCAGGGCCACGCCCATAAAAAAAAGTTATAATTTTGAGGTACTTGCACTGGACCGATTTTTTTCAAACTTTGCACACGTACTGAGGTCTCATGACTATATAATTTCGTAATTATGAAAGTAGGCAGTGCCACCCGCATTAAAAATAAGTTATTTTTTTCAGCTATTTCCATGCATTCCAATGGTTCCCACCGATTCGCCTTGCAACTTCAAGCGACTACAGTTTTCAGTTAGCCTTGCTTTCGCTATTACCATCAACAAAGCACAAGGATAATCTCTGCGTGTTGCAGTATTGAATTTTCAAAATCCATGCTTTTCATATGGCCAGCTGTACGCCGCATGCTCCAGAGTGGGAAAACCAGAAATTTTGTTAATTTTTACAGCAAATGTAAAAACCAATAATATTGCATACCCACTTACATTACAATTAAAATAAATAAAATATTATTTTTTATATATTCAATTAAAACTCAGAATGCGCGCCTTGTTCTAAATACGATGAATTATAATATAGGATGTGTCAAAATTCACTATGGGGTATACAAACTTTATAAATTTTTCTACTATATGTATATTCTTGTTTGCTTTTTTTTTGTTGGATTATATAAATAATACCCAGATAATAAATATCAAAAAAATTCGCAACTGAACAAAGAATCAGAATAAAAGAATTAAAATGTTTAATTCAGTGATCATATCATTCAGCATATCGTCGACTTCTTAACGTCAGAATTTCGTTGATCTGTTGCAAAGTTCATCCCCACCACAAACATGGCATCATCAGAAATTTCTTTCGAACCGGTAGACTATGTATAATTCGCACCTCTGAAAATATTGAACGTGTAGAGAAAAATGTTAACAGAATACAAGAAATATCTACAGAAGTAGGTCTGCCCAGCTAGGAATGCCTCGTACGCCATTACGGCGAATGTTAAAAACATATTTGCTGTTATTGGCATGTAAGGTGAATTTGGTGCATGAATTAAAAGTCGCATATCATTGGCAACGTGTAAAGCTTGCTGTTAAATTTCAAATTTTAGCCAGAAACGGAAACAACTTTATAGAGAATCTGATTTTGTGTGAAAAAACGCATATTCATTTGAATAACTTTTTTATGAGCAGAAGAACAGTACATTCATGGTTTGTTTTAAAAAATGTAACAGTCATTCATCAACTCCAGTTGTATTCTATTTGATGTTCTTTCAGCAGGATGGAACCACTCCCCATAGCTTCCAAGACAGAATGACACAATGGCACTTTGTAGTCAAATTTTGGAGAGCGAAAAATTTCCAATTTAATTGCAAAGCACATTCACCAGATTTGTCAGCACTCCGCAACTATTTTCTTGGATTTCTTGAAGGGAGCTACTATATGTAAAAGATCCCGAGACAATCCTTGAATACAAGATATTGTTGCCGAAATTAGAGAATGAAAAATGTTCTAAAACGAGCCCACCATTGCACACCTAAAATCGAGGGTCATTTAAGTGATATTATTTTCCATACTTACTGTTACAAAAATGTCAAATTTCTATATTTTATAATCTAAAAACAAAATAATTTGTATGTCCGAAAAAGTTATTTAATTTTTAAACCCCATGATGACTTTTGGTCGACCCTACACCTTAATGTTCAAATGTATGGATTTAGGTTAGGTTAGGTTAGGTTAGGTTAGGTTAGGTTAGGTAGAACAGGCAGCTGTTGTGCAGCTCACTTGGGTCCATTATATTGATCCCTTTGTGATACCTGAATAGAAAAGTAAGAATAGAATAGAAAGGAAGCAGACAAGTCCAGAGTCTCCGACGGGAATCGAACCCGCAACCCCCAAACTAGCAGAACAGCACACTGCTGACTAGTCCATCGGGGCACCCTAATGTATGGATTTGCTCAAACAAGATTTCAATTAACATCCCATCCCATTTTAGTCTTATTTAATTCCTTATAACTGCTGTATATTCCAAAACACTGAGTACAGCGTTCTCAACGATCGCGAAGGAACAATGCTAAAATAAATTCAGCTAATAGGAATTTTCCGAAATGAATCATGAGTTTGGAACAAAAATTTAAAAAATTTTCAAACTATTTTCGTTATAAATCCCAACTAAGTACAAATGATAATAGAGCTATTAAGGTTGATAGTTTAATGATAAGGATGCATAAACCTTAAATGAATATGCCTTGGATTTCAAGTCTAAAGTAAACTTTTTAAAAATCTCTTTAGAAATTAGGTTTCTTTAAGATTCTTGGATAACGTCGGTTTTACCTTTTAGTCTCTTAAAAATAAGATTATTTTTCTATAATTCATTCTTCGCGTTAATTTTAATTAGGCAATATTCTTTGTTTGTTTAAAATTTTGTTTGTTGTGTCTTTTGTTAATAATTAGAAACACTGTTTTGAACTGTAAGTATCTACATTCTATTAAACACACACTTGCCTTCTTTAACTCCAAAGATAACATTATAATTTTGACTTGAAGCTGTACAATATGTTTTTAATAAAGCACCAAATAGGAGTGGGTGTTTATTCTAAACATAATTCATATCTATTTCGAGTACGAACAAAAAAAAAAAGAACAATGCTTGTCAGATTCTTACAATGGCAAAAAACTCATAATAATAATTGTGTCTGTCATCAGTTGATGATGAGATGAGTTGTTGGTCGTTGTTATTGCGATGAAGCAATATTTAGTCGCTGTGGCGTGAGTATTAAGTATTTGCAATAATACTTTTGACAACATTTCTATTATAATTGCCTGTGTACTTAAAATGAAACTTATGTAACAATATAAAATACAAACAAACATATATATTCAAGTATAAATAAGTTGTCATATAGACAAAGACACATGTTAATCATTATAATACACTGTTTACAAAAAATAATTTCCTGGTAAAAAAAGGCGAGTTTTTCAATAAATTAATATTAAACTTTAAAATGAAATCACGTTCATATTTGCTTCGAAAACCAGCTTTACTTTGATGCAGTAGTGAAAGGGAATAAATAATTTAAAAAATTAAAAAAAAATAATCGATTGCAAGTGTATCTCCCTCCCTTACTACGAAGCAGGTTTGCAAGGGAGAAAATTAGAAACAGTATATGCTGTTAACAAAAATGATTTGAAGCGGGAACTCGAAATTGAAATTTCATGTCTTCCGTAAGCTAGTTTGTAAGTCAAACCTTAACATTTTTCGCTTAAAAACATGCATCGTCTGAAGCACTATTTTTCAGTAATAAAAAAAAACAACATCAAAATACATTTTATGTTTTAAATCTTTTATTTTTTGTCGTTTTTTGAATACAAAAATATATTAAAACTTATAACCTTTTTTGCAAAAATTTTTTTTGCTTTTTTCTGTTTTGTGAAATGGCTTTATATTAACTGGTGATTGATTACTTTTCCTAGTTGAGTTTCAAATTAAAATCATTTCGAATACCTAACGCAAATGGCAATTTTTTAGTCAACTTTAAAAATTAAATAAAAAACTCACAAAAAATAAAATAAATATTTGTTAGGAATGAAGACTTAATGTCTGTCATTTATCTTAAATATTAATTCAAGTAACTGTTACCCGTGGTGCCGTGTCGTGAGCTACAATTTTGACACACTTTTTTGCAGAATTTCTGTCGTTATCTCACCAATGACAGTTGAATCTTGGCTTTCTGGGATAATATTGTAGATGGCTTTTCCTTACAAAATTTATTTTAGGGACCAATGGACTGCTTCAAAAGCTGAGTTAAATTAAATTAAAAAAAAAAAAAAACTCGCCTCTCAAATTCACGTTATCGAGTAACAAGTGGCATGTGAAACCGTTTTGTTAAAACAAAATGTCATCCAAAACTAATTTTTTCAATTTCGGTGTGTTACTTCCAGGTGGCTGAATAACAAAAGCCCAATTGTTGACCCCAAGACTTATTCATATATTGCGATCTTCTTTGGTACTGGCCAATATAATAATATTCTCATTGGTGCGCATTAATCGCGTACGGTTAAAGAATTAAGTCCAGTAAAATGAAATTGGCGCATAACTTGGTCACTTGAATAGCTTGTGCGGTGGTTCGAATATGACAACCCTAAAGTAGTAGTATGAAAGTAGCACAAATTTGATAATTTAATTCAACTTGCAAATCGTTGAATTTTTCGTTTCATAGTCAAAACGTTTTAAATTAGCAAACCTTAGTGAGCGCTTTTGGCATCAACCAACCCAAAGAATATAATAGTAAAATAAATCACCATTTCCTAAATATATTGTACCACATGTTACAAAAAATTTTAGCTTCTTAGAAGTTTAACTCAAAATAATATTGACATTATAAAACTTAAAACTTACTTAAGGGTAAATAAGTAACATTCTGATTGATTGAAGTTGAAACATTAATCAAATCAATGAAATTTTAACGGTGTAATTTTTTTTGAATATATAATCAAATAAAAAGGCACTTTCCTTTAATTTTATTTATTTGTATTCAAATGGAAATGGTGTAGTACATGAACTTGCTTCTATTTTCGTTCTTAAAAAAAAAAAAAAAAAAAAAAAACAGTAGAGTGTGTTGTTGACTGTTTTCCAAAAGATAATATGAAAATATAAACTTTTATAAAAACAATACAAATACTCATTGTAATAACGTCACTAAGTACTACCGTCAGGAATGGAGAAGTTGATATGATCGTAAATTATTTTATGAAAAAAAAAACACTCGCTGTTCTTTTGGAAATTTCAGCCGTCTGTATGAAAATAAACGTTAGTACTTTATTACACGTAAACCTATATATTAAAATTTTTTGTTGAATCTTAAGTGAACCAAATAGGGCTACGTACTGAATTGCATATCTGGTTAGTAGACTTTATGTCCTCTATATTAAACTCAGTCTTTTGTCTTAAATGTTAATGTCCATCTTGCAAAAATCCACGCTTAGTTGTTTAACATCTTGGCTCATATCAGAGTATTTCATATTTGTTGATTGTCTAAAATTTGAATAGATTTATTAATTATTTTTTATTGCGTTGTATTTTTGATTTTTTAAGCAAAACGCGAATAAGAGAATTAACAAAAGATTATTGTACTAAACTAAATAAAACAGCCGATACGTGTGTATGTAAACCTTTGTACTGTTTGAAAAAGAATCACCTGAAATGACATTTGCTCATGTAAACAATATCAATATTTGGCAATATTTTTAACTATATATTTGAAACAGCATAAAAAGAAATCCAATATTGTTAAGTTACACGATCTAGGATGACAATTTTACAATCTTCAAAAATTTTTCATATATTATTTTCACGATTAGATCAATATTTCACTATAATTCGTACAATCATGTCGAACTGTGTTCGCTCAATTTTCATTATTAAAAAAATGGGGTTGCTCTCTCATTTAATGCTTCATTTATAGCAACTCTAATTAGTCAGTTGGCAAACCGTATTTAATGATTGCCAACACTTTATTTTACAAATATTAAAATCTATTTGTTTACAAATTTACTTGTGCCAAATTAAATCGTCCTTATTCTGCATTCTTAAATAAACTATTATTATGAACAACAACAATACATTAGTAATTTCAAACAATTTAATTCTACTCAAAACATCTAAAGAGGGGACATCTAACTAAAAAATATTAAAAAAGCTTAAAATTATTTATTTTTATTTTTGCTGTTCAGTACAGACAATTAAACTTGAGAAAAAGAAAAAACAATTTGGTGGACATTATTAAGGCAGCACGGCATTGTGTTAAGTGGGCACTACCTGTATGTATTCGTTTTAACAGTCATATAAACATCTGCAAATCATCAAACTAATTGGTTTAATCAAGAGGTGTCCTAAGTGTCGTATTGTCATAATTTTTCAACATTTTTATAAGTACTTACATTAAACAATATAATATCTTTTATTAATTTTCAAATTTTTAGGAATTTATGATATTATGACAATACGACACTTAGAAATTCTTGTGAATACAACAAATGTGTAACTAAAATTTTGCCCAAAGTTTATAATTTTTAAAGATTTTACCATTTAGTACCATAAACTTTATATTTAAAATAGTTTTTAATATCAAAGTTTATATCTTCCATCCCTGACCACCACCTTTTAAATAAACAACAGAATCGTTATTATTAACAATTGGTATAAAAGCAAAAACACAAAATATTGGTGGTGTTGTTGTAACTCATTGATGGTGTTTAAAATAATTCTAACTCCATCGGCATATAAATATGGGCATAAATGAATAAATACATTTAACTCTATAATCTTTAAAAATTACTTAACAGCAATATATTATAAGAATTTGATAAATTACTATAAATTTTTTTCGTTAATTTCTCTATTTCTGCCAGATACAATTATTCATCAAAAAAGCTTATAATGTATATGATATTTAGGAAACTAAAAATAAATGTGTTATGCTTCATATAATAAGAAGCTATAGCTTGAAGTAAAATCTGCCAAACGAAATTGTTTTACATACATTAGAAAATAGTAGTAAACAACTATTTATACCGGGTGTTTTTTATAGAGGTATAGAATCCTAAGTTTATGAAAGTGTTAAACTCTGGCAGCCACTTTGTTAGCTGTCAAGTGATTTATGTTTAATTTGTTATGACATTTCAATATGAATAGACTGACTCATGAATAGCAAGGCGTAGATTCAGTGAATGGGCCCAAAACAAGATTGTCGCTAATCCTGATTTTCATAAGCGAATTTTGTTGAGCGATGAAAATCGCTTTTGTTCAAATTGATAATTCAATAAACGAAACTGCAGTATTTGAAGTGATGATAATCCTCAAGTTTATATTGAGACACCTTTATATCTAGAAATACTGACTGTTTGGTGTGTTTTATGGGCTGGTGGATTTATTGATCCGTACTCCTTTAAACATTGCAGTCAATGGTGCCCGCTATAGAACCATGACTACTTATATTTTTGTTCATCAATTTAACAACCATAATATGCAGGAGCTGTGTGTTTCAACAAGTTGTCGCAACATATCATACATTTTGTGCCACAATTGTTTTATTAAAGGAAACATTCGGTATCCGTATACTTTCATGTTACGACACGATTTCGCCGATTGCTGGGGTAGGCTCATCGGTGTCCCGGGTCGTTGACAAATAAAATTTGAATTCCAGAAAATACACGGATTAGTAGTTGTAAAAAAAATAAATCTTTATTCAATACCGTCTATCTACTGTTACAACGACGACTATACCGACAGACGACTCACGACGTAAAGCCACAATTAATTTATTAAAGGAAACATTTGGTAACCGTATAGTTTCATGTTATTGACCCTTGATTTGGCCTCAGAAATAGTGCAATTAATTGCCGATACATTATTTTCTGTATGGATATGTAAAGTTGCTAGTATACGCCGATAAGCCCAAAACGCTTGATCACTGGAATGACAACATTCGTCGCGTTATATGCGATATACGGCCACAAATATTGGAAAAGTCATCGAAAATTTAACCTCCATATTAGACTACGCCCAAGACAGGTTAGGCAGTTATATGCCAAAATTCGTATTTAAATTATAATACCAGAAAATTGTCTTTAGAAAAAAGTAAACCTCATGTCAATTAAAAAAAACACCTTATACCGGGTGTCCCAACTAGAACGAAATTTTTAAATTTGGCGCCATTCGAAGTGTCATTGTTTGACATTTGAACAATTGTTATTGTTTGCTAGTAGAAGGTACGAGGTTAGTAAAAATGGAGCGCTACACGAATCAAAAACAACGCATTCTCATTGTGAAATTGTTTTACCAAAATGGTGAAAGTTTTGCGGCTACAGTTCGCAAATTGCAAACAATTTGGGGTCACAATAATGCTCCATAAGAGTCAACTGTAAAAAGATTAATGGATAAATTTGCCGAAACTGGATCTGTTAGTGATGTAAAAACAACAACGCGCCGATCGACCGAAAATGTCGCAGCTGTACGTGATGACGTCGCTCAAACAAATTGGTGTCTACAAATCCACTATTCAATTGACTCAGGAACTGAAGCCAGCTGACCATGGATAGCGAAGGGAGTTCGTTAATTGGGTATTGGAGAGACAACATGAAAATGCTGATTTTGCCGATAAAATCAACTTCAGTGACGAGGCCCATTTCCATCTTGATTTAACACCTTTAGATTTTTTTCTTTGGAGTTTTTTGAAGTAGATGGTTTACGCAAATAAGCCGATGACGACTCAAGCCTTAAAAGAGGATATTGGACGCTGCATTAATGAAATACCGCAGCATTTATGCAAAAAGGTCATTGAAAATTTCATTAAAAGATCGCGTGTGTGCCAGCAAAGCCGCGGCGGCCATCTGCACGATATATTGTTATATACATAACCTCATTCTGTCTAGTTTACGATATAATAAAGTTTCACGATTTTTTTTAAATATCTGTGTTTTATTTAAAATTTAAAAATTGCGTTCTAGTTGGGACACCCGGTACATTGATTGGTTTTTATTTGTTTCTCGAAAATTATTTTTAGTTTTTGTTATTCTGTTTTAACTTTTCAAGAGTTTCTATTTTATTTTACGCCTTAAGTGTTAAATCTTACCAGAATTATTATTGGTTGTATTGTTATTGTTTTGTATTATGACATGAACGAACGAATGAAAAATGTTTTCATCATTTTGTTTTGACATTTTGTTATTGTGATGTGTTCTTATTTACACCTTGAGGGGTCCAAGTCAAAAGTTAAATTTGAATGTTTAATATTTTTGGAATATTTGTTATACCCTTCACACAGTGAAAAAGGGTATATATAGGTTTGTCATTCCGTGTGAAATTTCTACAATTTTCATTTCCGACACCATAAAGTATATATTTTCTGAAAGCTTATGAATAGGGGAGTCGATTAAGCTCTGCCAGTCATACATACATACATACATACAAACGTGTATACTGGTTAGAGAAAACGTGGCATCGAATCCCAGCTGAGCCAAAAAATTTTTTTTATTAAATTTAAAAAATTTTTTTTTTAATTTTTTTTTTATTTTTTATTTAATATATTATTTATATTTTTATTATTATTTTTTTTTTAAATTTTTTTTTTTTATATTTTTTTAAATTTTTTTTTATTTTTTGTTGTTTTATATTTTTATTAGATATATTTTAATTATTTTTTTTTAATTTTTTTTTTAAATTTTTTTAAAATTTTTTTTGTTGTTTTTTTTTTAACATACATACGTGAATTTATAATTTTACAATGGGATGTATGTACGTATTTCAATAACTACTGTTATTGCATGACTACACGTTGTGAAGGGTATATAAGATTCGGCACGGCCGAATATACCGCTCTTACTTGTTTTTGTTTACCACGTTTTTTTTTTTTTTTTTTTTTTTTTGTTGATTATCAACGTGCAACATGATTTTGTTGTAGCTGTCAATTTTTTGGATTTTTATATTAATTATTATTTATGATGTCTGAGAAAATTAAATAAAAACATTTGATGAATCTTAACGCAAACACCGAATTTGAATTTAATTTTTATTCTTATAAGAATACAAAGATGTCTAAGGTTTTGTTGATTTTTCATTTATAAAACAAATTACCATTTTTTTTCTTATGAAGAATAGATAATTAATTCAAATAAAAAAACATAAATAAAAACTAAAACAAATAGATGATGTCTGAGTTTGGTTTGACGTGTATGTATATATGTTTCAGTGCGGTTTAAACTTTCCTATTCTAGTTTTACTTTTTATTCTTACAAATGCGGGTGTTTAACGTAAGTTTGTTACTTTTCTCCTCTCCATATTTTTCATTGATAATTTCAATTTTATTTTTTATTTTTTGGTATTTCTATAATTAGTTATCTTTGTTCATAGTCGTTAATTCTAAATAAATTGTCTTTTTTTTTAAATCAATGAGTCACTTGAGTTTCCATTAAGTAAAAACTAAAACTAAAATGAACAAATAACAATCGTTTTGCTTCACAGTTGTTGTTTTTATCTGCTTCATTGAATGCTTTATTGAAACAGGAATTAAGATAAGACAGCAACAAATTAAAATACTACAATAATTTTTTATATTATTTTTCGTTAAACACTTTTGCAACTTGAAGCCGTTTGATAAGGAAATCTAGAGAAAAAACTATAAAAGTGTAAAAGTAAATACATTTTCATATTATCGTTAATGCAGAATTAAAAAAACTTCTAGTGTTACTTAATGCATAAGTCAATACTTAAGCATTGGAATGAAAAAATTTATAAGTTTTTACACTAGATCAGCATTGGAATAAAGACTTATTAATTTTTTGGGTCGTTTTTGTATACCCTTTACCTAACAATATAGGTATCAAATAAAGTGGTTTGACCAGTAGAGTACAACAACTATGAAAAGAGTAAAATTTGACATGGCGTACTGTATAAAATATATTTGCGTCAAATATAGTAGTAACGGACTTTTTCTCTTCAACCAAGATAATATTGGTATCAAATGAAAGATTTGGAATGCACTAAAGTATGTAAAGCTTAAAATCCAAGTTGGCATCTTAACCCCATCAATATGATTATCAAATAAAAATCAAAGATGTCGTTGGAATTAAAAAATCAATATAACGTATAAAATTAATTAAAAACTCAATCAATCAAAATCAATGTGGTAAATATATTTCTGCACATGATGGTTAATGTTATTTTCAGATACGGCACTGCTATATATTGCTCTCTTACTTGTTTATATGTAACAATGTGAGCTTTTATGCATTTCCAGTTAATTGTTAAAACAAAATTGCTCAATTCACAACCTGTCCTAAAAGTTCACTTATCCATATTGAAGAAAAACGATAATAGTACTTACCTTTCCATCTATGATGTATTTATTTGACATTCTAGAAACATAAGTAAAATTATTGTAAGTGATGCATACAAAATTAATGTAGAAATTATCAACAAAATGCGTAAAACTACTTCAACGTACAACTTTTACGACAGCTTGTGAAATTGATTGGTGTTAAGTAATATTTTTAAATTTAAAAGTACATGCACATATACAAGTAAAGAGAATAGTATTCTTAAAATTTTCGGAGAAGGACCCTTTCGCAAGTTTGTTTGAATAAGACCTGAACTTAAAAATAGTATGTCAGATACGACAGAACATCTGCTACATTTTCCTTAAATTTGGCTATACGATATCACTGCTCTATTAAAACAACGCATCTGCGACCGATTCATTCGACCGTTATCTGGTTCTAAATAGCCTTTCAGTAAAAATGCGCTTTTTAAATTTAATATCATTTGTTGTGTGCAAGTGGCAACTCTTAAATTAAGCAGTTGTAACACGAAAAGAAAAATACGTAGTAGTTGTTATAACAAAATTTTTAAAATTTATGCTATATCGCTCGAAAAGTTCGAAGAATTTTCAGTCGTAAAAGTGCACCTAAAGTGTCAACAAAAAGATTTGAGAACTGGATTGGCTAGGAAAAGCAAGACTAATGTGAGTCAACTTACAGGTCGGTCTCTTTAAAATATATCTTTTTTAAACGAGAGTTCATACGTTCAAAACTAAGTTTACAGCCAAACCTAAACAAGAACAGCAAGCGTTTTTTGGCTCTCAAAAATTCTTATGTTCATACAATTTGTAAGAAGCAAACCGAAATACCGCGGCGGCAACGCTTTGCAATTGGAAATCCAATTTTGACAAGGCGTTAGGTTGACTGCAATACAACTTTTGTTGTTTTTTGTTTACTTTTTTAGTTGTTGAAAAGTAATGCCATTTTAGCTATTTTCAGGTTAATCTAGCGATTTTATTTCTATTTTGAGTTTTATTAAAAAACATAAGTGGACATTACTGTTCACTACACAACGTTGACGCTCTTGTTACGAATACTAAGCGTTATTAACGCTCAGATAAATATTAAGCAACGCCTGCTGCTCTTAATTAGGTTGGTCTGTAAGACATATAAATTTTATAACAACAAAAGCAAACTGAACTGAATTATTTGGCAAAGAATTTGATTGTCAGTTTTCTATTAGAGATCTTCTGTATCTCTAGACCTTTTAGCAGAACCGCAGCTTAGGATGAACAGTGATTTATTTTTCTCGGTTTCTCCAATATTTTTTTCTCAAACATATTCTCGCAGGTCTATCAAAACTTGTACCAGATTCGAAGATTAAAGTTTTTGCAAAAGTTTTAGAAAGCAAATTCACAATGAGATTAAATAAATTAATAAGATGCTTTTTTAAATGCTGTCGTTACAAATAGTATTCGAGGATCAAGTATTAAGAATAAAAAATATGTTTTATTATTTTTCACACCATCAAATCCTTCATTAAGAGCTTATGCCAATTCAGTCGCTAATTCTTTAAACTCCTACCTACTCACTCTCGCTGTTGATGGATTTATGTATAATACAAATACTGTGACTTAAAGGTCAACAAAACTAGTAATAAAGCAGGTGAAACTATATTCCCTGGATCTGGCGAGTAATCGTTAAAGACGTTTCCAAATAATTGTTTTGTTTTAACCAGAGTACGAAAACAAACAAAAGGAAACGTTTCCAATAGTTTTGTTTCGATCATTTCAGAGAGGGAAAACAAAACGAAACAAATCCCAGGATAACGGTACATGCAATTTGTTTTGTATTGTTTTCTACTATGAGTGCAAACAAAACCAGAATCGAAAAGTACTCAGCTCAGCTATGTATGTAACATGCAAAACAATACAGTACAATACTTTCTGCAAACGTTTCAAAACGTTTGCTGATTGATTTGCTCTTTACATGAAAAAATCTACATGTTTATTGCTGCTTGTTGTTTGGGAATTTTTTAACATTTTACCTGCCTACATTAATTTTATGATCCTAATAACGATCCTAATAATATGAATGACGTCACTGACTATAGTTTGCGAATTGGCAATGGTGTATTGTTATTATGATTGTTATAATCTTTTTGCTCTGCAAACGTTTGCAAACGTTTCATTCTTGTTTCGTACTCAAACGAAACATACCGTCAAAACAAAGCCTAAGAACAAAACCCGAATTGTTTTGTTTATGCTCTTTTGCATTGTAAAGTTTGTGATTTTGTTTTGCTCGCAAACAAAACGATTCATGAAAATTGAAAAGTTTCTGACTTAGATGATTTGTACCGTGTTTCGTTTCGTTTATTTTCGTTCACTGGTTTTAACATAACATAGAGGAACACCATGTTTTCAACTTTCTTAAGTAACCTTTTAGGTTTTTGTTTATCTTATTTAAATTTGTAAGTTTCTGTTTCATTTGCTCATTCATTAATTTCATATGGAAGGGTGTGAAAATTTGTTTGTTTTGTAAAGTTAAATTTTTTATTTAATTAATTCTATTTTGAACTTTTCACTTTTGTTATCCTTTTGTGGTTTGTTTGAACTAAAATTTGTTCTTGTTCGCCATGTCTTCGAGGTGTTAATAATCTTAAAGTAAAGTTTGTTTTAGGTTAAAAACTTTTAGTGGTCAGGTTGAATCGCTTCACAAGAAGCAAATCATTATAAAATATTTATAAATAAAAAATGATTTGTTGGCACATCTACAAGAATGGTAAAAAAATTTTGCATTTAAATAAATTTAAATTTAATTAAACATTTTATATTAAAGTTAGTGCTGTATAGCCAAAATGTCATAATTTCCCATAAATTTTTAAATTAAGGAAATGTGAAGTATTGTACAATTTATAAAACATTTTAAAATTAAGAAAAAATAGTGACATTTTGTTTTACTAAACAGCAAAAAAAAAAAAGATACGCAAAAGCAATATTGAATCATGCGTATAATTCATGCTGAAGTGATTCAATTTAGGATAAACATTTATGATTTTAGCATTTACGTGTCATTCGATATCATGTGTTTATATGAATATATTAATAAAATTCATTTTATTCTTATGATTGCATAGAACGCATGAATATCAGGTGAAAAGAAACTCATGTTTCATTGGTTTATAATGTTTGCTTAAGGAGCTAGTACACGGCATATTTTTTACATCTTACTTGTCAAATTCTCCACTGCTAATACAAACATGGCATGTGTTACCTTTAAAACATTACTTCGGTAAAAAAACATGTGTTGAGACATTTGACAAAATTTTAATTAGAGCGCGCTTTATTTTCTTCTGTCAAAACATGTCACATCAGTCGTTGGCGGAAATCTCTGCTACTGCAAAGCAGTCAGCGTAAAAGTACAATTTTGACAGACATGTAGATTTGCATATGTCTCACAAATTTACAAGTCAGATGTAAAAAACATGCCGTGTATGATAGCCTTTACATAAATTTTTTAAATATATTTTTCATGAATTTGCAAGTATTTTGAAACACATAATATACGATAAACTTTTTTGCACTTAGGGAGCTATGAAGAATGTATTCTCTTGAATAAGAAGTCTTGAAATAGTGTAAACATTTTTTTGCTGAATTATATTAATTTTTTTTTTTTTAATTTATGTGCCTGTGGAAGTCAAGTTAAAACTATATAAAAATAGGCATCATTCTCTGCATTTAAATGTTAAAAATCGAGAATATATGGCCATGTAGGAATTCTGAGCAGGCTGCCTTCGATCTTGAATGACCCTTCTAATTATTTATGTCACCCCCTATATGAATTTTGACAGGGCGTTTAAAATTATAATTCTAATTGGATCTGGTGTTTTTTCCTACGAAATATGGATAGAGCTTTCTTTCCGCCTTTCGGATGAATGCAGCATTTTGGCTGAAGTTTTAGATATCTGGAAGGCATGTGGGATACTTAATGGCAATAATGTTCACGCAAAGATCGGTATTTTTTGTCGACAGTCAGGCCGCGCTTTTTTCACTCAGGTCATACATTACCACGTATAAAATAGTCGTCCAATACAGAAAAAAGAGTTGTCAAGGCTTTTGAACTTACTGATGTTGCTCTAGTCTGGCTCCATACGCATAGGGGCTACCATGGTAACGAGCGGGCGTAGCTGCTTTGAATACCTCCAACTCAAAAGCAGTCGTAATTCTGTTCTGGTGAAAAATCGGCGTGTACTAGATATACACATATAGAGTGGCCAAGCTTATGTGGCCCTCTTTTGGTATCAGGCGTTAAATGGAGGGTATGGAGCAATAAAGGCGAACTTTGAAATTTTTCTTTGCGGATGACCTAAAAATTTTAAAACTTATAGGATAAAGTCTACGATGACATTTTTTTTAAAAGACAAAATAATTTTTTAATAATTTTTTTTACGGATGTAAAATATTTAACTAAGAAATGTGTACTTAACTTAGAATAAACTTCGAAATTATTGAACATTTTTATTTGAACATAAAATTTCTTTTATTAAAAATTTATCAAAAAATTAAACAAATTTCTTAAATTTTCTGACATTTATTTTATTTTAATATCCTTATTTCCAGAAATTTTTTTTTAAATCAACTATTTTTATATATTTTTATTAATTATATCAATTACCTTAATTACTCAAACATCTTTCCATTGAAGTATTTAACCTTTGCTGTCTAATTTATGCTCAAAAGTTTATTGAACTTTATTAGTTGCTAAACACACTCATAAACAACACAAAAAACTTGCTTAATTCATTTATATAATTTGTGCTAAATTCATTAAATATTTCCTTGAATGGTTAACAACAATTACTACTTTAAGATGTTTCTCAAAATTATTTTCAACATGATAGCACAGCTCCTAAAGCAAATTGATTAAATGACATAATTAACGCCTACACGACAACAGAACTGTATCTAAATGAATCGTTATGCTATACGTTAAATACATCTGCTTTAAATGGAAATCCTTTTAAACGTTATTGGATTAAATAAACAAACAAAATGGTGTATGGCTCTTTAGGTTCCTTGCTGTCTTTGTCGTACTGTTTATTGGTTTGTTGTGGTCTGACGTCATGGCGTCGTTGTTGTTCTTTACTTGACTTAATTAACCTTTATACGAGTAATTAATTTAAATTGTAGTAAAATTTAGAATAAACATCGAAAAAAGCATGTTTCTTTTAGTTAAGCTGTTTTAACAACATGACACAAGGAATACCAAATACAACACACAAGCATACGTAAAACCCCTCTAACAGCAGTTGAAAGTTTTGCGGCAAGGACTGTTTGTGCCGTTGTGGGGAAGTAGTTTAGGTATGCGTGGCGTCGTTGTTGTTCTTTACTTGACTTAATTAACCTTTATACGAGTAATTAATTTAAATTGTAGTAAAATTTAGAATAAACATCGAAAAAAGCATGTTTCTTTTAGTTAAGCTGTTTTAACAACATGACACAAGGAATACCAAATACAACACACAAGCATACGTAAAACCCCTCTAACAGCAGTTGAAAGTTTTGCGGCAAGGACTGTTTGTGCCGTTGTGGGGAAGTAGTTTAGGTATGCGTGTGTGCTTATGTTGTCGACTTTATAATCGATTTTAAATCTATGAATGTTAAGTTGCAAAAAACGGACAGGAAGAATGAGTATACAAGGAAAAACAAATTAATTAATTTTTTTTTTATATTAAATTCTTTATAGATTCCCCTTGTATTTGGCCGTTAAAACTAGCAAAACATGAAACGTTTTTTTTACAATAATTGTTATTGAAAGTTAAAAACTTGACCCTTTTTTGTAATATTTTTCTTGTTCTTGTTTCTTTACAGTCCAACTGGTTCTACATTGCGCTCACCATTTCAAATAAAGGATTACTTATTATCACCGGGTACCTGTAAATGTGGTCTACCATGTCCCTTGCAACCAGAATATTTCTTCGATTTCAATGTTCAGGTGAGTGGAAATTATAATTCTTCTTATTTTTTTATGACCAGGATTTGTGATGTCTGTTGTTATTATTGCCAAGTATTGAAAAATAAATTTTAATTGAATTTTTTTCTTTTTGTAAGTTTCTTTTTTAACGGCTACTGCTGTGGCTAAAAATTAAAAAAAAAAGAAAGTCAGGAAAGAAAAAAGAAAAAAAAAATTGTCTATAAATTTTGGATTGAAAAAATGTTTGGCAAAATTTTTATTTTTTTTGACTATATCGTTAAATGAAAAAAAAAATATTTGTGTAAGATTTATTATTTGATAATTTTTAATTATTTTTCGTTTGTAAAAAAATTTGAAAATATTTAAAATAAAAAAATTCGGGCAAGTAGAAAACTTTTTACAAAAAGGATAAATTTTTCTTTAAAAAAATTAAAAACTTATTAACAAGCTAATGATTGAAAATGTGGTTTTCATGCAACTTTTTCTTGGGAATTTCTGTTAAATTTACAAATATGGGCATTTCCATGTACCTACGTACGTGACATTTGTACTCCTATAAAGTGGAGTAATTTTTGCAAGATAAAGAGTAACTGAAACAAAATTAGATCTCTATGTTCCATTCAAAGGGTACATTATTTAAAAAAAAAAATTATATTAGAATCATTGTTGTCTAAAATATCCAGAAAAATAAGAATATATCGTACGTGACATAAAACAGAAGTGATTTTGAGATATATTTGGCGATATGAAAAAATCTGCTAATCTTGGGAGGTATTTTTTCTCTTTTTAATTTCTCACACTAAACCAAATATTTTTCATTTAAAATCCATCATACTTAATTGAAAACAATCTTTAAATCATTTTATAATATTTAAATTCAATTTAATATCGTTCGTGACATATCGTACGTGACAGATTTTTCTCTAATAGTATTCATAGGTAATAAAATTTATATTGTGTTAAGAAAAAAAGTTAAATTCTAAATTAGGAGCTCCTGCGACTGTTCAAATGCGAATGACGGAGACAAATAATGTTTATCCACTACGTACGTGACATTAAATAATATCCAAGGGATATCAACAAAAATACCGCTAATTGGACTCTATATTTTCTTTTTTCTTATGGATCTCGTTAATTGTTGTTTTTACCTAATTTTTAAAGCATATGTACAATTGCAATTTATTTTTACAATTTCGTCGCTAAAAAAAATAGTTGATTGGAATTCTTTAAAATAAGTCAAAAAGATAATCAGATTAAACTTTTATTATTGCTCTTAAAATAATTTAATAAGCACTTAATACCTGCGCTTAGTAAAATTTGAGTGTTTTTTTATCAATAAACTTATATTGAAAAACTCGCAAGAGTTTTTATTTTTACAGTCGTGGTTGACATATTCATGAAAATGTCCATATGTGTGTAATCTTTGTGTTAGAAATCCTAAAATTTCATCCTTTAAATGTCCTATTATCTTCGTCCTGTATTCTTCTGTTAAACAGTTTAAATTTTACTTAACCAAAGATTTTATGGCCTACATATCTATTGATTGAATAACTTTCAAAAATTCCATTATATCTACTCTCTAAAAGAATATATGGCTACAAATCCAGATGTACATATTGCTTATCGCTTTCATAAAGAACTCAATCTGATTAATGTTGGTTAATGGCGTCATCAATACAAAGTGTAACAGAATGCAAAAGAAAAATATAGGAAAAACGCTTTAAAAAAAAAAGTATTTATTGCTATTGGAAACACTTTATAATTAACACAGGTACTACACTTAGAGAATAACACTCTTATTCATTATAAGTTAATAATTTTTATTTTGGTTTTTATTAAATATAAAGTTGATAAAAAAAATTCATCCTTTTTAGTGAAAAAATCTAAAAATTAATTATAAATATAGACGGAAGGAAATATTTGTATAAAGTAGAGAACTTTAAAATTTTTTTTGTTGGTTAATATTTAAAAAATTGTTCCATTTCTTTACATAATGATCTTTTATAACCCTGTATCACAATCTTTGTATTAAGGGTACTCACGAAGGGTAGAGCAAACTGTGCAAGCAAAAATGCTCTGCTTTTTTTAATAAAACAACAAAAATTACATATTGCTCATTTTACCAAAAACCCCTTATCAAAGTTGTGTGTATATATCTACTTGTAAACATTTTTGCCAACACCCACGGTTGTTTTTGTCACGATCCCCTATTAAATTACCTTGTGGTTTATGCAAAAAATGAAAGAGGTGTTGGCAAAAACGAACTAAAGTAATCGATTGATCCAACCCTAGAAACAAAGAAGTGTTTTTGGCATTTCGATCAATATAAATTTTATTTAGAGGAAGTTAGGCTATAAAAAATATTTTTTGTAAAAAGTAAATACAAAAACAACTATGACCGCTGTATTCGGCTATGCCAATCTTTTGTATCCCTAACAAAGTTTGTAACATCATAAAATTACCATATTTGACAATTATATGGTGCAACTGCGATCAAAACTTATTTAGAAAATCGATAATTTAAACTTTTAATTGACAGTTTTTATAAAAAAATTTTATCTCGCCGATATCTTTGTCGGTACATATTTTATATGTACCTACGAAACGTTGCAAGAAGTTCCATAGAAACAGCAAAATCTAACATTGTTTAAGCAAAAGATAAAAGCAATCATATTCTTTCACTCATATCTCAACTCGTTACTATATAACTAATTCTCAATATCAAAAATTTCAAAAGCAATTTCGAGAGTATTCTGTATTATATACAGGCGTTAAAAGTTGATTTCAACATATGCACCGACAGACGGTCAGATGGATTTAGCTAAATCAGTTCCACTATCTATTTATAAGGATTCAGCATATATATTAGTTATAAGGTCTCGAATGAATATTGTAGAAATTAGAAGCGGAATGACAAACTTATATATCGTCATTAGCAAGGAGAATGGCCATAACTCAATCTTTAGAGGAGAAAGCAAAAACGTAATAAAAATTGTATTATCACAATGTTACCTTTTTTGTAAAATTGCTTGTTAAACTGTTACTTTTAATGCTTTTGCATTAGCATATTGTGACGAGGTGTATTTGTTTAAAATATATTAGAATCAATGGAAAATTCAATTTTGTAAAAAATGTGTGAAAAAGGGCCTTTTTACTTGTGACCATCGGTCATATCTTTTTCACTCTTATGGGAAGGGAATAAATAAAAAATCTTGCGAAAAAAAAATATATAATCAAAACCTAATCTAAAAACCTTTTACGAAAAATAAGAGAGCTAAGGATATTTCATCTGAGAGATGGTCAGATGTGAAAATAAAAAACGTTTTGCAAAATTATCAATCTGCACTGAATCGGACGCTTACGTTATATTGCTATATGCACAACGCCGGTACCCTTATTACCCTTCTGCACGGGAGTATGTCATTAAACTCCTTCTTAACGATATTGATGATATTTTGTGGTTTTACCTGATACAAAGATGGTTTAGATATGCAATTGCAATCAGTACACAGAAAAAACTTAATATGAATTTCAATTACAAAATTAATACTATTAATTAAAATATTATTTGATTTTGCTCCAATCATTAAAATGATACTATTAATTAAATGAAAATTAATATTTTTAATTGAAAATATGTTTTGAAAAATATCAATTAAAACAGTATTAAGATATTAATTAATATATAATTTAATATTTAAAAATAATTTTAATTAATTTAATCACTCCTGTAATTGGAATTTGGGATTAATTTAAATAATGTATTAACTGTATCAATAATATAAATTATTGAACTTGTTTAAAAAAAGAATCCGGAAAAAATAGGCATATTTTTCAGATATTTATTTTTAGCATACTTCAATATATAGGTACATATATACATTTTGAATTACACTGCATATATTAAAAGTAAACGAAAAATACAAAGCATAATACAATATAACACATTTAGGAACTGGTGGCATAACCAAACGTCATATTATCAAAAATAAAGGAGGTGCATCCTAGACCTAAGCGTAAAGAAATTTTACCCATTAAAAATTTTATCAAACGAAGGGAAGAAACTCAAATAATTACTTACATTTAAGGTTAGAATCCAACAGAATTTACCGGGCTGCAAGAAATATTGACTTTAGTCCCATCTGCAATTAAGTTCTGTTCCGTTTTCTTTGAATATGTACTTAGTAGAATTTTATTCTGCTAAACCACCATTTATTTTAATATTACCCACCTTATTAACCAAAATTATATTAAGGCTTTCCTTCAAATTCTATTAAGACTTGATTCAAAAAGAATTCTTGACAAAAAAAATTTTTTTTCCTATATTATTTTTCAATATACTTTTTTCAACTGACAGAAATCTCTAAGTTTTTTGAAAAAATTGTATATCAATAAAAAAATTGTTTAAAGTAATTAAAAATATAATCCAAATTTAAGAATAAATCAATTAGTCAATTAATTAAAAAAATTTAAGCAGTAATTTTTTCTGTGTAGTTGCCGGTGACATTCCCCTTTGAGGATGCGCTAGTAGTCATATTAAATACAAAATAACTACACAGAAAAAAATAAATATGAACTTCAATTACGAAATTAATATTAATAATTAAAAAATTGTTTAATTTTGCTCCAATCATCAAAATGATACTATTAATTAAATGAAAATTAATAGTTTTAATTGAACAAATTTTGAGAAAAATATCAATTAAAACAGTATTAAAAAATTAATTAAAATTTCAATTTTTTTCCAAAATGATTTTAATTAATTTAATCATGTCTATAATTGAAATTTGGTAATTATATAATAAAACTATTTATTATATCAATAACAAAAATTATTGAACCTGTTTAGAAAAAAAATTAAAAAAAAATAAATATATTTTTTTTGATATTTATATATTCTTAATATACATATATGGTACATATGAATCTATGTTTTTAAATACATTTAGTTACTTATATAAAAATAACTTAGCATAAGAAGTAGGGTTCCATAAGTAGACATACTACACCATATCGAAAGCCGGAGATCCAAAAATACCTGGCAGCATCAGCAACCTAGATATAAAGAATATTAACCGGTTAAAAGGCTTGATCAGACAGAGTGAAGAAATTCAACAAACTTACCTACTAAAATGAGAATTCTGAGGAATATAAGGGGATACAATAATTATTGGATTTGGGCACATCTATAATGAAACTGAAACCATTTATTATACATATTTAAAACTGAACATATTTTTATATATTTTCACTTACCAGAACTTTTTCTTGCATATTGTCTACTATTTTTTATTATTCTGCTCATTGAATAATAATTATTTTAAATTAATTCTAAGAAATTCAATTTTCAAAAAATTTCATTTAAAATAACATTTTTTACTTTTTATTTATTTTATTCAACTGACAGAAATCTCTTTGTTTTTGAAAATATTTAATATCCATTAAAAAATTCAGGTAATGAAAAATATAATTAGAATTTTAAAACAAATCAAAAAGTCAATTAATTAAATAAATTTGAGGGATATTTTTTTCTGTGTAGTTTTTAATATATTTTTATTGCAATTCCGATAAGATTTTAAACCGTCTTTATGAAAGTTTAGGTTGTTTTGAGAAGATTACCTTCTTAAGGAGCCAGGATCAATTAAGAGCGGACAATAGCAAAATTTTGGGGCAATAAAAAAGATGCTATGAGAATGCAAAAGACTTCCTTCCTTTAATCTTTTTTTGCCTTACTTTAGGGGCGCTCTACGGAGACCATCTTTAAGAGGTCGTAGGGAACATAGATAAATGGCTAGAATTTAAGCAATACATGATAGCAGCGTTCAATAAAGTGACCACCCTGCAATCTAACATGCACTTACTAGTCTAGTATCCTTATTAAGTTTAAGAGTGCCCTATGCCAGAGCAAATTAAATGAGAGATGCCTCAGGACGGTGTAATCTCTCCACTGTTTTGTATTACTGTCATTAACTCAATTCTAATTGAATTAAAAAGGGGAAGCATAACACTCCGGTTAATGCTAACAATGCTGTGATACTGGTGTCGGGAGTGTTTCTGGAAGTAATTAGTAATATTATGTCTGATGCCTTGGCATACTAAGTGAATGGGCCACAAACAGCGGTCTAAAGATAAGCCCAGGTAAAATGGAACTGGTACTGTATGTCCCGAGGTTACTGGCGGTATTATCGGGTTTCTCTATATTACCATATATTACTATATTGCCAAAGAGATGAAGAATCCTAGGGAAACATACTGGATAACCTCTCTAATTAATCTTATTGTTAGGTATAAAGTATTATTAAAAAAAAAAAATTCAGCTTCAAGCCAACTAAAAGTTTCAACACGAATACCAAGTTAAAGGTTTAGACTAGCAAAAAATACTACATGTGAAAAAATTTTAACTCTGAAATGGCTTTCACCACAAAATGACAGATTTCATATTTTGTTCAGCGTCCCGCAATAGAGAGAAAAAAGAGGGTTTTAGTAAACAATTAGCTAATTCCAAAACCAAAATTGAGTCCCTTCACCTGTGGTGAACAAGGGTATATATAGCTTTATCATTTCGTTTGTAATTTCTACAAATTTCATTTCCGACCCCATAAAGTATATATTTTCTGAAAGCCTATGAATAGGGGAGTCGATAAAGCCCTAACTGTCTGTCCGTGTGTTGGTTGAAATCAACTTTTAGAAGTAACTATATGTTCATCAGATCTGTGTATGGTATCAATCGTCTGAAAATATCCAGGAACGAATCGCTATTGAAATTCAGGACAATCTCCCCATAACTTTCTGAAATATGAGCAAATAAACACGACTGCCTCTGTTTTTTTCCATATTTTTACCACCAAAATTTAAAAATTTTTCAGTCATAGTATAATTTATAGGTACCTTTGCTCATATTTGTAGATATAATATACCTTTAGAGATATTTGTGAAAAATTTTGGATAAAGCGGGCTCTAATCGGTAAAGTTATAGGCAAAATTTTTGTTTGATAAATATATATTCCAAAAATTTACAAACAAAAATCAATTTTTTTGAGCTTCTAGACAACCGAGGGAGTCAATATGGTATCATCTAAAAGGATTTGGCTACCGCAAAATGAGCACTGTAAAAAAATTAAAACTCATATTGGCCGCCACTACAAAATGGCGGACAATAAATTTGTATATGGGTCAAATCTGGTATTTTAAAATGTAACTTCTTGAACCCACTCAATATTGGTATCAAATGAAAGTGCTTGACCAGTAGAATACAGTAAAATATTTGAAAATGTAAAATCCAAGATGGCGTCTAAAACAAAATGGCGGTACAATTTTTTTTACCCCATCAATATGGGTATCAAATCAAAGGGCTTGACTAGTAAAATACAGTTAACTACGTAAAAATTTAAAATCAAGGATTGCGTCGGAAATAAAAAGAAAAAATGGCGTATAGCATGAAGCTACAATATGGGATTATACCTATATACATGATGGTGAAGGGTATTATCAGATTCGGCACGGCCGAATATTGCACTCTTACTTGTTATTTAACGCTATCAATACAGGGACCGAATGAAAGAAATTGACTAAAAGAATACACCGAGATAAAATTTCAAATCAAAGATGAAAAAATTTTTTCTTGAATATTTTTACTAACCCTAAAATTAATCATATTTGATGACGTTGGGAAGTATGTGCTGTTAAACTTAATATTCACAAGAGCGAATACTTTAACCAAAACTTTTTTCTCAGCGTATAACACCTTTTAGTAAAAATAAAATTGTTTTTGCAATTATTGTATTAAAAAGGAAGAATAATTGCAAAAGAATTAATGTCATTATAAATACCTTCTTCTTCTTTTTTTTTAAACAATAGTTACTTCTTTGTTGTAATGTTTTTCCTATTTCACTTTTTACACTCGCACACATTTCACTAGCTAGCGTTTTATTATACAGAATATTTGCGCATCTAGAAAAATCCATATATGATGTGATATGTATTGAATTGGAAAAATTAAAAAGAGGGACAATAAAAAACTAACAACTGACGATGACTGTATCTATCCCTATAACTATACATACATAACTAGAATATAAATAAAATCTTTTTGTACAATATCTTTTTTTTTATCAATGACTTGGCAAAACGACAAGTAATTTCATCATAGCGAATGTATGTTGGTCTGTAACTATTTTTTTTTAAGAAAAAAAAGAAGACAAAAACTTATCGTACAAAGATACATTGCCATTTGTTCTTAAAAGTTAAATAAGTGGCTGTTCAATTCACTCTTCCATACACACACACACACACACACACACACACACATACACCATTATTATATTGGGTATGGTGGGGTTGCTGCAAAGTATTTGTTCTTCCTTTCCTTTACTGTCAATGATTTATTTGAACATTGTCTTAATACTGGCAACAACATGTGTTTGTTTGTGAATGTTTGTTTTAAATATGATCATGATCCATGGAGCAGGTGCTTTTTGAAGCGTGTTTATTTTAATTGATGAGGGATTTGTTTGTTTTCTTCATACATACATTTGTTTTTTTTTCTTTTATTCTTTCATCTATTTCCTTTTCTTTGTGAAAAAAATTCTTTTTTAGTAGAAATATTTGGTACAAATAAAACAAGTACACGTTTTTTCACTCTTTTGCATGTTTGATTGTCGGTCGATCGGTCAGTCAATGTAAAGACATGGTGTTGTGGCGGTGAAAAACAAAACAATAATGAATATGAAAAAATTGCAGCAACTAAATAATTATAATTGCACCTGGGAGGATTATTTATTGTTATAATTGGAGTTTACCTTCTTTGGAAGTGGTATAACTAACCGCGTCATATCAGCATTGGTTTTTATTGCAAAGATCCTATAATTGAAAATATTATAAAATACAAGTAGCCTTTTTCTCATTAACTGCAATTGTTTAAAGGGGGGCAATAGTTTGAGGTAATAAAGCAAAATAAAAAATGACTTTTTAAAAATACTAATTAATGACTTTAATGAAATAGTAGAAGAGAAATTTAACAATTATTCTTTTTTTGTGGTGATAATAGGGAAAAAATTATTAATTAAATAATTAATAAATCGCATCTGTATTGTACAAAGAAGTATCCTATAGTGCAGTATTTACATTGCACCGAAAACTTGTAGAGTTGGTTTGAAATCTTTCTTAGAATATATACTGTTTACACTATGGTTTTTTAAAATTTTTAAATTTTAATTTCATTAAGGTGTATTAATTTAAAAGGTTGTATTTTGCTTTCCTTGTGTCAAACTCTCTGTAAGTTGTGGCAAAAACGTTATACATAAAAATGTAAACAACAAAGTACTGGCCCACTTGCAAAGTAGTAGTTTTTAGTAAAATATGATGAAAAAAATTAACGGTGCAACACAAAATTCTACTATTTAGATTTTACCAAAATCGAGAAAAGAAGAAGTAGATTTTATTTTGTATTGCAGATCAACGAGATATCGTTAGTACTAAAATTCGTTGTAATGTAAATGTAATATTAACAAAGGAAAGAAAAGTTAATTCAGAAATGAAAAAAAGCCGAAAAATTAAAGGGTGTCCCAACTAGAATGCAATTTTTAAATTTGGCGCCATTCGAAGTGTCATTGTTTTACATTTGAACAATTGTTATTGTTTGCTAGTAGAAGGTACGAGGTTAGTAAAAATGGAGCGCTACACGAATCAACAACAACGCATTCTCATTGTGAAATTGTTTTACCAAAATGGTGAAAGTTTTGCGGCTACAGTTCGCAAATTGCGATCAATTTGGGGTCACAATAATGCTCCAAAAGAGTCAACTGTAAAGAGATTAATGGATATATTTGCCGAAACTGGGTCTGTTAGTGATGTAAAGACATCAACGCGCCTTCGACCAGTTAGATCGACCGAAAATGTCGCAGTTGTACGTGATGATGTCGCTCAAACTCCATCCACCTCAATTCGACACCGAGCTTAGCAAATTGGTGACTCCAAATCCACTATGCAGCCAGATAACCAGTTTTTTCTTGCCTAGAATTGAAGAAATGAATGTGGAGGGCATGTGGTTTCAACACGATGGCGCAACATCTCATACATCCAGAGAAACAACTCAAATGCTGCATCAGTCATTTCCCGGTCGTGTTATTTCGCGTTTTGGAGACCAGAATTGGCCGCCTAGATCGTGTGATTTAACACCTTTAGATTTTTTTCTTTAGGGTTTTTTGAAGTCGATGGTGTACGCGAATAAGCCGACGACGACTCAAGCCTTAAAAGAGGAAATTGGACGCTGCATTAATGAAATACCGCAGCATTTATGCAAAAAGGTCATTGAAAATTTCATTAAAAGATCGCGTGTGTGCCAGCAAAGCCGCGGCGGCCATCTGCACGATATATTGTTCCATACATAACCTCACTTTACTTTACGATATAATAAAGTTTCACGATTTTTTTTTTTTTAATACCTGTGTTTTTTTTAAAATTTAAAAATTGCATTCTAGTTGGGTCACCCGATATTACTTGATCTCACATATATGTTTTTGAAAAAAAAAATATTTTGATCCCATGAGGAGCCTCAATAAATTGAACATATTCGTGTCTTGTGGCAGCACTCTCACTTCGCTCCAAGGTCTTTTTTTTTGCATTCCGCTCACCTCTACATCGATCTACCTTCTGCACGTATGAACTGGGCGTCCTCTTCTTCGACTTCCTTGCTGGTTCCAGTCTATGGCATTTCATGTTATGTCGATCCTTGATTTTCTTGAAGCGTGACCATGAGTTGTTAGTTGGAACTTAAGCCTCTTTTTGGACACGACTCTAGACCAGAATATTCGCAATATCCTGTTAAGACACTGATTTACAAGCACCTGTATCTTTTGCATATGTCGAGGTGCTGCGTTCCATGTCTTGCAACCGTTGAGGAGAGTGGACTTGACATTTGTGTTAAGAATTGTTAACTTTTTACGGTGAGAGTGGAAGCCGAATCCCAAATGGTTCTTGAACGGTCAAAGATGTGTCCACTTTTTGTACACGGTTGTAAATGTCCTCACTTGACTCGAAATTTTTTGAGATTACGCTCCTAAGATAACAAAATTGACGGATATCTTCAACTTGATTATTTCTTATTGTAAATTATTCCTGATATATCGCATTAACTTTAGTGTTTGGGTTTAAGCAGTGTTAATTTATGGCTAGCCACATCTGTTTTTGTTATATTTCGCAAATTTGATGTAACATTTCAAAATCTGTAAGCTAAAGGCCAAATATATATCATCCGCGTAATCAAGTTTGGTCAAACGACCCAGCGACTTTTTTTCCGTCTTCTAGGACACTTTTAAGAAGTGTGTCTAAAACTTTATTTACAACAACTTTGCAGAGCAATGATATCCATTTTAATCGTCCTGCTTATCGCTTCACCATGTTTGATTCGACAGCTGGTATTGTCGTAAAGGCTTAAAGTAAGTAAAATGTGTTTAGGCGGGACGTTTTGAAACATAGTACTTTCCAAAATACGTTGTGATTTAATCTTTCGAAGTAATTGGATGATGATCGTTAATCTTCAGATTGCTCGAAGATAACAGGGAGGCTGCTTATATAGACGATAGTGGATTTGTGGGGTCTGAATATCGCTGTTGCTGTTTCAGTGTTGGCGACACGTTAGTGGAGATTCGTTTGGCGGTTACTTGGGCCATGACCTTGTTGACCTTCCAAAGCAAAGTAATACCACGCCAATTATTTTGGTTCGTAAGATCCCCCATTTTCGGAATGTTTTTTTATTATGCCTTCTATAGCCACGTCAGGCAGACTTCCATTTTCTCAAAAGGTGAGTATAATTGGGTGGATTTTTTTTGGCATTTACATAAGTCTGCTTTTATTAATTCAGCAAACATTCCGTCTACACCCGGTGCCTTTTTGGTTTATTTTTATTTAGAAGCGTTTCAATTTCTGACATCTGAATATATTTAGACCTTATCAAAAAGATATTATTCGAGGAAATAATGGGCGTTTAATGAAAAATAATTGGAATTACAAGTTAGTGTGAGAAATTAGTGTGTGAGTGAGGTTATCAGGATACAACAGATTTTGACAAGGGGAACGAACATCTGCAATAACGTCGAAAGTTTGAAATAAATACAATAAAAAGGCTTTTTGAAGTAAAAGTGCAGACAGTCGTTAACGTATTAAAAGGTTATTATTTAAAATGCCAATATATCAGCCACAACAGGATGTTAATGTTCAATTTGGGAAAAAAAAACATTTTTATCACTTTTAACTTTAAAAAGGTAATTTTCAAAGACAAACAAACATTAACATTATTCTGATGCATTGCCACCTGGAGAACAAGGCGTCTTTCAGACATTCAAAAGGGCCATCTTGTCGTCGTCTGTTGCCTTTCCAATAAAAGGAAAGGAATAAAGGTATTGCGAAAAAAAATTTTTCAGATAGATCTTGAGCTTTCCAATATTTTATCCTTTTCTGGCAGACAAATGAATTGCAATTTTTGCCATCTTTTCACAAAAAAAAACTTAACAATAAAAATTAAATTTTTTTGCATTTCTTATTTAATATTTTATTTTTGTTCTTTAAATTGACATAATTTTTTTTTTAGTTTTTCTTTATTAAACCAAACAATACATTTAATTAAATTAATTAAAAATATTATTTAAATTTAAAAATAATTTAATTTTTGAATTAATTCAACGGTTTTAAATAATAAGTTTTTCTGTGTAGAAAATAAAATCATTGTTATAATCAAAAGCTTGACAATTCTGAATAATTTAATTTAAAACGGAATAAAGAACAGGACCGAATATATTTTTTTTTACTAACTGCAATACAATCACAAATTATATTCGAATAACTAGTTAGAAACGAAGACCATTTACCGATTCTAGTGTAAAAAACCCGCAAACCTTAGAACTAAAGAGACTAGGTCATCGGGGAATGACCTTCAAGGAAAGTTTATTTTGGTCATAAAAAATTGACTTACTAAAAATTTGAAATCTAAAGTTTTATTAAATATTTTTAGAGAATTTGGTAAACAAATTAATTAATATTTAAAAATGTTTGTACTTAGAAAATCTTCTTTTAAATTCAACATTTTGCTCTTAAGAAAGAAAATTAAATTCGACTTATGGTAGGTCAAATTTTGAAAGTCTACAACCTTTTCTAATTTCTTTAATATATCTTGATTACCATTATTCATCTAAAATAATTACATACTTGGATTATGGTAGTCCTTTGTAAAATATCATGACTATAATTATGCAACCACTTTAAGCCAGAACTTGTCAATTAGAAAAAGCACTAAAAATAAAAAATAACCCTACCAATGAATGTTTAATTTAATGTCGCTGGTGTAGAATACAAAAAAACATGTATTCAAACTCGTTGAAGGACAGGATATACGCGTTTTAAATTTTTGTTACTTCCATAACTACAAGTTTGAATTTATCAGAATCCATACGAGAGTGCAGAAGAATCTAGGGAAAGCAGGGGATTGTGTATTTGTGCGTATAAGTGTCTACATAAATTTTATCTCTTGATGGGTTTATAATCATTAAAATATCCAAGTGTTGTACTCAAGTTATGATGGCTAAGGGAATTACGTATTAAAAGGTAATAAAATTCTTTTTATAAACGAGCATTATGTTTTAAGAAATTATGGCTGCAGAAAATACTGGCAGCTTACCTGAGTAGGGTAACAAGTGTTTTAGGCGGCAATTAAGTCAATTCGACAAGCTATTAAATTTATAAATTTGTGTCGTTTTGTTAAGGTTTCAATTTTTAAGTTTTTAATCATTCTTGTCGTTTTGTGGTCTTGTAAAAGATTTATATTAGATTATCACTTAATACTAAGTCTTAAATTAAAATAAAATTTGATAGAAAATGCTTAATTTAAAAATGTTTGAAAAGAGTTTTATTTATAGAACTTAAATAAATATTTAACGAAACAAATTTATTCATCAGGTAGTCTTCACTCATCAGCTGATTATTTTGTTCTCCTCTTATTTTAAACTTCAGCTGTCAAAGTTTATAAAAAAACGAATGCTTTCTATTCTCTCATTTATATAAAACTAGCGAACCCTCTGCACACTTCGTAGTGCAAAAGAGAAAATAAAAAAAATCAATTCAAAAATCAATTAAATCAGTGATAAATTGCTTTCATTGCAATTCGCTGTGGTCAACAAATATTCGAATAAATGCAGTGTTCACGAAAATGGCAATAACTTATGAGCCAATACACATACAGAGACCGTTTACACATAAAAACCTTGATATTGACGACACTTTTCATATGAACGCATTTTAGAGAACATCAATTACTAACACAATGCAACTTATTTTTATTTATGTATATAGATGTCAAACTTCATATCTAAAAACGTTGAAAAAATTCTCCCCAAACTTCAATAAATGAATAAATATGCCTTGAACTTCTTAAAAAGGTAATTAATTACAAAAAGATTTACAATTTTTTTTTTTTTTTAATTATTTTAAAAGAAAACTATTTGCAATGTTATATAATTTTAAATGTTGTATTAAATTTTTGAATAATATAAATTCTTCATGTTATTAAAAAATAAATTCTAATTAGATTTTAAAATTATCAAATTTACTTAATCCTTTTGGATAAATTGGAAATAAAATAAATGAGGAAGAAAAAAAAAATTTTATTAATTTTTAGTTTGGCTCTAGTTCATTTTATTATTAAATTTCTAATCATTAAATGAAGAAATCAATTTTTATTTGTGATAATGAAAGAATATATTGGAAAAGTAAGTTTTAATCCCGTTTTAAGTCAGTTATTCAACGGAAAGTTGGTACTGACCGGTCTATATGATCATTACACCGTGCCATGTGTATATGTTAATTTTCTTATTTTATTGTTGAACTTTCTAACAAAGACTTTATTAATTTAGTTTGGCTCTAGTTCATTTTATTATTAAATTTCTAATCATTTAATGGAGAAATCAATTTTTATTTGTGATAATGAAAGAATATATTGGAAAAGTAAGTTTTAATCCCGACACCAGCCGAGTGGAATGCATTTTCGAAACCAGCTACGGTTTCATCATCAGCACTCTTTGATCGGAATGTCTTAGTGTTGGATGTAAATATCATCTATTTAACTTGTTTATGCGAAATTTGATTTTGTGAATTAAACTTCACATACATATTCATATCTTTTTGCTGTAGTGAGTGAGAACGAAATTTACCAAACTTAAGCTTTCCCCTTTTTGTTATTCTTTTCAATTATCACATTTGTTATTCTTGCTTTAAACCTAATGGTAAATGAAAGCTTTTTGTTGGTTGTGATCCTCACAACATTTTCAATCATACATGTTTTTTTTTTTTTTTTTTTTTTTTTTTTTTTTTTACATTTTTGTTTTACAAAAATTTTCGAATTAAATATTTTTGTAAAAAATTTTAGATAAAACCGTTAAATAATGTCTTAATTTACAAAAATATTTTCCTTTAAATGTTAATGTGAATAAATTTGCAACATTTTCTTTAGCTTATAAAATATTATTGAATTTTTAGTTTGTTAAAAAATATATTAAAATTAAATTTGATTTTCAATAAAAACAAAATCCGACTTTTTAAAGATATTTTTCTTTTAAGTTTTTGTTTATTGAAAAATGTTTAGATTATAGACAATTTAAATACAATTTTTTTCTAAAGAAAACTTTCGAATTATTCAGACAAACACAAATTTTTATGCGCAAATCTATTCTTTAAGTATACACGCAAAGAAAAACCATGGTTACGACGGTCATATTACGGTTTCTATAACAATATTTGGTTGTCGAAAACAAATAATAGTTATTTTTGTTTAATTTCATCATATATTTTGTCACGACAATCAAGCATTTGTTTGAATTGTATCATTTAATGCTTACTTTTCGTAAAAATGTCCATACGGTTGTCGTTTAAAAATAGTATGATTTAAAAGGAATAATTTGACAAAAAAAAAAACATTTTATTCAAAAGCATTAAAAATTACAAATAATCATTAGACAATAGGTGAGACAACAGTATGATTACATATTAATCAAGCTATGATTTTCTTAATGATAATTTGATTTCAACTGTTCTTCTTCATGCTGAATAAATCTTTATTATTTTTAAAGTTTGAGATGTCAAAAAAATTAACAAAAATTTTGAAAAATTAAAGAAAATTTACAAATAAACGTGAAAGTGTAAAAAACTATTGGCAAAAAACTTTCAATTAAATTGATAAGTACAATCAATACGTGTATGTTACAGCAAAAGACAATAATTTGCCGTAAAAAAGCAAATCAATCATAGTATATTGCTCTTCGATTACGGTTACCACAACCATATTTTCTTTTGTGTAGTGCAGTCTTCTCCATGTTTTGTTTTATGTTCAAACAGCGTCGTCAAAATATTTGTTAGCACAATGAAGAAAGAGACAACAGTAAAAAAGCAACCTTTGCACCTCTTTGCCACTCATTTGTATCCGCTACTCTGCCGATGTTTTGTTGGTGCACAAAAAAAAAAAAAACTGGCGAGCCATCTTGTAGAAGATCTAATAAAAGCGAGTGTTTTATTTTTAAAGGTACAAACAAATTTGTTCCAAGTTCGGCGTTAGTACTTAAGGTGAAGAACGTAAGTATATTAAAAGGCCATAAAAGAGCCTTTTCTAATTAAGCTTTAACGTAGAAAATATCTTAAGAAATTCCATCCCATTCGCGAATATGTAGCGAAATTTTTTTCCTAAAAAAATTTAATTCCGCTCGAAGTGATAATTCTTATTATGAAATTGCTGTAGGATTTTTGTTAAGAAACCCCTCGATGCATATTAAATGTAAAAAAGAAAACGAAGCGAAAACATCAGAATTTATTCACGGTTGTTTTTTAGGAAAAATATTAAGAGGCGGAAATATTCACGACAGGGGTGCATATAAAATTGTTTCCTTTAAAACAGGTATGGTTCATTATCATTAATTCTAACCATATGTGACTGTCTACTTGAAAGGGTACAAAGCCTGCACTTAAACTATTTACTTAAAAAAATTTTAAAAAATTAATTTTTCTCTTTTAAGTGATATTAAATTTAACTAGATTCGATATATAGGGTGGTTGTTTAAGTACAAAAATTTTGCGAAGGATCAATACTTGGCATTAGCATTTGAAATTGATTTCTTGGCATAGTGCAGTTTGAAATGGTACAAAATCGCAAGACCTTGAAGACCGATTGACCGGTTCATTTTCCGAAATCATCTAATAGTCTTATTGCATGTTGAATTATCATGTTGAAACCACACCTCTCCCGGATCAATGTCATCCATATTAAAAAAAAAAATATTTTCCTGATGCAGTAACTGTCTAAATTGACCACTAAGCATGCGCCGGCTTCAATAAGAATGATGATGCCACCATTGTGTTGTAATGTAATGGATTCTGTAGGATCTTTTGTGAATTGATCTCACTCCATATGCCAAACCTGTACCTTATATCTATAAGAAGCGCGAACTGATGCATGATTTTTGAAGTTAGTTAAAATAATTTTGTAGCGTTGTTCATACGCTAATATATTCATAATGATTTGTCAGATTTGTCAGAATATACTGATCAAAACTGACAAAAAGTGTATTACAGCTAACACTTTCATAATTTATTTATTTATATAAAAAAATATAAGCGACAGAACCAGTGATGCCAGAACTTGATTAGCAAAAATGGCTAAAATGCTGGAACAAAAGCTAAAAAATGGCTAAATGTTTCAAATAAAAAGTTTTCAATTTTTGAATAAAAAAATAAGAAAAATCTGTTTTTTACTCAATACATCTTTGACTAGTTATAAAGTACAATAATTGTTATAATGGTGTTAAAAGGACCAATTATCATCAGCATCTAGCTCGCTATTACTGTCATTGTCATCTTAACTTTCTTTAGATCCTATCAATTTAAGATATTTATGTGCTGCTTTATATTGATAACAGCATTTATCAATATTTTTTAAGTCGTAATTTAAAAAAAGTATATAAAAAAATAAATATTGGTCTTTCGAAATAAACCAAACTCTCTACAATCTTTATAAGTCAATATGGAACGTGCCACGACATACGACTTGAGTTAGTGGAAAAAATGCTCGAAAATTGCGTTCATCGAATTCGTTCCTACAGAAGAAGTCGTGGAGGCCATTTGAATGACGTTTTATTTATAACTTAATTGTATCGATTGTCTTAACATTAAATAAAAAGCTTTTGAATTTCCTTAACAATAAGTGTGTTTTATATAAGAAATCTCATCACTCTTATTGGAAAACCTTTTACATAGCTAATGTATTCTCCTGCTGTTGTAGCTTTAAATTCATTGGATTAAAAGGTAAAGGCTTGGTCTCGATAATATGTATGTATATCCAATACCATTTATGTATTTTTCATATAATTTTGCATTAATTTCACATTTACAATATTTACAAAAACTTTTTAACTTCTGTAATCTATTCTTTTAATTATGGGTGGGATAACCATTCCCTCATAAGCTTCTGGGAATATTTTGTTTATTTTTCTTAAATTTATTTTGCTAATTATTTTATTAAATACACATGCTTGGTTGATTTTTTTACTGATTGTTTGTTTGTTTATGTACTATTTTAAAGAGATTCCCATCGATGCAACTTTTAGTAGTTAAAAAACATTATTTTATAAAAACGTTTTTCACTATTTAGGAAACGATACAACAACAAAACTTAAAAGCTAAAAACAAAAAAATGACTAAAAAAAGGCTAAAAAAAATATCTAGGAATGGCTAAAAAATGGCTTATAGCTAAACGCAGATTTTCCTAGAAGCGTGTTCAAAAATGGCTAAATCTAGCCATAAAATAACTAAATTGGCAACACTGGACAGAACTGACCAGAAAAATTTTAAATTATTTTCTTCACTCTTAAAAACTTTAAAGAGTCATAACTTAAAATGAAAATTTATAAAAGAAAAGTTCTGAAAATTAAAAGTAATTAATAACATTTCTCTTACCCTATTCAAAGACACCTCAGTATTGTTACGGCCCTTTAGCTTTATTAAACCTTTGCAACAATAAGATAATAACAACAGCAAGATCAAAAAATCATAAAAATAAGAAAGTTATACACATACAAAAATCAGTTAAACCAGTTTGTCAACCAGTTTAAGAAAAAAAAATTATTTTTCGCTTCAATTCATCCTACAAAAGCTTGTAGAAAACATTCCCTCCTGTTGTACGAATAAACGAACTACGCATAATTTTGAAATCTACTCGCACATATTGTTGCTGTTTTTATAGATTTTAATTTTTTTTTTCATTCTTGCAACACGATGAGTGTAAATAATGTTTTGTGTTGCTGTTGACTTGGTTTAGGGGGAAAAAGCGCGTTTTACTTGTAGCTTCAACCGATCGATACAAATATACAATTTGTACTTTTCATTCTCATCATCATTAGCAACAACGTTCTGTGCAGTACACACACACACACACACACGCTAATCTTGCTTTAGGTTAGAATCTCAACAGCTTTGGATATTTTTATTTTATTTTGTGTACATTTTCCTACCGATATGAGTATGAGCATTAGGCCTGATTTACTTTTATGTGTGTCTTTATTGTCTTTTAAAAAGCTGGTTTCTTGTGATTTGTTGTTCTTGTTTTATTTGTTGCTGGCTTGGAATTGAACGCACTGCAAACACATTCATTTCATTGACAATTTGTAAGTTTAACATAAATTGTATTGGAACGAAGATGAGCTTTTTCTGTTGCTTGGCAGCGTCAGCCAGTTAACCAAATTGCGTGCCTTCTGTTGTAGTTTTTGTTTGTTTTGTGTGAGTGTGGTTCTCTTTTTTTTTCATTTACAAGGACTACTGCCTTTATAATGACTTGTTTTAAGCGTTGACAAAACATAAATATTTTTTGATATTTTCTTTAGTTTTTGTTGCTGTTTTTTCCTTTGTAATCCATACCGTTCCTTTCTTGTTTATTTGTTTGGGCACCAGGATGGTTCTTTATGGCTCTTTGGGGTTTTTGATTGAAATGTAGTGAGGTTTTGTCTGTTTTTCTTGTGTATTTTTTGTGTCTGTCTTTATGTCTTTGTTGTAAGTAGTTTGTTTGTGCTGTTTTTGATTGCGTATATGGGTGTTGAGATAATTAAAAATTGCAAAACACAAAAGAAATCATGTCATTTTAAAAGTTGTTACCTTTTGCTTTTTGCGTTTTTGTTTTTCGTAGGTATTGTGTAAATGCCTTCCTGTCATGGAGTTAAATATATTAACACTTTTTATGTGGACAATGTATTTATCTTGTAATATTTATGCGGTTTTAAAAGTGCCTATAAATTATAAACAATAAAAAAAGAGGATATAATGAAGCAATAAAATTAAAAAATGTAAATGGATAATATATTTCATGGATAGGGATATATATTTTTTATATATTCTATAACAAGATTTTTTTTATGCAAATGTTTGTATGCTTGTACTTTTGTAAATAAAGAATTTATAAAAAATTATTACATATTAATAAAAATAAAAAATATGAAATAAAATTTCATAACAAAATTAAATATCTTTTACCAAAAAAATTTTTTTCCAACAAATTTCGATTAAAAGAAAATTAATTTAATATTTTCTATAAAACAAAAATTTATCGGCAATATTTTATGCGAGAATTAAAATATAAAAATTATTCAATTAAGACAAAATTTATTTTTCGTATACAGTGGTGTGAAAAATAATAGAGCCACCTACTGTTCTAAAAATTGAATGTTTTTTTTTTACCATTGTACACAATATTTTTGGAACATGTTTTTTTATGCGTTATTGCTCAGTAATTGTAATTGAAGCAACATTTCTTAATTTATCAGTGTTGTATGTTAGTAGAAGAAAAACAAGTGTGAAATAAAATAGAGCCAATATTAGAGTTTGAAAAAAAATATTAAAGTAAAACGCAACTTAAATTTTTTTTTCTGAAAAAGTGAGTATAAAAGCAACGAATCTTATTTCTATTATAATTAAAAAAAAAAACTATTAAAAAATCTGTTAACAGAATGAGCAGAGGAAAACACTGTAGCATGCAGAGCCGAACAATCATAAAATAGCTTCATCAAGAAGGTAATTCTCAAAGAAAAATAGCTGAAATTATTGGATGTTAAAAAAAAAAATGGCCGAGAATGCTATAAAATATGAAAATAAAGAAGAAACAAGAGAAAGAAAACCTAAGATATCTGAGACTTTGAAACGAAAAATACTGCGTCTCGTCAAACGGGACCCATTTGTGACGTCAGCCGCCCTTTAAAAGCAATACCAACTTGATATGGATACTTCTACAATACGGCTTATGCTCCTTAAAAATGATTTACAGGCCAAAAGTGCCCGTAAAGTGCCTTTTCTATCAAAACACAACATTAAACAAAGACTTGAGTTCGCAAAGCAACACATAAGTTGGCCCGTATCAAAATAGCGCAATATTTTGTGGTCGGATGAGACCAAAATAAATTTGTTTATCTCGGATCGGAGTTCTCTTCAAGTTCGGAGACTCAATAATAAAGAATTTAGTCCCCAATATACCATTAAAACCGTCAAACATGGAGGGGGTGGATGGATGCAAAATTGTATACAAATATTTTAAGAGAAGTCATGATGTCTTAAGGTGGAGTTACATACCATCCGTTCATGCGTTGTTGCGTTTGATACTTTTTCACCTTTTTATACATTTCTAAACTCAAGTTACACACAATTCGTTTTATGCATTAACTCTTATGTTTTAATCAGCTGTTGTGTTTATATTTTTATTAACTAAAAACAAATTTGCTAAAATGGAAAGTAAAATTGAGAATTTAAGGGAATTTATGGAATTCATTTAGTTTATGTACATGATATTTTGTACTACAAAAAGTTCAAAAATAACACAAGCATCTCCTCCATTGCACTTGTTTTCTTTTAATAATAAACAAACAGAGATGACACTCAGCACATAATAGTTATCGATAAGTAAAATAAAAATTTTGGTAATGAAAAAATTGCGTTTAAAATTAGTTTTTATGTATGTTTTTCTTAAAAGTAATTGTAAACTTTATTTCGAATGCGTTTTCTTTTATTAAAAATATTTTTTTATACAAAGAAATGGAAAAAATAAATCCACCACACAATCAGACTTATCGATAACATCGACAAAAAAATATTATTTGTCATCCATGGCTATCAACAACAGCTGACATTTTTTCACCTTTTCTGTGACGGATACAAAAGTAGAAAGTTAACCTACTTTGCTGCGTTGAAACGTTTATGCATTATTTGCGTTATGCCGTGTAACTTGTCACATACAATTACACTGATTCTACTTTTTGACAGACGCATAAAAAGGAACAACGGATAGAACGCATGGTATGCGTTCAATGGATATTCAAACAGGACAATGATTCAAAACACTCATCGAAGTTGGCAAAAACATGGTTCGGTGAGAACCATGTGAAGGTTTTGGGATGGCCTTCACAGTCACCAGACCTTAATCCCATCGAAAACTTGTGGGGCGAAGTTACAAGATGTCTAAGAGGAAAGAATCCATCAAATAAAGATGAGCTGCATGGAAGAACATTCCTGTTACGACTTGTCTAAAGCTTGTTGACTCTATGCCGAAGCGCTGCTTCGCAGTAATAAAAAATAAAGGTGGCCCTACGAAGTACTGAGGTAGCGTTAATAGTTATATAAGCAATTATTTTATTAAATATATTATTTAATTAATTTTTTTTTTTTTAATAATTTCAATAGGTTTTATTACATGTCTCTATTTTTTTCACAGAGAAAATAAAAGTGTATATCGAATTTTTCTATTTTAATTTTTGAAGTTAAGAATTCAAATGTTTAAATTATGTTTTATTTTATATTAAAATAATACCTAATAAAAAACAACAAAAAAGTTTAAAGAAAATTATAATTTGCGTAAATTTTTGAGTATTGAAATTGAGGTTTGGGGTGGATCTATTATTTTTCACACCACTGTATTTCAACTTCTAAAAGTTTAATTTACATGTTTCAAAAACTTATTTGTTATTTTAAATATACAAATTATAAATTATTATATTATGTATTAATAATCAAGCTTGAGATCATTTTTATTTTATATTCAAAAGTTAAACAACAATTATTTGTCCCAATGTTTTGCTTATCCTTTGTGTAGCTGGATTATTAAAAATTTCTAAGATAAAGAAGAAGTCTGAATAGTAAATATAATAGGATTATATGAACTTATAACTCCTTCCTCTTAAAACATTATTTTGTTCCGTAATTTCGTTAGTTGCTTAGTTATGGCTGTGAAAAAAATAAAATTGGTAACTGGAGGCGCTAAATATGAATTTTGGGGGACTTCGCCTCTCAGACTTGCCTATGTACATCCTTTTAAGGTGATTATAATAATTAATAACTAAGAGTATTCTTTTCGGCCCAGCTGAATCTTATATACCCTTGACGTTCTTGTGCGTAGTTACATATCGTCGCTCGCTATCGGTTGACAACTCTTAACTCGCAAAAAAATCGAATCGCGTTTTTGATGCCCAAAAACTGTGTTTGTCCTTCTGCATGTTAGTACGTTTTATTTATATCAATAAATCATCTTACAATAAACATCTTCTTATAATTTTGGTTTTATTATTTTCTTCCAACACGGTTTAGTAACAGACTTATAACATTGTTTTTTGTCTCCCTAAAACTACAAAAGAACATGGTAAAAGTTGTCAACCTGCGACCGACGATATCCTAGCTTGAATTATTGTTCTGTCCAAACTCAAAGATACACCATTTTGTTTCGAATGCCGTGTTGGATTCTGAACTTGGTCATGCCTTATTGTGTTCTATTAGTGAAGCCATTAATTTGATATCCATTTTAATGAGGTAAAAAATAAACTCTGTTTTATTTTAGACGCCATTTTGCTGCATTCTATTAGTTCAGCCATTTTATTCTCTACAAAAATTAAGAGTATAAACTTTGTAATATTAAATTTAAATTTTTTGTACGCCATTTTGTGGAGGCGGTCATCGAGGATCTGAAATTTTTTATTTGCTACTGTATTCTAATAGCTCTTTGATGTCTTTACTGGATCTTTCTTTTGTCTTGAAGTAGAAAAAAAAATAATTCATTTCTTCCTTTAACTTTTCGGACTTACTCAAAACTATCTATGAATACACAATAATATAAGAGGAGTATATATAATAGCATAGAATTTGAAATGGCATTAGATAAATATGTATATTTTAAATTGATATAAAATTTACTTTATTCTAAAAATAATTTTAATAGTTCAAATATGATTTCTGGTAATGGTACCAAAATGGCTGGCTCGAACGTAGCTAATCTGGTGGTCCAATTTGTTATGACTTTGTCCAACATTTGTGGCCGTATATCAGCATTGACGCGACGAGTATTGTCCTTTAAGTGGTCAATAGTTTCGCGTTTAATAGCGTAGATAAGCTATTTTATATATTCCCGTGAAAAATAGTCTAGCGGCTTTAGATCGTACGATCTTGAAGGCCAATTCACGGGTTCGAAACATGAAACTAAAAATTTCCTTTAATAATTCAATTGTGATACAAACTGTGTGATATATTGCGCCCATCTTGTTGAAACCACAGCTTCTCCATATCATGGTTTATCAATTGATAAATGAAAATGTCAGGAATCATGGATCTATGGTGGTCACCATTGACTGTAACATTCTGACTAGCATCGTTATTAAAGAAGTACGGACCAATATTTCCACCAGCGTATAAAGCACTCTAAATAGTCAGTCTCAACATACACTTGAGGATTAACATCACTCCAAACACGGCAGTTTTGTTTGTTTGCGTTTTTTTTCTACGAACAAAAGTGAGCAATATCGACAAACAAAATTTGCTCATGGAAGTCGTGATCAACGGCGACCTTATTTTTGACCCATTCACCGATTCTACGCCTTTCTATTGATGAGTTAACGTATTCATGTTAAAATGTTAAACTTAACGAAACATAAATAACTTGACAGCTAACAAAATGACTGCCAGGTAAAAAAGTGTTGCCAACTTAATATTTTGTAACTATAACTATATATACCTGCTATAACAAACATGTTTTTAAATTATAGGAAATGTAAAAAATATGGGAAAAAAAGCGGCTTTTATCTCAGCAAGTTATGTAGAGATTGTAATGGTTTTCAATATGGATTTATTGCCAACATTTTTTAAAAGTTTTGTATCACATCCAATTCTATGCAGCGTATGAAGGAAGACTTTACAGAGTTAATTTCAACCAACACACATGCGGGTGAAATGACAGACATACGGAGACCCCTTAAACCGGCATCTCTGTTTATAAGATTTCAAAAAATATATACAAATGTACTTTATGTGGTTGAAAATATACCCTTTGTATCACATTTAAAGGGTATAAAAACTTTTAGAAAAATTAAAAAAAAAACATAAATTTCGAGGCACAGACAAGAACATCTGAAATGTATAAATTTGCCTACAAAAAGACCAATAGAATAGAATATAAATAATATTAAATATTTAGTTATTAATAATAGTAAATTTATTAAATATGCTTCAATAAACTAATTTTCATACTTCCATTACCACGTAACACGCTTCATGTGGAAATCAGCAACAAAAAATGACAAAATAATTCAGATAAATGTTTAGACAATATATTATTATAATAAATTAACATTTATTTTTTGTTATAAAATAATACCAAAAATGTAACGTTAAACAGTTGTAGAACCAGTTTCAAGCTATATTGTTTTTAAGTAGTAACTGATTAACAGACTAACTAACCGTATAACAAAAACAATATATTTTATTCAACATTATCTTTACAGCACTTTGTCCTCTTGTCTGCTGTTGTTGTTATTTATTTAACAAATAAATGACACAACAAGGAAATACATAAACCAACTCTACAACACCCACCCTTTCTATAGCCTGCTTGGCTGTTGCTATTGCTCCTCTGAGTTACTAGCCAACAACATAAGCAGCAACAAAGCTGTCATTTATTACAATTACAATCCACGTGTTAGCTGCCGTTTTAATTAAAATAATCGTCTTACAAAAAAAAAAAAGAAAAATGAGGAAAAATTGTTGGCTGGAAAATACTCTAAAACCGACAACCACGACGACAATGGTTGCATTGAAAATTCGTTTCTAAAAGCGCTTAACAAAAAATGCTCATGCGCCATTGCGTAACTAAACACCGTTACTTTATTAGTAAAATGAGTAACGAATACTGTTACTCACACCCTACTATGTTCGTGAACAGTTTTTCAGCTCTAATTACACTCAATGAAAAATATTTTTCATAGACATTGACTAATGAGTAAAGAAGGAGTAAAAGTGGCTTTAGTTAATTTTGAAATAAACATATTTTTAATAAATTAATTGCATTTCATAATTTTTGCCATAAATACTTTTATATTCGACACCACCTAAAGTTGGAATGTCCTACATAAAATATTCCGATGGGCTTAGCTTTGTTCGTCCATTACATGGTTCGAAAATCTATCAAAAATTTGTTTGGAAATTTGATTTTTTTTTAACTAATCCAAAAATCAAAATTTAAAGAAAATCTTATAGATCGAAAAGTTGCCAACAACTTTATTACAACACGCAAAGAAAAAATATGGTTGTGGTAACCATAATCGAAGAGCAACATTCTATGATTGAATTGTATGATTGTGTTTAAAACAAATAATGGTTGCCAATTTTCATTATTATGTTAAATTGAAGCATAATGCAATTACAATATATATGACTACAGTTGAAATCGACAATCTTTGCTTTTTTTACGGCAAATTATTATCTTGAGCTATTAGTTGCATATCAAATAATTGTAATTTTACAGGAGAAGGTAAAAACGTTACAGAAACCGTATTATCGTAATGTAATTTCTTTTGTAAAATTTATCGTAAAACTGTTATTTTTGATACTATTGCGTTTAACTTTTGTGTCGAGGTGTATTTGGCTGAAAAATTCAATTTCGTAAAAAGTACGAGTAAGGTCCTTTCTATTTGAAACCATCGATATAATGATTTACTTACCTGTTTAATTGCAGTTTTTATACCAATATTTTTAAAAATACTCTTTTTATTATTTTTAAGTTTCTCTAATTTTTTTAAAATTTTTGTGTATTTTTTTGACATCTCCAACTATTAAAATAAAAAAAAAATTATTCAGCAAGAAGAAGAACGGTTGAAATCAATTTATTATTAAAGAAAATCATAGCTTGATTGCTCTGTAATCATACTGTTGTTCACCAATTATTTAATGATTATATTTAAGTATATTGTTTTTTGTGTCGGATTAGTTTTTCTTTTATTTATTTATTTATTTAATTCAATCAACATAATAATATTTACAGTTGAGCAACACTTTTAATTTAATTACAAAAATAAAGAAAAATAAAAACAACATTAAACGTATGCATTTGAGTTTAGAAATCTTATCAGCTTTCCACTTGTTACAGCAACATTATCAGAAAAGTCAATGTGAACATAGAACTTATTTACCTCAGCACAAATTCTTCTAATTGGATCAAAGTTAATGTAGTTTGATCTGTGAAATGGTACATATAACGGTTCATAAAATCTAAGCTGCCTATTAGGAACATTGATGCATATTTTATGTCGAAGATATGTAGAATCAATTTTGCCTTGAATTAGATTTACGCCAAATGCAATATTGGAAACAATTCTTCGACTTTGTAACGTTGGGAGCGCAATGAGTAGTAAACGACTACGGTATGACGGTAAGTTTGTATTAGGATTCCAACGAAGGTTACGAAGGCAGAACAGCAAAAATTGTTTTTGGACTGATTCAAGTTTTTGAATATAAACATCATATTGGGGATCCCAAATTACTGATCCATATTCCAGTAAAGGTCTTACCAATGACGTGAATAAATTTTTTGTTACATTAGGATCATTAAATTCCTTAGCCCAACGCTTTATGAAACTTAATACCCCATAAGCTTTATTTACTGTCATTATTACATGTGAGTTGAAATTAATTTTTACATCAAAGAGAATTCCAAGAATTCGAAATCGGTGAATATCTGCAGAAAGTCATAGATTTGCATTTTGTTAAATTCAATTCCATAAGATTTACCGTACACCAATTAAAAAAAATTATTTAAATCAGCTTGGAGATAAAAACTGTCGTCAAGAGTTCTAATCCATGAATAAAGTTTAACATCATCAGCAAACATTAAAATATTGCTGTATTGAATAGCCTTTGGAAGATTATTTATAAGCAATAAAAATAAGATGGGGCCAAGGTGACTTCCCTGAGGAACTCCGGAAGTTACTTCAATATGTTTTGATATACAATCTTGAATCATACTATTTTTAAACGTCAACCATATCGAAATTTTTAGGAAAAATAAACATTGAATGACACAGTGCAAATAAATGCTTGGTGATCGTGACAAAATATATGATGAAACAACCAAATATTGTTATAGCGAATATAAAATGACCATCGTGATCATGTTGTAACCATTGTTTTACTTTGCGTAAATAAATCAAAAACTTAGGGCAATTTTTTTTTTTTTAAATTTAAAATATGTTTAGAATTATGTTTTTAATTTTTTAATTAAAATTATAATTGTGAGTGTAATTCTACTTTTTTTCTAGCTCGATTGCTACGTTCATACAAACTATATTTAACATTGAATAGCAACAAGGTGCAACATTTACAATAACTAATCGTAGCAATTTGTAAAAATGTCAACTTTGTCTTTTTTTTTTATTTTGAAAAACATAACAGCGACACTTTCAAATACACCAACAAACACTGTGATGTGGTATTCAAAGGCATTCAGCTAAATCAAGTTAAAACGTGAACCAGTCTAGAATGGTATAAGCTATTCATACGCAAATCCTTACACATACATACATACATATCTTTGTGCAAGGTTCTATTAGACAATTTTTGTTTGTATACATTTTTCGGGGGTATCTAAATTGTATGTAAAAGTAAACACCTTCTTTTCAAGTCATTACATATGCTTAAATAAATACTCGTACTACAACCATGCATGAAAATGTTTATCCAGTCGTGTGGTAGTGCTTTTATTTATTTTTCTGTTTGTTCTTTGTTTGTTTATAGTTGGTGTTGTTCTTCTTGTTCTTGTTCTTGTTGTTATGTATGTACGTATAAATACACACGTAATATAAAAATCTAAACAAAGCGAACTTGTTAACCCAAACACCTTTTAAAAAACTATTTAAAAGCCGTAAATTTATTTTTGCAAACAATACAGCGACAACAACAACAACAACAAAAACCGGCAATAATAAACAAATTTACATAAATTTTCAACTTGAACGTACTCAAGCCATTTATTATTAGGGACTTCTCATAAATACAGAATTAAACAAAATATGCAATAGTGAATAATTTTAAGTACAAGATGAAATAAACCGAAAAATACTTAAACACACGTTTAAAAAAAATAATGTTTTCAGGTTGAGAAAATAAAAAACCTTTATTATAATATTGATTGCACAGTCACAAGAGGGCTTGAAGTATCTAGATAAATAAAAATCAAATGTCGTTCAGCTACTTTGATTTTGTAAACCTTTTTTAATGTTTGTCATAACCCAACATAGGTTATTACGGAAATAAAAATTTGCCACGCCCACTTTTTTTATTTACCTAAATTCAAAGAACAAATGAACCGATTTCTCTAATTGTTGTTTAAAACATGCGCAATTCATGTTAGGTAGTATAATAAGACCATGCAAAGTTAAGCAAGGAATGAGTTGGAAAAGAATGCTGGCTATGGCACTATCTATTAAAGAATATACGTTTTATGATAAATCTGGAAAACTCTTACATCTTACATATAAACTTTTCGTGCTTTACGTAACGAAAATCGATACGATCTGAGCAGAGGAAGTGAGACTCCCCAAAAGAAAAACACAATTTCTTGACATATTTCAAGAACTCTTAATTCTAGTATTTTATTTAAAAAAAAATTTTACAACTCAAAAAAAAAATGGGATAGGATCGAATGAGGTATCGTGACACCTCCAATACAATAAAAATACATTCAATGACACATCGGTAGACTTATAATTGTTATATTCTTTAAATTCTTTTTAATAGGCTGCTATATTTGTTTTTCGGACAAAAAATCGATAGGATCAGAGAGAGGGACGTGGTACACTATACCAAAAAAATAAATGTACGAATCCTTTTTCAAAGACTTTAAATGCTATTTTTTTAAATTAAGCACGAGCTTCCTATGAAGAACTAATAAGGTGTATGATCGGAAAAGGGAAGTGATACATTTATACGTAAACTATATTTGCTAATGAATAAATACAATGCAAAAACTTTGTTCGGGCCAGGAAAGCCTTCTGCTAATTATTAAATAAAGAATGTGGTTTTTCTACGCCTCTATAAGAACCACTATTCCAGGGGCTTAACTTACTGCATTCCACTGCTTAAGTTGACATAACATAAAATAGAGATCTTTTAATCGATTCTGTCCCGAAATTCAAAACTACCCTCAGGAAAACTTTCAACTATTTTGGACAACTTTACAGGAAGTTATGGCATAAAAACTTAGTGCCTATATTTTTCAGTTGCTCACCAAGGCTTATGGTAAATGTGTAACATCGGTATAATCATGCGAAAGTTGAGATCTCGAAAGACGATTTTACATGTTAGAAATATTGCTTGAACGTCAATAAATAAAATTATTCCTGCATCAAATCATTGATGGTTATCGGAGTAATTACGATAACCTGATTCGAAACAGATCGATTCTTCAGGGTAATGCTTCGTATTTGGTGTAAGCAAAAAATTTTTATCTGTATTGAGCATTTAAAAACTATTCAGACTATCAAATGAAAGCTGTATAGAATGAAACTGATTCACGCAAAGAAAAAATATGGTTGTGGTAACCATAATCGAAGAGCAACATACTATGATTGAATATTATGATTGTGGTTAAAATATATATTGGTTGCCAATTATCATTATTATGTTCAATTGAAGCGTAATGCAATCACAATATATATGACTACAGTTAAAATCGACAATCGTTGCTATTTTTACGGCAAAATTTTCTTGAGCTTTTAGTTGCATATAATGATTTACTTAAATTTTTAATTGAAATTTTTGTACCAACATTTTTTAAAAATGTTCTTGCTTATTTTCAAATTTCCCCAATTTTTTCACAATTTTTGTGTATTTTTTCGACATCTCAAACTATTAAAATAATAAAAATTTATTCAGCGTGAAGAAGAACGGTTGAAATCAAATTATTATTAAAGAAAATCATAGCTCGATTGCTTTGTAGTCAAACTGTTGTCACACCTATAACTTAATGATTACTTTTAATTTTTAATACTTTTGAATATATTTTGATATTATAATTAGTTTTTTTTTAATCATACTATTTTTAAACGTCAACCATATAAATTTTTTTTGGAAAAATAAACATTAAATAAAGGCATTTTCATACAGGTATTTGCAACGGCAAGTTAATACAACAAATCAAATTTTTAAGGGGTGTTTTCTGTCAAGGCCAATTCGTATATCAGGGATGGAAAAGTTGTTATTTTAGGTTTCATTTAATAAAATTTAATTAAAAAAGGAATATATATTTGTGAAACACATTATAAATTATGCAAAAGCAGCAAATATACATACATTTGGTAAATTTCTTACCAAAAATATACATTTAAGTTAATTGTTTAATACCAAAACCAAAATCACAGTTTCCTTCCCTGCATTAATAAATAAAATCAAGGCAAATTCAACCAATTTTGACAAAAAATTTCCCCTTCAGCTGGGCTGATAATTTCACCTGTATGAATTCGCCTTGCATTAAATATTACAATGCAAGCAAATGCTTGGTAATCGTGACAAAATATATGATGAAATGAAACAAAAATAACTATTGCTTGTTTTCGACAACCAAATATTGTTATAGCGAATATAATATGACCATCGTGATCATGTCGTTACAATGGTTTTTCTTTGCATGTTGGTGCAATGCAAGAATCGAACAAAAAATGCCCAGATTATGCGGCCGAACATGAAATTTTAATATATCGTCACCGACATGTTGAAAAATATTTAAAGTGATTGTGGAAAGTTTACCTCACCTGCTTTAAAGTCCAATCCTTGCCTTGACCGAATACTATAAGTTTCGATAAATACAGAGCGCCCTAGCTGGGATACGCTTCATGCTATAAACATTTAGATGTCAGCAGACTCCACAACTACATGACTTTAAACAACGTTGGCTGCAATCGTTGCCGTATAGTCACCAAATTAATTATATTAAAGACGACAGGAACATTGTAATAAGCTAATAGAAAATAAATAGCGCCGGCAGTGATCGCGGTGTAAAATCTACAACAGCGATAACTGACTGCCGGCTGGTTTAGATAACTGGATGTTTTTTAATTTAATGCATTTATTTTACATTTACATTTATGGCTTAAAGCTATGAAAATTTAAATTTTAATAAAATTTTATATAAGTTTGTAATGTATTTTATTTCAAATTTTTCTTAAACAAGATTTTAAAAGATTTTTTGAATATAAGCCTCAAAACACAACCAACAAAACTAAAAAAAAAAAATTATCGTTTCTGATTTAATTTTTGAATTTTACGTTCTCAAATCAAAAATTAGTCACTGGTTTATTTGGCAACATTTTTAATTCATAATTTCTATAATTAAATACAAGTTACACGTTCAAACGAGGTAAAATATTAGGTCTGATAACAATTCTTACAATAGATACATATTTTGGATTATGTTTGTTTATAGTGTACAGTGGTGTTTATGGTTTGTTTCGTGTTTCATTTAAGGTTTTACGAATATCAAAATATTTTAATATTATCTGGTTGCATAGAATGCAAAGTGCAAATTGTTTTTTTAACGAGTATGATTTTGGCATAATTTTTAATATGGTTAAATTGATGGTTCAAGTTTGTGTGCTAAACTATCTAACAAGATTGACAAATGTGATTCGTTAACTCATTTCAAAGTATGTATCTACCATTCTCCGGAATTATATCATCAGCAGCTAAGCAGTTGCTATCAACCGATCGACTTCGATCTGCAATAATAAACAATTGACAAGTGAATAGCTGTTTATAGTTTTCGAGATAAGCCAATACTTTGTATAAAATTCTATTGTTCAACGGTTTCAAAATAAAATCTACAAATCTTAAAAACTTCCGCATTTTGAAGTTATGCACCCAATAATGTAATAAAAATAATTTTTGTAATTTTTATTATTATTACTTTTTTAATGTCGGAATTTAGTTTCGTTTTTATTATTTACTAGAAAAACCCGGCGCGCGTTGCTACGCACCTTAATGAATAAAAATGCATTTTGAATTTAAATTAAATATCAAGTGCAAAAAGCTACAAATTTTACCTTTTTTTAATTTGCGTGGCACTGCCCAGTTTTCTAATCAAGAAATTGTATAGTCATGACAACTCAATATGTATGCAAAGTTTCACAAAAATCGGTCCAGAGCAAGTACCTCAAAATTATAACTTATTTTTTGTGGGCGTGGCTCTGCCCACTTTTCTAATCATTAAATTATATAGTCATGACAGCTCAATATGTGTGTGCAAAGTTTCAGAAAAATCGATCTAGTGCAAGTAGCTAAAAATTATGACTTATTTCTTATGGGCGTGGCCCTGCCCACTTTAATAATCAACAAATTGTATAATCATGAGAGTTCAATATGTGTGCAAAGTTTCAGAAAAATCGGTCCAGTGCAAGTACCTCAAAATTATAACTTTTTTAATGGGCGTGGCCTTGCCCCTGCCCACTTTTATAATCACGAAATTATATAGTCATGACAGCTCAATATGTGTGCAAAGTTTCAGAAAAATCGGTCCCGTGCAAGTACCTAAAAATTATTACTTTTTCTATGGGCGTGGCCCTGCCCAATTTTCTAATCACAAAGTCATATAGTCATGACAGCTTAATATGTGTGCGAAGTTTCAGAAAAATCGGTCAAGTGCAAGTAGCTAAAAATGATAACTAATTTTTATGGGCGTTGCCCCGCCCACTTTTTGCCACCCGTAAACACTCTCTGGAATGTGTACAACAAAGTTTGAGTCCGACCGGTTTTACAGTTTCGGAGTCTATAGCTAACACACACACACAGACACACACACGCACAGAGTTTCACTTTTATATATATAGATTTAATTTATTTTTGTTATCTAAAATTAATTATCTCAAGTTCGTTTTGTCGTTGTTTTGTTGTTTACTTTTGTTTTCATGCTTGCATGCAAAAAAATAATTAAATATATTTTTAAAATAAATTATCACGATAAGTGTTTAAAAATATTGAAAATTGCATTTTTAAATAAATTTGCATATCATTTGTGTCTGATTTTTATTCCCTCTTTCTACTTCAGACACATCATGGAGCGAAAACAATATTTTTTTTTGTTCTTAACAAAACTAAATTATTTTTTAAAAACATTATATTCCAATATTAGACTATTATTGCAATTTGTATGAATTTATGAAAATAATTTCAATTATACTAAAACGTACTTATTTTTTGATAAATATTACCCAGCAAAAAAATCTATGACAAAAAAGTGAATTTGCAGGGGTTCAACCGGTGACAAAGTGATTAAATTTAGACGAAAACACTAATGATTTTAACATTAGCGTTTCATTGAAGATCATGTGTTTACATGAATATTTTAATGAATTGCACTCTATTTTAACAAGTGCACTGAACTTATGCATATATGGTGAAAAGCATCCGCAGTTACATGAGTAAATTTTGTTTGTTTTCATGAATTGTATAAGATATTTTGCAAGATATTGCATTAATTTTTAAGCATTTTTGAAAAATTGCTTCTCATTTAAGGAGTCATTTAGAATTATTGCTTTTACACAATTAACTTAGAAGTCTTTAAAATGTAATTCGCTTTGCACTAATTCCAATTTTTTTTGCTGGGTATTTAAAGACTAATACTAATACACGGCATGTTTTTTACATCTGACTTGTCGAATTCTCCACTGCTAATACGAACATGTCATGTGTTACTTTTAAAACATTACTTCTGTAAAAAAACATGTGTTGAGACATCTGACAAAATTTCAATTAGAGCGCGCTCTATTTTCTTCTGTTAAAACATGTGACATCAGCCGTTGGCAGAAATCTCTGCTGCTGCAAAGCAGTCAGCAACGATTGCCTGTAAAAGAACAATTTTGACAAACATGTAGATTTAAATATGTCTTACAAAATTTAAAGTCAGATTTTAAAAAACATGCCGTGTGTTATAGCCTTAATTGAAAAATTCAAGGACATTTTTTTTTGCAGTCGTTTTTGAAATTTCTTTACACAGAAAAAAATAAATATGAACTTTAATTACGAAATTAATATTAATAATTAAAAAATTGTTTAATTTTGCTCCAATCATCAAAATTATACTATTAATTAAATGAAAATTAATAGTTTTAATTGAACAAATGTTGAGAAAAATATCAATTAAAACAGTATTAAAAAATTAATTAAAATTTCCAATTTTTTCCAAAATTATTTTAATTAATTTAATCATGTCTATAATTGAAATTTGGTAATTATATTTATAAAATTATTTATTATATCAATAACAAAAATTATTTAACCTGTTTAGAAAAAAAAATTTAAAAACAAGAGCGCTATATTCGGCCGTGCCGAATCTTATATACCCTTCACAACGTGAAGTCATGCAATAACAGTAGTTTGTATCACCATTCATCCCATATGAAATACGTGCATACATATAAAAAATATACATATATAAAAAACATCCCATTGTAAAATTATAAATTTACGTATGTATGTTAAAAAAAAAAATAAAAAAAAAATTTTAAAAAAAAAATTTTAAAAAAAATTTAAAAAAAAATTAAAAAAAAAAATTAAAAAAAAAAAATTTTAAAAAAGTAATTAAAATATATATAATTAATATAAAACAAAAAAAAAATAAAAAAAAAAATTAAAAAAAAAAATAATAAAAATATAAATAATATATTAAATAAAAAATAAAAAAAAATTAAAAAAAAAAATTAAAAAAAAAATTTTTAAAATATAAAAAAATTTTTTTTTTGGCTCAGCTGGGATTCGATCCCACGTTTACTTTAGCCAATATACAAGTTTGTATGTATGTATGTTGTTGTTGTAATGTTGTTTTTGTGAAAAAAAAATCGAGGTGGTCGTGGGTTTTTGCTCATATCTCAGTTGTTTATGTACCGATGTTTCTGATTTTCAATAGCGATATACTCCCGAATATTTCTGATATTTTAATACCTCACCCGGGTCCAAGTGATGTCGGGGGGCTTCAAAAAGTTGATTTCAACATACACACGGACAGACGGACAGACTGACAGAGCTTAATCGACTTCCCTATTCATAAGCTTTCAGAAAATATATACTTTATGGGGTCGGAAATGAAAATTGTAGAAATTTCACACGGAATGACAAACCTATATATACCCTTTTTCACTGTGTGAAGGGTATAAAAATAAATATTTTTTTTGATATGTATGTATATATTCTTAATATTCATATATGGTACATATGAACCTATGTTTTATATAAATAACGAATTATATAAAAATAATTTAGCATAAGAAGTAGGGTTCCATAAGTAGACATACTATACCATATCGAAAGCCGGAGTTCCAAAAATAACTGGTAACATCAACAACCTAGATATAAAGGAATATTAACCTTTAAAAAGGCTTGATCAGACAGAGTGAAGAAATTCTACAAACTTACCTACTAAAATGAGAATTCTGAGGAATATAAGGGGATACAATAATTATTGGATTTGGGCACATCTACAATGAAACTGAAACCATTTATTATGTTTAAAACTGAACATATTTTTATATATTTTCACTTACCAGAACTTTTTCTTGCATATTGTCTACTATTTTTTATTATTCTGCTCATTGAATAATCATTATATTAAATTAATTCTAAGAAATTCAGTTTTCAAAAAATTTCATTTAAAATAACATTTTTTGTTTTTTGAAAATTTTTAATATCAATTAAAAAAATTAATTCAATTAATGAAAAATATAATTAGAATTTTAAAACAAATCAAAGTCAATTAATTAAACAAATTCAAGAGATATTTTTGTCTGTGTAATTATTCTTAATATTTTTCGTGAAATAATTTCCTTGAAAAAGAACAAAAAATTAACAAAAAATAAAACGTTCCATGAGAATATATTTGTCTGAATCATGCGTTGATATTTATATTGGGAGCTTCGGAGAGCGTTATGCTTTGAAATTTTCTATAACGAATCATGTTAAATATTTTTTTATCCGAAAAATTACCACTTTTGCCCTTTTATTAAAAAAGTATAATTATATGTTCTTTACTACAAAAATATTTACAAGCTTTGAGGGTTGCCTGTGCTACTCTAACAATATGTCATAGCACTTTTGCATTGTATAAAAATGCAGTGTAGCCAGTGCAATTATAGCTGACATCATAAGTTTAAGATATTTTGCTGAAAAAGTCACGACTTGTTGACACTTAAGTAACTTAATTTGTGGCCTTTTTGCCTAATGATTTTACAAATATTTGTACTCGTATGCTTATGTTTGCTTTAAAATTCAATATCTTGATTTCCATAATTTTCAAACAACAACAGAAATTTTAAAAGATTTTCTATGCAACATTATCGCTATAACAAGACAACACCACATAAAAAGACACCGAGAAAAATTAAATAATATGTAGTAGATAGTCAAAACACTTCAGAGAACAGTGGAATAGTGTGAAACAAATTTAATTGTTAAATCCTTAATCAAGAAAATTTTAATCAAATATGTATGTAATTATTACATATTTAAATTTTTTTTTAATCGTGTGTAATTTTACTTTAAATTTGTAAAGTTTTTAAAATTCTATAATTTTTGCTCAATTCACAAAATTTTGTTTTACTGTGTGACAATTTATGCATAGACATACATATTGTATTGTTTGAGTTTTCCACTCATATAAAATACTTTTAACACCAACCAAATACTTGAATAATAATTGTGAATGTGTACGTCGCGCTGTCTTTTTACCCAACTATAAACAATATATATTACAGCGATAGAAATCAATGACTCGCTGCAACAGATCGTCTGCAGATTTGTTTTTCTCATAACAAAAGTGGGTGTGTGTTAATAAGTTAATTTTTTACTTTTTTGTTTATTTAGAAATAATTGTGAAAGTTTTACTGGCCAAATAAATAAAAACACAAATCGTTTACGCTTAAATAAAGGTTTAAAGCTTAAAATGTTATGGACTGTTTGTATAGTTTTCTTTTGTCTCTGTTATTGTCGTTGTACTGACATAGTTGGTTATTGTGCGGCAATTAAAATATTATCTGCCGTTAAAATAACTTTATCGTCTTCATAAAGATGCTGTAAAATGCCAAGCCTATAATTAACACGACTTCAGACAAAAAAAATGTGAGAAAAAAGAAAGAATTTATTTAATTCGTTTTCTTTTTTGTTATAAAAATAAATAAAATTTTAAGAAAAAAATGTTTTTTCAGTTAATTTCTAATCAATCAAACTTTGTTTGTTTTCTTTTAAATATGAAATATTTTTGTAACAAAATTAAGTCTTAGTTTAGCAAAGTCAGACAGTACCGTGCAAATTAATAGCAGTTCATTAACATGATTTACAAATTTTATAATGTTTTAAGTTTAATTAGTGAGGAAGTCAAGGACATAATGTTCAATAAAATATATACTGCTGTGCCGAAAAGAACTGAAATCTTAAATGCAATATAAAGTCTAGGAAATGGCAGAGCTCCTGGAAATTATAATATTTCTGGTCAAGCGTTAACATGTGATGCGATTAACTGCTTCAGTTTGGCTTTCTCCTACTGAAGTAAAAATCAATAAAAAAAATCACATGATTGTAAGAAGGGAATTACACTTTATCCTATTTTCCTATTAAATTGTAAAAAAGTATTGCTTAATGGTGTTTTCTTTTCTGACGTTAATGTTGCATTAATTCTGCCCTATGCCTTGTTTTGTGTTCTTTTCTTAAAAATATGCAATATAATAAACGGGTGACAAGTTCTTTTGTAATAATGTTGCCATAAAAATAACAAAAAATGTTACATGTTGTACCCTGAATTAAATCAAAGGGTTAGAATATTGCACTTTTTAACAGTTGATATTAAAAAGTAGAATTAAGTGTTTGTAGTGGTTAAAAATAATTTATGGTCCCAAATTATTAAAATGGAAGCAAGAAATGTGGTTTTACATAAAAATACAGCTATCATGTAAAAAAGGTGAACATTTCTGTTCTATTCTGCTGATTATAAAAGTAGCATTTTGTTAGGGTGTAGGCGACCTTTGAAAAGTGTTTAACTATGAAAGGGCAACATTGTTTGTTAGAAAAGAAAACACCATAAGACTGATTTTAATTACGTTAAAATCACACTTTCACTTTAATCACAATCAGGATAATTTCCAAACATCTAATTATAAAAGAGCATCCAATAGTGTTAAGAAAACTTCTTTAAATACGAAACCGATTGTAATAGTTAAAACTTCTATATAAAATTCATTCCTAAAACGTGACTAAAATAACAAGGTTTCAATGATAATTTTTAGAACTAATTTTTGTTCAACAACGAAGCTTATTTCCCACAATTTAAATTGTCTCATATCGGAATTCATCTGTAATAAGTAAGTATTTGGTGCGCATTATGGTTTGGAAGATTCATTGCGGCGTATTTGTTATACCCGCATCCAAAAAAATAGTGGGGTTATTAGCATTTTGTCATTCCGTTTGTAACACATAGAAATATCCATTTAAGACCCCATAAAGTATATATATTCTGAATCACGGTTTTATTTTATGACGATCTAGCTATTTCTGTCCGTCTGTTGAAAGCACGATAGAGGTCGGACGGAAAACGCTGGGGGCCTCAAATTTTGCCAGAATCTTTCTTATACACAAGGTTTGTTTGGTATGGGCTAAATCGGAATATTACGAAGAGAGTTATAGCTCGTAATGCCAGAGGAGGTCAAAAAAACCATGTCTCTCCAACAACGAATAAAATTCAATTGTGTCTAAACGCATTAACGTAGAGCCATGAAACTTCGAACATATATTTCATGAGAAAAAAAAATAGTTTGCCATGAAAATTGCTTAAATCTATGCATTAGGAAAAGAGCTCTAGATCAAAATGTACGAGCATTTATACAGCACATATTAAACCAGTGTATATTTCGGTATATTTGAAATTTAAAATCTAACAAAACTGACAAAACTAGATGCACGATTCTAAAATTTTGCAAACATTGCTTTTTGAAGAAAGGCTTTGTTCTAACGAGAAATAAATGTAACACACCCACTTTTACGCCCACCTCCCATATAATGCTTTATCTCAAATTCATATAGTTTCTCAATGAATAAAGATTTTGAAAGAAGAAAGGACTATATTGAAATATCTAAGTTTTATTTATTAGCAGAAACTTTATTGACACGCCTACTGTAACGTCCACTTTCACTAAAAGATTAAATTTACGAAAACATTTTACTAGCATATCGAAGTTATACAAAGATTTTTGTTTTAAGATTTTATTCCAAAGCGATTACTGTTTATAACAAAAAATTAAGTTCTGTGTTATAAAAGTACATCGAATTGGTGGTGGGTATATAATGATCTAACCATGTTTAAAACACCACTTTTGTAGTGCGTTCCGCGGTTGTTAAACTATCCATATTCATAGTTGGCAAACTTTTTACTAAATGCCACTTCTTCAGCTGACAATATGTAACAGCCATGTTAGACCGGCTATTTAAAACCACTAAATGGATAACCCTTTATATTCTTTTGACTTAATGGTACCAAATCAAATATTTGATTGAATGAACAATATATTTAAATAAATTCATGCCAAATTTTATATCGTTTAACTTTTATATTTTATTTGTTTATTTTTCATGTTTTAAACTAAAAACTTGTCTTGCTAAAATCGTTTGTTAACTTCAATCGTGTCGTGCCAACGTTTTTGAATTAAACATCATCGTATTTTTGGTTGTTTATTTTAATTTTTTTTTTTCTTTTATTGGAAAATTGCGTAATAAATTTTATCTGCACAAAATATTTACTTTGAGTTATTTATTGATATTTATTTGAAAGATATAAAATAGACATTGAAGAGATAAATGCCATAAAATTGACTGTATGTAGGTAGCACAGCGTTAACAGTCTGTCTGTATGTGTGTGTGTGTGTATGAGTTTTAAGTCGTTGTTGTTAGTTAAATAATGGTGGTCAGATTTTAGAGACTTTGTATTGCCAATGAAATAATGTGCACAAATATTTGAATGTTTTTTTTTTTTTTTAAATATAATTAGGCAATTATGTAAAGAGCTTAATGTATGTTGTTAAAGCACTCAAAGTATGGCTTAAAAGTATTTATTTTTGTTGTTGTTATTGTTATCGATCGATATGGCCAGTGGCATGTTTTAAACTAAATGTATGATAAAATATACAAACACGTTTCGTGTTAAGGTGTGTGAACTTTTTTTTTCGATTTACATTTGAATTTTCGAATTTGTATTTAACCTTTTTTTTAGCTTCGATATAAAATATAGAAAAATATTTAAATTTTTTGCACTCATCAGTCGAAAATCAATATTTAATATAGCCATGAAACAACTACCTTAAAAATGCTATAATAAAATCGTTCATCATTTTTAATCACACCCATAAAGCTGCTCAATTTATAAATGTACTTTTTAATGGTTCTATTTTGTTTCTTCGAATTTTATTGACTTCTCTTTGTCGAAGAGAAAGATAAAAAAAAATTAAATCAATTCCATAACAAAAATAAATAAAATTTTATTTGAATAAATGGAGACCATAAAAACGTGTGTAGACACAAAAATTAGCATAAAAATCAAATAAAACTTTGTCAATAAATATTTTAATTATTTTTTATGGCATTTTCGGTTTTACTCGCATGATTTGGTTGTCGCTCGCCACAACAATGGCAAGTTTTTTTTTACAGTTTTGCCACCTTTTCTTTTCTTTGTATTTTTATGATTTAAAAAAAAAATAAATAAAAATTTAAAAGTTGGAAGCAAAAAAAGTATATAAAACAATCGAGCCACTGAAAAAGACAGACTTACTTGACAGCAGAGAAATTAGTAGTAAATTACAATAATTATTTTATTGATTCTTTATATTGTTACTTCTTTTTTTTTTAAATGTGTTTTTACGGATAAACTTGAATATAAAAAGTCATTATGCCAACAAAACGGGGGGTCATTAAATATAATTAGCGGCACTATCATGTCCATGCGAGATAACGTTAATGACATTGATCAATCAGAAAGTTTTTTTGTTTATTGTTTTGATAGTTTCGAAAGTTTTGTTTATTTTGTTTTATCTGCTTTTTTTTTTTGTTTTCCATTGTTAATAATGTTTTTTGTGTTGATTTTTTTGTCATTATGAGGATTTTATTTTTACTTACGTAAACTTATGTGTATTAACAAAGCTGGTGTCAAAAACCATTTTGTTAATAATGACAAATGATCGAAATATTTTCGAATAATAACCGAACGACCAACAAACAGTAGTAATCACAGTGATTCTCAAATTAAGAAAAAAATTTGCAATATTTTTTCATTTAAACATTTTTTTTAATAATTATGTTTTTAAATATAACTGCATTGTCCTGTTATTTAAGCTTGAGATGCGATGTTTTTAAAAAAAAATTGTTTAACTTTAATCCAATATTTCGCCATCACGTTGAATAACTTCTTCTGGATTTTTTTGGTTTAGAAATTTTTATTTTAAGTCTTACAGTTCAGTTAGTATGTAGATTTGTATTGTTTTACTTCACAGCTCTCAGAATTGTTTAAAAGTGTGTGTTTGTTAGTAAAACGTAATGTTGTCTCTTTTTCTCTTAAACAATGTGTCCAAAGAATTACATTATCTCCCCAAAAATCTATTTTCTATAGGTTTCTAGCTCAAGGAAAGTTACGAAAATTTTTAATAAACAGTAACACGCATAGCGACAGATTTGGTCTGCTATGTTATAACATCACGATAAAAATTTACTAACTGAGACAGTACTGTCCATTAATGACACAGTTTTTTAAATTTTGTGACCACTCCTCGAATGGTTGATATTTTAGGTGAACTTTTTCTAAAATTCCGAATAAACATATGGGACATTAGACAAATTTCTGATTTGCTACTTGCACCACAGAATGACGCAAGATTTTATAAGTGCGTTCTTACTGAGCCACCCTTTAGTAACACTAATGGAAGTTATGAGATTGAAAATTTTTAATCATAAAATTTTACATACAAGGTGTCCGCCGGGAAGGTGTACTACTTTGTTTTGCCGCCATTTTGGTAAACATTAGTCTTGACTGTTCAAATTTGGCAGTCGTGAAGTAGAGACGTGGCAAATTTATTATGGAAAAATATTTGTTAAAACAACGTGTTTTAAATGTTAAAACATTTTATCAAAATCAATCATCGATTACTGTGACGATGAGAAAGTTATGTGAAATTTTTGGTGGAAACAACGTGCCAACAATACGCACTATTTATTTGAAGTGAATGATTTTAAAGAAAGAGGGACTACAGCTGAAATGACCAAGCATGGATCACAACGTACTGCAAGATCGGCTGAAAACATAACTGCTGTTCTAGAAAGTGTTCAAAACAATCTATCAATCTCAATTCGACGCTGTGCTCAAAGAACAACTTTAGCCACAATTTTGCATTTAAGATTCAGTTGACACAAGAGCTTCTTCCAGAAGACTATTTACGCCGCCGTACATACGCCAATAGGATGTTACAACTCACCCCTGACAACCCCGATTTTCATGAAAAAATCGCAAGTGACAAGGCACATTTTCATTTAAATGGATATGTGAATAAATAGAGTAGTCAGTTCTGGGCAATGGAAAACTCTCAAATTATTCATCAGTCACCTTTGCATCCATTAAAAGTATAAGCCTAATGTGCATTAGCATAAGAATAAGCTATAGCGCTATAACTTTTGTAGAAAACGAATTCTATTTCTTAATAACTTGCAAATTACATAGGTGCATGGTATTTACAATAAAAAGAATCAATTAAAGAATACTAATGATAAAACAGTTGCTGGTTTCGAAAATGAATTCCACTCGGCTGCTGTCGGTAGAAGCTTATTTTTTCATTGTATTCTTTACAATATCAGACATATTAATTAAGAAAATCTTTATTGGATAAATATTTATTTATTAGCACAAAAATTAATATATTGTTACGTTTATACCTTTTATAAACGTTGGCTTATTTCCTTTAAATAGACTTTGAGTTCTTTTATTGCAATTAAAAACACTTGAAATTCGTTATAAAATTAAGAGCACTTTATTTACTTAAACACACTCGGATATTGTTTTATATCACTTTACTTATTTCACTTATTATTATACACTTTTATTATCAAACTCACTTTGATACACACTTTACAAGCTCTATTGTAATACTGATCATGTTAGCTGTGTTGTTCGGCTATTTATAGTAACATAGTGGTGTTCGGTAACATTCGACAAAGTTCTCGTATGTACACACTAGTACATTCAAAGACCGTTACATTTAAATTAAGACGTTAAGTAATATGCAGGAATAATAAACGTGCCTAAAAGTATGCTGCACATAATAACTCATATCATGTTCGAACAACCAGCGAAATAAACTAATGCAAATAAAACTACAGTAACTTAAACTACTACAACTAAAATAAATTATAATGTAAATTAAGCTACTTAAAAATAAATCTGTAACAATATATTTTAGTGGTCGCGTCTGTTTCGTCAAATATTTTCTTAATGTCAACGTATAAATGATTTTTTTTTTTTTAATTATAAATTAATAATTTATAAATACAAAATTCTTACTTAATTTCGAAAATCTATTATAATTTTCTTAAAGTAGAGAAATAGTTTATTTACACATATCTTCTCGTATCTAACCTTCTGTGAATGACCCCTATTAACCTTTACATTTTCCTTTCTAACCTTCTGTGAGTAATCCCTTTTAATGTATCTAGGTGATTTTTATTAACTAGAAATTCAAATTCAACTATGAAGCACAAAGTTTAAAATGTTTACACCAAGGCAAATTTATTCATCAGGTAACCGCAGTTCAGAGAGAATTTATATTTTTTATATATGAACTATGACATTTGAAATAAATAAGAGAAGAGAAGAGAAAAAATTGTTTTCTTTGTATGGACTTTGACAGCTAAAGCTTAAAATAGGTAATGAAACAAATAATCAGCTGACGATTCAAGACAACCTGATGAATTAATATGCCTTGGCTTACACTGTGCATATTTAAATTTAAAAAAAAAACCAAAAGTGTGTAAAATGTCCATCTTTCAAAAAGTACCAGACAAAAAATATTTTTTTTTTTGTGTAGAGCAAAATATGTTTAATCTAAAATCCCTTTGTTATGTTGCTCTAGTGTCCTTCAAAATTTGGGCACTTAAATAGCGTTAATATATCACATGGTTAACTATTTTAAATTCTTTTAAACTTTTCGGATTACCAAGTCATTATCACATAAAAAATCCTAAAAGTTGCAAATATTTTTGGATATCTTTTATTAATTATTTTTTATAAAATGTGGATTACTGAAAATAGTTTGAGAAACAATGCTTTTAAGGAAACAATAAAATTTAACAAAAATGGAAATGGCAATAAATTAACCAGGTGATTGTGTTTTTTTTTTGCATTATAATGCAATTTAAAAAAGAAAAAAAAAAATGAAATGAATCTCAAACATAACCGAAAAGAAGGTGTGATTTGAAATTGATAATGTGAAATAATGAAAAATTAACTTCTACCTGCCATTTTAGCGCGATTATGTGAGAATTTCTGAATCACTCTCAATTGTTGTTGATGGAAAGTTTCAGCACGTTTTTTTTTGCTTTGTTGTCGGTTTGTTGTGGCAGAAATTTGTAAACAAATCATTTATAAAATAAAAAAACAAATCGTTTAAGTTTAAAAGATTTTGTTTTTAATCTTCTCACTGAAGGACAATCGCACCATATAATTTAATATGATTAATGTACGCTAACTGGCAGTTGATTTATGGAAGTTATCACATAAAGTGCATTTTAAATTAACGATAACATGTAGCCTCATTTGTGGTTTAATATGTGAAAAGATTTTAAAATTTTTGTTCAGTTCTGGTTATTTCTTTATATTTAATAGAACAATTTGGAAAAACATTCCTAGCAATTCATACATCTGCAAATCTTACAAACTAATATGAATTCTTCAACACAATGTAATAAATTATTTTAATGTCAATTAAGTACTATAATATATTGATTATTAATTTAAAAGTATTTAATAAACTGCAATGCATGTGAGCAAATGTTTTGAGTTTCTGTAATTCCCCAGACAATCCTGCACATATCACACCAGTATATTGATTGTATTTTAATACTATTGATTACATGTTTATTGTAAATTGTTTTTTATATTATTTTTAATGCAATCCAATGCAAATTGAATTGAACAAACAATTAGTTTGTCATAAATTACTAAGTTTACGAGGAAAATAAAAACTTTGTAAGAATGTGTGACAATGCTCACCTAATTTTCTTTTATTTTCAATAAACTTTATTTTTCTGTTTTGTTTTTATACACAACAATAAAGTAGTTGCAGAGTCGTATTCGTCTTATAAGATTGCTTTGCAACAATAAATAGTATTTTGCTGTCATTAACAAATATTTACGATGACAGCCGTTTAACAAATTGATTGACAGTTTTTGTTAAAATAACAAACATTCATCCAAGAAACAATACCCCAGCAATTCATCCATCCACACATGCATGTATCGAGCATAATTGTACGAACAAAAAACGTACATATTTAGTAGTAGAGGAGTTAACTGTTATAATAATACAACATTCGCAACATAAAAGGCAAAACCAACAGCAACGGTAACAACAACATTAGCAACAAATAACATTAGCGGGTATTATCAACAACATTTTCTTATTACAATGTAGAAGACATTTTGTCATCGAACAGTAATATTAAATACAACACAACAAGAGTAAGATGTGGGTACTCGCACAACACTCACATGTCAGTCAATGCAGTAAAGTAAAACCTAGTGTTGCCGTTTCCAAAAATACAATTTTTCGACATTTAAAAGCTGATTGTGTGCAGTAATTTGAAGAGAGACCGAGACCCAATTTAACGGAATTATATTATTATTATTTTTGTTTTTTTTTGATTAATTTTTAATAGAAGTTGTTATAAGGTTTTAAAATTTTTTATTTTTTTTGGTTGTCGTTACTATGTAACATTACATCGTTATTGAATAAAAAGTTTATTGTTAAGGATTTTTTAAATATTAATTATTTATGTGCCACAATAAGGAAATTTTTTCCTAAACCGGAATAAACAAAAATTTGCTAAAAAATTTACTTTTATAAATCTGCTCACATACAAATACCTCTTATAAGTTGTTTGTTATCAAGATAAAAAAGATGATAAAAGTTGGAAGATATGGTACACTCTGTTCCTAACATTTATGCATCCTTTTCAATTTAGTACAGTTTTTGGAAACATTGTTTTCTGTTACAATTTATTAAAGATTTTTTGTTTATTTGGAGCAACTTTTGCGAATGCAAACTTCACTTCGCGTATGTGATATGTCAGTGATATGACTTTAATATATATTAGTTATGTCTATAAACAAAAAAGTTTCATTTGAAGTAAAAAAATCGTGAAAGTTTTTTTTTTATCAACAATGGTTTCCGCCTAGAGCACATTAAGGGCCAACGGAATGATTAGTCCTTGTTTCGTTACCTCTAATCGTCACACTATGTGGTACAAACAATTGTTATTGCTCTTCATAATGCCTCATGTCAAAAGTAACCTTCATGCATACATAAATAAAACAATTCAGCACACAAACGAATTTTTTATACCCGCCACCAAAAAAATGGTGGGAGTATATTCATTTAGTCATTTCGTTTGTAACACATCGAAATAGCCATTTTATACCCCATAAAGTATATATATTCTGAATCGTGGTTGGATTTTATGACGATCTAGCTACGTCCGTCTGTCTGTCCGTCTGTTGAAAGCACGATAGAGGTCGCACCGAAAAGCTAGGGGGCTCAATCTTTCCAGAATCTTTCTTATACACAAGGTTTGTTTGGTATTGAAATGGGCTGAATTTGGAATATTAGGAAGAGAGTTGTAGCTCGTAAAGAAAGAGTAGGTCGAAAAAACCGTGTTCTTCTAACATCGAATAAAATGGAATTGTGTTCAAACGCATTAACATAGAGCCATGAAACTTCGAATATATATTTCCCGAGTAAAAACAATGGTTTTTCTCGAAAATTGACTAAATCTATGAATTAGGAAAGGAGTTATAGATCAAAACGTACGAAAATTTATACAGTTTAGTGTATTTTTCTGTATATTAAAAATTTAAAACGTAATAAAACTGACAAAACTAGATGTGTGACTCTGAAATTTTGCAGCCATTGCTCGTTGGTCAAAGGCTTTGTACTAACGGAAAATAAATGTGACATGCCCAATTCCCATATAACGCTTCATCTCAAATTTATATAATTTCTCTATGAATAAAGATTTTGTAATAATAAAGGACTATATTGAATAATCTCAGTTGTATTCAATAGCAGAAACTACTTCGACACGCCTACTATAACGCCCACTTTTCAGGTTATCCACTGTTAGTTAAATTTAAAAGCTCATAAAACCAAAAAAATTAGAAGTATGATGATGAAATTTGCTACATATATCCTTCTAGTCAATGCCATTGTTATGTTAGAAAATTTAGTTGACACGCCCACTTTAACGCCTACCTCCCATATAACGGTTTATCTTAAATTCATGTAATTTCTCTATTGACAAAGTTTTTGGAAGAATAAAATATTTTGGTTTTATTTATTAGCAGAAACTATATAGTCACGCCTACTTTAACGTCCACTTTCATTGAAAGAAAAAAATTACGAAAACTACCAGCATATCGAAGTTTGTATAACTTCATACATATTTTAGTATAAAGAGATTATTCCATAGCGATTACTGTTAATAACAAAATAATAAATTCTGAGCTATAAAAGTACATTAAAATTAGCCTTTTAGTTGGGTTCGGTTGTGACAGCATCTTTAAACGAATGGGACCAAAAACATAAGAGCATACAATCTATAAAAAAATTTTTCTCATTTGTATTAAACATTAAATTGAATTATTTTCTAAAACAAGTAATAACTCAAGTTCAACAAAAAAACGGAATATACAAAAATGAAACCAATTCATTACGAAGCCGATAATTTATTTTAAGGTGTCGCTTGGGCTAGAGTTACCCAAATTGTTATTATCTACCATTTTGTTTCAGATGCCATTTAAGATTTTGAGTTTTTCTGTTGTGTATTGTATTCCCTTTTGTTTGATACAAGTATTGAGTATTGAGAGTTTAGAAAATAAATTATCTATTGCCGGGCGTCATATTAAATTCAAATATTTTCCATATCTTATTTGGTATTAATGACTAGTTTTTAGAATGGGATGAAGTTATTAACATTTTTAAACTCATTTAATACACTAGTCACTTGATCTGTATTCTAATTTTGGTCTGCAACTTTATCAGAATGAATTTTTTAGCAAAATGAAATCTATCAGTTGTCTTTAAACTAAAGAAATTGATTGTTGTTTAAACATTTTAGAAAAATATTAAGAAAGTACTATTTTGATGCTTATATCTCAGTCAGTTTCAAATTGGTTTTTAGTTTTTCTATGGGCATATAACAGACTACGACTAGCAATCTTATATTTTTTCTTGTTTCAGGAACTGGATTTATTTAACAAAAATTTTTTTCTTAATAATTGTTGCTTATAACTTTGTTGATTTTCTACCGATTTATTAAAAATTACTATGTTATTTATGACTAGCCCTAGAGTCATATCGTATATAAAATATATCAAATTTGTGAATTATCGGAGAGTTGAAGAAGTCAGTACTTGTGTAATAAATACGGGCAAAAAACAGTGGCAGTCGCATTTGCTTGCTTATATCTCAAAAGATTATGAACTACTTTTTTGGTTTACAGTACCGATTTTGTACCAGGATTTCTAGAAGTTTGATACCACAAAAGGGTATTTGCAATATATGCCGGCTTCAGAAGGTTAATTTCAACCAACAAACGGACTATCGAACTGCCCCTCTTTGAGGGTCACAAATTAATAATTTAAAAATTACAAACGAAATGATTCTTGTCACCAAAGGTGAAAGTTATAGAAAGTTTGAAAAAATTCTTGTAAGAAGACAAACAATGAAAAATTTTCTTTTCAAAAAAACGACATACAGAGTAGTCTAAATGGGATGAATGGATGGTTTACTCTTTGTAACATTTAGGTTATTTTTCATTTAACAAATTGTTCAAACGCAATTAATTCCATATTAATGTTTGTCATTTTTGGTATTTGTATTTAAAAAATGTGTGATTGTTGTTGTTTTAATTTTTATGGTTGATTGAATTTGCTTGACGAGCTTGTTTTATATCAAACTGAAGTTTAAAAAACTTTATGAAATGACAACGCCAATGGCAGAGTCGAGACTCTGAGAAAAAACATTAAACTATTGTTAGTTTTAATAGTGATATAAGCGTTGTATTGTGTGGTTTATAATAAATCACTTTTACGCAAAAAAAACAATGTTGTTTTGTTAAAGATTTTATACCCTGTCGATGTTGTGTAATGTAAAAGAAGCCGTAAAATTAACAGTTAACCTTAATTTAGGTTACTGCCTTAATAGCTAAATCACTGACTGGCTGACTTACTGACTGCTTGTATGAGTGACTGACTGACAGACAGACAGACACACTGCACTTAACAAATAAAACATAAATAGTAGTTTATGCCATTTTTACAGCAAATTGCATAAAGTTAAACGACTGGTGCTGCTGATGTTGCAGCTCTATTGCATTGCATTTTTGTGTAGTTATAAAGAAAATAAAATGGGTTTGGCTGGGGGTCTTTGCGTAAAAAAATATCTTTAATGGATGGCATTTTTATTTACATTATGATTTCCTAACTATTCATTAAAGCACAACTTGTAAGGTTGTAAAATCATTTATGCTTTTGCAGTACCACTTTGGCTTGGCTGCAGATTGAATTAAATACATGCGTATGTTGGCATTTAGCTACTCACTTCAAGAAGTCAGTTGTAGGCAGAGTTTCCTAAGCCTTTTTTATTCTGATTATAATTTTTGTTTTAATATACTTATACACATAGAATTTCTGTAGTATTTTTTAAAAAACGAGAATTGGTTTGCAAGTGTTTACATGTCAAAAAATAATTAAATTTTTTCTGCAATAGTACACTTTAGCTCTATTTAAGAACCACATTTTAAAGATATTTCTTTTGTGTTGTTCATCATATTTATTATTGTTGTATTTTTTTGTGCAAAGTCTATTAGTATTTCTTTTCTACCTTTTTGTCTACTTGAGATTGGGGTCATAGTTTACTGACTTGTTAAGTTTTTTTTTACATTTTCTTCTGCTGCGCTTTTATCTTGTTACCGAAATGCATTGTTGTTAATTTTTATGTTAATTGTCTATTTAAACTTTAGCTTAAGATTTTGCAAATATTCTGTTAATAGAAAATTAATTTGAAAATCATTTTCAATCTTTTCTTTTAAGGTACGTGTTCAATTAAAATTTACTTGTTATTGCAATACAAAGGTCAACGGTAAGTTAACTACGTTTACATACGTAGTGTCTTCAATAAATTTTTGTTGTTGTTTTAAAAAACAACAACATTGCAAAAATATTAAACGTTAGTTAAGTAATATTTTTAAACACAAGTAATATAAATTGAAATTTTCTTAAATAATTATTTTCATTATATTTGATACATACAATCGTTATAATTATTAAAAACCAACCTTTTGTTGCTTAGGTCAAAGGTCATATATATAATATTTTTATTTTCTCACTTTTAACCTTGTAAAAGCTAGCTCTACTTAAATGTACAAGGCAAAGCAGAAAATGTCACTTGGCATTGAATTTTACTTTAAACCCCATAAGCCGCTTAGAAGCTCATAATTGTTTATAATAAAATTTGCATAAAAAAAACACTTCATAAAACATTAAAAAACTTACACTGTGACAACAAAAATTAAAAGTTATCATAAATTTAAATAAATATTGAAGTGTAGTATCAACAATATTTGTGATAGATTAAGAAAATCCTCAACACACTAAAAACAAAGCATATAAATCAAAAGTTTCATTTCCAATACATACTGTGCATGTGTATACATGTGTGTGTTAACAATTAAGTTTACCTGTTTAGTTAGGATATATCAATTGACTGGTTCTAATGTTTTAATGTTATAAACAATGAGAGAATTTAAAACACCTTCAACGGAAAATTTAAAATCATCAAAAGGGTCAAATTTCCTAAAGTCATTCCAATGACAACAAAGTAAGAATTTTTCATGAATTAGAACTTTTACCAATCACGTGGGGGGTTTATTGCACCCCCCATTATTTCAAAAAGATGACTTCAACATACACGCGGACAGACGGACAGACTGACAGGGCTTAATCGACTCCCCTATTCATAAGCTTTCAGAAAATATATACTTTATGGCGTCGGGAATGAAAATTGTGGAAATTTCACACGGAATGACAAACTATATATACCCTTTTTCACTGTGTGAAGGGTATAAAAATAAAAAAAATTCAAGACGATATAAAAAAATTAAAAAAAAAAAATTAAAAAAAAATTAAAAAATAAAAATATAACTAATAAATATAAAGTAAAATATAAAAAGAAATTTAAAAATATTAAAAAAAAAAAAAAATAAAAGGGAATAATAAAAAATTAAATAAAAATTAAAAAAAAAATAAAAAAAAAATTAAATAAAAAATTAAAAAAAAATAATTATAAAACTGTATTTAATAAAAAATAAAAAATAAAAAAAAATAAAAAAAATAAAAAAAAAATAAAAATAAAAATAAAAAAAAATTTTTTGTGGCTCAGCTGGGATTCGATGCCACGTATACTCGAGCCGGTATACCACGTTTGTATGAATGTATGTATGTATGTACATATGTATGTTGTTGTTGTGTTAAAAAAACGAGGTAGCTGTGGTTTTTTCCTCATATCTCAGTTGTTTATTTACAGATGTTTCCGATTTTCAATACCGATCTACTCCCGAATATTTCTGATATTTAAATACCCGACCCGGGTCCAGGCGATGTCGGGGGGCTTAAAAAAATTGATTTCAACATACACACGGACAGACTGACAGAGCTTAATCAACTCCCCTATTCATAAGCTTTCAGAAAACATATACTTTATGGGGTCGGAAATGAAAATTGTAGAAATTTTACACATACATACATACATACATACATACATACATACATACATACATACAAACGTGGTATATTGGTTGGAGTAAACGTGGCATCGAACCCCAGCTGAGCCCAAAAAAAATTTCTTTTTTATTTTTTATTTTATATATTATTTATGTTTTTATTATTTTTTTATAATTTTTTTTTTATTTTTTTTTTAATATTTTTTTTTATTTTATTTTTATTTTTTAATATTTTTTTTAATTTTTTTATTAATTTTTCATTTTTATTATATATGTATATTATTTACATTTTTAATAATTTTTTTTTATTTTTTTAATTTTTTTAAATTTTTTTTATATATTTTTTTTTGTTTTTTTTTAATTTCTTTTTTTGTTTTTTTTTTAATTTTTTTTAATTTTATTTTTATATTTTTTAACACATACGTAAATTTATTATTTTACAATGGGATGTTTTTATATGTTATGTACGTATTTCATATGGGATGAATGGTGATACAAACTACTGTTATTGCATGACTACACGTTGTGAAGGGTATATAAGATTCGGCACGGCCGAATATAGCACTCTTACTTGTTTAAAATAATTTTTTTAATTATGTTTTTCTGTACTAATTCCTTCTATAACCAAACAATTTGGAGAACTCGTTCTTTCCTCTAGCAACACTGTATCCAGAGGATGTGTACGCGCATACGCAAAGTTTGAAAATAATTTAAAATCAAACACCTTTTTAAAGAAATTGCTATTTATCAAGAAAATATACTTAAATTATTATTAAATAAAATACGCTTATTATATTACTTTCACATTATTATCTAAGCAAAGCAAATTTTTCAACTATTTGCCTGCCATGTAACAATTGGTGGTCTCAGTAGAAGAAAAACAAATAGCATTTTGGCGTTTGAGACAAATCTAACTTTGTGAATGTATTAAAGCGTAAAACAATTAAGTTTTTTTTACACAAACCCCCATTACAAATTTTTCTTATGAAGGATACAATTGAATAACACAAATTCATAGTAGTAATTTTATTACCACGACTACACTAACTCGGTTGATAACAAAGAATCTTAGTGTGTATGTGATTTTCATCTTTGAGGATGGGCTAGTTTAAAAATATTTTCTAAAGGTTATAAAAATGGTAAAAATATTTCTGATATGGCGGTGGATTTTTTTATTGTTTAAATTTAAAAATGAAAATCTGCTTTTCGCATAGCATTCCTTAAGCAGTAGTTTGGGGCGGGAAACTGGAAAAAATATTTGTTGTTATTTTAAAATACTATATACTCTGTGCTGAAAATCATTTGATTTAGCTATAAATAAAAGAAGGAAACTTTTTTTATGGGGATATAAAAAAGAATAACTGCCAAAAAGTTGCAATGAGGCGTAACTAATTGTAACAAAGTAATAATTCGCAACAAATTATGCAGAAAGACAGAGAGATAAAGTCGCGAAAGAGAGTAAGAGAGTGAGAGCGTAAGACACAAAATTATAAATTTTTATTGTTATTAGTTAAATATTTGCATGTCGGAATACACTGAAAAAAAATTTTTTTTGGGAAACTGAATATACGAATAAAAAAAAATTAATAAGATTTTAAACTACATTTATTTCAATTTATTTTAAAATTTTTTTCCTTGATTTTTAAAAATTCAAACTTTTCCAGACAATTAACTTACCATTTTTGGTTCAAGTGTCAAAATAACAAAATCACTTACACATAAAACGCCAATAAAATTATGTATTCAGAGTTTCGAATAAAAGTAACCCAGCCCGCTCCCACAAAATTTATGACTCTACCCAAAATAAAATTGTTAAAAAAGAAAGCAACATCTATAATAAAATAAAAGCTAATTGTCTGAAGTATAATCAAGCGTTTTATTCAAGGAAAAAGCTGAAAGAGAAAAGAATTTTCTCTATATCAAGTATCATTGACCTTTTTTATGCATCCTTAATCTTCAGAAACGAAACGAACCAAACAAAACTTTTTAACATCTTACAGCGGATTCAGTTGAATAATTTTCATAGACAAAAATACACTTGTGTGTAGTGAAGTAATGTTGTAATAAAAGAAAATAACAAAAAAGTAAAACAAGTTATTTATACATACAAACTTCTTTAGCTGTAACTAAATTTTTTCACATTCACTTCTATTATTTTGACATGTTGTATAATTTTTTTGAAGGGCTTTTGTAAGTTTAACTGTTTTATTAAGTTTATAATATTTGAAAATGATTTATGTTGTTTTATTATTTATTTTTATACAAGGGTTTTATCGAAAATTTTGCAAGGGCATGCATTTTTTTTGTAGGACAAAATAATAATCCTTTTTTGTATACCCTACACCTTCAACATATACTTTGTAATAGTGTATTATATTTCACACATACACGCAAAGAAAAACCATGTTTACGACATGATCACGACGGTCATATTATAGTTTCTATAACAATATTTGGTTGTAGAAACAATCAGAAAATCCACGGCTCTGCCCATTATTTCTTCGATTGATTTTTTGTATCGATTAAATCTTCTGCGTTTTAAAATGCAGATATTTTACCAAATCAAATCGATGTCGAATCAAAGTTTGTGGATTAGCGACCACACTTTCCCCTACTTCGGCTATATTTTAGAGTGACGTACAAGGACGAGGACAAACAATGGACTTTTGTTCCATCTACGTAAAAATTAAATATTCTAGTGATGCTGTAGTAATGAGAACGCCTGTAATTGTTTTATCTAATAATGATGTATTTTCTATTGACTTAGCATTTAGATCAAGAAAGCATTTTGAAATGAAATGATACATTTTTGAATTATTCAGCGCATAGTTGTGACCGAAAAATTTACGTAAATAAAAAACTGTTACCATTTTTGTAATATATTTTATGGTAATTGAACATTGTTCAAATTTTTAAATAGCCTGGCGCATACGTAGCAACTGCCATAAAAAAATCATCGTACAACCCCTATGAAGACAACGGTGTCAAATTTTAATTCGTATCTCTAATAGGTGGTCGAATTGTTGACAACAGGTTCGAATTATGTATAATAATGCTCATCTTCCCACACTCATTGGTGGATTAATATCCAAAAAAGTTAATCTAGTGCAAAATTTGGCTACAACAGCTTGCATAACCTGTTCCGTTGGTAGATTATGACGACCATAAAATGGACGTTATTTTTAAAAAAACATTTCTCGCATCATACGAAATTTTATATTAAAACTAGCTGACCCGGCAAACGTTGTTTTGCCATATAAATTATTTCTAGGAAATATTTAAATAAAAACTATTTCGCTGCAAGTACATAATTAAAACAAAGTGGGCGTTAAAGTAGGCGTGGTAAAAAAAACTATCCTATTAATCATATTAGAGTCTAAATTATATTTTGTGAAAATGTCAAGAAGATCGGTTCAGCATTCTGGCCTACCTGAGGGGGCTTGAAAAAAGGCGTTGTCGTTGAGAAGCATGAAAAATGGATGTTGACCGATTCTCAGACATACCCGATATGCACATAAAATTTCTTGAAAATCGATCAAGCCATTTCGGAGGAGTTTAATCACAAACACCACGACACGAGAATTTTATATATTAGATTTAACGATTTTCTAGCGTTGTTCGTTCGATAATCTATTCATTGCCACATGGTACGAATCTTTTTTTACACTGAAAAACAAAATATTTTTTTTAAAATTTTGAATAGATAAATTAAATAAAATAAATCTAAAATGAATTTTTAAAATCGTAATCTGACTGTAATTTTTTGTTTGCCTGCCTCTCGAACTTAGTTTACTATTGAAATTAAGAACGGATCTAGTAGGAAGTGAAATACGATATTCCCTCAAGATCAAATTTTCTTAATTTTTAATTTTTGCTTGTAATATAACTTGTTTGCTGGTGTGACGTCACAAATGACCACTTTTTTGTTTGTTTTTGATTCCAATAACATTGCGCAGTGCGTAATTTTGTTTGTATCATTGTTGGTGGTTTAGATAGTATTTTATAAACTTAAATAAAATAAGGATTTTTTTCAAAATCAAAATTTATTTATTTGTTCGCAGAAAGCTTTTAAACATAAAAAATACAGTCCAACGACGACGCTTGTAGTAAGTGCATGTCTGAGCTCGTTTAACAATATGCTGAATCATTCTGAGAGTTTTTTATGTGCTTACAACTGTTATTCTGAACGATCAAACAGAATTGCTTCTGTAACAGCCAGCCGAAAAATTTTGTCTCTCGTTTAATCGACGAAAGTGTCGTTTAATATTCTTATTTCGTTATTTTATTATTTTTTTTTGCTTTTATTTTCTTTTATTTCCTTTGTTTATTTTCCTTCCGCTTAAACAACAAAAACATATAAGATTGTTGGAAAATGTATTTGGTTATAATGAAAACACAATAAAGTTGTTGAGCGACTAATGCTCTCAAAACCAAGGCGAATTAATGCAGGTGAAAATTATGATGGAGAAATACAATATCAAAATTTCTTGAATTCGCCTTGATTTCACTTATTAATGTAAGGATGGAAAAGGTGATTTTGGTTTAGGTATAAAACAATTAAGTTAAGCAACTGTCCTTTTTTGATAATAAATATACCAAATTTTTTTATATTTATTGTTTTTATAACGTTTATAATGTTTTTCACAAATAAATATCCTTTTTTAATCAAATTTTATTAAATTAAACATATTATAACAACTTATACATCCCTGATATATGAATTGGCCTTGAAAGAAATCATCCCCTTAAAAGTTGCTTTGTTGTACTAATTCACCGTTGCATATACCTGCATGAATATACCTTGATCAAGACATTAAAAAACGCTCTGAATATAAAATAGATTCTATCTACGTTAATTTATATAGAAATTTACGTTACGTCGATGTTCTGTTTAAAGATTTGAGGAGAACAACATGCATTTGCATAAACTTCCGGTACCTGCATGGTTTCCTTTAACAAATTATGGTAGGGTATAGAGTGCCATTAAGATTCGTCATATGCCTATTGTTTTTAAAAATCTAAGTAAAGCTTTCTCTCAATAGTTATTCAAATGTCTGTTTATGAAAATGATTTTTTATGTCTACAAAATATTCTCCTCATCTTTATTTATTTTCATTTTTCTTATTCAACAATTTTGTCCCCCTTTGGAAACAGTGGATATGGCTTAATATGAAAAAGGATAATAAAAGAAAAGGAAAGAGTATTTACAACACAATTCTTGAGAAAAAGTAGTTATAGTTTTTGTTGCATATATACAGAGGTATTTGTTTTTTTTGTTGTCTTATCAATAGCAGAACAAAAACCATAAAATTCAAGTGTTTCTTGTAGTGCTGTTTGTTGTACACAACATGTAATATTTTGTAAATTTTATATTGTTGTCATTGTCATTCGTACGAAATGAATTTAAATTTAGAATTTTTGATTATGATTTATGTTTTCTATGCCAACATGTCGTCAGGAGTCTGAGGGTTTCTTGTGTGTAACTGTGTGTGAGCGATTTTAAAGGATTAAGACTTTTTTAGTTTTGTTTGGAAAATAACAAAAATTTGTTTAAGCATTTATTTATTTATTCATTACATCGGGCTAAAATAAACAGGGTCGTTAGAGTTAAACAAATTAAATTGTATAAGGAATGACTAGAGTTGTGCAACATTTTGGTTATGACATTCTGTAAATTGTATTATTGAAATAAATTAGAAATTATTAGTAAATATTCAGGTCTTTCCGAGACAAAAGGTACTTAATGGCTAAACTTACTCTACAATCTTTGAGCCTTAAAGTGGCTGCTTTTGTAATCCTTAAATATTTTAAATTTTAAATGTTAAATTTACTTTATTATTATCTTAACACCATTAACGTTATTGACCCATAACTGATTATCTTCACTCTAAACAAATAATTTATCTCTAACACTTTGTTGGAAAAGAAAAATATAAATACAAACAAAGAGTGTTTAAATTCCTAAATTAACTAAATGATAATCACTGAATAATGATAATGCCTGCGGTGTACATTACAGACTGGGACGGCAAAATCCTGTCAAAAAGTAAGAAATTATAGAGTACGAACACAAGCATAAAGATACAAATCTCGTTTAGCACACAACACAAAACCACTAACAAGAAAAAATCCTGCAAAAAAGTTTGTTTGTTTTAAGCCTTAACTTTTTTTTATCAACTTTGTCAGCCGGATGCCTGACCAATAATAAGTACAAACAACCAACTAACAGTAACAACAGCAAAGACATAAAACCAATGCCATTAAGAATATTTAGCTTAAAATGAACTAAAACAAAGACTACAAATTGAAAACACCATTAACGAAAATCACCATAAATAATATTTTTAACTAATTTATCGTTAACTTGGTTTTGAGCTCAGTTATTGTGGTGTAGTGTTTAAGTCAGTAGCTGCTGACAGAAGCACAAGACAGGATAAACATAAAATTCAATATGTCACGGTAATGAACAAGACATGCAAATACACAGAGTCCAATATATAAATACACCCAGTTGGCCAGAGTATTTAAACATGCTAAATGATGAACAAAATGGATGTTAAAAATTGATAATGTCACAATTATGCTTATATGTATGCACATATTGATGTAGGAAAAGATCAAAGTAGTCTACTTCTATTATAGGTTTCTTTTCCTCCCGCTTCGCTCCTCACTGGTTGCGTGGATACTGATCGGTATCCCTTCCTTCATTGAGCACCACAACCGACATTTGCTTTAGACTAGAAAACGATTTTACACTGCCGACGGGTGTTTGTAGCCAACACTTATCGACAGTCCTTTGTAATTGCAAGCATCTTTACCATAGCACTCTTCCGTTGCACCCCTCATAGTATCCAACCTGTGATCCCTAATCTCCCTCTTTTCAGGGCTGGACACTCGCATACTATAATACATGCGGTGCTGTCTCAGCATCCTCCAGGCACATTCCACAAATATCATCCTCAATCTGCATTCTCACTTTTATGCTTAAGGATATTCAGTGTAAATTCCTGTGGATAAAAGCTAAATAATCTCTATCAAAAGCTTTATTAGATTATGTTCTCATTTTGGCAAAGTATTTATGCATAAAGCTTCAGTTAGTAGATATATATTATTTTACTTTACAGCTTTCAATATCGTTTATATGTCTGTGTTTGTATATACAGGTAGGGGGGATATCGAAGCAGACCTCTTCCATAAATGGCAATCCTTTTCATCCACTTCGATACTCAAAGATTACAAGCTTACCCCGATCTCACTGAGTCCCGTTACGACACAGCCGTTTGCCCTAGACTTTTGTGACTTTACATTGCACACTGATGATTATCTACAATCCTCATCACAGAGACCTTTGTACTCGCCAGCATGGACATGTCAGTGACACCTACAGTGACTCCACTTCCAGCAACTTGTGCGAAAATTTCCTTCCCCCTTTCGATTTTACATTAGCTTTACAACTACTGCTTGGTCTCTGGTCGGCGTCATTTCCCAACCTATCTGACTCGACAGCTTTTGTGTGTCGTTGCCTAGGTCCTTTGTTCAGACCCGTCCCCTTCCGTATCTGGTTAAGTTCAGAGTTCAAAGGCTGATTAACCTTGAACTTCTTCCGCGGAACTTCCATTTCAGGGGTTGTGTCCTCACCCATGAGTCTATCTGTCCGATTTGATACAGTTTCAATAGCCTTCAAGTGCCTACAATGTCTCCTTTTCTGTCTCTGCTTATTGGTTTTATCCAATTGCTGAGACTTCGAATTCGTGCCGAAGTCTTTTTTTATTAATGCCGGGTTCATTTTCAGGTTAATATTGATTTTTACCACTTTAGGTAGGATAAGAAAATGCTGTATTGAGCAACCACACCAAATTCAAAATGATTGATGCGATGCTAATTGTTTCTTGTATTCTTCTTAATATATTTATTTTTTTTTTCGCTAAGAATCTTTTTCCTTTTCCACAAATCCTTCAAATGCAGTAGGGAAATTTAAAAAATGAAAGAAATATGCTAATGATCAAAATGTCAACACATGTTTAGAGAAAAAATAAAACTGCTTACAAGAAATAAAAATAATTAATGGAGTTTTTTTTACTTGTTAAAGTAAATAAGAAGCCTTATCTTATTTCTAATTTTGTGTAACAAAGTTTTTCACCTAAAAAGGCTTAACATCATCAATCATTTGAAAAAAATCGTACAAAAGTAGGAGCAAAACATGTATATGAAATATTTTTACATTGGCTTCATTGTTTAGCTACATTGTTTGGCAAAAAATCGCTTATAAGTTGATGCCTTAAGCCTCTTAAAGGTGTTAAATAACACAAACATACATACATATTTAAGCCCAGCAAAAAAAAAACAACTAGATCTGTAAATACATCTTAGCGAGAGTTTTGCTGTAGAATGGGATAACCAATTCTTATTTGCCTTAAAGATGGAAAAAAATTAAAACAAAAACAAATTGCTGAAAACATTAATCAATGTCATGTTTATGAAAGATTTCTATTGACACAATGACAGCTTAGAATTAACAAAAAACAAACAAAAAAAAAAAAACGAAATAACATAAGAAATTCATTTATAGACGAGTATATTTGAAAATGTTGCAAATAAATAATTAAATGTGTATTTCAATATACATATTTTTATACATTTATAAAGACATACTACGTTTATATGTTGAAGTATGTATAGTATACATACATTAGAAAATATATGATTATTTATAAAAACATTATATACCGTATGCACATACGGTAAAATACAATGGTAAAAAAAGTTAAATATATCTCTAGACATTATGGCAGCAATGCTGTACAGTGGAACAAAGGAAGTATGAATATGTAGAACATATGCTTACTTTTTTTACAAAAAAATATGTATGTCCATAAATATTTAAGTATACATATGTATGCATGTATTTACGCATGAATATATGTATGTTTGTATATAATTTTTTCTTAAATTTTTGGATTTTTACTATTTTAAAAAATTTTTTATTACGAAAATAAAAAAAAATCGTATTTAAGTAACAAGCAATCAATGTCTATTAAAATTGTTTAGTCTTTTTTTATTAACAAAATTAAATATTCCGACTTCAGTTCAAAGATTTGTAAAGGAATATTATTTTTAAAAATCAGCATTTTCTGGCAACTTCTACTAAAATTCAATTAAATCTTTTAAAGAATTTGAAAATTCTTACGCTTAAGCCTCTATTTATGACTATTTACTTAAAAATTATCAAATTTTGTAAAGTTCGAAAATTCGAACTTAAGTTCGAAAATTTTTTGAATGTGTTAATATATTATTTAAAGGGCCTAGTTGAAGAATATGCATATTATTTTCTCCTTTTATTAACACGTTTATACGTTCTTAGCATTTTATTTAAAATATTCAGGGTTTTTAAATAAACTCTATACTCTATGTAAGATTCAACTGCTAGCTACATGCTACCCCTCTGTAGCTGTTTAAATCATAAATATTTGTATTCACCTTTTCATCGCATTCATCATCGTCTTTCTTTGTTTTGACGCTTTTTCTTCTAACATAAAATGAAAAAAGGGTAATGACTATTATGGCCAATGCAGTATTACCAGACATATTGACAACCTCTTTTTTTTGTGTTGTGTTCATAATTAGTAAGAACTCTTTTTCGTTTTATTTCTTCCTATCATTCCAACATAAGAACAAAATTGTTGGCATCAGCATATGTGTACACAAATGGAGGGAATAAGAAATAAGAAAACCTTAATAAACTGAAGATAAGTTAAAATGCAGTTACCACAGATTGATCAGTTAGTAGAAAATTAGTACGCTTAAAGAGTTGTTAAAGAGTTTGATTTGTACATTTTTTTTAAGATTTAAAAAATTCATTCAGTCCTTTTCACGAGTTTTTTAAATATTAATTGAAAAATCTGACATCAATTTTTTAAAGATTGAAATATTTTATTTCTATCGCATTTTTGCTGTGATTTAAAATTTTTTAAACTCTGATGGCCCCACACATTTTTTTGTACGATAATCATAACAAGCTCAAATTGTCAAAATATACCTAAAATGCAGGTATAATTTATCCTTCATTAAGATAATCATGTTGACGTCTCTTGAAACAATGACGATGACATATAAGATACAAATATTAAGAACACCTGCTAGACTCACACTTTGGACAAAATAAATTATTTATTATTATTTATACATGAAAAAAAAGAAGAGTAAAAAAAACCATAAATTAACTAAAAACACATACATATGAAGTAGAAGCCCTCAAAACACATACAAAAGAAATTCTTATTAATTTTTAAACACATCGTTAGCAGGGGAAATTGGGTGTTACACACCAATAATAAAAACTCATAACGAAATATTGCAAACAAAAAGATGATGACAGTAGAAAACACGTAAATTAAGTTCATTTTTAACCTACAAAGACTTTAAGTATCAAATGTATAACCAAACAATGTACATATTTAGACGAGATTATTTCTTTTGTTTTTGCAACTTGTATGAAAACGTATACATATACTTACATGCATGAAAAATATCCTTTTTCATTAGATGATTCTATACCCTCTTGTACGTGTTTTATAAGTACATATTTCTTTTATACGGATGTCTACACACACATATCGCACATTATGATCGAACATAAGAGTTGCAAAAGTATGCAGGAAAGTAAGAAAAAGGTTAAGTACATAGATACACATTCATGCAAACGTTGTAAGTAAGTATTAGTACAAGTACAATATATATTTTTTCTATGGTCTTTTAGCTACTTTTAACATATTGCCTCCATTCAGATACTGCTGTCTTTTGTTATGCAAAGAATTGTACAAAATTATTATCGCAAACAATCTTTGAAAATGTCACATGATAATTTAAATGTGGCTGAGGTTAAGAAAAATAGAGAGAGAGAGAGAAATATTTAACTACGTACCACTGAACGTATAAGTGATATTAATTAAGAATGAAATATATTTTTATGTAGACTTTTTCTATTCTTCTTTGTATTAATTATGCACGTGGTAACTGATTCTAAAGTAGGCTTGTTTGTACAGACAACAATTGCGGGCTATACATTTTATATATGTATGTAGTTACGTAAAATTTAGCTTTATAACGAGTTTGGTTTTGTGGAACATATTCAGCGTATTGTTACTTATGCTCTATATTAAAGTCAACAATATAGTACCCCTTTGTTGTATTTTAGATGTCTTTTAGTCGTTTTGAATTAATAAGGCTGCTAGTATTCTTTTTTTTTTTTAAATTAATATACAAATTTAAAATTATTATTTGCTGGAAATAACTTTTTATATATTTTATTTATCTTGTTTAAATATTGTATGTTCCGCTCAGCTACGAATGGCTCGTATATTACCATGGCTCCATAAAAAAATTTTAACTGTAATTCCCATATAAAGTGCAATTTGTGCAAGACTAAAAAATCGCAAATCATTGGCAACGTTTAAATGTTGCTGTAAAATTTCAACAGTTGGCCAGAAAATTATGAGGTTTGCGCTCATTTACATCTTAATTTTTTTTCTTAATAAGCAGAACAGTCGAATCTCCGTTTTTGAAAATATAAGAAATATTCACCCCATAACGTATACAGTATGGTGTGGCATTACATCTGAAAATATCATTGGGCCTTACATCTTTGAGAATGACGGTGAATGTGCTGTAACTGTAAATGAAGAACAGTATTGGTTTAAAATAGAATACTTTTTGAGTACTGCTGTTGAAAACAGAACGTAGACTTGGTTTCAGCAATGAAAAAAAGTGATTAACAACTTTCAAGGGAAAATAATTGGCAAGAAGATGTGGTTTCAGTAGAATGTCCGCACTGACCGAGACACAATGACATTTTTTTAAGTAAAACTTCTGGAGAGCGAATAATTTTCAAAAATTAAGAAATTAATTGGCTAGAGCGTTTGTCAGATCTGTCAGCACCTCCGACTATTTTCTTTATTTTCATTTCATTCAAATACGTTATGGAAAATGTTCTAAAACAGGTCCCTCATTACACGCAAAGAAAAAATATGGTTGTGGTAACTATTATCCCAGAGCAACATACTATGATTGAATTGTATGATTATGGTGAAAAATAATAATGGTTACCAGTTATCATTATTATGTTTAATTACTTTTCATTCTTCATACTTTATCATTCAATAATCATATATGTACATATATGACTACAATTGAAATCGACAATCTTTGCTTTTATACGGCGAATCACTGTCTTTTGCTGTCACATACACATTTTGATTTTACTTACCTTCTTAATTGCAATTTTATACCAATATTTTTTACATTTTCTCATTTATTTTTAAATTTTCTTTAATTTTTCAAAATTTTTGTTCATATTTTTGACATCTCTAACTTTTCAAATAATAAAGATTTATTCAGCAAGAAGAATACAAGTTGAAATCAAATTACTATTAAAAAAAATCTTAGATTGATTATTTTGTAATCATACTTTTGTCTCACCTATTATTTAATGATTATTTGTAATTTTTTATGCTTTTGAATATAATGTTATTTTTGTCAAATTAATTTCTTAAATCTTACTATTTTTAAATTATAACCATTTTGAAATTTTTACGAAAAGTAATCATTAAATGATACAATTCAAACAAATGCTTGATTATCGTGACAAAATATATGATGAAATGAAACAAAAATAACTATTACTTGTTTTCGACAACCAAATATTGTTTTAGAAAAAATAATATGACCGTTGTGATCATGCCGTAACCATGGGTTTTCTTTGCGTGTACGAAGCTGAAAACGGGAGGTCATTTAAGCAACATTATTTTCCATACTCAGAATAAAACAAATTACATTTTGTATTTTTTATAACCAAAAAAATGTATAAATTCGACAATCTATTAAACTTTTAAATCCCATCCATGGTGCCTTTTAGCCCACCCTACATATACGAAATGTTAATTACTCGAATTATATTTTATTCGATTTATTCTTTTTGATTTATTATTTTACTGAAAGTTTTTGGCATCTGTTATAATAAATCCTATTAAAACATTATTTACATTGTTTAAGCAATGATCTTTTGAGCTTAAGAAGATAATTCAGCTCGATAAATGAGATCATGTACAGGAGTCTAGGCATTCATCGATTAATTTATGGGTATGAGAGTTTCAATGTAAAAAAGCAATTAAAAAGTATCAAGGAAAACAATTTTTAACAAAGAAAAATTAATTAAATACATTGGCGAAAATAACAACTACACGCAAAGAAAAAACATGGTTGTGGTAATCAATTGAGCAACATAATATGATTGAATTTTTTTGAATTATTATATAAGTAATCATTATGTTATTCAATTAACACCATGAAACTATCATAATATGATCGCATATGTATTACTTATAATAATATTGTGACAATTCAATTTCATTAAATAATAACACAGCTTTTTATGATATGGCTAACCATGAAATGTTAAACAAGTTTTTTTTTAATATGCTTCAAACGTTTTACTTATTATTAATTTTTTAATATCTCTAAAGTTAATGTAAAATTCTTAGAATTTCAAACTTTTAAACTAATCAAATATAAAAAGGATGAACAAAATAGTACCAAAATTTAGCATAACTCGATTGAATCGCAGCTATACTGTTACCGCATCTAACTTTTTATGGTTATTTGTAACGCTAAATGCTTGTTTGGGATAAGCAATAGTTTTTATAGAAATTTAAATAATATGAACAACTTAGATTTGAGCAAAAATTCACGACCACCTCGATTTTTTTTTCACAAAAACAACATTACAACAACATACATACATACAAACGTGTATACTGGTTAGAGAAAACGTGGCATCGAATCCCAGCTGAGCCAAAGAAAATTTTTTTAATTTTTTTTTAATTTTTTTTTTATTTAATATATTATTTATATTTTTATTATTATTATTTTTTTAATTTTTTTTTTAAATTTTTTTTTTATTATTTTTTTTTGTTTTATATTTATTATAAATATTTCAATTATTTAAAAAAAAAAAAAAAATTTTTTTTAATTAAAAAAAAATTTTTTTTTTAATTTTTTAAAAAAATTTTTTTTTAATTTTTTTTTTTAAATTTTTTTTTGTATTTTTTTTTTAACATACATACGTAAATTTATAATTTTACAATGGGATGTTTTTATATATGTATGTTTTTTATATGTATGTACGTAGTTCATATGGGGAATGGTGATACAAACTACTGTTATTGCATGACTACACTTTGTGAAGGGTATATAAGATTCGGCATGGCCGAATATAGCACTCTTACTTGTTTAAACTAAAAATTCTAGTGATTAAATTCTGTCTTTATAACTAAATCGACGACACATTGAAATTTTAACAAAAGAGAAAAAGAACAAGAGCGCTCAATATTAAACCGGACAAAACGGAAATCTGCTTGCTTACCAGATAGAGGAATATACAGATGTATGACTGTTCCATCTTTCGAGACAAGAAAATACAGCTAAATAAAAAAGTAAAATCTCGAGAAATCAAAGGATATTCTAAAACTGGGTAGGTCAACTCTTAAAAGATTAAAGTTTTAGTATAGTAATAGGTCACACTGAGCTCAGAACTCATTTAGCTCGCATAGGACTATAAACTAAAACGACATGTAGAGCATCTGCAGAAGAGGAAGGAACTTTGGAACACTACCATTTTCCATGTCCTACAGTTGAACGTAATAGAAACGAGAACTTTTATATGGAAACAATGCCGAACTTGAAATATCTAAGGAATTCGAATTGAAAAATCCAACAGAAAATTTTTCGAATTTTTTTAAGCAGTGCAGACTTAATTTCATTACAGTACTTCATCCATGGAAATGCTTAAATTGTTTTTATACGAAAGCACAATAAATTATGTCTTCTGTATTGTTCATTATTTCAGTAGTTGATAAAAGGAGACTTGTTTATTTCAATAGTATTTTTTTAATTTTTCTTCCCGCTATCTTTTTTGAGCAGTGCGTATAAAGAAGGCATGCTTAAGGTGTTTCTGATAGAGATGAAATTAGCACTTCTTAATAGCGTTATGGTTTATGGTTCTAGTAGGTGAACTTTAATTCCTTTGCAGTCAGTTTATGAAGATGTGTATAGAAGTCATTGGCTTAGATTTCATGTGCCTTTCTTTTCAACCTTACCTAACCTACTTTCTCTCAGTGCATAAAAGATTTCTTTAGACATTCCCTACACACCAAATAGTGTTGTTTGATGTCATCGATTTTAGTTTTTTTTTTTTTTGCATGAATAAATTTTTAACAAACGTTGCTAGCTGTTTGGCACTTGTGCCAATGACATGTTGATGATGTTGACGTTCTCGTTATTTGTTCTTATGCTGCGAGTACCACGAGTGTGAGTGTATAATGCATGATGTACTTGAGTATTTTTAAGGCACTCGAGGTGAATGATCATATTATTGTCTTAAAACTACAAAGTTTTGCCAATACTTTTTCGTTTATTCGCTCATTTATTTATAAGAGATGTTATTTATTTTGTAGCATTCATTTAAACAATAATTTCTTGCTATTTTATTGTGACCTATTTAAATGAGGCAAAATATAAAGCAAAAATAAACGCCATTTGAAATTTAATTGTATAGAGAAGAATTTTAATCGACATTAACTAAAGAATGCCTCAAAAATATTTTTAAATGCAAAATTATATTTTCTATAGCTGGGTTAGAACAAAAAAAAAATATTTTTTTTTTCATTGTATAAATGTGTTTACAAAAGCAGCCATAAATCGGTTTTGTTGCCAACAATTTTTTGTGAAAATATCTATACATTTTTAATATTTATTTGAATTTAATGAAGCCTTAATTGCAAATATATTTTTAAAATTTTTTTTTTTTTTTATACTATAAATTTGTTCAATGTTTTTTCTTAGAATTATTTTAATTTCAATGAAATTAAATCAGTCACATTAATAAAATAATGAAATGGATATGACCTAATTAAACTAGAGTTTTTTTAAAATTTTAGTTAAATGGTAATTTTACTAGTATTGAATTGACAATATAAATATAAAAATTTTCCCAAATATTTTTTTTTCTGTGGAAAACGCGCTTTACTTTAAAGTACGGGGTGGGCCAAATGAAATCACCCTATTGGAAGATGATTTTATTTTTGCAAATGGCGGCCAATGTCAAATCTGTTTTGACATTTGTGAACTAGACCGATGTATAATACACTCCCAAACAACTGCTGAAAAACCACAGTGGACGATTTTTCGCCCAGAATCATAATGAGCGGTGAGGCTCATTTCCACCTCAGCGGGTACGTGAACAAGCATAACTATCGGATCTAGGGCACCGAAAATCCATAAGTAATGCACGAGAAGCCATTACATCCGCTCAAAGTGACAGCATAGGGCGCTGTTCACGCTTGAGGAGTCATCGGTACATTTTTTTTTCGATGACGCCGCTGGGCTGTGTTAGCCGCGCTATAGGGCCATGTTAGCCGATTTTTTTTCTGCCGCAATTTAACAAATTAGGATTGGAGGACATGTATTTCGAACAGGACGAAGCAACGGCACACACTGCGCGAGTCGCAACCGATATTCTGAAAGCAACAACAACATCGGATGACTTCTGTTGGTCCACCCAGTATATTCATTAACTGGACCATTCTGGGAATTGGTTTTGAAAAATTTGAAAAAAATTTACAATTTAACTATATCGTCTAAATTTCTTGATCTTTTTTATTGATTATATATGATTTTTTCAAGCTTGAGATCAACTTTTTTGGGTTTTTTATAAAAAAATTATTTATTATTAACCAATATTTCGCTACCAAACAATGGGTAGCTTCTTCAGGGTAATATGTATACAAATTTTATAAAAACAAATTCATACATACACATATTACCCTGAAAAAGCTACCCATTGTTTGGTAGCGAAATATTGGTTAATAATAAATATATTTTTTTTTTATAAAAAAAAACCAAAAAAGTTGATCTCAAGCTTGCAAAAATCATATATAATTAACAATTTAACTTTAATATACATATAAAAGTAACTCAGTTAAAGATTATGCATGGGAAAAATTGTTTAAGGTTTTGCCACGCCCAGAAAAAATGTTTAACTACGCCTATGAGTATATCATTTAAACAAATGAAATTTTTGTTCAATATTTATTATAATTTTATGAAGTTTGATATTAAAAATCAGTAACCATGCTTTCGTACAAATAAATGTTTTTTATTATTCTTTTTTTTACATTGTTTCTTTAGAATAAAATGTTAAACATTATATCGTTATTAGAATACTACTATTGTTTTCTTACTAAAACTTTTCTGAACTAAATTTCTTTTCTTAATCCTTATGTTAATTAAATTTGTTCCTAGAACTTATTTTGCCAGCAAAACTATTTAGCAAACAATCCAAAAGAGAAAAAGAGTTTTAATAAAATTGTAATATAACGAAAGAAACAACTTTGTTTTTGTTACTATTTCCATTATAATACCAAAAATGAATAAATACTAATCTCTTACTGCAGACACCACCAACAGCTCTTTCTGTGAGTGTAACATGTTCATCTTGCATTCAAAACTACTTTTAGGAACTATTATATACATTTTGTAAATCTCTCCTGAACTTGGCAATAAAAGCAAAACTAAGTAAGCATTATTGCTGCCACCCACCTTGCAACTATAAAAAAGATTTCTGTTGTATCATTTATATTTAGAAAAAGGAGAGCTGCAAGTAAAACCATGGTGTTTAAGCTAAAATATTTAGCCAAATGTTATTTTGCTTAATTTTTGTATATAGTAGAGAGTCTCAAATAAAAACTATTGGATCTAATAGTTTTACAATTTGTTATAAAACCCCAGCAAAAGCCAAGCATTGCTGAACGACATCATTTTCAACGACTACTTTATAACGCCCGCTCTACTTAAAAGTGATTTAGCACTGATCTGGGTTCAAATCACGATATACGAACGTGTTCGTTATGTACCTTGAACGATCGAAGTTGATGTGCTTGTGGTGTAGAAATTCTACTAAGAATTCTTAAATCACGATCGAGTTCGTATTTAAAATTTTTTACCTTATCCATAATGTGATAAATAAGTACAGGTAACCCTCCTACAGGACGGCTTCCTAAAAAACGATTTCGATCTTAAACGAAAAAAAATTTGCGGAAATCTCCTCATTTACAACACGGTTTTATTCTAACACGATAAAATGGAATTGCAACTTCATCATGATTGAGTTGTTAAAATTGTACCAAAACAGTACAAAAGTACTAATTTTTGCATCCCTGTTACGATTTAGTTAGATTTCGGTGATTCAGCAAAGTGTATGTGTGTCTACACAATTTTCGCATCCACCGAATGTAAAATTTGGGAATATCCGAAGTATCTTACATCGACTTTCGATTGAAACACAAATCATTTAGTATGTATACATAGAGATATTTATAGAACAAGAAATTAGAGAAGAAGATTTAGTGGAACTTACATCCGGGGATATCAGACAAATTGATTCTGCAGACAATAGCACTGATGAGGATTGTGAAATAAATAGTTTGTCCATAAAAAAGATGCAAGAAGGATTAACTTTAGCCAAAGATCTTGAAATATATTTCTTGACTGAAGATCCTTGTTCTGAAAGAAGCCTAAAACTTAAACGAGAGCTACAAAATTGTCTTTTTCCCTATAGTGAAATATACAACGACCTCGTAAGGACCAGTAAACAGACTAAAATAACAGATTTTCGGAAGAGAACAGGCGCTGAAAGTCGTAGCGGACAAATAGATTCAGAAAGTGATATCGTGATGAGGAATAAAGTAAAATTAATGAGTTTAAACTGAATAAAAAATGTAACTCTTGTTTTTTTTTTGTCTATGTATTTTTTTGTATGTATGTATGTACATATTTCTAATAAAAACAATAAATTTAAAGAAAATATTTAATTAAAAAAAATTTATATTTTACATTGTCTCCTAGCCTCATATAACACGTTTTCCTACAACACGGCGTTTCTAGGAACCTAGTTATCTACCGTGTTGTAGGAGGGTTACCTGTACTCCCTTCTTAGATATTTGATTGGATATACACACATTACATTTTCTGTTCAGACAGACATTATTAATTGTTTCAATTTAGTGCTGATTGAGCAATTAAAATAAGTGCTCACACATACTCAATTCATCTTACTCCATTAGCATTTAGTAGCTGTAAAAATACGATGTACTTGTACCAAATCAAATAAGGCCTTCTCTTTAATTTTTTTCCTGCTCATAAAATATATTTACAATTATATTTATATAATCGGCTGGGCCGATTTCTGTAGAATTTTTTGTCGGTTGTTCCCTCCGGAAAAGTCGAAAAATCGGAAAATCGAGTTTTTGTATGAAATTTTGTATGAAATTATTCCTTAATGGCTTTTCAAATGAAAAAATATAAAGTTCTTAGCCAAAATCCGATAGATAGCGTTATTTCGCACTGTCACATGTTTGCACCGTCTTCGTTATTTGTTTTTGCGCCGGAAAACAATTCGAAGAACATTGTTCATCAAATCGCTCTCTACTGATTATATTTAAATAAATCACATTGAAAATTTTAATATTTGTGTTGTATTATTACCCTAAAGTTTGTCTGAAGGCTTACAATTGGGGCGAGGCGAAGTTCGCCGGTCCTCTAGTATACTTATATATATAAATTTTTGTATTTGAACTTACTTAAACATTTTATTAAACTTTACATCAACCATTTTCCATTTTCTTACTTTTTATTGTTTGTTTGACATTAGAAATGCCACCTATAGAATTTTCTTCTCACTGAACATACTTCTCATGAGTTGTATTTCGAGTTTTGGACAATAAGTGAAACAATTAAGTATATATTGCTCAATTTATAAGTAAGTAGCTGAACCGGTCAGCATTGCTGGCCCCAAGCAAACATTAGTGTTGTATTACCACACGATTTAAATTGAGCTCTTAACGAAATTAACGACCTTTAAATAAATAACCATGGAATACCTATCATAATTTTTTTTTACAGAATAACTTACATATGGTGAGATATGGGCTCAAGTAAAAAAGAAACTCATATATTTAAGAAAAAATTATATGGAAATTATATTTATTTATTATTATTAAATTATTTATTATTTTTGAAAGCAACATTTCGAAAGATTTAAAATTTTGATATTGGATCATTATTAACATAGGTTTTTTGTAAATGTCTTCGGAACTACATAACTACATTTAAGAGTTTGATATCTCGTTTTGAAAAACATGACAACGGCTTTAAAAATTAAATAAAACAAGCATACAAAATAAATATATATAATATATATATTGGTGGTGCAATATGAAAATTGGATTTTGCCACGCCCCTCCGCCCGCAGACTGAAAATCAAACTTCACAGTGTCACCCGCCTAAATATTCTGAAGATTTTCTAAAAATTTCAGTAAAAACGGTCTAGCCGTTTTGGAGTCCATACGTTTCATACATACATACATCCTTTTTGATATATATAGAATAGAAGAAAGATAGAAGAAGATTTTTATTATGGTAAATTGAGCTCAATAAAGGCCTGTAATTGCGAGAATATTATAAATTGACAATCAAAGCGCGTGTGTGAATAAGTATTATTGCGAACATTTTTTAGAGCCTTTCAAATAAATAAACATTTTTTCAGATTATAAAATCCAATTTTTTTTACACTAAGTTGGTAAATAATGTCATTTAAATGACCCCAGTTTTTTTTTTGGTTTTCAATTAAAAGACTCATTTTAAAGCACTTTCCATAATATTTTCCAAAATTTATGGCTCTAGCGCTCGAATTTCAAAGTTAGCTTTGAGTTCAAGAAATCACTCGTGCATGATCACATATACTCGCTCCTTCAAATAATTAAACAAACAAAAAAAAAATAGTATTTTGCTGACAAAGCTGGCGAACGTTGGCAAATTAATTTTCGACTTTCTAGAAGTATTTCGCTCTCCAAAAATTTGACCTAAAGGAGCCATTCTGTCTCGGGGAGCGCCGGCAATGGCTACGACCTCCTGAAACTGCATTTTAGTTCTTTTTTCTGTTCTCGATTTACAGTAACAGCGCTTCTTTTACCTAAATTTTTACTCATAAATATATATAAATTTTTGTAATTTTTTATTCGTAAATAAATTATTATTTATTTTTTTATTTTATATTTATAAAATTAAATTTTCGGAAAAATTTTAGCTAACTTAAAAAAAAATATTTCTTTAATTTTTATAAATTATAAATAAATTTCTAACTAGATATTCTTAAAAATCATTTACTAAATTATTCGGGATATGCTCTCAAGTAATCTTTCAATATTTTATTTGGTTGTTGGGTTTAAGCTGGTCTATATGCATTTCACTGGTGCTTATACCAGAGCGTCAGTATACCTTTTACACAAATTCTTGAAAAATTTTAAAATGTTATAAATTTTATTTTCAAATTCTCATTAACAAAACGAGAATTCAGAAATAAAACAAAAAAATATAATAAAATTAAACTAGTAACTTTCCGTTTAGAAAGGGCGAATGATAAAAAAAGTTGGAATTCCCTGCATACTCACTTACATACTTATTCTTGCAAGTTACTTTTCTATACTAAAAGTATTAGCATAAATGCATGTACTACTTAGATGCTGCTACTGTGTTTAAAGGAGTACAGCGATGTATGCCGTCAGATTAGTATGTGCCATTTGAATGCCATTTTTCTTACCTTATGTGGTGTAGTGGCAGCATTAGAACGAACAAATTTTATAAAAGTTTTCATTTACCAAGGAAAATCTATTTTAAAGTCTTCTGTGCAAGTCGGTGTAAAATTTGTTTACGAGACGTACTTGTTCATAAATCCAACATGTTACAGTTCAATTTGTTAGAACAACTAAAATTTGTTACACTAGTTCCAGCGTTGCAACAATCAACATACTCGTACATTAAATAAATCTTAAGATGTTATACGAGTACCTTTTAAAAATTTTGCATCTGTTCTTACATTTTCTAATTTAAACAACTTTCTGCCAGAAAACAGTGTATTATTCTGTGTATATGCATTCAAATCTTAAAATATATTTTTTTATTATGTTTTAGTGAGTGCATGTGTAGGAGGATTAGCTTTGTTCTATTGTAACGTATAAGTCTGTCTTCCCTCAACTCAACAACACCATTCATGCATACATATGCACAGAGATTCATTTAAAAGCTTTTCTTTTAAGCGGATGAACTTTCTCTTCTACTTGCTGTGTCTGTAAGTAAGTGGTTGTTTTTTTTTTTGTTTTGTTCGTGCTACCCAGCTCCCTCATCTAGACGAGTTTATAAATTTTACATCTTTGTTGCACAATAATAAAGACTGTAGAGAAAGAGATTAAGAGTAAAAAATCATTAAACATGCATCTGGATTGTTTGCGATTGCAGCAGTCAGCTTAAGCAACAACAACACATGTAGCAATTACAAAACAAGTAGAAAGGTACAACAACTAAATCGATAAATAAAATTGTGTACAACTTAAATGAATTTACCCATTCGTTTATTTTTTTTTTTTTCTTTGCTTAATAGATGCCAGTAAATCTTATTTGCAACTCGACATAGTTCGTAAAAGTTTCATACACTAGTAGTGAAAATGATTGTAGAATTGTAAAAATGTTTCATATGCATAAAAAGTTATAGACATATTTTTTTCCCAAAAATGGTAACGTTTCTGGCCCTTCGTCGATTTTTAAAATAATATTCGCTGCGGAGTGAAAAAGTTTGAATTTTTTGGTTTAGTAAACAATGATGCACCACACGTGACTAAACGCAAGATGTACCTAAGACAGGGCCGCTACACGCGAGATTGTTCAGAAGAATTCGAGGTAGTCTATTTCGCGTTGCTCACAACAACTCGGCCAATCACAGAGCACAAATTGACGAAGTTTTCCTGGTTTCTTGTACGTGTTCCCATATTGCACAAGCAACTGAAGGTACACGACCACAAACAACCAAAGTTGTTTGCAAAATGAGTCCTAGAGTAGTTAGAAGCTGCCCCTTTCTCTCATCTAAAAAGCAACAACAAAAAATACTCATGGGTTCCACGAAGTTTAATGAATTCTGAAGAAATCACTGTGTGGTAATGATATCTGGCTTTTGGCTTTTGTGATTTATTTGTCTTTAAGAACAATATGGTTCAAACCATCAGCGTCATTGGTTAGCTCTACAGGTTGATAACTGATAATATCTTTTCGTCAGAATTGGATGATATAAACCCCCAAAGATATGTAGTGTCCACAATATACCTCTACTTTCCACACAGCTCATGTCAAATTGGGCACTTATCACGAGCTATTTGGAGGCATAGTTATCTTACGTGAAGGTGACGTGAACTGCATTCGATCCCGTTAGAATTTCTGTTGTGAGTTTTCTAAAGCTGAAGTTATATACGAATAAATATTCGAACAGAATTCTGACATACAAATTCTATACAATTTTATACAAACTGGTACCTTAAATAAATGAATGAAGAATCCAGGCGCGACATAGATTCTATTTCATATTTAGATAATTTTTTCTTATGCTCTTACTTTAAGAGACAAATTTCCTTGACA